>VCKV01000288.1:10212500-11412500 GCA_005876975.1 Drosophila orena
ACCCCCAACCCCCAACCCACAACCCCACCCCTCCCCACAACCATTTTGTGTGTCAAACATGCAAAACATCAGGCAGAAGTTTAAAGTCGGCTCGGGAAGTTAATGGGAAAATGGGGCTGCGAATGCGTTGCCCGCTTTAAAAGTACACAAACAATATATGGGAGAGTGGCGACTAGAAATAGGAAAAATGGAAAATGGAAATTGGAAAAATGAAAAAAATGGAATAATGGAAAAATGGGCGGAAGAGAAGCCTGCTGTCGCTGTCACATTTTTGTCATATATGCGGCACAATAAAAGAAAGCAGCGGGCGGCAAAGTATAAGTATGAGAAAAGTTGGCAAAAATCGCTTGCGTGATTCCATTGAAAGTTTATGACGGCAAATAAATGACAACAGCAATCTGAGAGTCGTCGGTCGTAAAAAAAAAGATGAACGACAAACTGTCGCGAAATAAATCGCTGCTGACGTCGTCACTGCGCCCCGCCCCCTTTCCATATATCCTACATAGTGCTACATACATATATGTATGTGTATATACATATATATACATATTTCTTGCGAATTTTTGTCGCAGCGCTCAATAAATAAGTAAATGCAGGGCGCAAAGACAAAAGGGACAGGTGAGCAGAGGTGAGAAAAGTGAGAAACAGGTGAGTCTTCGGTGGTGACGTCAGCGCCTTCGGGAGGTGGGGCAGGTTCATCAACAGGGCCTAATGGATTTTTTAGCCATCTAGCCTGCAGTGGCGACCTTCGCGCCACAGCGGCGATGGCTGGAGTGCAATGGGTGGTGGGTGGTGGCATATATTTTGCACATTATGCATGCAGCTGCCGCAAGTTGCAGGCAGGAAAAGCGGGGAAAAGCGGGTGAAAGCGGGTGAAAGCGGGGAAAAGCAAAGCCAAACCCAAAGCCAAAGCACCAGCCGCAGAAGACGAAGCACGTGCAACTTTTACTTTCATTCGCTTTGTGTTCGTTTCGTGCTTCGATTTGCCGGCGAGTTCAAGGTCGCTGCCGCAGGGGGTGGCATGGGGTGGCAGGGGGTGGGACGGGGCGGCAGGGTGCGGCATGGGGCGGCTGGGTTGTGCCTCCACTAATTGGTGGCCCTTGCGGTAAAGTTGTGTGTGCGAGACGCCGCACTTGCCGCTCTTGCCACTCTTGCTGCAGCTTGTAAGTGAATGGATTCCGTAGCCCATTTTGCACCGCGAAGTGAAGGCGCAAATTTGAATTCATTTCCGTTGCCAAGATTATTAGCCCAACCAGATGGCAAAACACTTGGCCAAGCAATCAGCTTAATTAGAGGCAACTTTCAAGAGTTTCTAGCTGGTGAGAAACTTGTAAGTTACGCAAGTTAAGCCATATTTAAGTTCTTCTTGTTTAAATTGAAAGGCGCTAGCCAATCAATTGAAATATATTCATTTATTCTACTACGTAACGGGCTGCTATTTCTATAAAATATAATTCGTAAATAAATTTATAAGTAGCCACTTAAATACTAGTTGTACTACAAGTGCACTACAAAATGAACTGTAATTTTTTTAAGCCAAATAATTGAATATTGTGTATCAATTTATGAGGTAATGCAAAATGAACTGTAATTTTTTTAAGCTAAATATTTGAATATTTGATACACAATCAATTTATGAGGTAATGCAATGATACGGATCTGAAATAGAATCCGCATTAAAGGTGAAACTAATGGATCAAGCCTCAACTGCTCTGCCTTCGAGCATGTCAAACTAATAATAGCTCCTGCTCGATTCGTTGGTAAATACAATTTAATTACACACCCATTAATAAACACACCCATTGAATTGCTTGCCAATCGCCAGTGTGAATTATTCAGCAAAAGCGAAAGTTACAATGGACATTACGGGCATCGAATAATTAATAATTACCCAGTCATTAGGCGCCGCACAAGAAGTCGCAAGCCGCAAAAATGCAAATCACTTGGCATTGGTACACACACACCCACACACACACCCCCACACACACCCCCACACACACCCCCACACACACACACGCACTAACACATAGACAGCCAATTGCAATGGGCCAAATTATATTGTTTCGTCCTCGCCAAAGGCCTTTACACTTGGCCCAAAAAGAGAAAACTATGGCAAAAAAATGGGAAATATAAGTTGCAAGTGGCCAACTCAATGAGTTCTCCTCCCAGTTCGCTTATCGCTGTGCAAAGATCGCCACAAAGGCCATGTTACGAAATTATTGGACACACACACACACACACGCGCGCGCACGCACACACACACACACACCAATGGGAAAAGGGAAGCGCATGTGTAGGTGGCTGGGTGCTTGTGTGTGTGTGTGTGTGAGTGTGTGGTGGGAGGGAGGGATACGAGGAGGAGGACATGCAATGCAAATAGTCAACACGCCGCCACATGCCGTGCACACAAATCAAGGGCAACATGTCTCATTCCGGGTCTGTTCCCACGTTGGGCTTAGCCCGGGGAGAGGTAGGAGCGGGAGGGGTGGAGGGAGGAGGGGTTCGGAGTGGCGGGCGGTGGGCGGTGGGTGATGGGGTGACGAGGTCGCCTATGCCGGGCAATTTAAATGGCGGCTACATGTCGCAGCGCTGGCGTCGCGTGTTCTCGCTCGCACTCTTCCCACACCTAAAGCTCTCAGTGGCAACACTGAAAAAAACAAATACCCCAAGTCCCCCAAGACTTCCTGCTACCCAACTTAATTACACACTTTACATACGAGTAAGTCAAACGTTTTTAAATTCTATGAACTTGGTAGAAAAGCTCTTCATTGTGTTAATCTATAAATCGAAATAGGTATTTAGATAAAGAACATAATGACGAAGCGCACCGACACAAGAAAATGTAAGTAATATTGATATGCATAATACTAGTAACTTTGGTAGTTAGAATGTGCATTTGTCACTAGTTTTTTTGTTTTTTCTTAACTTGCAATGACATTTTTTAACTTTATTGCAAAATGCCGAATAAGAGCACTTGATGAACCAACAATGCAATAACCAGGCAGGGTTTTCTCCCAGTGCACGCGTTTTGCTCGCCCACATGTTGGCCACTAAAAAGGGGGATAGGCCCCAGAAATGAGCGAGTGTGTGTGCCGTGCCGTGCCAATTAACTGAAACTGCAGAGTAATGTTTTGGGGCCAAGTCTGTACTCCCGATTTCACCCCCCCCCCCACACTCACACACCCAAACACCCAAACACACACACACACACACACACCCAGTCCGGTGCTTATTCCATTATAATATTCGCTTCTGTTATTGTTTTCTTGTTGCTGTTGCGCTGTTTGTTGTTTGTCGCTTCTGGCATTGACATAAATTCTTTTTTAACAGCAGGAGGCAAGAATGCCGAGCAACAAAGGGCACAACAAAGGTCCACAGCGACACGCAAGCCACATTAAAGCGATTCCACCACCCATTCCAGTTACCAACAAGCCGAGGCGTTACATAAAGCCGGTACATATGTATATTATAGATATAAACCAAAGTCCCAGAATCAAATGGCCAACAGAGCTGCGGCCAGGCTGTCAAAGATTCCTCCAATGAGAGTTAGCTCTCGGATTTGTGCTGACCTACGGCAATTAACCGCCTGTTCAGTTGCCAGCGCGCAGAAGAGGAAGCAGCCATTGGCTCGGCCACGGTGGCGTATACGTAACGAATGCTGGCAGACAGGATAACGCGCTGAACAGGACACTGACTTATGCTGGCTCCAGTTAGACGCACAGATGACTACGCATTTATTTCGCGCACAACTTGTTTTTTTCCCCCCTTTTCTCTTTTCTCTTTGCGCTAGCAGAGTGCTTATTTTTTTTGGTTTTTTTTTTGCCGGAGTTTGGAGCTGGCGCCGTCTACTGTCTGTTGATTCAGATTCAGATTCGGTTATAGATTCTGGATTCGTTTACGGCTTCTGTGTCTGACTTTCGGGCATTGACTTGGCGGCAACTTGGCTCTGTTTCTGACCCCAAGCCAAAAAACGTCGCGTTTTCCAGCCAGCTCTTTGGCCCGCTGTTTTTGGCCTACTGTTTTTGGCCCGCTGTTGCGGACATTACGCATTCGCCCTGTGGGACGGCTAAATCTCAGTGAGCAAACTAATTATGCCCATGTGACACTTGCTTACAATTCCTCGCAAATTGCCACTGTCAAATGAACAGATAAGAGATTTCCATCGAGTCTTTAAAAATATTTAAGGCATTTGAAGATTTGAAAAGCTTTTAAATCAAAATGAAATATAATATAATTGCAATTTTCTAGCGAACTAGGAAAATGCATAAAAATTGCAAGCTCTGTCGAAATTCGCTGAATTGCAACTAGTGTCACATGGTCAGGAAATCAAATTTGTTGCAACTTTTGGTGCTTGCGGCAAGGAGGAGAATCAACAAGGCGAAAAAGCATTGAGAAGCGGTAAAGCAAAGCGGTACTCAAACTAATTAAAATACTATGTATTTGCAGGTATTCGTAATCGTTTTATTCAAATCGTTACAAGCAAGAAAATCAAACGCAAGAATGGCAGCAAATGGCGTAAATCAAATAGAAGTAATATAAGTAATAGAAGTAATAGAAGCACTTGTTTTGCCGCATAATTTTCATAAATATTTTGATATTGGATATTTCGCATTTTGGTTTTTGTTTTGGTTTCGTATAGGTGAGGCTTAAGAGCGGTGGGTGCTTTTGGTTTTTTGGTGATGGGTACTTCTCATAGGGGTTCTCCGGTCCCTTGTCCTTCTTCTTGCCGACCGCCGGCGTGCTCTTCCTGGGACGATTCATCATGGGGTCGTCCATGGTGCGCGTGGACTGCTGTCTCGTGTGTGCCGGCGGTCCAGGTGGCTTCTTTTTCTTCTTTTTCCCAGCCTCCGGCTGCAATGGATTGAAGACGAACTGCAGATGTTGCTGCTGCTGCTGCTGTTGCTGCTGCTGCGTCTGTTGCAGATGCTGCTGCTGCTGTTGTTGCTGCTGCTGCTGCTGCTGATGTTGCTGTTGCTCGCGGCGCTCGAGGAATGCGGCATTTGCCGAGGCTACCGTGGCTATTCTCTGCTGCTGCTCCAGATCCTCCAGCTCCCTCTCCCGCTTCTTGGTCATTTGCACCAGCTGCGAGCTGCGCCGTCTGAGGGCGGCTGCATAGGGCGTGGGCGTGGCCACTGGCGGCACCATGTCTCCCACACCGAACAGCCGCCTGATGCGCCGCCGACTGTTGATGAAGCCCAGCCCCAGCTGCACGCCCAATCCCAATCCCGCTCCCGCGGGCGCCGTCGTCTGGCTAAGGGAACTGCTCGCGCCACCCTCGCTGCCGGCTCCCAGCATCTGGCTGAAGTTGCTGTCCAGATCGCAGCTGCTGGCCGAGTCGGCGCCGCAGGGAAAGAGATATGTATTCAGGGTGCTTAGGGTGCTGGATGCGGAGGTGCCGGTTCCGGTTCCGGTTCCGGTCAGGGTTCCAATGCGACTGATGGCACCCGTGTTGCTGCCACCCAACGGATGTTGCTGCTGCGAGTCGAGTGATGTGGCTCCCGCTGCTCCCGTTGCTCCTGATCCAGCTGCTGCTGTTGCCTGATGTTGCACATTGAGCGGGAGACTCAGTGGCAGTGGCAGTGGGAGTGGCAGCATCACTGCCGTGGAACCACTCACGCTGCCGGTGGTGCTGCTGTCGTAGCTGTGCGGATTCACATAGATGTGGTTGTTGTTGGTGGTGGCGGCCGATGATGCAGTTGCTCCGACTGCAGTGCCACCCGGAGCTGGGCTGCTGGTTCTGACCACCAATGTGGTGTTGCTGCTCTCATGGTGATTGTTGTTGCTGGCTTGGTTCGCGTTGCTGTTGCTGTTGCTGCTGCTGCTGCAGCTGGTGTTGTTGTTGATGCTGCTGCTGTTCGTGCTGCTCAGGTTGACCCTGTAGAAGCTGGTGCTGCTGCTGGTGGCATTATTGTTGTTGTTGTTGTTGTTGCTGCTGCTGATGGAGCGTGCAGGCGCCGTTGCAGGTCGCGATGTCTGTGATCCGCATCCAGCTGCATTAGCCTCCGAATTGGCAGTGGTTGTTGCTGCTGCAGCCGTTGCTGCAACTGATGTGGCTGGCGTCGCCTGCTGCTGCTGCTGCTGCTGCTGCTGCTGCTGTTGCGAATGATCGTTGCCATTGCTGCTGCTCATTGCTGCGTTTGTTTGGTTGAGTTTCGGTTTCGGGTTGAGTTCTTGGTTTTAAATATACCACATTAATGTCTATGGCTCATTTCCAATAACCCAGTAATAGTATTCAATTTTAATTATTTGCGATTAATAGCGTTGTGTGTGTGTTTTTTTTAACAGAATTTGATTTTCAATAGAGATACTGAACACGAATTAACATTTTTAGGAGGTATTTCGTTTTAATAGTAAGCTATTTTGAGAAAAACTTTATGTTTTCGTGGTGTAATAAGACAAACTAATGAAGATTAATGAAGTTTAATGAAGATTTAAGTTTATATAATGGGTAACATGTTCCATTAAGCTCTGTTTACTAGTACATTTCCAAAAAATGATACATTTTTATTTGTAATTTTGTAAGTTCACTGCGTTATTTAATTGCTTCGTAAATTTTAGTTAAGGTGCTTCGTTTACAAGTTTATTTAAAATTGTTTAATTTTAGATATTTTTAATTGGTTTTAGGTGTTTATTGTGCATAGATTTGCTTGATTTGGTTCTGCAAACAAGTTAGTTCGTTTGCTTTAGCTCCTTTAAAGACCCTCGCTTTACATATCACAATTCATCTTTTTCCTTTTGGACGGCATCCAAATGGAGTTGAATGCACTGCTCCGGTTGCTGGTAAATGGTAAATGGCAAATGGCAAATGGCAAATGGCAAATGGCAAATGGTAAATGGCCAATACTAAACGGTTATGGCCAGACGTTAGCTAATCGCACAGTTTTCCTGGTTCGTTAACGCACTTTTCTCTCGCGGCACTCGAACAAAAATCACAGACAGCGGGGTCAGGAGGTCAATGAAGCTTATCACTGGCACGCACTGCCACATACGCAGCACCGCACAGCACTTGCAAAAAAATTGTTTAAAAAACGCATTGCCCGCTTTTGCGCGGCACTCGCCATAGGATTTTTAATAATTTTTATTTTGTTCGCACAGACAGAGCGCTGTTATCAGTCAGAGCCACGTGCTTAACGCGCCGCGTGTCACAATTGTATGAACTTTGTGCCGCGTTGTTGACAATGCCAAAAGCCAACAGCAGCAGCAGCAGTTTCAGTGGCAGAAGTGGCAGCAGCAATGCCACTAACAACAGCGAAGTTGCCACACGCACACACTCGCACACACACACACACACACACACACACACATTTGCCAGGACAGGCAGCGAGCAAGAGCTGGTTAGCGAGAGAGAGTGAGAGAGAGAGAGAGAGGGAGAGCACGCGAGCGAGAGCGAGAGAGAGCCCTGTTAACTGGCTTCCTGGCTGGCTGGCCGGGACAAACTATTCGCCAAAAACCAGAACCAAAAGTCAGAAACGCCACCGAGAAAAATTCCAAAAAGAAAAAGGAACAGGAATCTAAGCCAGCAGCACCACTTGAACCAGTCACACACACATAAGTATTTTCATATATACACATGCATATATACATATACATATATATATACATATATATATTTATATATATATATATATATATCATATAGTATAGGCATGGCAACGATTCCTCATCGCTGTTGTCGTCGTTTCAATTTCGGCAAGTTTCGGTTCAGTTGGGTTCACTTCATTGCTTAACTTCACTAAATGCTGCAGATGGCGGCAACACACACACACACACACATGCACTAACACACGTACGCGAGTACACATATGCTGGCAGCCCGACTTTAACTCAACTCGCAGGAACAGGAACTCGTGAACTCCGAGTTGCGAGTGTGTGGTACACAGTGGCGGCCAAAAGCGTAGCATACTTTCAAGGGCTTGCAAATATACATATGTATATTGCTTAACCTAATTCAATAACATATACATATATATATGTATATGTACATATGTATATAAATTATTCTTTATTAATGATAGCAAGGTATTTCTTTTGTTGGGTTCGTTGTGTATTACTGCTTTGTATATTTTCTTGCATTTAAGCGACTAATTTAATATAATTTAATAATATTCAAATCTGTTAACACCGAAATCTATTTGATAAATTCTTTTTGTAACTATTTTTTCCATAAAGTGTGATTAATGGCAGCACAGCGAGTAGTCCAAAATGCACACACGCCTTTTATCTACTTCAACTTGAAGAACTTTAGATATTTCCGAGCGATTGCTGCTATCTTAACTCCTATAATCTTGCCCATGCTTGTGCGAATGCATGTGTGTGTGTGTGTGTGTGTGTGTGTGAGTGTGAGTGTCTGACAGCCGAGGGCAACATTTCAATTCGGCTTCGCGTCGTCGTCGTTGCCGCAGTCGCTTTGCTGTCGTTGTGTTGTCGTTGTCGTTGTCGCTGTGTTGTCGTTGTCGTTGTCGTTGTCGCGTTCGTCATTCTCGTAGTTTGTTTTTCTCGTTTGCTGGTGGTTCCTCGGTTTCGTAACTCTTTCTCGGTGTGAGTGCCGTGTGTCCCAGTGTGGGTATGTGTGCGTTCGCATGACGATTAATGTTAATATGTGTGCAGCAGCAGCGGCAACAATGCACGGCGAAAAATCAAGGCCAACTTTAATGTACGACTAAGGGCAATGCGAGCTAATGAACAGTACAACATACTATTATTTGCCCATAAATTGTTATGAACGCAGTCAAAATATTGAGCTAATAACAAATGCACATCGAATATTTGTTTATTTCAAGCTGAAATAAAATACACGTAGGTAAGTCTAAGACTCATAGAATAATGTAAAGTACGGGCTGTCTGCTAAATTAATTTCAGCGTGGCCCTGAATTAGCGGCTAAAAATGCCGTTCCCTTTCAAAATTAATCAAAGCTCTGATGTACCCATGAAAAGGTTGATTTATGTAGCCCGCTGCCAGTTACCTAATTTTCGTCGTGGCTTCAGCAGCAAGCTCGTTAAGTCCGAGCAAGCATTCATATTCCGCATCAAGCTCATATTTGAATTCCAATATCATTTACCCCAACACTGGGTGTTGCCAAGGACGAAGGACAATTGTTGCCGGGTGCTGGGAATGAAGTGGACTGAACAGAACTGAACTGAACTGAGCTGAACTGGAATGGAATTCAATTCAATTGAAATCGCATGTGCGATTGCAATTTGTCGACCAGCGGAGCAACATTGAGCATATGACGCATACGCAATGTTGGCCCATGGATCATGGTCGGCTCCTTGCACTGCTCATATGCGGCGTGTTGCTGCCATTGCTGCCATTGTTGCCATGCAAATTGGCCTGGCCCAGTGTCAGTGGTTAAGTGGGGCAGGGTGGTGCTCCCGATGGGTTGCATGCCCGCCGACGGAACCACAGCAAGCAAACACACTGGGCGAAAAGCCCACAAGCATTCGAAAGAAGTGAAGGTTTGCTTTTGGGAAAAATATGTTGTGCACTTCCAGTTTAACTGGGAGATCAGCTAGGACAATTCAAGACAGCTTCCACATTTTCCAGCAAAGCTGCACTTTTCCCTAATTTTATTTGTAATAACATATTTTTTCTTTACTGTGCAAACAACTTAACCCAGCTGGTGCTGGTAACCTTCATGGCTAATAAGCAGTCACGGCACGTGAGGAGAATGGCGAAAGCGTTTTCAGGGGGGCGGGGTGGGGGGGTCTACTCCAAAATATTATTGATCAAATGTTTGCCACAGTGAGACACAGATTTCTTGTGGATGGAGGTGAAAGCCAAGCAAATAATATCCGGCAAAAACCAAGCAACGAGCAAGTGCATCGGATTGCATTGGATTGCATCGGATCGGCAGGGAAGCTGAAAAATCCGGGGGCATCTGCTTGCCCAGCTGGATGTCAGATGGATGGATGGAGGCACCCTCTCGACCAAGTCATTTGCCCCGAAGGCTGACAAAACGATTTGCATGCTAAAAATAACAAAATTGATGGCCTTTTCCTCGCTCACTCCTCACACACACACACACACACACACACACACACACACACACACACTCAAAAGCGGAGAGCCGTGTGCGTGTGTGTTCCAAAGCGTAATATATATCACAAAAAACAAATATATCACAAAAAAGTAAATAAATAAATGAAAGAAAGAAAGTTGGGGCAAATTACCAGGGGGGCGGGGGATGGGGGGGTGAGGGGAAGTGAAGAGGCGGTTGTTTTTGCGGCTAACTGGTCATGGCCACGGTGAAGGCGACAACGACAACAAAAACGGCAAGCGGCAACCAAACAAAGGCAAATCAATTAAAAAATGTTCGTGAAAACACAACAGCGCAGCAGCGGCAAATGGAAAATGGAAAGCGAACAAAGGAAAACCAAAGACGAAAAGTGCTGGGCAAATATTTCCGCTTCACGTCAAGGCTGTGGCAATCAAAAGGCACACACACACCACTCCACAAAGGACGAAATGGGGAGCCTGATGCGATTGTTTCGTGACGTCTAACATATCCGCTTTGCCACTTCAACTGCCAACTGCCAACTCGAAACTCCCCAAGCGGCCACAAAGTCGAGAGATGGCCCATATGTACACTGCCCCAAAAAGAGTTATGCGATAAAACTAAGATGCAAAGTTCCGAATATTTCTTAAACGTAAAACCATGCAACAAAGAAGACCTCATTCAGCTATACAAGCTTGTATTATAGTATAATATTATTAGTATTATATATTATAGTATATTATAGTATTATAGTAATATTATAGTATAATAGTATAGTATATTTGTTGAGTTAACATTATTATTTGATAGCTTCCATACACGTACGTACATGAATTTCACATTCAAACTTTCTACAATAGCATACGTGTAAGTAAAGCCTAAGGAAATATAGTTAAGCTATTTCACACTACTGCTACACTGGGATGCTAAGGAAAATTCGAAAATCTTGTCACATATTTACATCATTTTAAAATTATCCTGCATGACAAACTGCTTTTGCCTGTCTCCATTCCAATGCGAATCATATCCAATTTTACACACAGCCACACACAGTACACACATTGAAAAAAAATAGATTTGAAAAAATTAGCAAAACTATGCGAGAGTATGCAAAACTAGAGTTTGGAATCAGGATGCCCGATTCGTGATTCTCGATTCTGGATGCCGGAGTCCGGATACCGAATTCCGGATACCGAATTCCGGATACCGGATTCCGGATTCTATGGAGAATTGAGATTGGAGTCAGGAGCTCACTACCTCTTCTTCTTGTGACGCATCTCTGCTGGCGAGCGCACATGTGGCGCCGCATGCATAATTCCAGACACCAGTTTTGTGAATTTTTTGGGGCCCCACGCGACGCTCGAAATCCACCGATATTTTGTATTTTTTTTTTGTTTTGTGTTGTATGATGTTTTTTTTTAATTATGTGCGAGCGATGTGTACGGGCGCGCGCGCCACTTGAAAGTGCAACCGCGTGGCGGGTTGACACAGCCACAGCGAAAGTGGGTGGTGGGTGGGTGGTGGTTGGTGGCATGGCGGTTCCAGCTCGACTTGGTGGCTCACAAAGACACCAACGATCGTAGCTGCCACTTTTACCTCACCCATTCTACCGGCACTTGAAAATTGTCAACGATTTTTAGAGATTTTTAGAATGAAATTCGTGAACTTTTAACCTGTAGCTTTATGTAAACGTTGGGAAAATCTATTGAATTGATCTAGTTAACCTTTTTTAAGACATGCTATTTTTACAACTGCACAAGCTTTGAGGAAAAACACGCTTGCGATCACAGCACACTTATTATCCCTATGTAAATTATAGACCATTTATTTTATTTTCTAAATTGCTTGCTTAAGCAGTTAGCTTAACTATGAAATGCTTTTATGCTTGATAAACTATAATGATAAGTATAAGTTATACATAAAATGGTTGGTTAGTTAGTGTATTTAATGGGCTGGCTTAAGTGGCAGGCCACCAGTCTTGCTATCTAATCTAATTTTCAAATGGCTTTGGCCAAAGTGGGAAGTGCCCGAGAGCAGAGCGCCTCCAAGGTGTCGAAAGAGAGCCCTTTTACAGGTAACAACGAGGTGAAAGAGAGTAGGAAGTGGCAAAAGAGGGCAGCCAGAGAGAAATTATGGCCAACGGGGAGAGGGAAACGGGTGGGGTAAGGTGAGCTAAGACCTGGGAGACATGGGAGTCCGCTTGTTAGCGCATTTTAAGTCGTCGCCAAGGTTGACCCTTCTTCTTAATAATCATCACCTGTCGCCCGGGCATGCCCTCTCGGTCGCACACGCAGCCCGTCCCTTTCGCTCCCCATGCGTGAACACAAGTGCATGGCATATGCGCTTTTGGACCACGTTAATTAGCCGCCACGCCAATCGATGGCAGCAGTACCAGCCAGCTGAAACAAACTATAACACAGAAGCGAGGGAAAACCTAAATAGTTTGACATTTTCGCCATCCGAGGTTGGGTGAAAATGAAAATGAAAATGAAAATGACAAGAAAGATTACATGACCGTAGGATATGGATCATCTGGTCGACTATTTTGCTGCTTAATGCCACAGATTATAACTCAAACGTTGCCCCGAGGCACCTGCACATATTTGCCAGTCGTAAACGCTAAATGCTCGCTCCAGAGTAAATATTTAGAAAATAATAAAACCAAATTTCAATGCAGAATGAAAAAAGAACGATTCCGCTGCGGCGCGTGCAGGGAAAAATGAAAAAAAAAAAAGAATTCACAAGAAAAGGAAACTTTGAAATAGCGTGGCAAGCTAAAACGAAACAATGTGAAAGAAAAAACATTTTCCCGCTGGGGGGCCCGCCGACTATTTCATAGTCGCAAATCACACTGACTAAGGACTTTTTTTTTTTAAATCATATCGCTAATAGCTGAGAAACACAACAAACCACTTGTTATATCGCTAATAGCTTGGAAACACAACAAGCCACTTGTTTCTTTTACATTTGATACGGGTATAATTTATTTTGGAATTTCAAGGACTGAAACAAGGTTTTCTACAACTATTAGATGTGAAAAGCTTCGCTACTAACTTACTTACTAACTTATAAGTTAAATGAAAAACACAGCCTGTTAGGTGGGCACTTAATTCTAAGTGGGAAATTGTAGATATCGACATTACCGATAGGAAGGAAGATCTATGACTTTGGATCTACAGATGTGATATATCTCTTCGATCATTTGCGGCGGCAGCGACGGCGACTGAAGCAGCGACGGCGGCAGAGGCAGCGACGGCGGCGTTGGCAGAGACAGAGGCGGTACGAAAGGCGGTACGGAAGGCGGTACGGAAGGCGGTACGGAAGGCGGTACGCTTACCTTGGCGCTTGGCTTAAGCTGCCGTGCGTCGTTGTGATGTGGGCCATGCAGGCAATCCATTCATCGACCTACTCCACTTTTTCTCTCTCTGCACTTGCACTTTGATCTCCACTGGGATTATTCTTCTTCTTGTTTGTTGGCGTCTTTTAATCGCTTTTCGAAATCTGTCTGGCTTTTCCTTTTCATTCGCTGGCAAGTCGGGAAACACTTAAGACTCTATAGATCGTATATAGATCAGCCGATATGCGTTCGCATGCGAGTATATACATACATACATACATACATACATATACATACTTGTGTTTATACATATATACGGTTGTGAGGGGAGACAAATAGACAGACGTCTAGATATATACTTATTTATATTCAAATGACAAAAGAAATGAAACGAGACGATTTTCATTTATTTTTCACTTTATTTGTTGTCCACGCAGCGGACTGCGACGCTAGCGTCGACGCAGGCAGAGGCCGGGAGCGACGTGGGGCGGTTGTGGGGGCGGGGCCACAGTTGTCGCACACATTTTTCACATTTTCCACCGCCCCGCCGCGGCTCACACAAATAACAACAACAAAGAAACAACATTGGATGGAAATTAAAAAAAAAAAACAAAAAAAACAGAACAGCACTCACAAAAAATAAAGAATTTTAGATATAATTTTCTGGCCAGTGTGTGGCAGAAAGAGAGGGCTACAGCTCGTTAGAGGAAGCAGGGGACATTAACAGATTGACAACGTCATCAACGAGAATGACAACAAAAACGACCAACGCGACACTTTTCCTTTCACATGAGAATCCGCAGACGATGATCTTTGGATCATTCACTTTTCACTGCATGATCATCGGCTGCACTCACAACAACAAAAAAATAATCAGGATTTATTACCCGCTATTTCTATATTTTGTATTCGTAGTGTTTATATTTTTTTTTTTTTTTTGGATTGGTAAAATATTTATTTTTTGCTTAAACAAGTGCGAAGCGATCACCGGCGTGCGCGGTACTGAAAGTCGCTCTGCTCGCAGGCCTCTAAATGCTGCCGACGTCGCAGTCGCGTCAGACGCCGGCAGAGGCAGCGACGTCAGCAGCATCGGGAATATCCAGTCTATATACCATTTCTAATACAGTAGCTATAAGTTATGAGAAAGCAATATGACAACAAAAACCAAATCGCTAAAAACAGCAAACCTTAGTCAAAAAACATATTTCAATCTTTATGATTTGCAACTTACAATATAATACATATATAAACTTAATAAGTACATGAATATATATGTATATTTCAAAACGTACCAACATTTTTTAAAGTATTTTAAAATGTAATTCTAAGAATTTAATAAGCTCATCAGCGTGCATCTCTAAATTGAGTACAAAAACCGAGTTCGGCCAATTATAAAGCATCTTGTTAATGCAAAATAAATTATGTTTTAAACGGCCATAAATTTTCATCTATGGTGTTTGGAGAATACACGTATGTTCCTTCGAATCCACCTTATACGTCACATAGGCGATAATATTTACTGTAGCAATTTGAAAATGCGAATGTTGAATGCCTGCGAATTGTGGGTGAGTGGGATTCAAACTGTCTATCTGGCAATGCGTTTGTGTGCAAAGTGTTTTTCTCGCAAATTGTTTGCAACGTCAACGGCCAGCGGCGACCCAAAGACACAGCGGTCAGAAAGTTCGTTTATGCGCGGTCAAAGTACGCGAATTCTCAAAAAACAAAGAACTCACTTATTCTTATGATATCTACAAGATTCTTGCATACGTGTAGTTCGGGAGAATATTTTAATGTACCGGGCTTAAGCTTGTGAAAATGCAACACCCTTTCTAATTCGTAATATTTAAAATGAATATTAGTATAGCGCTTTAAAAAATATATAATTGCTAATATTTTTGTTGTCTTTCATAAATATATGCAATTTAAAACCGAAACCTTGAGTGCCTTCGCCGTATAAACGAAGTATTTCCACAAATCGTTAACCAATCACTTAGTGCCATGGCCAAGAGCCCTGTGAACCATTCTCGAATTGCATTTGAGGATTTTTGGGGTTGGAAAGGGAGAGGGGAGGGGGGGGGCGGTGGATGACTATCCTCGGCCTTGGTCCAAAATGCCTCACACCCTCAAAAGATCCGAGAGCAACAAGTGGGCGGCGGGCAGAAGGACTGAAATAATCACGTCAACGAAGCCCAGCCAAGTATTTGACAAAAAAATCAAACTAAGAGACAGGCATTGCATTGCTTGTTTTAAGCGGGAATATCGATTACACAAATAACATGCAACACAAAATCGATGGCAAATGCCCAGGAAAATGGGAATCGCTTTCCGACAAGACGGCAAGATGGCAAGATGGCACGGCATGCACGAGTGATTTTCATCTTCCGACTGGCAAATCGACGCAAATGCAAAGTGCAATTCCTGCACAATATCAATTAATCACAAGTATAATATTTGCATTCAGCAGATGGCTGTTGGAAAGCAGCAAGCAAAATAAATTGAATGGGCCACAAAACAAAACATACTCGTATCAATGCGTTTGAATCGCGTCTCCAGATTAACAACACACACACAAACACACACATTTTCACACATTCTGGCGGCGACCTTCGCTCGCTTTTCATTTTCATTTCAATTTCACTCACAAGAGGCGAAAAGCGAAGATTGCGTAAAGAGGCGTCGACCATGTAGCCCTGTTTTCGTCAATTGTCGACAATATTTTTTTAATGCTCCTCTCTAGTTGTTTAAAAAGAAAACTCAGCAAAAAAGCAACATATACGCTATAAAACCGATCGAGGACTAACAAAGAGGAAGGTCAGCGCTCGGGCACTCGAAGCTCAAAGTACCCTTTAATACAAGTTAATAAGCTGATATTCCTTGACATCGAAAGAAACAAATATGTGATTAGCACACTTATTATTATTGAAGAGTATGTACACGTATAAGAAGGTAGCACATTAAATAATTAAGTCCTCGTGTGTTTTATCAAATCCTCGAGGGACTTTGCTTTGATGAAAATGTTCAATACCCTGTTTAAAATTTAAATCGCAGAAAAACCAACCCCACACCCCGTGCCAAGTGGTTGGCTTGATGGGCTGCGGGGTGAACTTGCGCGAGAAAAACATTTTAATGCATTTTCACAATTCCGAATTCCTGGCAGCCCCTTTCATTTGCCGATTGATTGCTGTTGATGATGTTCGCTAGAAAAACGTTTTGTGGGAAAATCGGGGGTGGGAAAATCGAAGGTGGCAGAAAATGCTGGGAAAATGTTGAAGAAGGGGCTGTGCCGATGATGGATCGCAATGAATGGATCATCCGAACTGATCATCAACTGCCAAGTGAATAAGCTCCATTCACTCTTATTCACTTTCCGAATTTAATTGGGCATTCTGGTGATTCAGTTCTTTTATGACAAAAAGGGTAGATTGTATATTTGTAAAAACTATACAAGTATAAATACGCTTTTCGGACCTTACTATATAATTAAGCCAGGATGGTCAGTTTTTTAGCCACATTACAAGTGTAACAAAAAAAAACAAAAGTAATTAAATTCCCAATCGATTGGCTTCTAGGTTTAGAATATTTACATTTTTAAACACGTTACTCGTAGAGTAAATGGGTATACTAGATTCGTTGAAAAGTATATAGCTGGCAGAAGAAAACGTTTCCGACCACATAAAGTATATATTTTCTTGATCCGGATCAATAGCAGAGTCGAACTGGCTATGTCCGTCTGTCCGTCCGTCCGTATGAACGCCTCGATCTCAGGAACTACAAAAGCTAGAATTTTGAGATTAGGCATGCAGCCTCCAGAGACGCACGGAAACATTTGTTTCTAAATGTTGCCACGCATTCGAAAAAATTAAGAAATGCCCCAAGGCTGAAGTTATAAGCTCCATAACTCCACTTATCTTAATCGGATTCTGAAGTGGCATACCTCTAAATGTTTCTGGCACAATTCTCTAAAAATCTGCATTCAAATTTAGAAATTTTTTTTTTTTAATTTTCTTGTCATTTTTTTGATGTTATGATGTAGAAACTCAAAAAAATTGAGAAATGTCCCAAGACTGAAGTTCTAAACTCCATAACTCAACTTATCTTAATCGGATTTTGAAGTGGCATACCTCTAAATGTTTCTGGCGCAATTATCTAAAAATCTGCATTCAAATTTAGAAATTTTTTTTTTTTTAATTTTCTTGTCATTTTTTTGATGTTATGATGTAGAAATTAAAAAAACTTGAGAAATGTCCCAAGCCATAAGTTCTAAACTCCATAACTCAACTTATCTTAATCGGATTTTGAAGTGGCATACCTCTAAATGTTTCTGGCGCAATTCTCTAAAAATCTGCATTCAAATTTAGAAATTTTTTTTTTTCAAAATTTTTTGTCATTTCTTTGATGTTATGATATAGAAATTAAAAAAACTTGAGAAATGTCCCAAGCCATAAGTTCTAAACTCCATAACTCAACTTATCTTAATCGGATTTTGAAGTGGCATACCTCTAAATGTTTCTGGCGCAATTCTCTAAAAATCTGCATTCCAATTTAGAAATTTTTTTTTTTTAATTTTTTTGTCATTTTTTTGATGTTATGGTAGAAATTCAAAAAACTTGAGAAATGTCCCAAGCCATGAGTTCTAAACTCCATAACTCAACTTATCTTAATCGGATTTTGAAGTGGCATACCTCAAATGGGTTCTGGCGCAATTCACTAAAAATCACATTTCACTAGCTGAATAACGGGTATCTGATAGTCGGGGAACTCGAGTTTTGTAGTATGTTCAAGATAAAAAGTGATAAAACTTAAATGTTAGAACTTATAGGTTAAAAAACAAATTAACTTGAAGGATGGAATATGTGAAAATAAGATTCAACCACGTTTACCTAATTATAGCGCACATGAATATTTAATGATCCAAAACCTTTGCTTGGCTAAGATCAACTTTAATAAATAAGTAGGGCTTAGAAGGGTTTTTACTCACCTGAAATTAGAAAAAGAAGAATGTAGACACATAATTAGTTAATTGTACTATTGGTGGATCTTAATTTAGTGAATGATTGAATATACTAAGACTCAGAGCTTTATATATTATAAAGTATCATATATTGTACATACATAGATGAACATATATTCATATAGTGGTGAGATTTGGCATTCTCCCCCTCCTCATTAGCATCCTTGTTTCTCCCAGTGTCTCGCTTATATGTATTTTTCTAGCTGTTATTGGGGACACTGACGTCACAGCCGCAGTGACCCCATGACCTCGTTTGCCATGATTCTTTTTAGCTCCCAGCCATTTTCTTTCATTTCGCTGCGTTTCCGCTGGCTAAAAGGTCATTGACACAAGCCAGGCTAAAGGGATAAAAGGCCAAAAACGTGACTTTGGTGCAAGTGTGACGCTTTTCACCACACACTCGCATGCTCACATTTTTCAAATGGTCGTAGATCGAGGTGAAGCTTCACGCTTGATGACGTCAATGCGCTTCCCGAAAAGGTCAGTCACTACATACACGTATGCAGGTGATGACGACACACAGTCGACAACAACGTATTCAACAACGTATTCAACAACGTATTCAACAACGTATACAACAACGTATGTATTCCATTTTTAGGAATTCATTGCGTATTTTTAAGTGTAATGTTTTTATTCAGTAGGCGAACATCTATTTTTGTGAAAAAATCGAGTTTGTTTTCGAATTTGGTAGGATTCAAATTTGAATCGGTCGTTATCGGGTATGTTGACCGTTACACTTACGGTTATGAACTCGAATCGGTTGCTCAGCTTTTCTTTCGATTTTGGTTTGAGTGCCTACTTTCCATTTGAGCTTAAAAGTGAGAAAATTTCAAGGAAACCGAAGCTTTTGTAAGCCCTAAAGCATTTTCCGAAAGCTTTCTTCCACTTCTTCGAATTTCCAATGCTGCTGATGAATTTTCGAAGTTTTCAACAGGCAACGTCGACGCCGGCAGCGGCAGCGGCAGCAGCAGCAGCAGCAGCAGCAGCAGCAGAGACGCCAACGTCGGCAGCGACAACGACAACGAATTTCGCTCGGCTCGTCGGCATTTGTTGCTCAGCAGGAGCTAAAGGCGAACACGTGCTCACCGCTCGGCATCAGCGGCAGATTGCACCACCACCCACCACCCACCAGGCACCACCCACCAGGCATCACCCACTACCACCCCCTCGAAAATCGCGCTTCAACATCTCCGCTTTTTCTGCAAATTTTCCTCCTTTTTTTCGGGGGCAATTGAAAGGACAAAGACAAAAGGAGCGCAATTGAAATAAACGAAGAGTGCAGGATAATGGGTTAACAAAGTCGGTCTACAGAAACTGTAGCTGTAAAATGATTTCTACTGGAAATAAATATTCATTTGCACAAGAATGCTTTCAGAGAAGAACAGATATATATTTCATTCCATTTATACGCAAAAGAAGTGCTGATTTTATTACATTGTCTTGTTATATCCAAAGCTTTACGAAAGTAAATATGTAGCAATATGAAACTTGACTTTGAAAACAGTTTGTAAGCATATTTATATTTGCAATATATTTGAAAGAAATAATGAAATTTGCCCCAATACGATCTGCTTGCAGATACTTTAATGTACTAAGCGAACGAGATAAGAGAACATGTACTTTAAATTTAAAATTCATTAACTTGAACCAGCTTAGCTCTTACGCTTCAGTGAAACTCTGAAAACATGTTTCCCCTGCTGATTTTGTTGTTGTGGCGCTTCGCAATGAAAATGCGAAGGGAAAAGCCACCGCAGGCCTCGAATTTCCCTCAGTTTTTCGTTTTTCGTTTTTCGTTTTCCGTTTGATTCCTTGTTGGGAGATAAGCACCGCCACTCGATGGTGTTCAATGCCTCCTGTTCGTTTTGGCCGCTTTCCACGACTTTTCCTCATAAATATGCAAAGGAAATGCAAACCGTGGCAAACGAACCACGGAAAAGCGCCCCCGCCCACCGCAAGCAACTGAAGATGAAGTGAGGCGATGCCGACAGAAATTTCAGTGGCCAGTGCCACGCCCATTACCGTTTCCAGCGATGGGCGGCAATTAAGCAATTATCTGAGGGCCGGAAATCAAAATAATCCTCAAAAAGTTATTCATCCCTTGCACCATTTCTTAAAACGTTGCTTTTAGTGGCTCCATTTGTTGCGAGAAAAATAAATCAGAAAATAGCACTGTATTTATAAAGCAAACTGCCATATTCATTAAATATTAAACGCTTAGTGTAATTATTAATATTAATATTATTATGAATTATGAATTCTATGCTAACTCATGCTTTCTGGTGGCTTTGAAGGCCTTTAAACGCCTATTTTAATATTCCGACTACGTGTATGCATCTCTGTGAATCTTGAATCCATCCATCGAACTTTAATCCCTTACAATGGACAGCCTAAACAGTTTTTGTTTTGCCGAAAGTTTTCCAATCTTGAGAGGATTCTAAAGTCCCTTTGCTGTGCAGGCAGCTTACGCTCCAATCAGCCCGATTGAAGCTAGGCGAATTCCTTGAGGGAAGCCTGGGAAATATGCTAATAAAATTTCAATTTCAGGTCCTCCAAGGGAGTGAAGCATATTCCTGTTTTCCTCTTGTATTATTACTTTTTTGTTTTGTTTGCCTATTTTTGGCAGCGTTTTGATGTTGTGGGGGGGGGGGGGGTTAGGGGGGGTTTACTGCCAACTGGGCCATAAAGAAACCAGCTCCGAATGCACTTTTGGCCGTGTGTCTGCTGGGGTCATAAAAAGCCGCTGCACAGGGGGAAAAATGCGTTCCACGGCTGCACTTATTGACTGTTTATCGTAGTTGTATGGGATTGCAAGCAAAAAATGGCCATTAAATGAATACACATTTACAAACTATGATTTATTCATTCATAAAAGGATTAAGGGATTCTGGGGAAAAGCGCTGGCGAAATAAATGAATACCCAAACGCACCGTTGCGCCATATTAAATTGTAAAAAGCAGTTTTATTAAATTGATTTAAATAGGAAGTGCGGCAAGTTAGTCAGTCATGAAAATTTCTTCTGCATACTTAATCTCATATCGTTTTTGTATATTAATTACGCAAACAAACATACACGTATCTATGTACAGAAAACATATAATGAAAGCAACTTATTTTAGACTTTTAAAGTTAAGTAAGCACATTTTTGGGTACAGTAAGTGAACTGCCAGTTGGTTTCTTTAAGTGAGTCCCACTTTAGTTTGCTACTTTGCTTTTCCAACTGTGTTCACCTCTCCCGCCGCCCCCTCACCTTCCTCCTTTCACTTGCAAATGATTTGGCTGGCATTTATTACTCATACGCAACGTGACCCGAGGTCAGAGCCCATTAATGGCAATCAAAGAGCTGTGAATTCATTTGTTTCATTTGTGTCCCGATTTTGTTTGCCTACCATTCCTTGCACACCTTTTGCCCGCCCCTTTCCCTTTCCCTTTCCCTTTCAGTTTCCTTTTCTATTTTCAAATGATTTTGAATGCATCTATCACTCATACGCAACGTGACCCGAGGTCAGAACACCATTGACCATTAACAACAGGCCGCATGCTTAGCTATGTGTTAAGCTGGGGCCTAACTAAATGTGGGCACTTTGAGCCGACAGTTCTTGTCATTCAATTTGTCATTTCGAAATTCGTTCGAAATTAAGCGACGTCTGTTGGCCGCTGCCCGTGCTCTGCATTCTGCCTTTTGACGGGTTCTGTCTGTTGCCTGTAGGATATCTTGGCTGAGATGCCACCGTTGACCCATTTCGTGGCACCTCATCTCACCTCAGTCGGCGCTCAGTCAGCCCGAAAGCACTTCAAAGGCCATCATCTTGACATTTTGATTTATTGGCTGCGCTGCTGTTGTTTGCCAACTTGGGCTGCGGCTTTCACTTTGGCTTTAACTTTGTCTTGTTGGCCAGCTGGCTGCTTGGCTGCTTGGCTTCTTGGCTTCTTGGCTTCTTGGCTTCCTGGCTTGTTGCTTTCGTTTCCTTGCGGCTTGTTGCTCTGCTGATGTCTGGCACTAAGCCGATTACAACTATTGGCCCGCCTGGAAAACGCTCGCTGCCAAACCGCCAAACACCTTGGCCAGGCTCCCAATCGCCCAAGCCCATAATAATTACCCCCATTGGGAAATTTGCCGGAGTGGCTGAGTTAAGCTGCGTTTCAGGCTATGGCTTAAGGAAGAACAACTAGTAATTTCCAAGAAATGCTATCACATAAGAGATCTATTATAATATTAATTATAGAGCATAAACAAAAACAATATTTTGTATAAGTAATAAGCGCTATCCTAAAGTTTCATATACAATTTCATAGTAAAGAGTTGATTCTTACCTAATATAGGGGCAAAAACTAGTATTGCTGATTGCATAACAACAAAAATGATCAAATGCTCAGTTAAATAACTCACTTCATTGAAATCATTTCAAGTGTAGTGCATTCAATTGAATTATCTTCTTTATTTGATTACCGGAAGTGTGGAAATCGGTGTGTTTACCAGCAGCGTTAGTTTCTTTCAGTGCACCAACGGATGCTGCCAACTTTCTGGCATTGGCCTTTGACGGCAAATGGCTCAAATGGCTCCACTCCACTCCACTCCACTCCGCCCACTCTTCTGGCCATTGTACTTGGCCAACTGGCAACAGGGTGAACGTTCAAAATCCAGATTCAGGAATTAGACCAGGTCCAGCACGGATTTCAATTTCGATTTCGATTGCGATTTCGATTTTGATTTGGAGTCGCTGGACCCGGAATACACGGCATCCGGACTGCAGATCCCGGATCCAGCTAACGAGCTCGTTGCGGCTCATTGGCCTTTGGGTCGTGCTCTCGTATGCATTTGGCCAATGTAAATTGAATTCGGTCTCAGGCGCCGCCTTCCAAACAGAAACAGAAATGCAAATTAAGCGCAAAGTGCTCACAAATGTGCCCTCTCCAGTGGGCGGTGGGCGGTACAAGAGGGCGGTACAAGTGGGCGGTGGGCGGTGGGCGGTGTTTGGTACAAGTGGGCGTAAGGTGTGGCAACAATAATGGAGTGGCACTCGGAATGGCACATAATAACATATAATTGCTTGAGCAAATGCAATCGATTTGAATCGAAAAAATTGAAGCGCTAATTGCGATAATTACTAAGTAAGCCGGAGAGCGCACCCGAAAATAAATATGCAGGAACTTCACATTCTCAGCAAATAAATGCATACTTAAAGCGTACTTTAAATTGTTTAATTTGGAGGAGAGTTACGATTCTGCAACGCCAAGAAATAAATACAATAAGCAGTACAAATTGATTAAATTTAAAGTACCATTATCATTTGGTACCGTACCAAACAATAAGATACATATTTTCTAATCAACCTTTGCAGGCTCGAGATGAAGGAAAACACACCTGATACAATGCCAAATGGAGTGTCTGGTGGAAAACTTGAGTGGGGAAAGCCATGACTGCGAATAGGAAAACTTTCCTTGCTGCCATGGGCCAAGTTTGCCCCATTAAACTTTGTACTTGTTGAGGATATCGCAAAGTATTCCCTCTCCGAGGAGGCAAAATCGAGCCAAGACAACTTTTTCTTCGCCCCTGAGCCGTGTGCATTCATTGTCCGTCGAAACAGGAGCTTTAAGAAAGGACATCCATGTGTACTGCAGGATATAAGAAGTGAAATAAACACAGAGGTGCTTTTCAGGCGCAGGCGTGAAATTTCAGAGCGACCAACTCTCTCGCAAAACAAACTTATGATTTCCCGCACATTAATATGGAATATATGAATTTGAAGATATATGCGGGCTATCATTTCGATTTCGATTCAGCAAACATGAAGATTTCCCAGCCATTATTTATGGGATTTTATTTTAGATTTCCTAGCAGATCTTTCCGATTTATTTACGATGTGCATAAGGCTATAGCTATAGGATATAGTCGCGGACGCTCTCGCAGGCGGAGAGACAGAGAGCGACGTTGAGTGCCGGACGGAATGGAGAGAGAGAGCCAACCGGATGCGTGGGAAAGTTGCCGGCGAAAGCGTGGAAAACAAACCGCTACAAAGGAAAGTGTCGTCGCACAACTCGCTCAGTCGAGCACTAGACGCCAAAGCGTTCGGAAGCAGCTCTCTCTCTCTCTCTCTCGCTCTCTCTATCTCACACGCACTCTCTCTGTCTCTCTCTGTCTCTCTCTCTCTCTCTCGCTTTGTCTCTGTCGCTCCGCGTCTGTCTCGCTCCTTCGCATCCTCCATCGCCGTCGCACCTGCTCACACCCGCATCCACAACGAACGCAACGGACTCCAGAGGAAAAGTGTGAAAAGCTGTGCGGCCAGGGGCTCCGCTCTTATGTATACAAGTATGTAGAATGCGGGGAAAACAGGGAAATGCATTGGAATTCCGTGTTTTCTGTGCTTTACGAGTACGCCAGTTTAATCGCTCTTCAATCCAGCAGCAGTGGGCAGTCGCTTAATTTTAGACGCAACACTTAAGATGCGATCTAAAAATATGGCATCTTATTTTCAAACTGCACTCGCCGGCTATAAATCAAAATAAATTGAAATCAAAATTTGGGCGACGTCGTTCGATGAAAACGCTTTCGACTGGCACTCGACGGAAATTTTTTTTGAAAATTTGAATTGCGAAAATTCGTAAAAAAATAACAAGCAATAATCCTTATATTTGAAGCATTATACTTGGTAATTACCAACGTTGGACTAAGAGTTTTCCACTTATTTAGGCACTCGGATCCGGTAAAATGTTTCTGGCGGTTAACCAGAGTCTACAGAACACCAGCAAGAAGAAGCGCAAGCGGCGGACGGCCGAGGATGATGCGCCGGAGGATTCTGGGGAGGGAACGCCACCAGTTCGGCCCCTGGAGCCCAGTGCGTCCAGTGACCAGCTGGTCGGAGGCAATGGTGCCACATGCCGGGTGTGTAAGTGCCCGGGCCGACAGTCCTTGACCCTGGTGTACATCTACCTGGGCGCCCTCACCCTCATCCTGGCCAGCCTCTCGATCGTCTTCTACACGCACACCCAGGACACCGAGTCCTTGCCGCAGCTGGAAGATAACTATACGGCGAAGAGCTTCCAGGTGCAATTCCATGCGGAGCTAATGCGTTCGGAGGAGGAATTAAGGCGGCTAGTCAACAGGATAATCGAGGAGGAGCAGCAATTGTTGGGCAGGTAGGCGGATGGATCACCAACTTTTCTCCTCAAGCTCCTCAAGTTTTTGCACATTATTACGTACTCCGCAAATAGCACCACCACGAGTAGCACCACCCAGTCGAGGGATCCTCTGAAAAATGAACGCAAGTTCACGGACAACCTGATTAGCCACACGCCACGTCCCACCGGGAAACGAATGCGCCGGGACATCGCCTCCTCCGCTCCGGCATCCATGCATGGCAAGTTCAGGTTCAGCTATTGTGGCCAGCAGTTCACATAACTGTTCTTCCTTTTCAACCCTCTCCAGCTGATCCGCTGATCGAGTTCTTCAATCCGAACCATCGCAAGGTCCTGGAGGAGCAGGACACCGAGATCCGTAAGCGTACGGGTCAGAAGGGCGCCGCTCCCGGCGGAGATGAGTGGATCTATCTGAACACATATTGCCGGGTTCCGGAGAAGATAATTACGGGCTTCTGCAAGGGAACCCAGGACTACTGTCCGCCGGCACCACAGGGCCCAACCGGAGAAGTGGGTCCAAAGGGACCACCTGGAAACCCGGGTCTACCAGGCATTCCGGGTCCCAAGGGAAATCGCGGTGATGTGGGCTTACCGGGTGCTCCCGGAGTGGATGGCTTGGGTCATATGGGTCCCGCCGGACCTCGCGGTCCTAAGGGAGATGCCGGGGTGACCGGACGAGCCGGCTTGGATGGCCGGGACGGAGTGCCCGGGGAGCCGGGACTCGATGGCGTGCCAGGCCGCGCTGGTGCTGATGGAAAGAATGGCCTGCCTGGACGCGATGGTAAGGATGGGCTGCACGGCAAGGATGGCAAAGATGGTCTGTCCATCACGGGACCCAAGGGTGCGCAGGGACCACCTGGCGAACGAGGACTCAAGGGTGAGTTATCCTCCTATAACTCAAGAATTCCTAGACTCTGACCATCTGCTGGACAGGCATTGCGGGTCCACGTGGTCGTCCTGGCAAGCCGGGCACCAATGGCATACCCGGAGTGCCCGGCATCAATGCCTGGAAGCTGCAATATCCCAATGGCAGCTCCTCCAACGATCTGCTAATACCGCCCTCGATAACAGGTAAGCCAACTTAAGGGCCGAAGACATTACTATACAACGAGATTCTCGCCCTTCAAGACATTCAAGTGCCGGACTTCCAACGCACGGTGATTGTGGAGGAGGGAAGATCCCTGAACTTGAGCTGCACCGCCACGGGAACTCCCACACCGCAGGTGGAATGGCGACGTGAGGATGGTCGCACCATCAACGTCAATGGCGTTGAAAGTAAGTATGCGGGTGACCACTCCCAATGGCTATCATAAACCTCTCCATCCAGTGGCCTCCATCAGCGGACAGTTCCTGAGGTTCACCAATATCACCCGACACCAGATGGCGGCCTACACCTGTTTTGCCAACAATGGCATCGCTCCCGTGGCCAATGCCACTTACCTCGTGGAAGTGCAATGTAAGTGTGTGGCAAGCTTGAAAGCTTGAAAGCTTGAAGATTGGCTATGAACTGAGAGGCTTCCCATCCCCCAGTTGCGCCCATGATATCGGTGTACCGCCAAATGATCTACGCGGAGTACCAGAGCAGTGCCACACTCGAGTGTTTGGTGGAGGCCTTCCCCGAGGCCATTAGGTATTGGGAACGGGCCTACGACGGCAAGATACTCGACCCCAGCGACAAGTACGGCATTGAATCGTACCCAGAGGGGTGAGTTTATATACCTTATATACCCTATCCATGGAAGCCCCCTACTCATCATGGTGCTCTATAGCTTCAAGACCTCCATGCGCCTGACCATCAGCAATCTGCGCAAGGATGACTTTGGCTACTATCATTGTGTGGCCCGCAATGAACTGAATGCCACAATGGTCAACTTTGAAATAGCACGTAAGTGGCAACATGTGTGGAACGGTGGAAATCTAACCCCCTTCTTCTTCAGCACAAGATCCGAATAGTGAGACCCCGTATGTGGGCAACAACATCAAGGTTTATGGCCAAAGACCGCCGGAGAGCGAGTGTCCCGTTTGCGATCAGTGTCCCGATCCCAGGTTCGTTCTCATAATCACCTAACCATGATTAGTTTTAAATCCACTCCGTATCTGAAGCTTGTACCAGTGCAAGGACTCCATACTGAACAGCTTTGAAATCCAGGCTACGGGCAATCTGAGCTATCCGGGATTACCCAAGCGACCAAAGAGTAAATAGAGGTCTTATCCCCATAGAACGAATAATGTAATTACTCTTCCATTAGCTTGCTATCTGTATGCGGTGGGCAAACCCGTTTTCCACAAGGTGGTCAATGAAAAGTTCGGCTCCTGGCTTAGAGATCCATCTCCTGACAGTGATCGTGAGAAGACATTCGTCACCAACGAGAACGATCCGTACAATCTGTTCGAGTTCACCACTCGCATTCAGTACCGAATGAATAGCATCCCCAGGAGAAAATACGAGATTCAGGAAGGCTTTCATGTGGGTTAACAAAAGGCTTACGAAATGTTCCCCTTCTCATTTTAGCTTATTATTTTTAGGGCAATGCCCATGTGGTCTTCAACGGTTCGTTTTACTATCAACAAAGGAACTCGGATCTGGTGGTCAAGCTGGACTTGACCAGTCTCAAAAAAATAAGTGAGTGCATTGCAATGGACGAAGTTCATAGTACTATCTATTGTGATTCCCTTAGCCACACAATTGCCATATGCTGGAGTGGCCGCTGCGAATAGGCTATATGCCACCGACTACAACTACATGGACTTCAATGTGGATGAAGTGGGTCTGTGGGTGATCTATAGCACCTACAACTCCAATAATACGCTGGTGGCCAAGGTAAAGTTTTGCGGTCCCTTCAAGAGCCTTCTGCAAATAACAAAATTCAATCTAGTTGGATACGGAGACGTTGAAGATGCAGTACAACTTCAACATCACCCTGGACCATCATCAATTCGGTGAGATGTTCATCGTGTGTGGCAATCTGTATGCCATCGATTCGGGTACGGATAAGAACACCCAAATTCGATACGTGGTCGACTTGTACAAGGGCAAGCTGCTCAACACGAATCTGCCCTTCTCGAATCCCTTTAGCCACACCACCACCGTGGGCTACAATCCCCTGACTGTGGTAAGTAACTGCTTGCATCTCAAGGTGATCATTTGATCACTTAGTGATCCACTATGTGCTCTATGTTGTGTATATTGCAGGAACTCTACTCCTGGGACAAGGGCAACGCACTCACATATCCCATACGCTACAATGAGCAGCGTCTAATCTCCGACAATAGTTAGGAGTCACTAATCACAAGACGATCTTAAAGATACGCAGAGTCGAGGCTCAAATCTAACTAGTCTAAGGCACAATAAATAAATGCAAACTGTTTTTTTTCCCAAATGCAAATGGTTCATCTGTATCTGCATTTGCCTCGCTCAATATTTGAGATCGCTGGCATGTTTTTTACCTATTTGTTCACATGTCTGGAAATTCACTAATTGAAAGGAACAGCAAGGGAAAGTGTGCGAAAATAGTTGGGTGTGAACTGCTAATTTGCAAAAGGTGGAGTGAAAACAAGTGTTATATATGTTTATATTTGAAGTGAAGTGTGTTCATGTGGGGAAATATTTATTTTCCGATTCAGACAAACATCCATATCATGTCATATAATTTAATTCGGTTTTCTAGCTAGCTTGGAACAAGTAAAATTTCCTTTGCTGTCATTTGCTCTTAATGAAGTAATACTGCTGCTTTGGACATACTCGTACACCCATTATCCCCATTACCCCCATATACCCTGTACCATTAAATTCCGGTTCCCAAACCACTTTGCAGCTCCACGCCTCTCCATTGCCAATTAGCTGCGATAATGTTGACATAATCCGGGCCGGGTTCCATTAATTATGCCTGCTTAAAAATGCCTGGACGCAGGGCACTTTGCCAATTGCAGCAACAAGTCCACCTTGTGGATGTGCCAAACCGTTGATGGAACAGCATGGATGCGAGATGGAGGATGGACAATGGACGATGGACGATGGAGGATGGACAAAGGCGTAGTCAAGGGCTGCAGTTAATTTCCAGGCGGGGAACCAGCTGCCGATCGGTTGGGGATTTGGTAAGGGGACCATCGGGGCGGCTATTTAGGCCACATGACGAGCTGAAGCTCCGCAGATTGACGTACTGGCAGAGTGACGGCCTGTCAATAAGGGTGGCCAACTGAGCTCGGCACGAAAGCGTTTCGATGTTGGGCAGACCCCAGCACCACCCCACAAAACCCACACCCTCTAACCAAACTGAGCCACCCTAAACGAACCACTATGCTGGGCCACACGGAGAAAAACGGATGGAAAATGTACTTGGTCCTGCTGTAATCATAAAATTGTGACCCAGGCTTGCATGAATAATTTAGAAAAGTATTGGAACAGCCACTGAAAACAGTCAAAAAACTAAAGTGTGGTAGAAATCGTGTTTGGTGACCCCGATTCAACTCTGCAGAAAGTCAGACCTTCTGAAAACAGTCAATAAGCTAAAATGTGGGTAGAATACGGCTTGGTGACCCCGACGCTACCTTCAACTCTGCAGAAAGTCAGACCTTCTGAAAACAGTCAATAAACTAAAATGTGGGTAGAATACGGCTTGGTGACCCCGACGCTACCTTCAACTCTGCAGAAAGCCAAATAGATTTAATAACTTTTTTTTTTCTTTTTTCTACCTATTATTATTTAACTAATTCGCTGCGAGAAACTGGAAAATGGAGAACAGTGTAACTCGGCTTAGTTTGTCTCTCGTCAATTGCGTTGCATGTTTGACAATTTGCATTTTTCGTTGTCTGCCACCCTCGGTCGCCTTAAAGCCCCCTTGCTCCTTGCCCCTACGCCCTTGCCCCCTACGCCCCTGCCAACCCCCCCTTGGCCATTGTCTGTACGAATTTCAGTTGCATTTCTCGATTCCCTTTGTCATCGTTGCGACCGTGCGGCAATTCGGGCATCCGGAATGCGTCACGGATTGCGGCAGGTTCTGTGTGGGAAACTGGGGGAAACTGTGGAAATTGGCAAAGGCAGCGCAGTCACAGATGACACTGGCTCCTAAATGGGGATTCCTTTTTACTGGATTGCATTCCACTGATGGCACAGCCAACACAAGTGTGAGTATGAGTGATGCAAAATCTGCTTTGAGCTATCGACAATAGAATGCAAACAGAAGACACAGAACTTCATTCGATGCGATGACCTAAACATTAAAGCTTGTGGAAAAGCTTGTTTCCAGAAAGCAGGATATAGTTGCTCGTATTTCATTTAACAAATTCTCAATAATCAAATACCCATTTGACGGCGATTCTCGTCTTTAGGCCTCTACAATCACCGTCAGTTGGCACTGACCATCAATTATCACCGTCAACCTTTGGCCTTTCGACACGAGTGTTTTGATTTATGCAGTTTTAAATATATAAACATACATATATACACGAATGTTTTTCCGTACTTTTCTGTTTGCTCTCACTTTGCACTTTGTGTAGTATTTTGTAGTTTTTTGTAGCTTTTTTTGTAGTTTTTGGTAGTATTTTTGTAGTTCTTTTGTAGTTTTTTTGTAGTTTTTTTGTAGTTTTTTGTAGTTTTTTGTAGTTTTGGCCAAATGCCAGCCGAATCATTTGACTGGGCTAATCCCCAGTTTTATAGACCAGCCCATACCCGTCCAGGCGCCACCTTCTTCGCCGAAAATTTCCGACTCTCTGTCATTTTTCATTTTTTGTTGTGCTCTTTTGTTGGGGCAGGCTCATCTGGTGCCGTTTGTAAGGATAACGCGCTCTTGTCAAATTGCCAAGAGTGGCGGCTGCAGGATACTCGTACGCCACACAGGATGCCACTCGATGGGTGGGAATGCGGATAAGTATGGGGATGAGCATGAAGAGGAGGAGGAGGAGGGGCTTTGGAGCAGCTGTTGGACGCTAAGCGCCTTCCAGCTGCCTCAGTCGCTTTTATTCCGCCGGCTTCCGCTCGAGTCCGTGGACAAACAATTTTCATGCTCGAACGCCGTCCCCCCGCATCACATCACACCCCCCCCCACCACCACCCTGCCCAGTTGATCCCCACTTTCGCCCCTCCCCTCCACACCCCTCCCCTTTCGCTTTAGCAACAGTTTGCTTCATTAAATTGCAAACGAGCATCAAGAATCCAGTGCCTCGTGGGGGGAATGAGCTGCAGAATCCGAGCGGGGGAACCTTTTCTCGAGACTACTGCTACCAGTACTACTTAGTGCATGGCTGGGGGTTGGACGAGGATTGGGAGCAGCAGGAGCAGCAGGAGTGGGAGGTGTAGGGGTCACTGGGCTTACGCTCTAATCAAAATGCAAAATGTAATTTGGAATTTTAACATGAACAACGTGAGCAGGTCACTGGGCCATAAAGACCCATACAATTTCATGCCTTCGCAAGGGCTTTCCTTGCCGATAACAAAAACCAGTAGTGCTGTCCAAGTCAACAGTAGCTAACTAATGGATTAGGTTAGAAATTATAGTTTTCATTTAAACGAGTAATGCCAGCCCAGTAAACAACTTTAAAATTATGTTAAACACATGAAGCAAGTACATATCTAATATAACAAATATTGATCTTCGAATTACAACTACAAACTAAAAATGGCCAAGCCAGCTTAGCAACTATGGTCTAAACTAATTAAGTTTGACTGGAAAAGAGCCAGAGTTCCAGCACCGAAAAGAACTAAAAGCGAGCGAGTGAAAGAGAGGTGCGGAGTGTGTGCGAAAGAGATAGTGCCGGCAATTACAAGGGGCCAACGTCGAAGGCAAAAGGGCCAATAATCATGGCCAAAGCTGCCAATCGCTGATGCGTTAAATTATTTCTCGTACAAATGCCGCAGGGTGTCCAGTGGAACCTTAATGAATGAGTCCATCAAATGGCAGAGATCATGGCTTGAGATTGTGGACTTCTCTTTGGCCCAAACAGCCTTTAAAGAGAAAACTTTAGACTTGACCAGATGCATTTACCAATTGTTTGAGCCTGTAAGTGATTGCACATTTTTAATTAAGACATTTCGTTAGGCTGCATAATCCTACCGCTGTTTATTGTATATTTTCCCACAGTTTTTTTCTTTCAGCTCCATAAATCGAAATCACTTTTCATCTGGTGCTCCTAATGGGCTGGCCAATCAATTGATGGTCCTGACTGCCGCCAGTTATGGTAAGACCTCTTATCCAGCTCATGCTGCTTCCAATTCAATTTTGTGCCAGCAGTCGGTGCTCTCGGTGATTGGAGGTTTGTTTGCCGATGGGTGCTGGGTGGTGGCATCTGAATTTGGGAAGCCCGAGGAACTTGAGGAACCTGAGGAGCAGCAGGAGCAGCAGGAGCAGCAGGAGCAGCTGGAGCAGCAGGAGCAGCAGGAGCTGCCCGCACGGGGGAATGGGGCGGCATCCATTGTGGATTAGACAATGCCCCGATGAACCGATGGCCCTCGCCGCGTGCCAGAGACAATGGGGCGGATGCACAATGGGGCGGATGGCCGTGTGTTCGAGCCCGACGGTCTCAAAAATAAACCCCGACAAGTGTCGACCTCTGACCCCGCCGCCTTGCATCTCTCGCATTGTACTTTTAAATGCGTTAATTGAGTGCTACGAGCTGTCTTTCGGCACTTGCACACCGCCTTCTGTTTTGTTTGCCATCCATTGTCTGTGTTTTTTATACATTCCTCACATTTTGTTTGTTTTTTTTTTTTTTTTTTGGTTTCTTCTATGCTTTTTGTAGAGAGGCATTCGGCACTTGTAGTCCAAAGCGGCCAAACAGCAAATCAAAGTCAAATGGTCAACGACGAGACACACAACATGGCCAAGGGAAAATGCAACGAAAATGTTAGTCACACACACAGACACACAGGCACACACACAAACACACACACACAACCCAAGCAGATGGTTAGCATCACACCCGCAATTGCATATGGACAATGTGGTTAATGGGGATGCTCCAAGTGAGATTTGACAAATCATAAAATTCTAATTGATATTGAAATCTAAATTGAAGTTCATTTATTCAGTTATTCAGTTATTCAGTTATTAACACTGCAAGCACACATAAACATATTATTTCGTGCCAGCTAATGATGCATACACGTAGATAAATGTACCGAAGGCTTAATATACATATATATACATGTATATAGTGTGAATAAATTGAATTTGGGTTGTCTTAAATGGCAATTGGGATATTTATTGCATTTGAAATACTTGAATAAGTGCAGAAACTTTTGGGCAACTGCACATTAATTGAATTGTTCTCAATTTAATATGAAAAGACGGTATCTTCGAAGTCTACAATTATTTGTGAAAATACTTTGCCATCGAAACGCTGACGGCTTTTAAGCCATAAATTGTGTGAATATATGTCAATAGCTGTCGATAGCTTTTGGCAAGTTTAAAACTTACTTTCCCGCAAGCAAAGTCTTTAATTAAATTGATATAAAGTTTTAATAGGCAGGAGTTACAGAAGTTTGCAGCTTTCGATAACAGTCAATACTTTCCCATTACAGAGTACCACTTGGTCTAGCCATTTAAATTTGTAGATTTCTGTTCAATTTGTGCTTTAGATAGATACTTTCAATTGCAAAAATTATATATTATATATAGATATTTGTACCAATTTGTAGGTTTCGTACACATTGCACTTTCTTTTACAGAGTAACAGTTAGTCGACACCTAGCCAGGCTAACGTAATGCCCCCCAAAGCATTCTTTTTGCTCGTGCCAATTGAAATGTTAGCCAAAATGTTGCCCCAGCTCGTTGGCAGCCAGTGTTTTGAAGCGTTTCGCTTTGACACTTTGGGTTTTTTATGGGTTCGCCCATGGAACCCCGCCGCCTGCGCGATTCTAGGGGATCGGAGTGTGGGTGGGATCCGCACAAGGACGCCCACCTTGCCGCCTTGCCACCTTGCCACCGCAAACATTTCGCGCTTAGATGCACTTCACTGGACGCACGGGAGTAGACTCGCATTTCACTCTACCAGCTGACCCGTTGACCAGTTGACCGCTGGAAATGGGCAGTCTTATGCCCCTGTGCGCTCATTAATTTCGCCTGAGTAAAGTTCAATAGGACAGGCAACCGTAGGGGGAAAAAAACAAGGGGGAGTTGGGCAGTTGGGGAGTTGGCGGAGGAAACCACCCACCTGGCCAGGTGGCAGACAAAGTGCTGCGAGTTTCCACAGGCAAATGAAAAATGATTTGCCAGAACCCGCCTAACAAATGGGTCGCAATTTTCGCAACGTGGGTGTGGCAATAAGTCGGCTTCCAGTGAAAGGCGCTGATAAGCGTCGGCTGGCCAAGTAACGTGGCCCAAACGAATGGCCAGCAATTAGACAGAAGGCGAAGACGCCATCGGCAATTTGAGGATGGAGCTGCTAGAGTGTTGCGCAGTGGTGTTAACCCATGACAAGCCCACGAAAATTTATTACGCTGCCATGGGGCTTGCTTAAATTTGCAACAAATTCCGGGGCAAACAAAGCTCACATCCTGCCAACTTGAAAAAACGAATTTTGTTAACATTTAAGCCTATAAAATAAAAGTCTTAGCTTTTATCTTTGCTATTAAAAAAAAAATAAACTATGCTTTTTATAAAAACAATCTATATAAAATGCATTCTTATTTAAAGAATAACTTAAAATATAGTATTTTTAATACAAATTAATCAGATAGTGTTTTCAATTTGAATCGAAATAATAAAGAAAATAAATATAACCGACGAATTAGAACTGATAAATACATTTCCCAGATAATTAAACCAAGACACCAGCGAGCGATTTTTCGGCCACAAATAATTAATGGGTTAATGGGCTGGGAAAAAAGGAAATTCAGACAGTCTTGGGCTGGGTTAAGTAACTAACTAACGACTCTCATGCGATGCCAAATCGATGACAGGAACAACAAATGGTGACAGGGTGCCACAGGCGAAAGATCTAGACTTTATTTTCAGTTCGTGCTAGTGATAAAGAATGATTTCTTAATTATTTATTATAAGTTTTAAGTTACCTCAAATACTTGCTACAGTTTCCCAGTATCAGTTTTAGTAGCTTACTAACCGAAAATCTCTCTCTTACCAACCAAAATCGATGTTTCCAAAAGGGAAGCATTATTATCTCTTAATTACCGAAAGATATATGTGTATATACAGCACCCTGTTGGCCAGATACTACCTCTGACATTGACAAATCTATAGCAACAACTTAGCCGGAGGAATCAAATGGCCGACTGGACTTGCACTTTATCCACGTTTTTATGTAGGTCAATACACGTATGTTTGAATTTTCAATTAATTTGCCGCGCCTAACAAAATGATCAGGATTTAGGGATGCGAGGGCCACCACACACATATTCGCTATACATACATACGTGTATGTATATTCACCTATACACATACACGTACATGGGCAAAATACACACAGCAAATATAATGTACTTATTTTGGCCCAGTTGGTCGGATGCCTTTCACCTGGCAAAAAGCGGACATTTCAATTTCAATGCAAAACAGCTCGGACGTCCATGATGATGGGCAGAAGGGGGGGATAATGCCGCCGAGTGGAATGACAAGCACTGAGAAAAACAATTTGTTCACTTGAATAGGTAATAGTGGTCAATGTGGCAAATGCAAGGGCTCGTAAGTTGAAAAACTTTGAATTATTAATATCAGGTCTCTCAATTCAGGAATTACCTTGGAAAGTATTTAAGTAGTCAACTTATTCTAAAATCTCTATTTTTTTTGTATTTTTTCGAGTGTAAATACCAGTGAATTGGCGTTAAATATTACAACTACGCCGATGGTTTCGTCAACTTCAAACATTTCGCAGCATAAATATTACACATTGGCAGGGCGAAAATGAAAGGGAGGCGGTGACAGCGACAGCCCATGACAGAGACAGCAGCAGAGCAAGAGACAGAGATAGATAGATAGATAGATAGATAGATAGAGAGAGAGAGAGAGAGGGAGGGAGAGGAGAGAGACAGGGCTATGGCCATAAAGAGGGGCTTATAAAGTATTCATTTGAACATGTTGGACCCAAATGCCTTTGAAGGGCAACAAAGAGCCCGACTGCCCAGGCAAATGGAAACTGTATCGTGCACATTTCTATAAATTCCCACAAAGTTTGCCGTGGAGAAGGCCAGGGGCTGTGTTGTGAAATTTATGCAAATTTCCAAATGTTCAACTGTTGCTCGTGGTGGTCCCAAGAAGATGGGGACAACAACGATGTACACGTATGTAGTGTTGGTAAAATAGCAAACAACATTTGGTTTGCAAAAAAAGAAGGTTGCTGCCACGCCTCCGTAACCCTTTCATCTCGGCATCTCTGACCTTCGCAATATTTATGCATGAACGCCCTATATAATTGTTATTTTCTATCCCAAGAACGAGACAAGTCAGCAGGGAATGCCGTAGTCGAGTGGCACGCCTATCAGATACCCTTTTATTTGATAATTCTCTTGATATAAAATGGATAATTAAAGGCATTTTTAGCTCAATTTTTTAAACGAAAAGATATTATTTGAGGTGCAATCTATAGATCTTAATCTATAGATTAAGTTTTAAGTTTACCACATTCCATATACGTGTATGAACCATTCCCATTGTTGTAAACAAAATACCCATAATTTTTGAACAAAACATCAGCATAGGAATTTCAACACGAAATACATACAAAATGATATAAATCTGTGAAATCTATCAATGGAACTTAAGATAAAACATCAATGTGTGGGCTAATTCAGTGCTGCGAGTGCCTTTTTATTTGCTTTCTGTTCTTTGGCCTATAAAATTCCATTTGATATTCAATGCTCCTCGAACATGCCACTTAAAAAATATGAACAATTTCAAATTCATTTGGATGGTAATAAAATAATTCACAACTTTTGTCGAGGGTCGGACACAAGTGCAAGGTAAAGCGGAAACGGGAAATTGGAAAGGAACGATGAACGATGAACGGAGAGAGGGAAGGGAGTAAGTAAAAGGGCGAAGAGCAAAAGGGCAAAAGAGCGAAATGAGAATGCGAACGAGTTGGACATAAATTGCGAAATACTTGGGCGAAAGTAATCCGGCGAAATCCCGAAATCATTGCACAGTTTGCTAGCACTTTCCAACACTTGCACGCCAGCACACAGTTACAGTTGCAATTTACCAACACACACACACACACCCCCAATGGCACTTGAGTGCATTTAAGCCCTGCCCTGCCCCGCCCACTGGCCCACCGCCCACTAGCCACCGACCTCTGACCCCCATGAGCCACCCTCTCATATGTTGATGCTGCTGCTGTAGTTGCAACAAAAAGCGGAAAAGAAAAACTAAAATATAATAAAATAAAAATATTATTATTATCCTTTCATTTTCAAGTGCTTTCCATTGTGTGCCAGTCCATGTGCATGTGCATGTGGGTGGTGGGCATAAGTTTATGATGCCCCATGGAAAAGCGAAGGATGCAGCAGGATGCAGGATGCAGGTCGCAGTTCGCAGGATGCAGGATGCAGAATTGTCGGATTCTAGCAAGCACATTAGTTGGCAAATTGGGGAACTAGTTCAATTAATCCGCTCGAGCGAAGCTTGGGGAACGCTAGCGATGGCAAAAGGACTCCATCGAGTCCTGTGCGGCAATAGAAAAGTTAACGCAACTTTGGCACTCAGAAAATTGAAAATATTTATAATTAGCTAAAGCACGGGCATTAGTTATACTATTTCAATATCAATTGACGACTTTAAGGCTTTATACAAAGTACACTCAGCCTTAATGAATCAAAATGGTACTTCTGGTGCCTTAACTTAAGATTTTACCCAATTTAGTGGCTTGATTTTCCAAAACTTGATTTTTTATGCCCGAATTTCGCAATTTCAGTTCTCTATTTCCTTGCGGCCAGAAATTCCATCAAGGCTGGCAAAAATCAAAGATACGTGTACTTTGTGGCTCAAAGAAGCAAGTTTCAGCCACCGCCGAGTAATCAGATTGCCGCTCCTCGCTCCTTCGATCCATCTTTCAATCTATATGGCATCCGCTGCGCTCATCCGAATTCCGGAAGTGCCTTTTCCATTTAACTTCCTTCGCACTCGCACACAAGTGCATATGAATACAAGTGCACATGTGTGCATGTGGCGAGTTGTACAATTTTTATAAGGACTCCTTGGTGAAAAGTGCGGGAAATGGTTGCGAAATGCGGATTCGAGCGCATTTGCAACGGTGGGGGGGGTGTGTCGGAAAATGGGGGCGTGTCGATGCAGTGGCTCGTATTTGCATGCAACATGGAATGGAAATGAATGATGGCGAAGGTGGGCAAATGGGGACAGCAACAAGCTGCATGTGTGTAAATCCATTTATGCTCCAGCGCATTTATAGCCAATTTAAAGGCCCAAAGAGCTGCACTGTGTCTGTGTCTGTGTACAGTGTATGGTGCCCACTGGTGGTCACTAGTCGCTACTGGTGGCCACTGGTGGCCACTGGTGGCCACTGATGGGTGGGTAATGATAGTTGGATGTATCATTTACAGGGCGCATCACTTGGATATAAAAAAAAAACAAAAAAAATAGGGAGAAGCAGGCAGTTGGCAACGTTGATTTGTGGTAAATGACTCTCCACGACCTCCCCCCCCCCCGCCCAAAGTCCGCCTTGAGCTGCACACTCTGTGTCCTGGCCATATGTCCTGCTCCTGCTGCTGGTCCTCGGCATTCCATTTGCATTGCGGGCCATTTAATTGCGCAGTTGGCGCATGTTTTACGACCAATATGCATAACATGGCATCCACATTCGACATCCGAAAGTCGTCGGAGGGCAATAAAAAAAAGTGGAAAAAATGTTGCATACTTCTCTGCGCAAGCAGCGTCGCATATCCTTGTTGCAATGCCCATTAAAGCCCTGATTCACTCGCAAAACTATGCAAAATTACGCTTATCGAGCACCAAGGAAAAAAAGAATAAATGGAAATGGAAATGGAGATGGAGATGGAATAAAGCCCACTAGTTGCTTGCTCTGCACTTAATCAAACTTAAACTTAACAAAAAATTAATCTACCTACTTTCCTTAAGATTATATATATGTGTATTTATCTTTTTTTATGTCAGATACTTTTTTATGAAATATATGTAGTACTCACTGGTTCAGGTTGCGCTCGTTGGAACCAGACTGACTCTGGACGTTCTCCGTGTGGCGCCGCTCCTTGTGAACGATGCCCATCAGCTTCATCCATGGATTGTTCTGGGAGCCATGGCCTCCCATGCCGCCACTCTGCCACATGGTCATCTTGGCGGCTGTTTCCCAAATCCGGTTCCGATCGAAGAAACTGTGGCAGTGGCAGTGGCAGCAGTAGCCGCACTGGCTTTCCAACGAAACCGAAACGAAAATGGATGCGGATACGGAAACGGAAACGCACTCGCGACTTGGAACTTCAGATCAGATATATATACTTGGCAAATATATATATATAGAGAGGACAGATGCTTCAGGGCAAGAGTTGAAACTGAGTTGTTGCTGGGTTTGGCAGCCGCATCAATAGGTTTTTTGTTTTTTGATTTCTGTTTTTTTTGTTTTTTATTTTTAGTTTGAACGCCTCACATTTGTCATAGCCGAGAGTTTGGTTTTGGTTGTTGGATGGAATTGAACTAAGAGTTTTTGGCTAATGCTTTCAAGTTTCTTTGGGCGGCTAATGTTGCTTCGTGCTTCGTGCTTTTGCTTTGCTTCGCTCTCTTGCTCTTGCTTTGCTTTTTGGTCGTGTTGTGCTGCTGCTTTTTTTTTTCGAGTGCAACGATTCCCTTCGAATTGCTGTTGGTTTCTTGGCCTATGTCTAAAATTAATAATCACAATGGGCGTACAACTAATCCTTTTACTTCGATCTTTCTGGGTCTTCTGCTTGTTAACCAATTTTTAATGCTAATTATTGTTGGGTCTCTGCTTTGTTTGTCCTTTCTTGACTTTTTTGCATTTTCCGTACTGGTTCATTAAATTCAGTATGCAAAATCTCCTCTTCTTGTATATTTTGTGTTCTAGCTAAATTTTGCTGGCCAAAGGTTCTAACGAATGAAAATGTCCGATTATTGACATAATTTAGGATTACTGATAGTCGAGTATATCGACTATGTAATACCCGAAACTCTTTACTTTAAATGAAAGCTAGTTAGGTTACTTAATCAATTCTGGGAGCCAAAACATGGCCTAAAACATGTCCTAAAACATGGTTAAAACGGGCATTAAATGGATTTGGAAAAAGCCTAATCGCTATAGCTTGTATCGACATATTTCGGGTATTTTGCAGTATCGTAAAATGTATTTACAATTTATCCGTAGGTATGTACAACATTTGTTCCAATTACGACATGTACTATTATTATTTGCTTTTTACGATTGCTTTTTGTTTGAATTTGTAGTTGTAGTTGTTGCTGATATATAGTGCAAAGGGCAGGAAGGCGATTAAACGACGATATGAAGAATTACGTGCACGGGCAGCTGGAAATATTATATAAATAGAAAGTATAATTAGATATAATTAGAATATAATTGCAATTATAATAACAGTTAACAAAGAGTTACTATTGTATTGATCATATCTCTCCTATTTTATTAATATATATATGCTGGTGATTTTGTGCAGGCGCACCAATTTACACCTGTGCACAGGTAGATGGTTCATAATTTATACTAGCCGCATACAAGAGCCATACCCATTACCATGTGCTACCCATTGAGGAGCCAAGAAGCCAAAAACAAAGCTCTCCATCGGTTCAATTATGTCAACGACTGGGATCATCTTCAAATGGGAATCGCCATTTAGCTCATGGGAATGTCTCAATATATTTGCAATTTTCAATCTTCCAAAAAGGGGAAACGTGGCGGGGAGCATAGGAATTTCCACTCCCCGCAATGAAAATCTGACAGCAGCAAGTGGCAGGAGTGCGAGGGGTTGTCCGATTCTGTCAGTTGACTAAGTACTCTCAAGCACCACACTCTCTCACACACACACGCGCACGCACACACACACGCACACAGACACACACTTCCATAATCACTGAAATACACACACACACACACACACACACAACCACCATTTTGGGGACTCGAGCGTGTGCACATTTGCAATGCCATCAGCGTCGCATCGAGCACATTAAGAAACCATTCCACCTCGGATCACACTCTCCATCGTCATCACCATCACCATCACCATCACCACCACCATCACCACCACCATCATCTTCAGCAACATCCACATCCACATCCACATCCACATCCACATCCACATCCACATCCACATCCACATCCACATCCACATCCATTTCCATCCAACAAACGATGTCTGGCTGTGCTGTTAGCCAACTCATTCCCGCCCAGCTGGACACCAGTTATAACCCCAGAATACATAATTATAAAATCGACAACCAAGAGCGCAAGAGTCGAGTATACCGCTGTGAGATACTCACCAAATGGATTTATTATTGTAACTGACAAATAAAACAAATTAAACTGTGTGTGACAGTTGTTTTATAGTTTCAACCTTTGGCAGAGATAATTGAATACACATGGAGATTAATTAAGCAAAGGAGAAAATGTTGAAAACAATCGTGTTAAAATCAAAGTTTCTTTGATTTTCCTCTTGAAGGTGCCTAAGGATGCACTTTTCCTTGAGACACTTCATTTGTATCTTATTGTCAAGCTATTGCAACATCATACAAAACAGCTCCCTGGCATAAAAATCGCAAATTCCTTTAAAAGTTTACTTCAAGTGAAGCACCTTGCAGCTAAATGCTAATTCGCAACTGTGATTCGGTTTGTTGGCAATTTGGCATTCAGAAATGCCTTCCACGCCCGCGGAGCAAAAGAGTAATCGCACACACAAAGTCATGATGGGTGGCCATCATGGGTTAAACAAAGGCAACTCTGGCTGCAGCTTCCGGTTGTGCGGCAGTTTCATGTGCAGCTTGTGCGCCTGCAACACGGGGCATTTGAGCGTTCGCCATTCACCGATTCTGTCAGATTGCCAAGTTCACTCGAGCGTGCGGCATTCAGGACTCAGAGCTTCAGCTCCAGGAGATGGAAAGGATGCAGCCAGATGGAGATGGAGCTGGAGATGAAGGATGAGCAGCGCATCTTCCTTTTTATCGCTTTTGTTGCAGTTTGTCGCCTGTCGCCAGGCGGGCAACTTGCAACGCTTCAGCTCGGCGATCTGTCAACGTCAACGGTGCGTATGATAAATTTTTATTGTGCATCTGCCATGAGTCCCACCATGACACGCTTCCCCCCCCCCGAATGACATTTCCCATTTCCCATTTTCCACTCACCACTCTCCACTTGGCACTTTCCATTTGGCCACTGCACTTGCCGCCCTACGAGCAATTTAAACTAATTACGCTTCAGTCTCTATGAAATATATATTGTCATGCCAACCCACCAATGGCCCCACAATCTGCATTATTTACACAAGCATTATATCGCATTATGAGGCCCAGCACCTGGTCGAAGTGGAGGCTATGGCTGGTCTGGGGGATACCAGCTGGCGGCCAAAGGACCTTTTTATAAGGCATGTCCTGTGGCTGCCCAGTGCAATAAATAACTAACAAAGGGAATAAAAAATTGGCGAACCGAGTGAGTCGGTGGAGGGGAAACCGAAAAGTGCGTAGATGTGAAGGTAAAGTGGCAAATTAAAGGGCATTTAATGCAGTTGCCTATACACTGCCGAAAATGAAATATATATATATATATATATACTATTTCAATTGAGTTTGTTCTGCTCCATTTCGGAAACGGCTCAATATGAAAATATGGTACACATAATTGACATAATATGTAATATGTAATATGTAATGTAGATAAGACGATCTTACCGAATGACTTTGATTCCGCCCTGAAAAACAGCTGCCAGAACCCATTAGTACACGGGCAACCCTCTTTCTGCACCTGCTATTAATTTGATAAGCCAAAGGTGGGCCTGCAATTAGCCAGGAAGGCAGAAGGAGCCCTGAATTTAAATAGGCTGATAATTAAGCGACGTTGTCTGCTTGACACCTGGGCGAAAATAAAAGCCGTCTGGGCATTTTCTCACCAACCCCAGAAAAAGAAAAACAACAAAAGGGACCAGGGACAAGGACTCGCATGGGAAAAACTTTGGCGGCAAGTGAAAAAATATAAAACTCGACGATGGAAGGAGGTGAATATGGTGAAAGTTGGCAAAGTTCAATCGGAAAGCGTTTAACGCTTACCTCAATTAACTGGTTATTAACGGATAAGCTGACATTTCCACGTATGTCAACGCTGCGAAACGAATAAATGTGAAATACTTTCCCCATTATTACAACTATTTAAATGCTTTCCTTGCATTTATCACAAGCCATTTGTTAAAACCCATGCCTAATTAATCAGATTTTCTATCGCACATAAATTAATAGCAGCTACTTAATCTAAGCTCCGCCTGATTTCATATACATACGCGTACTTTGACCCAACTGATTAATCAGTTTTCCCATCGACTCTCAGCATCAAGCTGTTGGAACTCCCCAAAGTCCCCGTGGCATCGGTGTCTTCTCACCTCGGCCGTAATCCGAATCCGGAATCCGGAATCCGGAATCAGGAATATGCAATTCCCATAGCCATCTACTCAACTGGCCAGCCAGCAAGCCCGTCCTCGTCCTTGGAGAATCCGGCGTGTCACCCGACATTTCCCACCGGGGAATAGTTTCCTGCCACGCGCAACTTGACGGGGGATTTTCGGTAAACATTTTTGGCCAACGAGCTAAGCTCCGCATTGAATATTTAATTAGGGAAATTATGGCGTGGCCAAAAAGGATTGCCAACAGAGTTGCCCGGGCAGCTGGCGAAGGAAACAGCCGAAACAGCCGAAACAGGTTGCCAGGACTCGGGCGTGTTGGATCAATAGCAGCCACGGCGTGGCATAGGTATCCATGTCCACAGCCACTTCCACCGGAGGACTGCTCGCAACAAGATGGTAGGTCACAGGTCAAATGCTCAGCTTAGTGCTGATGAAGATGCAGATGAAGATGAAGATGAAGATGCTAATTACCATAATGATGACGACGGTGCACATTTTGCCAACAACAGCCGCCCAAGAAGAAGCTATCGAAGAAGGAAAAGGCCCGCCTGGAGGCCGAGCAGGCCGAGCTCATGCGGATTGAAATGGAGAAGGAGAAGTAAGTACCGCAAATATTTATGAAAAGAAACACTCTTTTCCATGCCAAACCTATTTAGTAACTAACCCCACGCCCTGATGGAAACCAATCCCTGCAGACTCAAGAAGCTGGAGGAGGCGCGCCAGCGGAAGAAGCTGGAGATGGAGCAGGCGAAGCACCGCCAGCAGCAGGAGGTGGCGGAGAACCGCCAGAGGAGGGCCCAGCTCAAGGACAGCATGCTCTTCTTCGACGCGGTGCGAACGGCCATCGAGGCCATCAAGGATGGGGAGCGCCACGAGCGGGACTGGGAGAAGTTTATGCGCTGCAATGGCTTGCCAAATGCGGCCAGTCCAAGTGACTTGAGGAAGTACATCCACCAGTGGCACACGGATATCGCCAAGCGGCATCTGGAGTCCCGGAACTGGCTACTCCGCACCGATGAGCGCACGCTGCTGACCCAGGATGCCCAGGTGCCGGATCTCACGAGGATTTCACTGCGCCAACAGCAGGGCAGATTGGGCGATGTCTACGCCCAGAGGATTAAGGAGGTCTTGGGGGTAACACTTTCATTTGAGTAGGTTACTTAATCTCTATAATGGTGACACATATCCCAGATCCTCAACGAGCTGGACGACATGCTGCCGTTCAAACAGAAATCCGTCCTGATTGCCGCCGATCTGGTAAAGCTCAAGACCGAAATGAGGGTGTTCCTAAAACAGCATCTGGACGAGTTCACCTACAAGACCATGTCGCACATCGAGAGGGATATGGAGTAAGTTTCTCCTAACGACCTAGCCACATTCCATCTCCTCCAATTCATACCTCCAAAATCATCCTAAATCAATCCTCATGCAGAATCGATAGACCTGGTGTGTCCAAGCACATCTACAGCTCGGATGTATTTCAGAGTTTCGTGTGGACCTTCTCGAAGGATGCTCAAATGTAATCCATAAGGCTAAGGATATATCAAAATTATATTCATGTGTCTTATGTTTCCCAGTGCTCTTAACCCAAAAGCGCGAATTGGCGAGCAGTCTGCTCACAACGAGATCGATTTCCCCACCATCGAAATGCAAATCTCACTGCCGCCCACGGTTCATTTGCAGAGTTCAGCCTTACGGGGACTCTGGTTGAACTACGATCACTTTAGTGACTACTGCAGTAGCTACTGCTTGAAACATGCCCGATCCGCAAATGCCAGTAAGCCATAATAACCCACATAGCCCAACCATTTAGTTAAGCGATCTGATTTGCAGACATCCTGCGGCAAACGAAGCGCGAGTGGCGCAAGCGCAAGGAGATCCTGCAGGCGATGCTGGACGAGTGCGGCCGGGAGATTCCGCTCTCGGAGCTGGAGCAGCTCACCCAGGACCAGCACTCGGCCAGCTCGCAGCCGCCAAGGGAACGCACCTACGACGTGGACAAGCTGTACGCGGAGTATGAGGACGAGCTGAGCAAGGCCCATCGGCGGGCCATTGGACCGGAGGCGTATGGAATGCTGGAGACGGACGTGAATCTGCGCAAGTACCGCATCATTGGCGGTGTCTACTGCATCGACTTTCTCGATACTCCGCAGCAGGATAAGCAGCTAAATGCCAGATCCTTTATTCGCACCAGTTGAGCTTTGCATTCCCAAATTATTTTTAATTATAGAAAAAGTCACGTAAGTGTTAAGTTACCCTTTCCATGCACTTGCAGTCACCTCGGCCAACAGTTTGGTGCACAAGGAGTACTACCAGACGTACAAGCCACCACCTCCCGTTTTGCCAGGCGTACGCCGATTGCCCGAGGAGATCGAAGCTGAGATGCGAATGATTGAAGCGGCCCTGGACAAGCTGGCACTGGTCACCTTGCAGTGAGTATTGATGTTGGCCAAAAAAAAAAAGAAAGAGAAAAGAGAACAAGAAACCAAAAGCAAACCAATTCCATTCGAATATAATCCGAAAAGATTGCCGGACTCGGTGATTTGGTTCGAGCCACCTGTGGCCTGTCGCTGGGAAACCAATGTGGAGACCCTGGAAATGGAGCTGGCCGATGGCATGAAGCCGGCGGACAAGAAGCCACACGACGAGGCTGATGGGGAGGCGGACGGCACGGGTGCGGTGAGTGGAACGGCGGCTGCCACCACAGCCACGCCCACCGAGGCCACGCCCCTCTCCACACACGGCCAGCCCAGCCCCCTGAAGAGCTCACCCCGCTGTCCGGCCCGCATGCGTTCCCAGAAATCGGACATGGGCGGCGGGCAGTGCCGGCAGCAGGTGCTCCGTGAAATCAACGACTTTGATCTGCGTGCCATACCCAGCGATGTGGACTTGTATGGCCTGGTCAAGGACTTTGTGGTGCCACGCTTGCCCCAGGGATTCTGCGTTCGCCTGGAGCAATCGACGCCGGTCATGTCCACCGGCCTTGCGCAACGGAAAGTGATGTTCCTGGCTCGACAGACCCACATACGTTTGGGTCACGTCAGGGATGTGGCAGACGATCAACTGCAGATACCCAAGGAACTGCAAAAGCTGCAGCTCAATTCCAAGCCGGGTCTGGGTGCTGAGTTTCTGGACACTGAGGAGCCCGCCGAGATGTTCCCACCGCTGTGCTTCGATAAGCTCTTGAAGTTCCGCCAAATGGCGCCACGTTCCCGGCCACCGGCCCACCTCCAGGGCTACCTATTTTCCCAGCTAATCGAGGACATGGATCGGCTGTGGCGTCTGCAGCTGCCCAGGGATCAGCAGGAGGAGCTCATCCAGCAGATATCCGAGCAGCTTTCGCCAACCGGTTCGCGAACGAGTGACCCAGGTTTGATATACACGTAAACTAGTCAGTCGAAGTTCAGCACTAAATCCATTGATAGCTGCAGGCGAGAAGGAGCCCCGACTGGTGGAAAACGATGGGGATCTGGCCGAGAACATGCAACCACTTAGCCAGGAGCTGGTGGATGTCCTGCAGCCGGCCGCAGCAGCCGCCGCCTTTGCCTACTACACGGGCATCTCCTTCGTCCGAGACTCACAGCTGCCGGCTGAGCCGCAACCAGAGGCCTCGGCCAAGCGCTCCAACAGCATGGACAGCAGCGAGGACGACGACGACGATGTGGACAGCCTGGTGGAGCTGCTCGAGGGAGCCTCCACGGCGGCCAACACCCTGCACGACCTGATGGGTCCGGCGACGAACAGTGAGAATAGCGACAGTGAAAGGTACGTACAATATATATACATATATATAATATATCCGTAGGTCTGACAGATTGATCGATCTGAGTGCTGTTCCATGATAGAAAGGGAAATTCATGCGATTTCATTTAAATGTACAGCAAACAGAAGATGAGCAACGTGGCCGCCATAACGCAGGGCAAGTGGAGCACCCGCGATGTCCACGATACCAAGTTCAATGAGGACAAGCTCTCCATACAGTTTCGAACTGGAAGATTGGGTAATTGGATAATTATATAATAATTATTATTAACAGTAATAATAATCCACCCAAATGAGCAGGTATCTTTGGGTTTGCTCTGAACAAATACAGCAATATGCCGTATCAAACTTGGGACCTGCGACCAGATATGAAAAAGTAAGCCGATCCAGAGCAAAACAGCAATGGTATAACTGAAACTTAAGTTTTCCAGTCCCGGCACCATCATCTTCAGTTTTACGGCCTCTCTAATAAGTCTGGACATGACGATAACCAAATCGGGCTATACGGTGAACAATTTCCAGGGTGGCAGCACGCAGGGCATCACCGATATGATTGGAAAAACCCTATCACTGGCGGAACTGAAGGCCACACTGATTTTGTCCGCCGTGGATATTTTCCCGGACGAGGATGCCTTCTGCTACACGGAGGGTTCCTGCGAGAAGAACTACGTGATGGAGATGCACTGCTATGCGTGTCTGTCCACACTGGCCCAGTCGCACAACTTCAGCTGGTCACGCTGGAACCTCCTGGCAGGATCCCGAACTGCCGTTCTGCTGGTTCGCGAGCTAATCGAGGGCAAGAAGGTGCCCTATTACTCCACCCTATTGGTGACCCCACTAAAGACTTCCATAATCGATTGCACAGAGGTATCGGCCAGTTTCAATGCCGTGGGCATACCGGGCATGGAGTACTACGCCGATCTATATCAACTATCGCAGGCTCATGCGCAGCCGGGCAGTCTGGAGAAACAGAGGACCATGAATCCCGTGCTCAGGGATAATGTGGCCAAGATTTTGATGGCCATTCGGCCGCTGAGCCTGTGTTGAACCACGCTAAGTTCATGCAAATTGACCTCGAATTTAATTGCATTTCATCTTATAAGTCCATGCAATTCATACCTGTGGAATAGCATTTACTATGCTAATGGTCTTGTACAAAAGCTTTTGGACTAAGCGCGAAATCTGTTGTGCAGAACATATGTACATACATAATGCTGGGCCATATCGATAATTCCGCTTTTTATCCACTTAGGAATAGCGCTTAGCCACAAAGGCATCATCAATCTCCACTGGAATTGTCTCCCTCTCCAATTATAATACATTTCCATTGTCATCAGTTTGTTGCCTCCCTTATGGACCCTTCTTGTATGTATGTATGCATGTATGTATGTATGCCGCCCATTAGTCCCCCTGCCAAACTCATATATACACACACACACACACCCACACACACCACCGTTCAAAGGCAGCACAATTAACATATTCACTGCGAGCTTATCCTTTAATGCTCGCCTGGGCCTCTTGCCATTTTTTCACTTTGCCCGTCATTCCCTTTTTGGCCCCAAGCGAAGGAGGCAAAAGCGGTTAAGAAGCAGGAAGAGAGAAAAATCGCAGAGCACAACGGCCATTAAATACCCTCGAAATTCTGAAATTTATGCCTTGTTATAGATGCAAAATATGTTATAGAAAAGAATATAAACCTATGGTACACAGCAATATCACAAAAATTACAATTTCCATAAACTATAATATCTGAATTCTTCCTCCCATAGGAAGTATGTTTCTTATTTCATACACTTCCACAAAGTCCATATTCCCTTTAACAAAACAACTGTCGCGTAGCAGAAATAAGAAGCGAAGCGACCACACTGCGTATACGCAACTTGCGTGTGTGTGGGGGTGGGGGGGGGGAGGGGGCTGTTGTGTGTGTGTTTTGTTTTTCCTTCACTTTTCGGAGGCTGGGGTAAACTTCCCACTTATTGTGGCCGTCAGTGAAGGTCGCACAGCGCAATTGGCGCCAAGCTGTCTGACAACTGCGTCAACTGAAATGCCCCCACCCCCCCATCCACCATCCTCCATCCCCTTATCCACGCCCCTTATTCAGCTGTCGTTTGTTTTGTTAATGAGCAAGTCCGCCCCAAACCCTCCGCTGCCCCGCCCACAGCGCTGCTTTCCATATCCATAAATAAATAATTAAAAAATATTTGTCTTGCCCAAATTCAATTGAATGCGAACTGGGAATTTAGGGCGTCTGTTGGGTAAGAGTATGCACTGAAGAATTATGAAGTGCGCAGCAAAGGCAATAAAAAAAAGCATTTAAAATTAATGTTATCTTCCTTTCAATTTTATAATGTCACGTTAAGTCATTTATTATAATTTTCTATTGTCATTTGCTGGATTTTTTATTTATTATCTACACTTTCCCCTTTTATGTATATCCCAACAATAATGAGTTGGAGAAGAGTACCTCTTGTAGCCGCCGTTGCCGCTTAACCTTTTCTCATAACCGTTTACCCCTTGACAGATGTGTGCAGCATTTGCGGTTTTGTTTTTCGGGTTCTCGGTTGTTGTGCAACAACAAGGATGGCACGGATTTGCAGCCCACTTTTCAGCTGCATGTCCTGCCATCCTTTGGCCTAATCGCATATGAATTACCGTTGATGTGGCAGCCTTTGATTTTTTTTCTTGTTTTTTTTTTTTTTTTTGGTGTGGTGGTGTGGTCGGAAGGCAAGTGTGAACGTTGCTTCCGTTTCCGGTTTCGACACCTGCAAACGATACCCGTTTCCCGCTTCCCATTTCCCATTTCCCGCTTCCCGCTTCTCGTTTTTCGTTAACCGCACATACACCTGTCTCGGCTGCCCGCTGAACTTGTATGTGCTCCCCATTTGTTCCGATTGGCCACACTAATTTGGCTTGTAAACATTTGTTTGGCTTGTCTAAACAGTTCTTTGCATACATTAAATATTTTCCACAATTTACGGAGTTATCTATGAGATCTCATGACCATTTTCGAGCCTCATTTATTTCGATAGCTGGCATTTTCCAAGTCAAATCCATTTGCCTGGCATACAACATGTGTGCAGAGTGCAGAGTGCAGAGCATAACTATGCAAATGTGCGTTAATAATGTTGGTGCTTTAATCAAGACTGAAATTCTTGTTACCTGGCATCAACAATAAATCTGGTTTTTCGCTTTGCTTTATTTTATTCTATTTTCTTTTCTTACTTGTATTATTCTGCACAATCTTACCAGCTGGGCGCATGTGTGGATGTGCGACTTTAATGCTCTGCTTTTGTGCCACACATTCGAGGACATGCCATTAAATCCGCAGGCGGCGCACAAAAGTATGCTACGTAATTTAAGTTAATAGCACACTCGCACACGCACGCAGACAAAAGGCGCGAGAGAGAGAGATATACACACACACACACACACACACACGCATTCAGAGCTTCGCGTCTGTTCAAATTACAATTCATTATGTACAGGTGGCGAGCGAGTGAGTGTGTGCACACTGTAAGTAGGTGCACTGGAATATGCTGCTGGCTTCATAATTGCATCATAGAAGAAGTGAAGCGCAGCAGTGATCAGGACAGGACAGGACAGGACAGGACAGGACAGGACATGCAACGACAGACCATTTTTATAACATACTTGTACACACTTCTTAGAAGAACAAAAGAAACCATGATACTATTATGATGGAATTCCTCTTTCTCAAATCAGTTGGAATGCAAACTCAATTCATATTTGAAAGTCGTTTGGCTACAGCTTTTATTCCCAGTGTATTTGCGCGATCTGACTGAGAGGGAGCATTGTCAGGCAGCGGGGTTATGACGCAGGCATTCTTTTAGCACCGACAGAGCGGTGGCAGAGCCGCGGCAGAGGCTGTGGCAGAGGCTGTGGCTGTGGCAGAGACTTCCGCATGCGACACTTGAAATGTCGCTGCTTCTGCTCCTTCTGCTTGCCACCGCTTGCCTTGATTACACTTGCAGGGCACTTCAGCTGCAGAGTAAAAATTGTTGCACGGAAAAGTAACTCCTCCATATTGCACACTAAAAACGGATGCCTTCCCCACAATCCTTGTGTATGTTACCAATTCCTTCAAACTATATCTACATATATCACGTTCTAAGCTTTTAACTGGCCATTTATGTTTAAATATATTAAATCATTAGACGTTCGGGAACCAGTGAATATTGTTGCATACTACCCAAGACCTGCATAGTAAAATAATCTTTACATCATATTTTTGGGCAATTTTCAACGGGCTTAGAGCACTTGAAGATAGTAAACCACTTTTATAAAATTTCAAACAAAGTATTATTTAAAGAAAGAGAAAATGTAGTGTAGCAATCCAGTTGCTCTGGCGATGTGCCTACATAGATTCTATATTTGTTTGCATTGTGTTTCAGCAATTTGCGTCAAATTTCGAGTTTAAGTGTCAATTACAGCAACAAAAACAGCGCGAGACATGTCAGAAAAAAAAAATATGACAAATGACAGAGCGAGACGGAGATGCCGCTTTACACAGCTCGTCTACCTTGCATCGAGGGTATCAGAGGAAGAGGGAGCGAGTCACCTACGTGCTTGTCAAGTTGACAGCCTTCTTTTTGCCCACTCCTCCTCGCCTTGCCTTTCTTGTTTCCCTTTTTTTGCCTCCTCTGGTTTCGTTTCGTTTCGTTTCGTTTTTAACCTCAATTTGCAACGTCTCTGATGCTGGGCAGGTGTGCCTTGAAATCTATATATATGTATGTATATGTATATGTGTTAGTCTGAGTCTGAGTATGTGTGTGTGGTGTGTGTTTTGGTGTGTTTAAAATTTGACTTGCTCGAGTCCTTTGGCCAGTTTCTTGGCTCTCCACCTCCTGCGACCCTCTTCTGCCTTTTCTGCCCTTTTCTTCACTTGACAGCGACGACTTTTGACTTTCTGCGCTGGCATTTTGACACAGTTGATTACAGCGCCACCTAGCGGACGTCGCGCGCTCCACGCGGCAAGTGTGTGCGCGAGCGAGATGGCGAACGGCAGCGGCAGCGGCAGCAGCAGCAGCGGCAGCGGCAGCGGCAGAGGCAATATTTATGCAAATGGCCCAGAGACATGCTGCCTCTCGCTCGCTCGAAAGTTTGTCATTCATTTTGGTTCCTGCACATGCATGCGAACACATGTCCTCGCACGCACACACACACACACACTGAGGCTACACACACATGCTAGAGCGAGATAGCAAGTGAGATGCATATGCGGTGTCCTAAGAGCATTATTCCGCATGAGCTACCAAATTGCATTCCGAAATTTATGTATTTGATTTGAATTGAGTTCAGTTTTCGGCTTTAATCAGCGGGTTCTAAATCATTCCCTCTTGAATAACAATTTATAAGCCCATCGAAATTACGAATTTACGCAAATTTCTACTCACCTGTATTTGGTTCACTTTTAGCACCATTCTTATCAATTACCTTAGATGCAAAACCGATTAATTATATCACTGTAGTTTCATGCAACTGAATCGCAACCATTAAAGGTGGTTTTCTTATTAAAATATATCACATATTTGAAGTTTTGCGATGTGCCGCTTGAACTGCTCTTTTCATATACACGTACATCAATATATCAATGTATATATACATACATATGTATATCAATGAAAAGGTTGCTTGCCAAAAATTAGGTTCGAACCAGTTGCTGTGAGAAGTTTTGTGAGCATTTTAAAGTTGTTTCCAATTGAATTCGAACGTGACAGAAGCTCTCTGGAGTTTGCGCGACCTTATCGACTATATCTAAGCACTTGTGCACGGCATCAATATTTCATGGAGTCTCCCGTTCGCTACCAGACTCAATTTAAGAGTGTGGTCGAGTTTCAAGCTATCCACTTTTATTTTGTTTCCCCAGTTTCTTTGTCGCAAAAATATTTGTCGAGAAGCGAGCTGCAAAATATTTATGCAAGGCTGCCCCTATATCTGTTCTTCTCTCACACACGCACGCAGATAAGTCGGGCATCTGCACGTACCGCAATTGCAGAGAACTAACGGTAAACAAAGCGAACCAAGAAAAAACAGCCCAAAAGAAGACCAGCAGAAAAGAGACCACAGCGAGAGAGAGAGTGGGAGAGAAAGAGGGATAGGGCGCGTTGGAGATGGGGCGATGGGGAGAGGGGAAAAGGGACGAGAACGAGGAATTATTGCCTCAGCTGATGAAAGAGGAAATGACCACAAATTGCCGTGGCAATGTGTGAGTGTGTGTATGAGTGAGAGTGTGTGTGTGTGTGTGTGTGTGTGTGTGGCCACGTGCATGTATATAGGTTATTTAACGTATTTAATTTCCCTCTCCCATTCACCCACACACATGTGGAGCGTAGGACACGATTTTGCAGGTCCATTCTTTGGATCTCCTCTGCGTTCAAGACGTGCCGAAATTCCTCAGCTACCCATCAGCTCTCCCAATGCGGGTATAACGTTTCTAGGTCAAGTATGTACTTCTCCTCACATCCGATTGTACACGTATTTACTCTATCCTTTAAATCTATTTTTTAAAACGAAGCAAACCTTATTGAAGTACAGCTCGATTTGATAGTGTTTTTCTGATATCTTATAGATATGAGAAAGCAGAAATGATTGAAAATGTTGAAAAAAGGCTTTGACTTAGTGTGAGCCTAATTTTTGTATTTTTTCATAATTATGCTAAAGGCTAACAATACAAAGTGCAATACACATTGAAAACTCAAAATAAACACATAACGCAAACAGCAAAACGCCATTAGAATAATGAAATATACATATGTTATATGTTATATTATATGTTAATTTAAAGCACACGCTTTTAATAATCACCAATTATTGCAAGTTGCGAAATGCTCTCAGGAAATTTACATGAATTTCAATTACCAATTATGGGAAAAAGCAGTTTGCTTACTTCTGGCAAAAATGTTGCTAAAATGTGTAAAAACAAACTGTTGTGCGAAACTGAAATGCCTCGAGCAACTTTTCTCCTCTTCCGCTTGCTGGCTTTTCTCTTTTCTCTGCTTTTTTTTTTTTTTCTTTTTCTTTTTTTTTTTTTACCCCAACTGCGTGTGTGTTCGCCTGTTAGAAAATAATTAAAACTTTTCGTGATTTCGTGCCAGTGTAGCTGCGATTTTTCTCAATTTAAAATGAATTCCAGCGGCAGCAGCAAACGCAGCAACAAACTGCTAAATGTCTGCAGCTGCTGCCATGTTGCACATGCATTTGTGCATATGTGTGCATATGTGTGCATATGTGTGCATATGTGTGCTTGTGTGTGCCTGTGTGCGTGTGCAAGGAGCAAGTTTTCAATCCGTAAAACTAGACCTAAACCTACAAACCAGAACCATTCGCACTACTCCCCCGTCGTCACCCAGTTTTTGATTAGTTATTGTTGCAACCGAACCGAAACTGAAAACTGAAAACTGAAAACTGGAAACTGAAAGCTGAAAACCGAATACCCCCCACCCACTTGCCACCCAAAAGTGTTCACTCACCTGCCGCAATGTTTCCCAATATTCGTGCAGCCTTTGATTAGCTGCAATTTAATTCGCTTTTTTACTTAGTTGCGTTTTTTTTTAGCACTTTCTCGCCCCGTGAAACTGCCTCGATTTCCCAGCTTTTCCACCTGTTGACATCGCTGAGCGGCGGACTTATCGATTGTGCGTGAAAAACTGAAAACCTGAAAAACTGCGAGTGCCCATGGGCCTATTGCTGCGCAAAGTCTACTGCTAACTTTGCAATCGCTTTATCACCTTAAACGTTCAAAATGAAGCTCAAATTAAAATGATAAAGCGCGAAATTGGGGGAAAAGAAAATATAACTATTCAAAAAACCATCTCGCAGTAAACATAGTAGACATAATAATACAAATAGACTCAAAACCATAATGTTTTTGGTTTTACACATTGAAACAAGACTATACAATACACAATATAATTAATTTCTCTGTGGGTCTAACTTTACTAACTTCAGGAATTAAAGAGTAATACTTTTAATCAATTTACTTTGAAACGGAAATGGAGCATATATGGGAATATTTGATGGGTTTTGGCGAGGGGCAGCTGCAATCAAAGGATTGCCGAAAGTTGGCGATTATTTTGCTTGGTTTTCAATTTGTTAACGATTTACGACGTGATGTCGCATCTTACACTGACGTTTTACGACATTTCCAAAGCCATTGGATACCAAAGTACCAGAATCGTAGCAGCCAAATGGGCGAATGGGTGGGTCGCTTGCCTATCGATGGACACGCGCTTACTATAAAACGTCTTGGATATTGTCTGATGATGACGAGGCCAAAGCAGCTAAGCACACTGGGCGAAAATATACCTACTTACATACGATATGGGCGGGAAATAGTCTTAGTTGAAGGGCCAATCGTATGCGTAATCGTATTTCTAGCACTGAACTTCATGCTTTCAAATCGATTTAGAGCTAATTAGTAAGCGCGTATTTTTTTTCACTGTGCACCAGCACCACATCGTCTTGGTGGATATCTGTGCGCTGTCCTTCGCTACTTGTTTGCTCCGCCAAAGTACATGCGTTATCAGGGGAAGTGGGCCATGAGCTGGTCCATAAATTAATCGATTCCAATGGCCGAAGATCTCGGCCAGCATGGAAGGGTATCGCAAGGTCATCTGTAGCTTAGCCTGGTTTATGTCGACTCATTTGGTTTCGCTTCGTGTTTTGTTTCAGTTTCAGTTTTGATTTTGATTTTGATTTTGATTTCGTATTTTGGCGTATTTTGGCTCTGCTCTCTGCTTTCGCGCCGCATTTTATTGCTCTTGATACGCTGGGTGTGTCGTTGAACTAAACTCCTCTATAAATATAAATATCAGCGCCGATTTATCGCATGTCTGTCTGTCTGTCTGTCTGTCTGTCCCACTGCCGTCTACTATATCCCATGTGCGTATGTGTGCGTATGTGTGCGTGGGCCCATAAAACACATGCTAGAAACAGAAGCGTCCACTTTTGATCGCTTCTAGGCCCATTTCCAATTGATTTCATTTCGTATTGCCAATTTGTTAGGGCGACAGAGAGAGAGAGAGAGAGAGACGCGTAAATAGACGTATTCAACCTTCAACCTTAACTATACAACTAATACCCTTGAATTTCAAAGTTTTGGATGCTATATCTTGTTCGAGTGAAATATGAAAAATTTAATATACGATTTTTATCTTTCAAGCTAAATACTTATAAAAGACCCCATAACTTTGAAAGTTTGTCCTAGGCAATAAAAATGATTTTTACTTCGAAATCGTTTCAAAGCTATGAGAGTGGCCAAGTTTTCATACATAAATAGTTGCAGATTTTTAAATCTTGCAAGCAGTAGCTGTATTTTAAACTTACATGTAGGTACATACATATTGGGTAAACGAGTATCGGATACTTGTTTATCATGTCTACCGACCACACAAGCAAATTAAACTTAACGCAGTTATGTTCTACCGCTTTCCACCCATTTCTCTGCCATGCACGTGCCTTAATTTGATTTTCCCCAATTTCGTTCACGGCGCTTTTGCATATGCAACTTCACTGGGAAATGCACACGAGAGCACATAAACTAGGAACGCAGCTGGGACGTTAAATATGCAACGATGCCACAGTTTAAAACCGCACAATAAATTGACCAGTCCCACCAGTACCTACATACATATGTATCTCACTCCCAAGCTCCGGCGAAAAATGTTAAATGCGGCCATTTTGTTGGCCAAAATAAAAGGGAAATGAGCCATTTTAATGAAGCCACGCTGCTCTGGCTTTTGGTCGAACGTGTGCGGTCGCATAAGCCCAAATATTGGGCCGCCATATCCCTACGACCCAATTTTCCGGCCGATCTCATTGATTGAAGGGGAATGGGACAGAAAATACGAAATAAAAATAAAAGCGCAGCCAATATGCAAAATAGCAAAGGGGCACACGTGAGTATGTGAGTGTGTCGAGATAAAAATAGAAAAAAAAAAAAAGCAAAAAGAATGGAAAATAAAAAAAAAATACGCAACCAAGCGGCACATGCGAAATGCAACAGCAACAACAACAACAACAGCAACAACAACAACACGACGGCCATAAAACGAAAATAAAACTTACATAAATTTAGAAGTCTTGGCGGGCGCAGTCGTGGGCATGTTGTCGTTTGTCGCACTGCTCCCAAAACGCACTTTATTTTTGGAAAAACGAAAACGAAAAGCCAAAAGCCAAAAGCAGTCGAAACGGCAACAGCTAATGACGCAGCAACAGGCAAATCTGTTTCATATGACACGCCAAGTCGTGCACTAAACGGTAGCGGCCAAAATTGCACTTTGCTGCTAGTCGCAGTGTTACCAACGGCCCTTGTGCAGCGAAATAGTGTGGCCAGTTGCGGCACGGCCCTGCACAACTGTACTGAACTTATAAATATATCAAGTGATATTACAAAACGGCTTCGCAAAACGGTGCCGTGCCTAACAATTTGCAAAAGTTTTCCCCGCTTCTCTATAAAGATCAAAGTTTGAGTCATTCAAATAAACGACGGCTGATTCGTTGGCCTTGCAATCGAATGGGTGCATCGAAATGGGGCAAAACCAGAGTTGCAAAGCGACTAAGGCCAATCCCGTTGTGCGGCTGGAAAAGCAACTCCGGACAGCAGCTGCGAAATTTCAATTCAAATTGGAGCAGAGCGTATAAAAATAATATAAAGGAAAAAAACAAACCGACGAGAAAAAAAAAACAGTCGGCGTCTTAAATTATGTGAAGCTGCAAAGAGAGCGAAGTGGGGAGCAAAAACAAACGAAAAAAAAAGGAAAAACAAACAACAACAAGAGTTTTGAGAAGATACACTTTGACAAAAAAAAAAGAATCAATAAGAAAAAAAGTAACGTTCATCTTCATAGAAGTCCTTTCAAAATTGTACTTTAGGATGACGGGAAAAATATTCCTAAGAGATTATAACTTGAAGGACCAAGAGAATATTCTCAGTGTACCCACAATAAGCGAGTGAAGTGGGAAGAGCAGAGTGGGATGGGGAGGATGAAAAGGAGGAGCTGCATGCCTCTGGTGAGTCGTAAAATTGCGCAAAACGGGACTCGCTCCGCTCGTCCTTTTCGTCCTGGCCGCATTGCTTAGAGGGCGTGCGAGCGAGAGGGCGCGATGGACACAAGAAGCTGGCCAAATTAAATACAGCAATTTCGCAAAACGTATGGCACGCGCAAAGCAACAGCGAATAATAATATGAAGGAAGTGCGCAAAGGAGGCGGCGACCAGGATGGGCAGGATGGGCAGGATGGGCAGGATGGGCAGGATGGGCAGGACTGCCAAGTGGGACGACCTTGGATGTTTGGGGGAGTACGCATATTTTTCTGGGTCTCTTTTGTGTGCGTTTCTTTCGGCTTATTTCAGTTAGGTTTCCTTTTTTTGGTGGCCAAGCCAGCAAACATTTCCAAAGCTTCTGTTGCAATTTTTGGTTTCCTCGCGGAATGAAGGAAATAATAGAGCGGCCTCAAAATATTTGTATTTTTTCGGAAAGTACAGTACATACGGATAAGGAAATTCATTAAAATAAGAATTTCTCAAAAGATTATGGTCATACACATATAATATTAATATAAATACATATACATGCATGTATGTATAATATTATTCCCAGTGTATTTCCACATGCAAGATGTCGTCCCTATAATTTATTTGGGAAAAGGGGCATCCCGGGGGCAGTGGCTAAACTGGACACAAAATGTTTATGAGCACTTTAGCTGGGCAACAGTCTCTGGAAGGAGCAGTCCTTAGTCCGTAGTCCGTAGTCCGTAGTCCCAAATCCGAAGTTTGTAGTCCATAGTCCGTAGCTCTCTGCCGGAATCCCCACCCGGTCATCAGGAGCATCATTCACATTTACGAGCCAGCGGAGGCTGTTGCTTCCATTCAGCATTCAGCATACAGCATTCAGCATTCAGCATGCTTGGCATGAAAAATCGGAATGTGGATGGCTTGGTGGCTGGAGGACATCCGCTGCTCCACCACCATCAACTATATCCAACTATAACCAACTGGCGGCAGGTTGGCCTCTAGCCAAGCCGGGCTTTTCTCCCTGTTGATTATTGGCAATGATCCGCTTTTGGGCCCATAAAATGCTGGCAAATTGAATATTTTTTCGCAATTATGTGTCACAGAAGATGGATGCATTCATTTTTACTTTCTTAAGCACTAAAAATTGGGATCCTGATGCTTTAACGATTTACTGACGCAAAACGAGGCTACCCAACTAAGAAACAATATGCTCGTATATAACATCTTTTACGTGGTTTACATTCGCCTTAAATTCTCTAGAGATTTATGCTGCATATACTATAGATATACATTTAAGCCTAGCCTAGAAATGAACTCACCTTATTGCCTTCCCGTGTGCTGGCTGAGCTGGTAGTTATGTTTTGAATATGTATTGTGTTATTACTTGAATCGTAGATTGCTATTGATAATTATTTGCAATTAGAACTATTAATATCCGTAGTTGGCCTCGATAATGCAGATAGCGAAGGACAGAGGGTGAGAAGAGCAATTACGGCTGCGATTCGAGTCCCACTCACGATGCACAGTGTAGGCCAGCGACGCTGGTGGCCAGAACCATGGAACCCTCGACCGCAACACTCAGTACTCATTTATCCGATTTCATTGATTCGCATGCTCTGCGCCTCTATTTAGTTTAGTTACCCAACTCTTTAACGATCTTCGCCAGTGGGGATGGGGGGTTGGAAAAAAAAAAAACAAAAAACAAATCAAGATTGATATGCGTATCTGGCCAACTGCTCACACACAGATACAGATGCAGATGCAGATACAAAAACAGATTCAGATTCAGATTCAGATTCAGATTCAGATTCAGATACGGATACAGATTCAGATTCAGATACAGATTCAGATTCAGATACAGATTAGATGGCACACACCGACACGCAGGCGGAAACGGAAGTGGTAGCACTCGCGGAACCGAAACCGAAACGGAAACGGAAACCGAAACCGAAAACGAAACCCAAACCGAAAGAAACGTAACGTAACGTAACGATGCGATGCGATGCGATGCGATGCGAATACTCGATAATTTGCCGATTACTTGGGCGATTTGAATGGCTTTCTTTCAGGGCATTGTTCCTCGGATGAGATTGAGCTGTGCCCGCTTCTGGCCGGGATCTCGCTAATTTGGCTTATTTGCCGCCGCTGCTGTTGCTGCTTCCTTGATGGCCCATCCACCATCGCCGCCGGCCACTTGGACATTTCCAGCTCATTTGGCGGGGTATTAGGGGTGTGATTCGTGTCGCTCCTGCCGCCTGCAATCGTGGTAAATGTGAGTGGCAAGAGGAAACGGAAATTCTTTTATGGCTTTACAATAAATTTGCAACAAATTATGGTCGTTGTGGGTGTGTGTCTAAGCTTGTGTGTGCGAGTCCATGTGTGTGTGCGTGTGTGTGTGTGTGTGCGTGTGTGTGTGTGTGTGTGCATGCGAGTGTGCGTGGGTGATGGATGAAGTGTTTGCACAAACTGCCGATGGGATTGGGGTTGGCCAAATAAACCTAGTTTGCAGGCCTCCTCTTTTCTACTGGGTACAGTGCGTTTCAGGACTTTAAAGTGGGCTATCGATCGAGTGCAGATGCCCTAATGAGGTCGCTAACTTAATGCGGCAATCAAATGATAAATGGGATTCATCAGGTGCAAATTAGGTCATTCCATTTCGCAAAACGTCCTCAATATATTTGTTACTTAAAAGTATTGGGGATAAATATACACGTATATATATAACTATATATATAACTAAATCGTTTACTAAAATTCGCTTATAGCGAACTAAATTATTTACAAATTTAATAGTCTAAGCATCTCATCTCACATGGCAAATTGAAATTCAGCTACCAGAAGATTCAAGGAAACGATTGGAATTTCAGCAATCTGGCAAAGTTTTTCGGTTTTGATAATATAATAATATAATATATGGCCCCTTGGCCCAATTTGAAGCAACTTTCGCGACCTGATTTATTTGGCTTAAAGCCTAACACGGCAAGTACCTGGCCGTAATATGACTTTATCTTTCATCCTTTCGCATATTGGCTCACCAGCCACCGTTTCGAGAACCCCCTCATCGTTTTCCAGCCCGTCCACCTTCATTTTGCTGATGTTCTCCGCAAGGCTTTTTAAACTTGTCATATATTTTGATAAAGAATTCGCCTTGCTCCCTCGGGGCCCTCGAGATGCTGTCAGCACCAACGTACTACCTCATTTTTCCACCCCTTTTCCGATTGCCTCGCACCTGACTTTCCACCGCACCCCCCATTCTTTTTGGCCCCCTTTTTTTAATGCCGCCTCCCATGGCTTTTTCGAAGCTTCAGTGCTGACGGGCGTGCAATATACTCGTATAATTTTTATTTTTTTTTTTTTTTGCACTTTTAAAGGGAACGGGAAACGGGAAACGGGAAACGGGAACTTAGAACACTGTTCTGTCTCTCTCGCTCCGGCTACAGCCCTCTCTTTCGCAGGGGCTTTAACCAAATTCGCATTCTTCGCAGTTTAAGTGAATTCCTGTGCTCCGGCAGCCCGCAGGCCAAAAATGCTCTGCGACTTGACTTTGTCTTTTGTAATTTTATTTCATTTCATTTCAGTTCGTTTCGCTTCGCTAATGGCACTGAGTTGTCCTAATACAGAGCGAGAAATAAGTGGCTATTTGCTTGCGACCAGTTATTGTCTATAGAGTGATATCTTAAAGCTGTATAATATTTCAGCTCTAGACTAGACCATTAAATCAAATGAATAAATTAACTATTTACCAATTTGAATACACGTCTTAATGCTGCACAGAAAATATTCAGGTAGCTATTACCTTTAAGAAAGATGCCTTAAGATAAGTTTAATCACCAAAGGTGCTGCCAAATGTTTGCTGTGTATAGAGGGGGTGTTGAGTCTTTGTTGAGGACTTGGGGACTGGGGGGTACTGCAGCCGCCCACCCAAGCTGCAGTGGTCCCAAGATTCGGGGGATGGTCTGAAAGTTTGAACTCTCCTTCATGGGTTCTTTTTGGCCGTGTGAATTGGGCTAACTTGGCTCTTTTGCATCATGTTGTCTTCAGTTTTGTGGGGTTTCATTTAACATTTGCGTGGGCTGGGGCTAGCAAGGAAAAACCAGGCCCACTTGACTGATGCTCGGATGCCAAAACGCACACATGTGCAGGGGAAAATGTTCAAGGACATTTGCAATGGCGGCAGTGCGCAAGAAGGGAATATATTCCCACTCAATGGATCGCCAGAAACATTGCACACACATGTGGCAACCATTAAAGAACCAAATTATACAAACAAAATATCGGGCGATAATATAAAATTATGTATTACACCCGACCTGCAGTGTTATGAATATGAAAATCGTTTTTAACGATGCGTCGCGACGCGCAAAATATATACAACAAATAAAGCGATGCGAAACAAAATAGTACGAGAAAAAGAAATCAAACAAAAAAAAATCTGCGATTTTTCGGCTTAGTATTTACGTCACAACCATTTGATGGTTCTTTAAATATTAATAAAAGCTGGGTGAATGGCAAACACTATGATCGGGGCACACAAACACCTACCTCAAAGTGGGCAAGTTGCTTGGCCGAAGGACTTTTTCGCTGATGTTGAAGTTGGAGAGGGCTTGTATTATATTCAGATTTTGTTAGGTTTCGAATTGGTACGCGTCGCGAGCACTGGAAAAAAATGTACCAAAAAAAAAAAAAAAGAAATAGAAGTATTCGTGGGAGGCTGCGACGTTTTTAGCGGTAATTTCGCATTGCTTCAATTTCTCAATTTCTCAATTTCTCAATTTGATTATATTGGCGACGGTTTTGTACTGCGACGACCACGGTCTACTAACACGGCTTAAAAGGGCGGCTCAATGGTCGTTTGGTCTTCCGGCTGCTGCTGCTGTTGCAAGTGTTGCAAGTGTTGCAAGTGTTGCAAGTGTTGCTGTTGCTGTTGCCGTTGCTGCTGCCACAACTTTTGCTGCTGTTGCTACTGCTGCTGCTGCTTCTGCTGCTGCTGCTTCTGCTGCTGCTGCTACTGCTGCTGCTGCTGCTGGTTGCGTGTCGCGTGTCGCGGCTCTGCACATCGCGCCGTATACCCAACGACTAGGCGCTGGAGACTTTGGTCTGCGGAACCCAGAATCGCAACGCCCGAATAATGCCAACCGATTCCGATTCCGATTCGGATTCGGATTCGGGTCCGAAAATCCGATGGCGCTTTTTTCCGAACCGAAGCCCAAAGACCAAAAACCGACTGCAGCCGCCAACGGCGACCGCGACGTCGCAGTCGGCGTCGGCGCTGGCGTTGGCGTAGGAGTCGAAGAGAGCGATGCTTTCACCTTGCGTTTTCCTTTCGCGCCGAACGAATTCGATTCGATTCGATGTCGAAAAAGCTCACTGGCGCAGCTTTGAAGGTCAGGCGGCAGGCAGGCGCAACAATCGCCGCCCCCCATACATCGCCACACTTTCTATTCGCCCCTCTTTTTTTTTTTTTTTTGCCGGCCGCGGCGCGGCGTGGAAAGTGGCATGCGGCATGTGGCATGTGGCATGTGGCATCATCTGCAGAAGCCGTGGACTCGCGGGTGGAAAGTGGGCCAGGCCAGCTTGGAGCGACGCAACCACCGCAGCGGAATGCAGCAGATTTTCGAGTTTCCACTCTTCTATGTGTCCGAAGCTCTTCCAGAAAGCTCGCCCACGTTTTCAGCCGCCAAAAGGATAATGGTCAAAGTAAGTCATAGGTACTCAAAGTGGAAATGTGGCTTAATGGTAAAAAATAGTCCTGTTAAGTATTCAAATTAAACAAACTAACAAAATATTTCACTACAATTTTGTACTTTTTATGGCAATACTGTTAAATTTAAAATAATTATAAATGTTATTCAACCAATACCCCTTTCATACATTTTGGTTTCATTTAATTTTAATATGTTTTATATGAGCAGATAAAAATGTATCGATACATTATTATTGTCAAATCAAAAAAAATAGTTACTTTAAATGTTTTAGAACCATCATATTTGTATAGGTTTTACAAATTTCGTCAATTTCAAAAATTACAAGACATTTAAGTTTAAACAATGTAACGTCAACTGGAATGGTTCCTTTACATTTGCTAAAGCCTCCTCAAAAGCTTACAACTTTCAACTTGGATTAAAGCTTTTGGGTGAAAGCCCTTGAAAGGATGAATTTAAAATACGAGGTGCCTAGCTGCTTAATTTTAATAATAAAACTACAAAACTTATGAGTTTTCTGCCAGGGGTCTTAATAGATATGATTTGAAAACGAAATTTTTATGGAAATACAAAAAGAAAAATATAAGAAATATAAAAGTCCTTAAAACGAATTATATACACATAAATATTACAGGGTATGTGCAGTCCTGTTAGCAAACAAACTTCCACCCCTTTTCCGGATGTCTGACAACAGTAGACATGGCGACGGAAAAACAATCCGGGGCAACCAACAGCTGTCAGTCGGTGTGAAGCCGATCGAAACCTATCCACATACAGCCGGATTCTCTCTAGCCCGATATCCGGAATGTCCCGCCAGCTGCTTCCCAAGGGCAAGGATAGAGTCACAATCAAGACCAAGATCAAGGGCAAGGAGCAGAAGAAGGGGCAGGACGAGGAGGACGAGGATGGCTCACGGAGGGGTCGGGAACGGAGAAGGAGCAGGCGCCAGTCCGCAGGAGACGGCGATCCATCCGAGATATTTGCTGACAAGCGCCTAACTGGCGATGAGCGGCGGAGCAGCGTATCCGGTGAACGACTTGGTAGCGATTTCACCGCCCTCACGGATCGCGCCAGCGATGCCAACGATGGCAGCAGCACGGGTCCGGGGGATGGCAGTGTGAGGAAGGCACCATCTGGCATCAGCGGGAAGCAAACGCGGTCCTCCAAGTTCCGGCTGAACTTCTCCATTATGAAATCGGGCAGCATGGGTGGCGGGACCAAATCGCGCACGGCCAGCACCACAAAGATCACCACTGGGGCATCGCTCATTCCGGATCTGAATCTGATCATCAACCGGATGCGCAACATGCCCGATGATTCGTTCGTCTACATGGACTACATGCTGCCCCACGATAGCGAGTACTTTACGCCGTACAGCCTGCGGGAGGTGGAGTACAAGGATCTGAACACCTACGAGCCCTTCTACACCGTCACCCGCCACGGCGTCACCTTCTGGCACTGCTCCGAGAACTTCTTCACCCCGCTGGACCAGTGGCAGCAGGAGTTCAAGCAGTTCCTCAGCATCATCCAGATACGATCCTTCTCCATCTTCCGGCTGTGGAAGGGATTCAAGGTGGGCGTGTGCAGTGTTACTTACTTATTTTTGAAATCGCTACCGATGCTCTCCCTCAGGTATGGGAAAAGACGATCAAGTGGCGGAAACTGAACGAGGCACGGGACTTTCTGCAGAACAATCTCTTCATCGTGATCCCCCAGCTGGCCAAGGCGATTCTGCGCATGCGCAGCGATATTGTGCAGCTGCAGCGATTGAATTTCGTTAATGTGTCCAACATCGAGAACTGGCATCCGTTCTACTTCCTGGAGATGCACATGCGCATCTATGAGCAGCTGCACAAGACCTTTACCGACTTCCGCGAGTTTATTGCCAAGACGATATGTGAGTTTTACCATTACTACTATTACTACTTACTATTTAACATCAATTAATGTGTGCAAATAGTTCGAGCCTGCACGGATGCCATCCAGGCGCGTGGCTTCTATCCGGATGACGAGATTAACTACTATCCATCGCTGAAGAAGATGCGTGAGGCGCACAGCTTTATGGACCGCGCACGGAAGAGGGCCTTCTGCAAAACCCTGACCAAGTGGGAAAAAACACAGCTAACCCTTATAGAATTCATGCTAATCGTAATGCCTCCGCCAAATTAGTTTTCTCACCTACTGCGACATGATGGTGTACCAAATGCTGTACCGCATCACGATCAAGAGTTTTGAAGATTTGGCCACATCTTTCGAGGTGCACGACGAAGTTGGTCCTTCGGAGGCGGATATCAATAAGCATGATCGGGTGGACAAGCGGATCGAGAAGCAGCGACCACCGGACAAGCCGCAAAGTCCATTCTTTTTGGCCATGCTGCGTCTATTGCCCGATCGCATTGATGTCGAGCCCTCGGAGGATATTATCAGGATTATATTCCAGCGCATCACAGGACTCATTCTTGAGACGGTCCTTGAAATCCACCCGTTCACCACAGATCCCTTCTTTACACAGTACACCCAGTAGGTTGCATACTCGTATATTGTGCACCTAAGTTCGCCTCGATAACTGATTTATGTAATCTTAGGCCCTCGATCATGGGACGCCAGGAGGAGGTGCTATACGACGGTGCTCCCGACTTGCACTATCTACTGCGCGCCGATCAAGGATTTCAGTTTAACCGGTTAGTACAAACGTGTTGTACTAACGTTGTGATGAGCTTCAATAACCTTTCAATACCTTTTCCTTTTACCAGCAAAAATATGTTCATACTGATCCGTAAGGCTTATGATAGGGCGCGACTTTATACGCAGAGGTTCCAGCAAATCCGCGAAAACTTTGAGATCGACAACAGTACAGATCCCACGGTTCTCAATACGGAAAAAGGTATACATGCACATGCATATATAAAGATATGATTCTTAAAATTCTTCATAAAAATCATGTAATCTGCAGATCTTCAGCTATTGCGAGCATACTGCGACAGATACTGCAATAATGTGAGGGCCTTGGATGGTATCTTGGAGTGCGTATTCCTGGGCTTACTAAAGCTCACCCAGACGAACTTCAAGGATACGGTGACGCCGGTGTGTTCCCGACTCCAGAACGTTTTGGCCACATACCTGCCCAAGCTGGCCGAGGAGGAGACCACACGGCTGTACGAAGAGGCACAGGATTTCCATGGCCGGATCTGCTACGAGCCACACGAGACGCTGGAGATTGTGGCCCACATTCGATTTCTAGACAAGTGCTCCACCGAACTGGACGAAATATTCAGTGGCATCGATTATGTGCACGACCTGCTGCTCATTATCAAAGACTTTCACATACCGATCGATGACGATTCCAAGGAGGATTACATGGACACCGAAGACTATTTGAATAGGACGCGGGAGACGCTGGAGGAGATCAGAGAGAAGCGGCAGGATTTCATCAATCGGCTCGAGGATGCCATGCAGGATGACATAGCGGCACTCAAGGAGGAGATCCATGAGGTGGCCATCCAAGCTGTGCTGCCCTGGCTTCTGGATGTGAGTTATTCGAAACGAATTTGCATATTACCTTTATTTAACTTGATTTCCCCTAGGCCAATTCCAATCGATTGTCGGTCACAAACAAGTTAGATGCCTTGCTGGAACACCTGAACAAGTGTCGCGAGACAGCCGACGAGTTCCTTGGCTATCAGAAGGAGTTCCAGATTGACTTGACCATGTACGATGAGATGGCCAGCGGCTTCTATGACATACGGATGCGCCAGAATCTCTATCGCACATGGACCGACTGGGAGGAATCGCTCGCCGAGTGGATAGTGGCGGATTTCAATACCCTAAGTGTAGTGGATATGATTGATCTGAATGCCAAGACGATCAAGAACTGCTTGCAGTTCCAGAAGTATCTGCCAGAAAACAACATAGTCCCTGTGCTCTTCAAGTCCGCGGAGGCATTCAAGGAGAAACTTCCAGTGATCGGTTACCTGCGTAATCCCAATTTGAGAGCCGTATGTTGCACACTCAGATCGATAGTAATATATATATATAATATATCTATATTCTTAGCGGCATTGGGCAGAGATCGAGGACCTGCTGAATCGCAAGTTCTTCCAAGAGAAGGACATCCTAATCCAGACATACGAGGATGTGCACGCATTCGACGATGTTGCCATCGGTGAGGCTCTGATGCAAATATCCTCGCAGGCCACCGGCGAGGTGCAGCTGGAGAATATGCTGAAGGGCATCGAGACCACCTGGAAGGAGACGGAACTGTCCATTGTGCCGCACCATGACGCCAAGGACGTCTTCATACTGGCCGGCACGGAGGAGTTACAGGCCGTCCTCGATGATTCGAATGTGAATATCAACACGATAGCCGCATCCAAGTTTGTGGGTCCCATCAAGGGCAAGGTGGACGAGTGGATCAATGCCATGGACCAGTTTGCCAAGACCTTCGGTGGGTTGTGATGCGAATTATGAATTATGATTTAGTTCCTTAATCAAGCAATTCGAAATCAGAAAGCTGGATGGATTGCCAGGGAGCTTGGATCTACCTGGAGGCCATCTTCGCCTCGGCGGATATCCAGCGACAGCTGCCCCACGAGGCCAAGATGTTCTTCACGGTCGACAAGAGCTTCAAGGAGACGGTCCGCCAGGCAAAGAAGGTGGCGCTGGCACTGCCCACCATGTCCAGCGCGGATGTGCACAAGGTGCTGGTGGAGAACAACCGATTGCTGGATCTCATATCCCGCGGATTGGAGGCATATCTGGAGGTGAAACGGGTGGTCTTCCCCAGGTAAGAAGATATCATTAAGAAATAATCACTTACATACATATAGTTACATATATTAATCATCTGTAGATTCTACTTTCTGTCCAACGACGAGCTGCTGGAGATCCTGGCACAAACTCGAATTCCCCAGGCAGTGCAGCCGCATCTGCGCAAGTGCTTCGATGCCATCTACCGATTGGAGTTCGGATCGAAGGAGGGCGGCGACGGCAAGATGGTGGCCACCAATGACATCGTTGCCTTCCTGTCACCCGAGGGCGAGAAGCTCCAGTTTGGCAAGGGACTGAAGGCCCGTGGAGCCGTCGAGGAGTGGCTGAGCAAGGTGGAGGAGGCCATGTTTGTGTCCTGCAAGCGGTACATGCGATTCGGTTACCAGTGCTATCCGGCCAAGGAGCGCGAGGACTGGTTCCAGGATCATCCCAACCAGGTGGTGCTCACCGTCTCCCAAGTGCAATGGGCCGCCGACATTCATCGCATCTACGAGGGCAAGGAGCGCAATCCCCTGAACATTATCGAGAAGATGTCCAAGTTTGAGATCAAGTGCCTGAAGGATCTGGGCGCCCTTGCTGCGCTGACAAGGAAGAACATAAGCTCACTGCTGCGCAAGATTCTGTGCGCCCTGATCACCATCGATGTGCATGCCAAGGACTCGGTGCGCATGCTCATCGAAAAGGAGGTGTGCAAAGCGTAAGTGCCAAGTCCGGGTAGTGTTGAGCCAAGATCTTAAGATTCAACCCATCAGATCCGACTTCAACTGGCTAAAGATGCTGCGATTCTACTGGGCCGATGAGACGGAGACGGTCTTCTCCCGCATGGCCGCCGCAAATATTCCGTACTACTATGAGTACTTGGGTGCCGGCGGTGTCCTGGTGCTCACCCCGCTGACGGATCGCTGCTACCTTTGTCTGATGGGCGCCTTCCAGATGGATCTGGGCGGAGCTCCGGCCGGACCAGCCGGAACGGGCAAGACCGAGACCACAAAGGATCTGGCCAAGGCGTTGGCCAAACAGTGCGTCGTCTTTAATTGCTCGGATGGCCTAGACTACAAGATGATGGGGCGCTTCTTCTCGGGATTGGCTCAATGCGGTGCCTGGTGCTGCTTCGACGAGTTCAACCGAATCGACATCGAAGTGCTGTCCGTAATTGCCCAGCAGTTGATCACCATCCGGACGGCCAAGGCCATGCGGGTGAAGCGGTAACACATTACACATTTCCATAAGTTAATCTCCATTGACAAAGTACTTATCATCGACAGCTTCGTCTTCGAGGGTCGGGAGATCAAGATCAATCGTTCGTGCTGCGTGTTCATTACCATGAATCCGGGCTACGCCGGTCGTACTGAGCTACCTGATAATCTGAAGGCCCTGTTCCGGCCCATCTCGATGATGGTGCCCGACTACGCACTCATTTCGGAGGTGATTCTGTACTCGGAGGGCTTCGAGGATCCCAAGATCCTGGCCCGCAAGATGGTGCAGATGTACCAGCTGTGTAGCCAGCAGCTCAGCCAGCAGAATCACTACGACTTCGGTATGCGAGCCGTGAAGTCCGTCCTGGTGATGGCTGGAGCTCTCAAGAGAGCGTCGCCCAATCAACGGGAGGATATCACCCTGATTGCGGCTTTGAGGGACTCCAATATACCCAAGTTCCTGGCTGACGATGCGATCCTGTTTCGCGGCATCCTCAGCGATCTGTTTCCGGGCGTGGAACTGCCGGACTCACAGCATCCGCATCTGGAGGCCAGCTTGCGATTGGGCCTGCGACAGAAGAATCTCCAGGCGGTGCCGACCACCATCCGAAAGTGTCTGCAATTGTACGAGACGATGTGCGTCCGCTGGGGCGTCATGTTGGTGGGTCCCACTGGTGGCGGTAAATCTGTGGTGCTGCATGCCCTGGAGTTCGCTCTATCACATCTCTTCGAGAACGAGGTGCAGGACCCAAACTTTCGGCCTGTGGTCATCCAGACAATGAATCCCAAGGCGGTGACCATGAACGAGTTGTACGGCTATGTGGATCTCAAGACGCTGGAGTGGCAGGATGGCTTACTGGGCCTGGCGGTGCGAACAGCCACGACGGTCGAAGGTAATGATTTACTCCAGAGATTCCCTTAGGTCCTAAAAGATCATCCTAAATTTCCGATTCAGATGAGATTCACCAATGGATCATGTGCGATGGCCCCGTTGATGCGGTATGGATCGAGAACTTGAACACGGTACTGGATGATAACAAGATGCTGTGTCTGGCCAACTCGGAGCGCATCAAGCTGACCGCCTGGATCCATATGCTCTTCGAGGTGCAGGATCTTCTACAGGCTTCGCCTGCCACTGTTTCCCGCTGCGGCATGGTCTATGTGGATCCGGGCGATCTTGGCTGGATACCACTGATCGATACCTGGCGCGAGGTGGACATGAAGTACAAGCTGCCCGCTCCACTGGCCGAGTTCTGCTACCAGCTCTTTGTCGGCTACTTCGACAAGGCGCTGAAGATCGAACGGAAGCGGGCGGTGTACACCATCCACCAGGTGCTCGGATCCAAGGTGCGACTGTGCTGTGAGCTGACCTCTTCCCAGTTGGAGGCGGTCAAGTGGTCAGCACTGGGTGAGGAGCAGGGCAAGGAACTGGTGACTAAGATCTTTGCCTGGGCGGTGCTCTGGGCCATTGCCTCTAATCTCAAGGATGCCGAGAAGATATCCTTCGAGGAGCAGTGGAGCAAGGCGATTGCCCAACATCCAAATATGATGTAAGAATGGTGGCTTCAATTATTACCAAGTTATACATTCCTCTACTCCGCATAGACTGCCCAACTTCACCTTGTGGAACTATCGCATCGACCTGGAGAAAATGGACTGGGGCGGCTGGCTGGACATCATGGCCAAGTTTATCTTCGATCCGGAAACCTCTTACTACGACATGCAGGTGCCAACGGTGGACACCACCAAATATGGGTAAGTCACCTATTGTCGCCAAATAGATGATTAAGAAATCGGTAATCCCAATCCCCTCCAGCTATGTGTCCGATCTGCTGTTTAAGCGGGGCATGCCCGTAATGGTGACTGGAGATACGGGCGTGGGCAAAACTGTCCTGGCCATCAGTTGCATGAAACGCCTGTCGCAGGGCAATATCATCCCAGTGATCCTCAACTTCTCCGCCCAGACGAGTAGCATGCGCACCCAGGAGATGATCGAGGGGCCGCTGGAGAAGCGCAAGAAGACCCAGCTGGGTGCTCCGGTGGGCAAAACCGTAATCGTTTTCATTGACGACGTGAATATGCCCAAGCTGGACACATACGGAGCCTCGCCGGCCATTGAGTTGTTGCGCCAATTCCTTGACTTTAAGGGATTCTACGATCGGGAGAAGCTCTACTGGAAGGAGATCCTGGACGTGGTCCTGGGCTGTGCCTGTGCTCCGCCTGGAGGAGGTCGAAATCCGCTCACTCCGCGCTTTGTTCGTCACTTTGCCCTGTTCTCCTTGCCGAAGCCGAACGAGGAGACCCTAACCCAGATCTTCAATGGCATCTTGCGGGGCTTCCTGCAAACGTTCTCCTCCGCAGTAAGAGCTCTCTCGGAGCCCATGGTGAATGCCTGTGTGGATGTCTATATGCGGGTGGCTACCGTAATGTTACCCACACCGGATAAATCGCACTATATCTTCAATCTGCGCGATCTATCCAAGTGTATACAGGGCATCCTGCAGGCGAGCAATCTGCACTACAACCAGGAGAACCAGATACTCCGCCTGTTCTACCACGAGACCACTCGTGTATTTCACGACAGATTGATTAACTTGGAGGATAAGAGCATTTTCAAGACCCTGATGAAGGAGGTATGCTTGGACCACTTCAATCGGCCGGTGATCAATGAAAATGAGCCACCGATCCTGTTCGGTGACTTCATGGTCTTTGGCAAGCCGAAGAACGAGCGTATCTACGATGAGATCAAGGATCATGCAAAGCTGGAGAGCGTTCTCAACGATTACATTTCCGACTACAACTCGGTGGCGGTGGGCAAGCAGATGAAGCTAATCCTCTTCCAGGACGCCATGGAGCACACGGTCCGCCTGGCGCGACTTTTGCGCAGCGATCGCGGCAATGGACTGCTTGTGGGCGTGGCCGGAATGGGAAAGCAATCCCTCACCCGGTTGGCATCCCATGTCAACGAGTACAACTGCTGGCAGATCGAGATGCGACGCAACTACGACCTAAATGCTTTCCACGAGGATCTGAGGGTCCTCTACCGCATCGCTGGAGTGAGTACCTAGGCTACATTACCCAAGTTTCATTGGCCATATTTTCCATTTCCAATCTGCCAACAGATTGAAAACCAACCGGTGACCTTCCTATTGATAGACAGTCAGATCGTGGAGGAGGAGTTCCTTGAGGATATCAACAACATCCTTAATTCCGGCGAGGTGCCCAATCTATTCGAAGGTGATGAGTTCGAGAAGATCATCCTGGACGCTCGCGAAGGATGCAATGAGAACAGAAAAGATGATGTGGGTACACCAGCACGGTTTATAAATTCACATCTTCTGTATAAACCCTACCTTTTTTCTGGTTTAGCCCTGCACTCGCGATGACATCTACAAGTTCTTCATCAACCGGGTGAGAAACAATCTGCATGTGGTGATGTCGATGAGTCCAGTGGGCGATGCCTTTCGGCGCAGATGCCGCATGTTTCCCTCGCTAGTGAACTGCACCACGATCGACTGGTTCACCAGCTGGCCAACGGAGGCCCTATACTCGGTGGCCCTCGGATTGCTCACAAAGATCGCACCCAAAATGGAGGATCGCATCTCGCTGGCCAGCACAACCGTCTTTATGCATAAGGTGAGTGATGTGGCTTCGAGGGATGTGGCTCAGCTACAAATGAAATCCCTTCCAGACTGTCGAGGATGCCTCTGTGAAGTTCTACAAGGAGATGAAGAGGCACTACTATACCACACCCAGTAGCTATCTGGAGTTGTTAAAGCTCTACCAGAATCTGCTGAAGATGAAAAACATGGAGATCATTGCCAAGAGAAAGCGCATCGCCAATGGTCTAAACAAGCTACTGGAGACCAATGAAGTGGTAAGTAACTAATCTCCTTTATCCAAAGAGGGTGAGGGTAGATCCCTAATCATTTTTCTACCATTAGATCGCTGTTATGGGAAAAGAGCTGGAGGTAATGGTGCCCCAGCTGGATGAGAAATCCGCCATGATGAAGTCCCTGGTGGACAATTTGACCAAAGAGACCAAGCAGGCGGATGCCGTGAAGCAAAGCGTGCTAGAGGACGAGATGAATGCCAAGGAGAAGGCGGCGGTGGCCCAGGCGATATCCGAGGATGCCGGCAAGGATCTGGAGATTGCGATGCCCGCGCTGCGCGAGGCGGAGGATGCACTGAAGGGTCTGACCAAGGCGGACATCAATGAACTAAAGTCCTTCACCACGCCGCCGGCTCTGGTGCAGTTCTGCATGGAGGCTGTGTGCATCCTGCTGGGCGTCAAGTGAGTAGGTTATCCTTTTCAAATTGCCTTATCCCCATATTTTGCCCCTTGCAGACCCACCTGGGCATCCGCCAAGGCCATCATGGCGGACATAAACTTCATCAAGCGGCTGTTTGAGTACGACAAGGAGCACATGAAGGAGGATACCCTGAAGAAGGTCAAGAAGTACATCGACCACAAGGACTTCGTTCCGGCTGTACGTTTACTTTCACAGCTTGCAGATTACCTTGAGTAACAACTGTCAACTATCTCGCTGTTCACAGAAATTTGAAAAGGTCTCCAAAGTGGCCAAGTCGATGAGCATGTGGGTAATATCCATGGACAAGTTCTCCAAGGTGTACAAGGTGGTGGAGCCGAAGATCAAGCGAAAGGAGGCTGCCGAAGCGGAGCTCAAGGAGGTGATGACTGTGCTGAGGCAGAAGCAAAAGGAGCTGGCTGCCGTGGAGGCCAAGATCCAGGGACTTCGCGATAGTCTCGAGGAGAAGCAGCGCGAGTTCCAAGTCATCCAGGACAACGTGGACCTGACCTACGGTAGGATCAATCGAGCGGGTCGCTTGACCTCCGCCCTTTCCGACGAGCAGGTGCGCTGGCGTGAGACTGTCAAGTCCTTAACCGGAGATCTGGCCTGTGTGCCCGGCGATGTCCTTGTGGCCGCCGCCTGTGTCGCCTATTTGGGGGCCTTCTCGCACGAATATCGCCGGGACATGAGTGCTCTGTGGGTGACCAAGTGCCGTGAGTACAAGATTCCCTCCAGTCCCGAGTTCAACTTGCTCAAGGTGCTTGGCGATCCGTACGAGATGCGACAGTGGAATGTGGACGGCCTGCCGAAGGACAACATATCCATCGAGAATGGCATATATGCCACCAGGGCACTGCGTTGGGCCCTGATGATCGATCCGCAAGAGCAGGCCAATCGCTGGATCCGTAATATGGAGCGGGCCAATAATCTGCAGGTTATCAAGATGACTGACTCGACCATGATGCGGGTGCTGGAGAACGCTGTGCGCCAGGGGTATCCGGTGCTGCTCGAGGAGATCAACGAGACCATCGATCCCAGTCTGCGGCCCATCCTCCAGCGAGAAACCTACCGATTCGAGGGTCGTACCTACTTGAAGCTGGGCGACATGGTGATTGACTATGACGACAATTTTAAGCTGTACATGACCACAAAGTTGCCCAATCCTCACTACCTGCCCGAGGTGTGCATCAACGTGACCCTGGTCAACTTTCTAGTCACGGAGAGCGGTCTGGAGGATCAACTGCTGGCGTGAGTAATATTATTGTAAGCATTTGAACTTCTACAACTCCAATCGTTAATCGCTACCTAAGGGACATTGTGGCCATCGAGCTGCCCGCCATGGAGATCCAGCGTAACGATCTGGTGGTCAAGATCAACTCGGACAAACAGCAGTTGCTGGCGCTGGAGGACAAAGTGTTGAAGCTGCTATTCAACTCCGAAGGAAACATCCTCGACGACGAAGAGCTGGTGGAGACACTTAACGATGCCAAGGTGGGTACCTCCTCTCGATTGAAGTGTTGTATCCATCATACTCCATTATAGGAAACGTCGCTGATCATTGCCGCTCGACTGATTGACACTGAGGAGACGGAGAAGGTCATCACCGCTTCCAGGGAGCGCTATCGCATCCTGGCCTCGCGTGGAGCCATCCTCTACTTTGTGGTCGCAGGCCTGGCCGAGATCGATCCCATGTACCAGTACAGTCTGAAGTACTTCACCCAGGTATTCTGCAATGTCCTGCGACTGGACCATCCACCTCAGGCGGTGGAGTTGCGCATTTCCACTCTGATGACGGACGAACTGAAGGCCATTTTCGATAACATATCCCGCGGCTTGTTCGAGAACCACAAGATCATCTTTAGCTTCCTGCTGGCGTTGTCGGTGGAACGGCAAGAGGGTCGAGTTAGCGAGGAGGAGTTCCTATTCCTTTCTCGCGGCCCTGTGGGCAACATTCGGCACAAGACTCAGCCGGCCAACATCAAGATGAGCCAAATTGAATGGGATTCATGCATCTTTTTGGAGGATAACTTCCGTAACTTCTTCAGCGGATTTACCGACGAGCTGGACAAGCCCTTCTTCATCCAAATGCAGGAGAACAAGGAGGTCTTTGACTTCGCCCAGACGAATCAACCACCAACGGACAAGTGGAACAAGCGACTGAGGGTCTTCCACAAGCTGATGTTTATCTCCGCCTTCCGAAAGCCGAGATTCCTGCTCAACGTGGTCTGCTACCTGCAGTCCACCGTGGGCAAGTACTTCACCGAGGCATCAGGTGGCACCCAGTTGAGCTCTGTGTAAGATCACCCCTACTCCATCTCTAGATCTCTAGAAAGTTTTGTAATTCTTGCATACCCTGTTTTAGCTATTTGGACACCTCGGCTGTAACGCCATTGATCTTTGTGCTGTCCACCGGATCGGATCCAATGTCTGGCTTCCTCAAGTTCACCACCCAAATGCAGTTCACCGACAAGTATTACTCAATTTCGCTGGGCCAGGGCCAGGGACCACTGGCGGAGAACCTGATCGAGAAGAGCTTGCGATTGGGTCACTGGGTCTTCCTGCAGAACTGCCACCTGGCCACTTCATTTATGCAGACGCTGGAGACGATTGTGCGAAACCTGACACTGGGCATCACCAAGACTCATGCCGATTTCCGACTCTATCTCTCCTCCATGCCCATCCAAACGTTCCCGATTAGTGTACTCCAGAATTCGGTGAAGATCACCAACGAACCGCCGAAGGGTATCAAGGCAAATGTGTTTGGGGCTATGACGGATCTAAAGCCGGACTTCTTCGAGCACCACATCCAGAATGGCAATTGGCGGGCAATTGTCTTTGGGCTGTGCATGTTCCATGCGGTTTTACTGGAGCGCCGCAAATTCGGGCCGCTGGGATGGAACATCACCTACGAGTTCAGCGAGAGCGATCGGGAATGCGGGCTAAAGACCCTCGATTTCTTCATTGACCGGGAGGTTCTGGATGAGATACCTTGGGAAGCCATACTCTACATCAATGGTGACATCACGTGGGGCGGCCGGGTGACGGATTACTGGGATCTGCGGTGTCTGCGCACCATTCTGACCATCTTTTCATCGAAGAGGATCATCCAGCCGGACTACAAGTACTGTCGCGGTGATAGCTACTATCGGGATCCGCGCAAGAAAACGCTTGGCGAGTACTCAGCCTATGTGCAGGGCTTTCCGGTCCTCGAGGATCCTGAGATCTTTGGCATGAACCAGAACGCCAACATCGTGTTCCAGACCAAGGAGACGGCCTTCTTTATCACCACCCTGCTCCTGGGCCAGCCGAGATCCGCCGCCGACGAGGGCCAGGCTATGGAAAACGAGATCGCCCAGCAGACAATCGCACGCATCCAGAAGGCGCTGGCCACCAAGATTAAGAGGGAACCAATCCACGACACGCTCTCTGTGGTAAGTTATATGGTAGCTAACGAAATGGTGTTCCAATCTTGATATCCATCCTTCTGCCAGCTGGACGCCAAGGGTCAAGTGCCATCGCTGACCATTGTGCTCGTCCAGGAGATCGATCGGTTCAACATCGCACTGGGCATCATTCACGACAGCTTGGTCAATTTGTCCAAGGCCATTAAGGGCCTGGTGGTGATGTCGGAGGAGCTGGAGAACGTGTTCAAGGCGCTGCTATCCAACCAGGTGCCCGCGTCCTGGGCCAAACGGAGCTTCCTCTCGATCAAGCCCCTGCCCAGCTATATATCGGACTTCCAGCGACGCATCGACTTCATACAACAGTGGGCGGAGAACGGAGCACCTCGCTCCTATTGGATAAGTGGTTTCTTCTTTCCGCAATCCTTCCTCACCGGCGTCCTGCAGACATACGCCCGTCGCCGCGTCCTGCCCATCGATTCGCTGAAGATCGACTTCGATGTGTTCGAGAAGGAACTGGTGCAGCAGGACTTCTTTGAGATGCACATCAACAACATGAGTGTAAGTGTCTACAGCACAGATTAGATTCGTATTTTCCACACGAATTCACCCCACAGGACCAAAAGCTATATGGCAACCTGGCGGAGTGCACCGATGCCGTCATCAATGTGCATGGGATCTTCATCGAAGCAGCTCGCTGGGATTTGAGCAAAGGCGGCCTATGCGATGCCAACTTTGGGGAGCTCTTCTGTCGGATGCCGGTGGTGAGGTTCAAGCCGTGTCTGGAGATTTCGACGACGGTGCGTTATGAGGCGCCGCTCTACAAGACCCAGCAGAGATCCGGTGTCCTCTCCACCACGGGCCATTCGACCAACTTCATACTGGCCGTCCTCTTGCGGAGCAAAAACGATCCGGAGTTTTGGATAATGCGGGGTACAGCTCTGGTTTCCGCTGTATTGGAAAATATTTGCTAGGTCCAGATACAATTGGCACTCACTATTTTTTATGCTGCATACTTAAAGTCATCTTTATTTCGTTTCATGTTCATTTTCGGGTACTTTCTGCTATGGTGTACAATACATAGTTTATATATATATATGTGTGTGTGTGTGTGTGTGTGTGTTCGGGGGACATTATTTAATTATTTAATTTATATTGATTAAGGTCGTAGTTTGTGGATTAGAATGCAATCAGAGCGGTGTTTTGAAAATCCCTGGAGAAGGCACTGAAATATTTACATGCCTGCCTTAGAAATTGTTGTTCATCGCATAAATAGTTCCGATTTGGTATCAAAAGCGCTTTTACACATAAGAATTATTTATTTTACAAGGCAAACAAGAGCTCAAAATGCGAGCTGCTACTTATGGCAAAAATTGACAAAGTCTTCATTAATATCTGACGAGTGGTTCTTAAGCCTACGTGTATATAGTTATGTAGACATCTGTACTATTCGTATATACAACATTGCACTTTTGAGATATGTTGATCAAATCTATTTTGGAATTCGAGACCTTTCACACACACACAAGCACACACACAAAGCTAGAAGAACACACACAGACACTACCATACGTATACTATATACAATTCCTTTCCGGCTCAACTTTAGTTTAGATTAATGTTTCAGTTTAAGTTTCGGTTTGGTCACAGTCTATGTCGCATATCAATCAACAGGTGGACAAGCAGATAGTGGATAAGGCAGACCTAGCTAATAGACTAACGATAAGCATACACAGATTGGATTGATAAAGGAATGTGGTGGCTGCAGTTTCATTTTGTTCGCCTTTTCTAAGTACTAATACTGCCGTTCTCTACTCCAATTTTTGTGGAAGGTATGGATTTCGAATTTGGAAACTTGAAAATGTCGCTTAGGGGCTAAAGGTTACGGGTAAAGGTATAGGTTTGGTCTTTTCGTTAGTTCACCGCATACATGGAATGCTAAATCTTATGCACTAATTATTGCTGGACATTGTTTCTTCCTCAATTTTAAGTACTTAGTCACTAAATATACAAATTAGCTAAACAACGCAAAAAAAAAAGTTACGAAAAAAGTGTGTAAATTGAATTATGGATAAACTTTCGTATAAGACGTTCCGCAAAATCGTTCATTAGGAAGCACAATTCGGTGGGCGGCGATCGTTGCCTACAATTTTTTACTGTCCATATCGATCCTGAGATCGGGCAGCGATCCGCGTGTCTGCAGCAGGCTCCGCTTCTCCGGATCCTTGACCTTCTTAGGCTTTGGTCGGTTCGTCTTCGTGTAGCGATTGATCACGCCATCGGCCTCGTCCATCATGCGCAGGATGAGCGCCTGGTCGGAGGAGTCCAGCGGCGCTATCGAGATGTCTCGAACGGCTCGGAACTTACCGCAGTTGTTCAGATGCTCGTTCTCCAATCGGAAGAAGTTCCACACAAAGCGGCTGAAAAGAAATACTCTCAGTAAATTACTTGCACAAATTTTGATTTAGGAATCTGTACTTACCGGAATACCTCCAGGATGCCTGTGATGGAGGTCATTATGTCTGAGCTTACGATTTTCATCTCGGTGAGGTAGAAGGACAGTGCCCAAATAAAGCGTAGCGCCAGATCTTCCACAATGGCAAAGTAGTAAAAGCCCTGAAATTTAGGAATTCACATTTATATACATATAGATGATTGATTCTAAAGTATTTATTAGTTATTATTCAACTTACCGTCGATGAGTAGACAACCTCCTCACGCAGGAAAGTATTCTCGCCAGCATTCTTGTCGAACAGACCCCAATCCATTTTGATATCCCACGTGTAGGCGTAGCAGGAGGACACAATCGAGGCGATAATCCACAACCAGGTGTAGGGATTATCAAATGTGCTGTCATAGTTCGCTGAAGGAAATAGTTCGGCCGTTAAAAAATATATATACTTCAAAAGCAGATGTGAATCTTACGACTGTGAAAGCTCTTGAGGGTGGCGAAAATCACCACCAGGAAGGTGGTGGAGTATTTGCCAGCATTCACCAAATGAGGAAAAGCCTCCCGCGAGTCCCGATATCGTCGCAGGCATTGTGCAAATCGAAACCAGGCGGGCAGGCAATTGACAATCGGCCGGATGATAAAGTCCTTCTCCATGCAAATAGAGGCATCCCTCGCCTCCGTCCAGTTGCCATTTGTGAAATAGAAGCATATGAGATACTCGAAATCGAGTATCGCTGTAGCCAGCGAGTTGAGCTGATCGCCCAGCCAGAAATCCGCGAAGCCCACATGAAAGAACGGTGCAGACAAGCATCGTCCCGTAATCCGCCACAGCCAGAATCGTGCATCGTGATGGAGCACATGGAACGGATTGGCCAAAAAGAGCACCATAATCAGCGTAAGCGTAAGCGGATTGATGAACGCCGGAATGGCCAAACTGGCGCTATACAGGAAGCTCAGCATGCTGAGTGTCCAGATCACGCCGAAGATCGCCGCCAGTTCCATGAGATGCTGCTCAGATAGATGATTTCGCGGATCCAGCTCGAAGATCAGTACATGATTAACGCCAGAAGACCGCCAGCCGTAGATGTTTACGCCGATGAGGAAGATGAACTCGATGATGAGCAGGGGACCGCGGTACAGTCGGAACGTGACCTTTAGGTTCTCGCCACTGATCTCATGGAAGATGGCTGACAGCACCACCACAATGCCCAGCACTATGAAGCTGCCGGAGAAGAGGCCCACCTTGAAGGTGGTCCACGGACTCTGTTGCTCGCCCAGCGGTGGTACTCGCAATCTCTTCATCGCTCGCTGCCGATCGCCGCCTTCCAGTTCGCCGGTGACCGTCGTCTCCGTCTCATTGATGATGTTGTCGATGTCCTTGTTGGTGAAGAAGTGCGAGGACTCTACATACTCCTGCCTCCATTTGGCACCGCTGTCCACACGCAAAAGCTGTCACAGAATATAAAGATTTAAACTTTTAGAATACGCGATTGAGAAAAGCTATATTGTAATACCAATTAGATAGAATGCTATAGTCGAGTCGCCGACTACCAGATACCTTTTACTTAGCTAGTGGAAGTGCATACCAGAAATTTCAACATTTTCTGGAATATCGGTAGAAATTAGGGAAAAAGTAATAAAATGAAAAGAAAACTTAAAATTTTTTTGTGGGCGTTACAGTGGGCGTGTCAACATTTGGAAACAAACTCTGGAAGCTGCGTGCTTAATCTCAACATTCTAGCTTTTGTAGTTCCTGAGATCGAGGCGTTCATACGGACGGACAAACGGACAGACGGACGGACGGACAGACGGACATGGCTAGTTCGACTCGGCTATTGATCCTGATCAAGAATATATATACTTTATAGGTCGAAAACGCTTCTTCTGCCTGTTACATACATTTCAACGAATCTAGAATACCCTTTTACTCTACGAGTAACGGGTATAAAAATGTAACTGGAACATATCTAACCAATTATTATCCATCTTTTCATTATCAATTATTATACTCGAATCTTAGTAGTACAAATGATTCACTCACGTTGTTTGTGGCTACCCCTAAGAAGTAGATAATTGAACAGCTCTAGCTTGTGCAATCTGGCGATAACAGTGACTATTTTTAGGCGACTTTTTCCCCGAAAACCCTACTATAAATTTGTATTATTTATTCCCCACACGAAATGTGTTTTGTGTTTTGTGTTCTGCGCCGCAGACTATAGTTATCTAGTAATATCCAAAGATCTTGACCAGGTCAAGGTTGAGTTAGGTCGCTGCGGCTGCCGTAAATCAGACTTACTTTATCGTGCTTCTTGAGTATTTTACGAAAGCCGGTGTGATTCAGATTCTGATAGTTCTGCAGGAGGATCAGACTGAGGTAGAACTCGCTGAAGGCCAACTTCAGTTCGCGTGCCTTGCGATCCGGCAAGGCAGCATGCCGTTTCTGGCCCTTGGACTTCTTGGCACTCCGCTCCGACTCCTCGATGGAGGTCTTTAGTTCGGCATTCAAGGTGGCAAACTTTCGCGTGGCCTCCGCCAGCTTCTCCGAGTAGAACGTGTTGATCTTCTTTAGCTCCTTGTCGCAGTAGTGAAAGAAGTTCTCATCGAAGTTAGCGAAGTGCCGCTTCAGCACGTCGTCCTCGACGCTCTCCACCGATGGCGCCTCTTCCACGGCCAAATACAGCATGGCCTTCATTTCCTGCAGCACAAAAGTGGAGTTGTCAGTTGTCAGTTCTTTTTTTTGGTTCGTTTTGGGTTTTGCCACTTTGGGCCAACACTCACCTCATAGTTGATGTATTGTTTGCGCCACTCGGGCGTTATGTGCGCCGACAGGTGCTCGGCAAACTTCATGGCTAGCGATTCTTCTACCTGCCTATTCTAGGGCTAGCTCTCTAACCAGTCCAGATCGGATCCGTTCCGTTGATCGGCGCTGCAGTGGAGCGCGTCTGAAACGATAGCATTGAAACGTTGTTAAGGGCACTTCCGGATATCGTAGCCGTATTACTGAAAGCTAGCAAAGTGCATTAATAATTAACAGCTCAAGTGGCTCGAGAGGGTTTAGGTAAATGGGAAAAACATCCAGCAAGAGCGATTCAGCCGCAGTAAGTACATTTCAAGATTAGGAAAGATGTGTTTTTAGGTGATTCACCACCCGAATAGATCTGTTTTCGCTGCGAATGAGTAATGTGCGGGGTTTCGTCTCAAGTCAGCAATGCTCGAGGAACATAGAACCAATCGCCCAGCTTTCTCCGCCGCTAATTTAACGGCTGAGTGAGCGAACTAATGGATAATGGCCCAAATCAGTGCAGTAGCTAATCGGGCGTATTAACTAAAGTACGTACATAGTATACGACTTTATACGGCGATCATAAATTGAACGCTGGTGGGTGTCTGTTTTTCCCAACTGATAAGCACCCAAGCTCCGAAAAAAAATATTTGTACGCATAAGCAATAATATAACAATTATTGGGTTCTGTGCCACTCGACTCTTTACAGTATATATCTAGATATACATACACGTAGCTATATCATTAACGTGGCCCGCATAACGAGTTAAGCAAATTGGAAAATTTCGTCGCCAGTTCAAACAGCAAACGTATAAGATACAGATAGAGATCTACATATGTACATATGTAGATGGTGGGTACACTGTTTTAATCAATTGCACAAATATTTGCGTCGCCAACTGTTGCTGTCGCATTTGTTGCCATTTAAGAATCTCATTTCACGGCTGCCCTTCCTCGATTTTTTAGACGGAAATTCCGTTCACCCTAAAAATTCACTTAGGTTGCTCAAATATTTCCTAACCATGCCAAGAATTGAAAGACTTTTCATTCAGTTCTGGTCATTAATTGACCACCTTGATAGTGGGCGAAAGTATTCGCAACTACAACTTCGTTATCAAAATCTAATTATCAACATTTTCAAGATATTCAAGCGTTATAAAAAAGGCCTCTCTGGTTTTCGTTTAATTTTTTCTATTTATTTATAATTATTAATTTAATGAAATGATCATTAGATATTAAAAAAAAGACCTCATCGTACTTTATCATAAGTAGTAATTGCAGATTTCTGTTCAAGTCGGACATTTCTTGGATATTGATGGCCCAATCCCTTGCTGATTTATGGAAACAAATTGATTGATAACCAATACGTAGGCTGTTTAAGTTCTTGTTGTTATGATCTCAACCAAGTGCTGATTAAATGGAAATTACAAATTTGTTCTCAGGTGCACGAGTATACATATCTAATTGAACGTAATGCGGTTTTGATACACTGACACGGATACGCTGATAAAGTTTCCCTAACTTAGTTTATTGTCATGCCCAGCCGAGGAAGCCAGAAGAAGAGTGGTCAGTACCTGGGCGATAATTGATGAGGGGGTGGGGGGTGGCTGGAGGGGGCGGCACTGGCTGGCGGTCAATTAACGTCAACAGCGGTGTCTAAAAATAGATGGGCTCGCTGATTGATTAGACCATATACATCAGCCATCTAATAACGAGCATTGGCAATCGTAATGGATTACATGTATGTAGGTGTTGTCTCTGATCGATCGCCATTCCGATCCCGATCCCCCGATCCCAATCTGAGCTATCCCGGCCATCTCAGGGCTGCGCCCTAGTCGCCACAATCGCCGCCGCTCACAGATTTCTTTTCTCCTGGTTAATTGGCACTGATAACGAACCGGCTGGCCTATAAAACATGTGCTATTGCCGCCTAAAACAACAGCTGACACACAAAGCCCTATAATCGCCAAGGCATCGCCGGAACACATCGACGACACACGTAGACGCAAATATTTGATCAATAAAACAAGAATGGAGGGTTCGTTCGGGCTTAGGGGGACTGCAGATACCCTCACCCACAGGTGATTGTTCGACTTTTCTAGATCTTATGTGCACTATGTGCGCAATCTGCAGCAATCGGGATTATCTTGGGTTTATCTATAAAAAAAAACAAGCGGAATGTGTACTATCCTTTCTATGACGTGATATAAAATCAAAACACCTCAGGTTTTCAGTTATTCTATCCACCAGATTTGCTCACTGCAAGATTACAACTAGGGAACATAATGAAACAGCGAAAACAAAGAGTTAAGGAAAGAAACAAAGAACTACGACTATAGGCTGATTTTCACTTGATCATTTGTTACTTTAGATAATAGATGGGGAAGCTCTTTGTATTGAAAAACAAACAAGCCAAAGATAATTTAAATGTATATTACCTATATCACTTGCCCTTTATGTAAACATATAACACTTTTCTGTGGCGTTCATTTAAAATGAATTATCCAATGTCGAGTTATTTGTGTTTCATTCGATGGTTAACTGCACAAATACTCACTGTTCATTTTGAGATCTTTAGCTTATGGGGTTGTGAAACCCCCGGAAAACAGATCTTAACTTAAATAGCAAACTTTTTCATCATTGACATGCAAAATAAACAAGTCAATGGCAAGTTAATTGGCTTAAATCGATGTTGTTCCACACTTATAAGCACTTATAAACACATATATAAATTAAGCTTTCAGTAATAATAAGTCAAACTTAAGTCCAACAAACTTTTGCACTACTAAAACTCAAATCGAGTAAGCCAATGTCAAGTTACGTGGGCTAGATTGGTTATAGATCATAGCTTGAAGGTGCAAACCTTTTATGGCAGTGATAATGCCCAGTTGGGAAAGCGAAGTGAAAACGAATGGAAACAGCGTTTTGAAGCAACTAAACTGAACTGAATCGCTGGATTTTGAGTTTCGTTGATTTCCGACAGGGGCGTGAGCAGCGAAGGGGGCGTGGCGGCACAGCGTCAATTCGACTTGTCTTGTGATTTTCGCTTCACAATTGGACAAACGAGGCGCAATTGGAGGCACCCAGTCCGAGATTATCGGATGCTTCGATGATTGGGTGTTTGGATGTTTTGATGTTTGGATGTTTGTATGTTTTGGGGGGACTTTGTTGTGGACTTTGTGGGGGATTTGGGGGGGTGGGAAATGGCTGTTCAATTACATAAAATTACATACATACACTGCAGTTTGCACTTGCAGTTCGTCCGCAGTGGGGGAAATTTGGCTACTCTAACATCGCAAGCTGCTCCCACTGGCCATTACTAATTGTGAACAGTCGCTGATTTGTTAAGTACACTGCTTATCACCGAAATAGCGCGCATATCACTAAAAATTCAGACGACGACGAGCGAAATGCGAACGCCAAACAACAACAAAGAACTGAACAAAAAATACCCAAGTATTGGTAAACACGCGCGCTACGCGGACGCCAGTGTTGCACAGCGTTCGAGCAGCGCTGTTATGCACGATCACTGTTAAAGTTGCAGAGAGTATTTTTTACTATCTTGTGAGTAAAATAAGGTGTTATGAAAATGTATTCATTAAGTAATGTACCATTTAATTTTATTACTGAATAAAAGTCGTTTAATGGACTTTCAATTCAATTGCTATACAAATTATTGATGACGATAATCAATAAGATGCTAATTAAGCATGATTTAATTTGAAAACATTCGGCTTCGTTTTAAGCGGCACACAAAAGTATTTTTTGGACCACTGTAATGGCGCTTTTAGAATCCTCCGGTATCTTAGCATCTTTTACGCGTCTTTCACTACGGTCACACTGCCATATCGACGCAAAACAAATTGCGCTTTTTACACCACAAGAAAAAGAGGAAAAACAGCAAATATATCCGTAATCTAGCTAACACAAAGGTCACGAAACAGTCGCAGTCGCGTCCCATGAGTGCAAACCTGAAGAGCATCAAGCTTGCCCACTTCGGGGGCTCGCTCGGTTCCGGTGGCTTTGGCATCTCTGCGTTATCCGGAGGAGTTGGAAAACTGCCCATAAATGGCACAGGTTGCGGCAAATCCGCTCCAGCGAGCTCCTACATAGAGTCCGAGGTCCTGGCCACGCCCGGAGGCGTCGTTATACCCGTAATTCGCAGCCGGGACGTGCCCAAAGTGCTGCCCACCATATGCACAGCACTACTGCGTCCGGCAGATGATCATTTGGCGGCCGAGGATCTGGATGCAGTGCAACTGGAGCTGGAACAGATGCTCTCCAATGTGGCGCTCCGCACGCGCGTCCTTAAGGCGGAATACGATAGCCTGGACAAGGATGAGAAGCGCCAGGATCGAAGAAAGCTCGACCGTGTACCTGGATCGCCACCTTGCCCAGCGAGCATGCTCAATGGCCTGCTGGGTATCGGAAGCAACTCCTCGACGAGTCTGGGCAGCCCGCTGGGCGGCGGAGGCGCCTCCTCCTCCAGCCAATCCAAGCGCAAGCGGGATGAGCCAACGGGCGTGCGCAAGAAGCACTCCTCGATGACCATTCTCAAGCAACAGGGCGTTTCCGGCGGCTCCTCGAAGCACCAGGCCAAGAACAGCCCCTTGACCGTGCACACCGACGACAGCATGGACTATCTGCCCACACTGGTGGCAGCCAATGCCTCTGGATCCGTGCTGCCGCACCACCAGCCATTGCCGCAGCTACCCAAGGTGGCGGTGCCCAAGAACGATACGCCCAACAAGTTCTGGCTATCCGTAGAGCCCTTTTGCATGCCGCTAACCAACGAGGATCTGCGCTTAATTGATGACCTGCTGGAGCAGTATTGGGGTCCACTTGTGCCGCCAGTGCCCACTCTGGGTCCCCATTACTCCACAGTTTGGGCCCAGGAGGATATGAAGGCACTGCAGCCGGGCGGAGCACGAATCAAGTCGCACAATTCCAGCGGAATGCTCAAAAAAGGCGAAGGCATGGTGGAGGAGAGCATCACTGGTCCACTCACCCAGCGATTGGTCTCCGCCTTGATGGAGGAATCGCTGATGACGCTGCCCAGCGAACAGGCCGCGGTGGGCGAGCACAGCAACAGCACCACAAGCAGCAGCAACGAGAACACCCACTCGCATTCCTCATCTTCGGCAAATGCTGCCGCGGCAGCCGCTTCCGGGAATTTCCGATCCCTCGCCATGATGAAACATGGCGTGGGCATCGAGCAGCGTCTGAAGAAGACTCTTATCGAGAACGGACTGATCGATGCCAGTGAATTTGCGGCCCACGAAGACGTGGACGAAGTGCTGATGGAGATCAAGCGAGTCACGACCGAGATCAGCTCTATTTCGCAGTTCAACAGCGAGGAATTGAAGCGACTGCGTGCCGTTGCCAGCGAGGAAATCAAGAGAATTGCCATCAAACGGAAACTGGACACGGTGGACCAGGAGATACTTGAGTGCTACAAGCGGATGTTGCAGTATCGGACCAAACGCAAGGGTCACACCTTCGAGGAGAAGCAGGAGATAATCCGGCTGACCAACGAGCAGCGCCTGCTGGCGGATCAGCTGGAGCGGATGCAGATGCACCTGCCCTGCATCGGCGGCGCCGGCAGCTCCCTGCTCGAACCAAAGATGTAGGACAGGACCCTGGCCTGGGGCTGGTGCCAGCTAATGGCCATGCATCAGGCAAAGAGGCAGGTCCGGGACGCTAGCCTCAAGCTGCAGTGCGTCTGAAGGAGCTCCGCCTCCGTCTCGCCTCCTTTCTTCTCGCCAGACTGTAAATTAGCCAAGATATTCACCACGTAACATCTAGTTTACGCGATCCCATGGTATGGATGTTTAGGAAAATGCGCTCAATGTGGCGGAAAAAGTTTTGCATTAGTTTCTTCGAGTCAAACGCCACATCCGAGTCTTTTTCGACTAGCTTCCAAACCCGTATTCTTATCTCTTTCGCCAGACTGTACATTAACAAAGATATATAACTTATAGGATGTAGAGTTCAAGATTAAAGTGAAATTAGTTATTTAGATAAGAGCTGCTAATAGCGTTTGGTTATTTTAAACTGTTCTTTTATAAAATCCTACTTTTGTTTTCTTTACAAAGTAATAGCGTTTCCCATAAACATGAAAGTTTTTCGTAATTTGTTCGTAATGCCTGAAAATGAAATATATATCCGCAATTTTACATGCCAGATTTGGTTTTGTGTACATAAATATTGAGCTTTGTTTTTTATTGGTTAATGAACTGCAAGTTTTCCTTGCAGCAATTTTGCACATTTGTGGAAAAGTTTTTTTTTTACGTTTTTCGCAACTATAAATATTGATCCACCCTATTTAACACACCCAAACACATACACTTTGTATAGCTTAAGTAATCGCGCGGCAATAAAGTTGTCACTATCGAGAGTAAACCACAGAATTTTCCACCATGGGAGTTCGGAGGAGAGAAACCACCGCGCTGGGTGAACGCTGCGCACGCTTTGAACTCGATCTGGCCGGCGGAGCGGGCCAAGTGAACTGCAGCGGATGTGGGAAATCCTCCAGTTCTCCGATCTTGTTTGCCCAACCGATAAGGCGCAATCAAAGTCGGCAACTCCGGTGTGCGGCTAATTAAATCCAAACAAGCGGGCCCCTTGGATCGAAGGAAGCTCTTCCGGGGACCGCGGATTCTCTATCTCGATCGCTGATCGCCGGGCAAATATGTTGAAAAACAAACTTCATTGCACGTAGCAAAAGGCAGTTATATTAAATATGTAATATGCGAAACTTAGGCTTTAGTGAAACTCCAGTGGCCTTCCTCCAAATGTGGGTGATGTATCGATGTGTAAAAGATCGATTGTACTTCATGTATGCTGCGGTGCAGTGGTGCAGTGATGCAGCTTGACTGGTGGATCCCTTCCGACTGCCTCCGGATCCCATATCACAAACGCAGTCACAGTCTTTCGTATACTATATGTAGTGTGGCAGCTTTCAGCTAATCGCCGAGGGCTGCAAACTCATCCGCATAGGTGGACATCAGATCGGAGCGACAGGAGACCTCGATGTCCGAGGCATTGGCCTTGAGGCGGACGTTCTCGTCGTTGGTGAGCAGCATCATGTTGGGAACCTGGTCCTGCAGCTGCAGGCAGCAATTTATAATGCTGTCGTCCGGGCAGTCGACTTCGATCAGATGCTCCGCCTCCTCCACGGCGGATTGAGCTGCAGCACAGGGTATCACGGTTAGATACGGAGAGATAATAAATGCATACATGCACAATCCACGACCCACCTTGTATTTCCAAGCTCTCATCGAACTTGGTGTTCAAATAGCGTATTGCTCGCACAGCAACCAGTCGCTGTGGATCATCCCGCTGGTACTGACTCTTCAGCTTGTCCAGCTCTTTGATTACTATGTAGGGAATGTACAACATGCTTCCCACCGTACCCGGCAGCACCAACTCGGTCAGGCTCTCCACGAACTTGATGTTGTGCATCAGAACGTTGGTGTCCAGCACGAAATACATGTGGTCCACAAGCCGAGGGGGCAACTCCTCGCCATCGGCTGCCTGCCGCATCTGCAGAATGTCGTCCTCTTCCTTATCCTCATCCTGATCCTTCTTTGGGGGCTCGCCTTCGATGGAATCCTCCCATTCCATGGGCTCGGGCTCTATTTCGCTGGACGATGAGCCATTAAATGCACATGGACTTGTGATGTTACAGTTATCTGCTTGTTTTCCGATGACCTTTTCGTTGATCTTGGCCACATCATTGTTGTTGCGCTCCTCATTCTTCTGCTTCTCCTGCAGCGAAGTCCTTAGCTGCGTGAGACGCTCGTTGGCTAAGGAAACGATAAGTATAATTGGCAAGAGTATATGACTATGTGCACGAATACTCACCACTTTGGGAAGGTCCTGCCTTCAGGCGATTGCTGGCATCCACCAGGGATTTTGGCTTTTCCCAGGCGTTCCTGGGTGACGCACGCATGGCCACCTTGGTCTGTACCGTCAGACGCTTGGGCGTGGATGGGTATGCACTTGATCGACGACTGGGCGCCGAATCGGGGGTGGTAATCTGTGATGTGGAGGAGCTGCGGGTGATCCGCTTGATGGTCTCCCGCTCCTTCTCATTGTTCTTGATGGGTTTCTTGTCCTGCGTCCGCTTCAATTGAGTCTGCAGCCGCTTGAGACGCTCCTGGGCAAGCTGCTTGCCCGTTCCTAGAACCACTGCACGGATAATTGCATTCAAACTTGATGTTTTTTGGAAAAGGCGTAGTTTTCGTGGCAGAAAATCGTACCATTTGATAACCGTGGTGTGGTGATCAGCTTATCCCGCTCGTCGTCGCCCAAAAGGCGTAGATTTGATGACTCTGACGTGTGCTTGTTTCTGCCACCGGACGACATTTTGTGCTCCTCAACATTTGATTGTCAGTAAATAGACATTTATTTTTGTTATTGTACCATTAATACAATCACACTAGAGATGGACCGAACGCACGTGAGGCAGCGATGGGCCTCGTGTCACGATAGGGGTGGAAGCTGAAAACGAACTCGTTTGTATAATGTAAATGTATATAAATATATGGATATACAATGGGCTAAAATCACCCCAGAACTCACCCAAAATTTAGTGGATTCGACGCCGAAAAAGCTTGAAATGATTGTTGACAACAAGGGAGGTCACACAAAATTTAAAAAAAAATTTAGCAGTTTTAAGCACAAGATCATATACCAATGTTACAAACTGGTTGAAATAAGCTGTTGCATTGTTTCAAGGTACATTTTCATTATTAATTCCTAAAAAAATACTACAAAATCAATTAAAAATAAAACAAGTTACTAAATGATATCTTGAAACACAAGAAATATGTTGCGCTTAAATTTTTTTGATAAAATGCTTAGTTCATCTCTTAAAGACCGTTGAAGTTTCGGATAGACGGTGGTTGAAATAAGCTGTGAGCCACTGTACGTTATATATAAGAAAGCAACAAGTAAATGTTATTCCACAGCATTAGTTATTATTAGAAGAGAAATAGCTTGCTAATAAACAATTGTATAAATTTGAGATAGATATTTGAAAGTAAAACAAATAAGATGAGCCCCGTTAGTCAGTATTCTCTTGCGGTATTTTGCACGGCACACCAACGGTCACACTGCACGGTTTCGAATCGTTTAATAAGTTTGTGTTCAAAAAGCTTTCCCGAGCACTAAGTAACCACCGCCTTTCGCACCCACAACACAACTCGCTAGAATAATGATCAAGGTACGTGGGGGTGCTGTAAATAAGGATCACACAGCGATTGCAGGGGAATTAGCGCAGTAAATGGGGCCGATGACACGGCGGCCGGGGTGCAAAGTCCAATTGGGATCTGAACTCGTGTCTATTATAAACATGGAGTCCCATAAATAACTGTATCTCTGCCCACAGCGATGTACCTTGTACCCATCCAATAATTAGCATTGCTTCCCCACAAGTTATACAACAACACACTGCGGCTTATCGAGAATGTGGACACCAAACGCATCTGTCAGCTGCTCGCTAAAAATACGATTAACCGGCATCGGATTTTTAGTTTAGTTGGGCTTTTATCGGCAAGTGAGGATCGTGCTATCTTTACATGTATATCATTTTATGGGCAGCTTCCCATATTAATGCCAATCAAATGATATTAGGCAGTAGTTGCACAGCAGATAAAGTTTATGATCTCAGTCCTTCAGATCGTATAATCTGAATTTTATAGGCTTATTTTGTTAACATTGATTTTGTAGTAGGAATTCAACGGAATACAGTGCATTTTTAGACTCTGGTTCTGTAGCCCTGACAAGCAACAAGTAGATGCTAACCCCATGCCTTTCCTTTCTCAGAACGCCGTTTCCCTGGTGACCGGAGGAGCCTCTGGACTGGGTCGCGCCACCGCCGAGCGCCTGGCCAAGCAGGGGGCCAGCGTGATCCTGGCCGATCTGCCCTCCTCCAAGGGCAACGAGGTGGCCAAGGAGCTGGGCGACAAGGTGGTCTTCGTGCCCGTGGACGTGACCTCCGAGAAGGATGTGAGCGCCGCCCTGCAGACGGCCAAGGATAAGTTCGGCCGACTGGATCTGACGGTGAACTGTGCGGGAACAGCCACCGCGGTGAAGACGTACAACTTCAACAAGAACGTGGCCCACCGGCTGGAGGACTTCCAGCGGGTGATCAACATCAATACGGTGGGCACGTTCAATGTGATCCGTCTGTCCGCCGGACTGATGGGCGCCAATGAGCCCAACCAGGATGGACAGCGCGGCGTGATCGTGAACACCGCCTCGGTGGCTGCCTTCGATGGCCAAATCGGCCAGGCGGCCTACTCCGCCTCCAAGGCAGCCGTGGTGGGCATGACACTGCCCATTGCCCGCGACCTGAGCACCCAGGGCATCCGTATCTGCACGATTGCACCCGGTTTGTTCAACACCCCCATGTTGGCCGCTCTGCCGGAGAAGGTGCGCACCTTCCTGGCCAAGTCCATCCCGTTCCCGCAGCGCCTGGGCGAGCCCAGTGAGTACGCCCACCTGGTGCAGGCCATCTACGAGAATCCGTTGCTCAACGGCGAGGTCATCCGCATCGATGGCGCCCTGCGCATGATGCCCTAGATCAGGTTGTGCCCGGCCTTGGACCTCTGGAAGTGGCTCGATCAGTTTGCATTTATCTATTGTCTAGTGGTTAAGCTGAAAAGTTTTATTATCTGTCCCGAAATTATGTAATAATTGCTATTAAACACACATTGTCACATTTGAAATTTTGGAGGCGCGTCTGCGTGACGCTTCTCAACACTGGACTTACGCCGGCCTTTTAGCGGGTAACTGGGGTGTATTGGGTTGGAAAGTTGATTGCAACAGGTGGATTCATTTTCCCTAAGCCAATATTACTACTGGCTTAATATTTGTTAAATTGATTCTAAATTAAACATGTATTTGCAATAAGACTGTAGTCTATTATCATATTTATGCTCACATTTACAGTGTTTATTTGAGCTTATTATATTATACTTATTGAATAGAAGGGTATCTCTTGGCCAGTGCGCTATAAGAATTTTCTGCTGTTCCCGCAGGTTGGCAGCTCTGTTTCGAAATGTAAACAATGTACATTTGAAAATCGCTTGCCAGAACATAATGCCGCCATATCGGCGCTGCTGTGCCGGGAACTTCCTGGCGAAGCTGGCAGAGATCAGGAGCATGTACCACTTGTCTAGCAAACAGATCCCTTGGGAAAACAAGACCAGAGCGATTGAAATGCACGGAATCCCCGGCAGAAAAGAATGCACAGGTCAACGAGGCTGAGTTCCAAGTGAAGCAGAGCGAGGAGGACACTACACCAAACAGCGATTGCTAGAGCTGTTCTTCCATTTCAGCACAGATGGGGGAACCGTGAGCCAGCAATACATATATTTTAATTATCCTCAAACTTAACTTGTCCCCTCCTTTCAATGCGTCCACTGATGCTCCAGATGCTCTATGTAGAACAGCAGCCTGAGCTATGGGATTTTAGCATGCCGAACAGGCAGCGAAGCAAGGCTGTGAGAAGGTTGCCAATTGTCTAAATTATCCAGCCAGGATTTGCATCCAATGTAAAGCAGCTGAAAGTTGTGTATTTTTGGCGAAACCTACGTCCCAAGGAGATCACAGATCCATCAGCCATTCAGCGAGCGTATTCAGTTTCTAGTTAAAAACCCTCCGGCGACGACCTTATCTCTAGATGATCGAGCGGTATCCCCAGTGCACTGCGAATTGTGACGAGGTCATGATCTGTCACCGGAGCCATGCACGTCAGGCTGCCCAAGATCGACTGCTGGAGTTGTGCCGCTTGCCGTTGTGAAAATCCGCCGACAGCAGAACGAGCGGGAGGGCAAGCTTTTTGCCTGATCCTCCACTTTGAAAGCACTTATCACATTTGTTGCGATTAATCACCACCGGATATTGGAGATTCGGTCCTTCCTATATATAAAAAGCACTACTCGACCCATCACGGCCGATAGGCTATATCTATATATGTATACATATATAGGCTATATATATAGGCTGGTCAAGGCCCTGACTTGTTCCAGTTACCCAGAAATTGCCAAAGTCCAAGTCGGCAGCCTACAGAGGCGATTCCCATTCGCTTGCCCAGTGAAAACAAAACGATACGTATATCGTGTGTATGGGGAGAATAGCAGCTCCTCCAGTGGATTTCACACATAATCGGCACTTCTGTGACAGCCAGTTATATTTATATGTGTACCGCGTGCTTAGGCATTTGTTTGGTTCTCTGGCTATCTTATCTGGAGTGTCGGAGTGGCCTGCGACTGTGGAACAATTGGAAGTGCGATAAGCGTCCATAGAATTCCAACCGCTCGCCCCAGCCAGTCAGTTGAAATCGGAGCTGCCTGCGAATTATCCACTATCCATGACCGACCAGCAATCGCGCCTCTGATACTGCGTCATCCGAATCCCGAGGAAAAGTTTGATTAGCCCAGGAAAATCCATAATCGGAAGCCCCAGAAGTGGTTTGTGGTCAACAGGTGTGCAAGGTGTTGCTGCTGTTGCACTTGCAACATCATTGGGCAACATTGTGTGTGTTCTGGCAGGAATAGGCTCTTGAAAAGCGGAAGAGGTGAGTGGCTGCCACAGTGTGCACCGACTAAAGACTACGACTTCCACTGGGAACCTGTATTTCATATCGATTTACTAGAGTTTGTCTCGTTGTACGTTATATTCATACATTTTTCAATGAAAACCATTTGGTTTTTATGCTCTTATGAAGGCTATCTGAAAAATAATTTGTAGTTCACCGTGCGCACTGTGGTGTATTGCTATCTTTACTTAAATTCAATGGTCATAAACTAATTATAACCACGATTATTTCTTTTTGCACAGTTCATACACTTAACGTCACTGGGCAACGGGAGGAGGAGCAAGGGGAGAACGCGAAGGGTTCTCCACTGGTCAGCTGCCTCCACCCGGCGGCGATAAGCCCAAGTGCAGCGAATCGAGAAAAAGCCAGAGTGGAAAGGGTGTTGGAAACCCGATAGCCGAACCCAGCATCATGCAGACAACGACAAGTCAGCGGCCAGTAACGCCTGGCACTCCAGACTCGGCACATATTGTAATCGGCGCCGCGGGATTTGTGGCACACGAGAGACGCCAGCGCGAAAAGACCCTAATGAATTGCTTTCGCGATCGCTCCACGACATCGTCGCAGGCCCAACACGCCTATATGCGCGGCCACAGTGTCACCTCGGGCACTCTGTTCCGCCTGGAAGGCAGTGGGGGCTCCAACTGCACCTTGGATAAGGCGGGAAAACAGGATTCCGGGCGGCCCGAGGCGGTCGTCCTCCTCAGAGAGCTGAAAAGCAGACCCAACAAGCTGGCGCTGCTTAAGAGCAGCAGCACCAAGGATCTGACCCGGCTGCTCCTGGACGATTCAATCAACACAGCTGTGCTGGTGTCCAACACCAGTCTCGATGTCTGCTCCTCGAACTCCAGCTCTGGCGGCAGTCCGGCGGTGGGCAGGTCCAAGTCAGGCAGGGATCGCCGCAATGGACTTGAGTGCTGCAGCAGCTGCTCTAAGCGCTGGCACGATCTCAAGCAGCGTATGCACACTCTGGAGCAGGATCTGCTCGTCCAGACCACGTACAGCCAGGAGCTGGAACAGAAGGTGGGCGAAATGAGTCGCCAATTGTCGGAACTGCTTCAGGAACGCGACAGGGAGAGGGACAAGGATAAAACGCGCTTCGCAGGATCGGGCGGTGTTGCAGCTCATGGCAAGCGGACTGTGCATGGCAGTCCCAATGTCCGACCCTCGCGCCTGGTGGCCTGGATGAGCCTGTCCAACTGGTTCAAGAGCCGACCCAGCGTGGAAACGCTGCGGGAACAGCGCATCTTCTTCGACGAGCCCTGCTTCGATACGGACCTGGAGATGGTTCTCAAGCACGACCAGCACCGCACTGTGCCGCGGATCGTTGTGGATTGCTGTGATCTTATCGAGCAAAAGTATCGCAGATCCACGCAGCCCATTGAGGGGATCTATCGGCAGTGTGGCGATTACAATAAAATCCAAACGCTGCGCTTCAGCATCGACGCCAATGACTATGATTCACTGCGTCAGCCGGACGTGGATATACACACATTGACCGGTGTGCTGAAGCTCTTCCTGCGCGAAATCAAGAGTCCGCTGGTCAGTGTCAACGAGGCCAAGACCTTCATTGGACAGCCCAATCAGTGGTGTGAGTTTGAAAGTATGCCAAGTTCCAAGTTCCTGTTTGTAATCCTCTCCTATCCGCAGTGTTAACCGATCTTTCTGTGAAGTTGGATTCCCTGAAAAGACTGATTCGCTCGCTGCCGGAGAGTAACCGGGACACCATGGATTACATCTTCGGACACTTCAATAGGTTAGTGAATGCCTCGTACTGCATCTGTAGCACTTTACAATATAGTTGAATAAATTTCAATTTGCAGAATAACCAAGGTGCCGTTGCAGCAGATCAGCGCGGAGACACTGTCCATATCGGTGACGCCCTCGATTTTCCACACGGTGCCGCAGGGCGTCCACATGCAGGACATCCAGCAACTGCTGCGCGAGGGCGAAACTCTGGCCGACTGCGTCAAGGTGATGATCGAGTACCAGGGGCGCATATTCGAGTAAGTGAGCCCCGCTGAGTAGGAGCAGCCCCAGTTTCCCAGGTGAAGGTCCATTTGGTGTCCGGGCGCCCGCTACTGTTACCTACAAACCCGAATCCCAGCCGCTTATGCCTCATCCACACCGCTCACCTACTGTGCCGTCGTATCGAACGCATTGCTAACCACTCGAAATCCTGAACCTGAACCTGAAACCCGCACCCGAACCCACTGTACCTGCCACACCAATCCCCATTCCCAACGATTCCGATCCCAATCCCGATCACGTCGTCTACAGATGCACCGCCGATCGCCGCCGCCTGAGCATGCGCAACCTGAAGAAGACTCTGTCGCAGCCGGACCTGCTCTTCCACAATCTATTCTGATCTGGGCCAATGACATGGATCCTTCATGCCGGAGAGAGCACTGTACATATGGAATGACTTTAGGCCCCACTAGCAACTGGGTCCTAGCATTATCTGTTTTATTTTTACTTTATCAACTAACTTTTGTACTTATGTTTAATAAACTAAAAGGGTGTTCACCTTTGCAGAGCGTATAAGTAGTAAATATTTGATCAATGGGCTACAATAGTCACTTAAACTGTATCCATGCTGACTAATGCACAGATGGTATTACGAAATTCCGGGAAGACCCGAGTAACTTTTATACCAAAGCGTATTTGCCGCTGAATTGTCAAAAGAAGACGACTTAATATTGTATTTTCACGGGCGTATATATATTTTTCTTCAATTTGAACTGCTATATAACATGGTGGGGTGTTTTTGGAAGGGCGAAAAGAAGGAGTTGGAAACGCAGGTGACAAGGACGGAGGCAGCTGGGAAGAATCTATGATTTTGCAATACAGTCTAATCGTCACTAGAGCTAATATGTAATAGATATATGTTTTTAAAAACCAACTGGTTTTAAGTGCTATGTGGCCTTTAAACGTGTTTATATATATATATGTATATATATATATGTATTAGATATATTGTATGTACTAGGTTTACATTAGCTGCCCTTTTCCTGGACTCGCTTCAACATTAACATTACACTTTTGGACATACATATGTGGTAGGTGTGCACATATGCGTTGGCCTTTCGAAATACATATGTATGTATGTGAATGTGTTGTGTACACGTAAAGCCATCTGATGTAGCGCTTCTAAATTAATGACAGCACAATGCGCTCGCTCTTCTGATCACAATTGGGGGTTAATCGATGCATGTATATGAATGATTTCTATGATGTAAATAGGTAGGATTCTGATTCGGTTGCTTTCCAATGTGGGGTGGGGCTCTACAAAACTGAGGTGTATGATTGCTCGGGCAAGCATCAAAATTAGATACATATCGAAGGCACAGGAATATTACACACATTTTACTCTAAGGGGCCGGGGTCCTCAGGAATTAACTTCAACTGAATAGCTACTGGGATTGTTATGGCGGCTGCCACATGCGCATCATTACGCGATTGGATCTAAACTATATATAAAATCCACTCATTTCCGATTCTGTTCCTTTGCGGTTAACATTTTCCCAACAATCCATTTGCGACGCTCCCGATGAACGTTGTGCAATCTTACTTAAAGAACGGGTTTTTAGATGCCGATGATTTCATGGTGCACAAGATCTGACGTTCCAGCTGAAAGTCATAGTCCAGAGACTTGAGCAGTGTAGAGATTTCAGGCAGTGTAGGTATCTATGCAAATATCGAATTAGAGCGAGAGGTCAATAGCTACTGGATGCTTCACTCACATCATTCGCAGCTTGGTTGCGCTGGAGCCTAACGTCCATGACGAAAGGCACTCCCTCCAGCTCGGTGTAGGTGCCCAGGGTGCCCGTTCCGCCGTAAGTGCCGCGTCCTCCTCCGGAACCCACTCCCGCTGGCCGAGGTGGCGCCGGTCGCTGTGGCGAGTTTATTTGATAGTTGGCTTGGATCTCTTCATAGTCATGGTGTTCAGTCGGTGGTTGTGGCAGCTGCTTAGTGAAATGGGCAAGCACTGATAGTAGTTGAAAACGGAATTAACTGGGAGCACGACTTACTGGTCCACGTGAGTTGCGTTGACCCTGGAGATTCAAACGGTTCAGAGCCTGCTCCACCTCACAGGTGCCCGGAGCTGGCACTCCCCCACTTGGCACTGGTGGCGAGAGGCGCACCGGAATCGCGCTCGTTTTGTAACAGATAAGCACTCCGTTGATATCGCCGGCCAGCTTAAAGCCATCGGGCGCTGCCTTCAACTTGGAGCAGAGTATTATGTCGGTGACCGCCTGGGTCACAGTGCCGCGCTTGGATAGCTTGTAGATAACCTGACGCTTACGCCAGGCCTTCTGATCACTGTCGGCAGTGCGGGAGACCTGGGAGAATTCCTTCGGCGGCGGTGTTTTATCCGAAATCACTCTGAAAAAAAGAAAAAAGGTTAGTAATCCAAAGAGAAATAGAATCCAAAGAGTTGAGCTCACTGTAGGGTCTCCACCACGTATTCCGGCAGGCCCTCGGACTTGGACAGGCAGAGGTAGCGTGTGTTCTGGCGTCCAAACAGGCTGTAGTCGCGCCATAGGTCCGCATCTGAATCCTGGTCGTAGGTGCGGTTTATGGCACTGAAGTTCTTTGGGCACCTAAAACGAGAAATAGCTTTTAGTATGGACGAATCACTTTAAAACGACCAACGCCACACTAACCGCTCGAAATCCTCAACGATGTGCAGCGAGGTGATGGGTCGATTGTCCGGCAGGAAGCTCATAATGGAATTGAACACATTGGTGGTGCTGGCCGACCCGGCTCCATTGGACGCCTCCAGCGGAGTACCCAGTAGAGCCGCCGTGGATAATGCCGAGTTGGGTGCTGCGCCGATGCCGCTTTGGATGTGCTTGCCCACCTTGTTCATCGCTCGGATTCCTGAAGCAAAATCACAGGCAGAAAATTAGTTAACTGGCAATTTGAGTTATGGCTCGTAGGTGCAATTTGAGTTATACATACATATGTATATTCTCTTTACGTATACAACATGTAGTGTTTTTGGATGTGTATAATTTGTTGAGCTTTTGGCTTAAATGGTTAAAGACTCCCAAGCCGATATAACCGATATCAAATAAATATTAAGTGATTTTCCAAAACTGCTCTTGTAGCAGCACAAACAACTTTGAAATACAAACCGGTACCGGTAGCGAGTTATATCTGATCTCTGGTGGTGCTTTTTCCGCCCCACACCAGTGATTCATGATCGAGCTGCTGGGTTTTTTGCATGGCATTCTTTTGTAGGTCGCCCCACCACCAGGGCCAGGTTCGAGTTTCTCTTTGACCACTCACATGCTCACGTATCCGAGGAAGTGAAGTAAACAAACTCAGCCGCACGTTCGAGTGCGCACTTTACAATAGAATAGAGGAGATGACTCTCGTTTTTATGGCATTTGGGTTCCCTGATTGTCAATATGTTTTGAATTAAACTACTGATAAGATATAACAAGCCAGTTGACGGCCGGCAACTCTGAGTCATCCAGAAAGAGCTAAAACCCACTGCAAAATGCAATATAAGCTCGTTTACAAGAAATCAAATCAAAACAAAAGTTGGGCCCAGTATAACTCAAAAACAAAGCAAACGAACAAAGACGTGTTTGTTTTGTGAAGACATTACTAATGATATGAAGAAATATGATCAATGAAAAGAATTTTGTTCAGTTTATCATATGAAATTACGTAAGTGTGCTCCCTATTATCAATAATTGAATTATTTCAACTATATTATCTCGAAATATGTTATATACCACTATTAACTGTCGTTAGTAATGTTGTTTGTTATCATCGATCATTAATTATGATCTTATTTTTTTTCCTGTGCACGCACTTTCTAAGGTTTCGAAGTGGAAACTCTTTGGCGCGCAGACAATGAAAGGGGATTACAGATTGTACATAAATGTATAAGTCTGGCGAAGTGGGGAAACTCCGGCTGATAACCAAAGTGGAGCACCACATAGAGCTTAAAAATAGAAGCAATTCTGAAGAGGCCGCACACGATTCCAATTATAAGTGCAAATTGCCAGGAAGTTCGAGTGGCTCCCCCAACTCCCCTCCCCCCCCCCCCCCACTCATCAACACATCCATTTATACATTTATACTATTCCCCATCCGAAAAGAAACATTAGTCAACACAGCATCCACACATATCCATCCATACATATATACGTACACAATTAACGATTCCCGATGGAGCGATTCGGGTTCAGATTACGACTATTGCTCCGGACCACTTGGTGACTACGCAATCGCACTATGCAGGCCGCCGCGTCATTAACTGCATTTAATTAAATAATTAACGATTAATGCCCGATCCGGTCGCCCGACTTTACTTTAGTTTGCTCTCGAATACGTTGGTCTTCTATTGTTTGGCAAAGAACAACTAAAAATACAGTGATTTATTAGAGATGGTGCACCTGCGATTCACTATTTTCTATATATCGATTGTTTCAAGCCGACTATCGACTGTCGATAGTCACATTTTCATCCTAAAAATATGTAAGTGCATTTGAGGAATCTTTTCAATGGAATTTAATTTCTACATTAATAGGCAGCGAATTGATAAGAAGCAAAAGAGCTCCAGTCATTTTCTTACCAGTTTATCTACTCCAATATTCAAACTTTTTCAACATAATTTGATTATGGTATACATTATATTTGATAAGGTTCTGTGCCGAGCTTTCCATTTAACTCTTAAGAACAGAAAAATTAAGCTTTGTTATACTAAACTTTGGATTTATCTAAGGGTGTATGTTTTCTCCAGTTGGAACCTAAAAATAACCAGTGGAGTTCCGCTAGAGCTCGTGATAGCGTCCGATAGTCGATAGTGCCCAATAGTCACATCACTAGCCGCTATAGTGGCAATATTCATTTCGGGTTTTTTTTTTTAGCATAAACAAATTAAAGACTGTCTTCATGGAGAAGGTAGAGGCGGTAACAGTGTCCAATGTGGATGCGTATCGGCGGCTGCTGAACAAGGCGTTGTCCCAGCTGATGTTGGACAAGGGCGCCAGCCAGGCGAGCATCTACCTCCTGGAGACGCTCACCCAAATGCTGCAGGCGCGTAAGTGGATATGGGGATTACCATTTAAGACCAGGGTAACCATGTAGCATGCTATTCCAGTGATCTGGGAGATCGGCAACTCGGCGCACAACTACTGCGAGCTGAGCGGTCGCACCATGCCCACCGTGGGCGATGTCAGTCTGGCCCTGATCAACATGGGCATCTCGGTCTCCAGCCTGGATCCGTACATGCGCAAGGAGACGCACGTGCCCATTCCACTGCCGCCACAGCAGACGCAGCAGCGCCCGCTAAGCCTGCTCCAGGCGGGCACCAAGTCCGCACATCCCCACTATGTGCCTAGCTATTTTCCGCCCATGCCCGATCCGCACGCCTACATACGGACGCCCACGCACAAGCAGCCGGTTACGGAGTACGAGGCCATTAGGGAGAAGGCCGCCTGCCAGAAGCGTGACATCGAGAAGGCGCTCACCAAGTTCCTCTGCAAGACCACGGAGACGAACAACCTCTTTCCCACCGAGGACAACATGTTTCCTTGTAGGAGGCACCATAATAATTCAGTTAACATTTAATAACCTTTTTCTTTCAGTAATTGCCTGCAAGCCCGCCTTTCCTCCCTATGCAGCCGCCTTGAATCCCACAGATCAGGTGTTTGACTTCGAGGAGCTGGAGTACCACTATCTGGTGGCCAATCGCACCGAAGATGTGCCCAGCAAAGGTGCGCTTCTCCCAAAAAAAGGGATCACAGATCACAGAAATACTAACACTTTCTACCCTTTCAGAGGACGGCGAAGAGGGCGATAGCGAAAACGAGGAGATGGATGGCGACAAGTCAAAAGAGGAGAAGCCCGAGCTGGAGATCAAGCCAAATTCCTCCACGAACAAGGCCATTTTGGAAAACCCCAACATCGATAATCCCTATTTGCGGGCAGCTACTCTGCCCAAGCGATCCAAAACTGGCCCCACACCCGGAATCATGCCCAGCAGGAGACTGACCACCACGACGACTACGATACCAACGCCCTCCACTCTAGAGATAACTAAATCTAACGTTTAAGGTTAGCATGCGATTTAAATAATGGTTAGAATGTGTAAAAACTCCTGTTTCTTTTATTTACAGCATTTAACAATTGCACTCGTTTGTGAAATTCAGAAAATTTATGATGTAGTTTTATGTCCAAATCGGAAGACTAATATATTTTTTATTAAACTTACATATTATAAATCTTTATGTTTAAACTGTATAGAATCAACCTTTCAGAATTAGCACAATATTTAGTGCTGTTTTTAAATATCAAAATAAAATTTTACTCCAACCACGATCTGTACTCGAACATCTGCAAATCGGCAATGTTCTGCAATCTGCAAACCGCTAATCCAGCGGCAAATGCACTTCCATCAAGGCAATTGAGGAAGGTCCAGTCGTGCCCTGTCCATTAAGATCAATTAGACAACAAATGAGGCATCGACAAGTGCTCTCCGAGATTTTGCATAAAAAGCCGGCTGTTCACCGTCACAATTGCAATTTACGGATTCACGATGTCGGACGCACTAGAGGAGCCACCACTGTACCTCACACCGCAGTTCTTCAGGCGCACCCTGGAGCACGGATTGCAGCAGCTGGACTTGCAGGTCATCGGTGTCCAGTTGACCAATCTTACGCGTGGCGGGGAGAACTACTGCAGCAACATCTACCGCGCTCAGATTAAGTATCGCAATGCCGAGAACTGCGTCCTGGAGACATCCCTGATCGTAAAGTCCATGCCGGACGAGAAGCAGGCCATCCTAGCCCGCCTGCACATTTACAACAAGGAGACCCTCTTCTACATGGACATCAAGCCAAAGCTGGAGGCACTCATGTGGAGGGCGGTGGAAGTACCCAGCGCCTGGACCTTGGCTCCCAAGTGGGTTCTAAGCGGCAACGTGTCTAGAAGCCATGAGTAACTCACGTTTTTCCATTTACAGGCACTACTACTCCACCACCCAGCCGGAGCAGACGATCATCCTGGAGGACCTGTGCGCCGAGGGCTACCAGCTGAAGTGCCGCCAGCTGGGCCTGGACTTTGACCACGCCTCTCTGGTGATGGCCAAACTGGCCGAATACCATGCCCTCACCATGGTGATGGCCGAACGGGAGCCGGAAACCATAGTGGACCGCTATCCCTTCGGCCTGCTCCACATGGATGCCATCAAGTCGGAGCCCTTCAAGCTACTCTTTGGCACTCAGCTCCTGAAACTGGCCGCCCTGGTGGGTGACTGTGAGGGATTCGGTGGGATCACCTCAAAGCTCTACCGCTACCACGAGCACTTCACCGAGCGAGTCCTGAAGGCGGTGTACCCACTGCGCGGCAACCATAATGTCCTCAATCACGGCGATCTTTGGGTGAACAATATATTCTTCAAGTACGATGCGGAGTACACGGTGCATCAGGTGAAAATTGTAAGTACAAAATGATTGGCTGTAGGCGATGCAACCGCTGCTTTCTTCAGCATATCCGAATAAAATATCTTCATATAATATTTTATTTATTGCTTCATAAACCTGACCTAAAGTGAACTAACTAAGAACGAGTAGCTGGTAACTACTGTTTATATCCGAATCGACTGATTGATAGATACCCGTTTTAGATTGATTTCCAGCTGTGCTTCTACGGCAGCCTGGGCTTCGACATCAACTACTTCCTGAACACCAGCCTGGAACTGGAGGTGCTTCGTGACCGGCGACAGGAGCTCATCGACATCTACTACAGGTCTCTGGTGGACTGCCTGAAGCACTTGCCGTGGTCCAAGGATCTGCCCAGCTATAAGGACATCATGGAGGAAATCGGGAAGCGCGAGGCCTACGGTTTCTTTGTGGCATTCGGATTTTTCCCCCTGATGAGCATGATCGGTGTGGACTCCGAGGATAACTCTTTGAAGAACTTTCACGACGAGACATTCGCCAGGCAGAAGGTCCAGCTCATGTTCGAAGGAAACACTCGCACGCTGGAGAGCCTGAAATGCATCCTAAAACGTTTGGACGAGTTAAAACTGTTTGACTAGACAGTTTATAGTTCGTAAACACTTTTTTTTTCTATTTGCAAATAAAATGCATATGTTCCAAAGCCGTTCAGAAAAGAACGTGGCAGGCCGATGCTTTTCCAACAAACAATCTTATTAGAAACAATAAAGCACAATGTATTTTGGTGCCTGGATATATTAGATATCCTTTGAAAATGCCATTTTTCAATTACATTACAATAAGCAACAAAAATGTATGCAAAAAACGTCAAAATCGCTATAGGTTTTATATTCGAGAAAGAAATTCACTAGAAATTCTTTTACTAGAAATTCAAAAAAAAATTATGAAAAGTATGAAGTCCTAAACTCCATAACATAACTTATCTTAATCGGATTTCGAAGTGGTATACCTCTAAATGTTTCTGGCGCAATTCTCTAAAAATCTGCATTCAAATTTAGAAATTTATTTTTTTTTTAATTTTTTTGTTATTTTTTTGATGTTATGATGTTGTAGACATTCAACAAAACTAGTAATGGCCCAAGACTGAAGTTCTAAACTCCATAACTCAACTTATCTTAATAGGATTTTGAAGTGGTATACCTCTAAATGTTTCTGGCGCAATTCTCTAAAAATCTGCATTCAAATTTAGAAATTTATTTTTTTTTTAATTTTTTTGTTATTTTTTTGATGTTATGATGTTGTAGACATTCAACAAAACTAGTAATGGCCCAAGACTGAAGTTCTAAACTCCATAACTCAACTTATCTTAATCGGATTTTTAAGTGGCATACCTCTAAATGTTTCTGGCGCAATTCTCTAAAAATCTGCATTCAAATTTAGAAATTTATTTTTTTTGTAATTTTTTTGATGTTATGATGTAAAATGAAGAAATGTGCCAAGGACGAAGTTCTAAGCTCCATAACTCAACTTATCTTAATCGGATTTTGAAGTGGCATACCTGTAAATGAGCTAGTTGAAAAAAACCTGTCCCCTCCTGAAAATCTCAACTATTTTCAAGATGCCCTGTATGAGTTTTTTGTGTGGATTATATGATTTTGGGTGCCGGAAAAAATCAAAATATATAGAGAGATAGAAAAAATGTGCGAGACTCTGTCTGTTTGTTTCTTTTTTTTTGTAATTTAATTTAATTTACATTAAAAAATATAATTTGTAAATAATGAAATATAATAAATAATTCATCAAGATGTTCAGATGTTTGGCTGTAGTTTTGAATCGTTGATCTGAATTATTTATAGCAGTTGAGTTTGAGTTTGAGTTTGAGTCTGAGTTTGATTTTGAGTTGTTTTAGTTGTTGCTGTTGTTGTTTATTGACTTCATTTCTGATCAAATCCATTGTGGACACATATATATGGCGAGATATATACATGCATATATATTTGCGGATATATATATATATTAATAGATTTATATAAATTGTATTGCTTCAGATAATTGTTGTAAATAAAATCCAATTATTGTTTAGGGCGGGAGTCACGGGTCAGTGGACACTAGTGGACGTGTGGACACTTAAGCTTCGGCCTCAACCTCCTCCTTCACCTTGGCATCTCCGGGCTTGCCCTTGGACCAGTCGGGTTTCTTCTGCTCATCCGGATGTGGATATCATGGCGGAATAGAGGAGAGAAAAAATAGGTATTAGTAGGCTCATGTTCCATGCCAATGGCCACATACAACATCTGGATGCTCGGTGCCGACACTAAGAACTACATAGTGATCTACATATACAAGTGACGTGTGCTTCAAAATAAATTGTTATGGTGGGATGCTCAGATTTGATCGATTTCTCGAGTGCAATGAATTCATATTTTCCATGGTTAATTTTAAGCATTCAAATTCGCATCCCCCCACATCGAGTCTATTGTAACGTATTCGTGTGATTTAGAGCGAAAGTGTGTGACTATAACTACTGACTAGGGACAGCTACGATCGTTGAAAGACAAAGACAGATCAGTGTGCGACAACAGATATAGAGAGAAAGATATAGAGCAGGTGCACTCAGGTGCTCAAGGCAAACAGAAGGATCTGGGTCACACGCACACACTGAGGTTCTTACACTTCTTGGCCTTATTTAGCACAGCGGCATCTTTTATCTTTTTCTAAACGTCACGGAGAAGATAGAGATATAAAGATTGGTGTAGTGTTTCGTTCATCGTCGTGTAGAGATTATAAATTGCATATCCCCCGTCGTAGAAGTTCCCATTTAATGGGGGAATTCCCCACTTACCTCCTTCTCCTCCTCCTCCAGCGTGAACTCCTTCTTCTTCACCACCTTGAGCTGGTTGCGGAAGTTGAACTCAGCGGCCTTCTTCTGCAGCTTGGCGAATTTGTTTTCGTATTTGGAGACCTTCTTCAGGGCTGGCTTGACGCTAAAGGCATTCGAATGCAATCGATTAGTTTTCGCATTCTGGCCGATTATTTCGATTGTACTTACAACTTGCCGCGAAGATCGTTAACTTGGGCATTGAGATCGTTGATCTGTGGTACCACGCCAGAGACGTTGAATGAGTTGGAAAGAGAGAGGGTACGCGATTAATTTGATTTCATCGACAATTGGCAATCGGTCTATCGACATATAAAGCTACAGCTACGGCGGGCAACTATCAAAATCAAAATGCTTCAAGAAGAAGTTCTTTCCTTTTCACTAAATGGTGGTTCTTTTACGCATGCAAAGGGAAACAGGAAACAGGAAACATGGGTTGCAGACATATAGAGCATACTCTACCATGGGCACTACCACTAAGTCGTAATGCTAAGTACTAGGTGCTACAACTAGGGCGTGCTGGCGTGCGTGGGTGAGTGAGTGCGAGAGCGAGTAAGCGAGCGAGCGAGCGAGCCAAGTTCTCTGCGGTCTAAACTGCCTAGTGGGAGCGAGACGAGGATATGGTGGTTGCGGTTCGGTTCGGTTCGATTGGTTGGTTTGGTGGTTCAATAGATTGGCGCTTTAATCGCGCCTCTTGTTGATTGAACAGCATAACATCCAAATGTCGATTGCTTTTGCTTTAATGCTTTATTTGTAGTTTTATAGAGAGTATTAATCGTTTATACATATTTACACTAGACAGAGACTTAGTCAGAGTGATCAAGTGATAAAGATAGCTAGATAGTCGGAGTGAGTGAGAAGGAACGAGCGACGTTGGCCTAGCTGCAACTACAATGGAAATGGAACGGAAATTGAGATTGAGATCGAAACTGAAACCCAATAGGGCGACTGTGCTGAGGTACTGCTTAACGGTATTTATATATTGTTATCGTAATTGTTATCGGAACACTAATTACAGCCTCCTCTGCTTGCTCCCTTCGATATTTTGTTTTGTGTTGCATTTTCTGCTTTGCTTTGCATTCTTGTTTCTCTTTCTTTCGATTTGTTTGTTCGGCTGCGCACGCAGTTTCATTTGGCATTTTGGCGGGTACGTGTAACGGTAAACGGTAAACGGTATCAGTAATCGGTAATCGGTATATCACGTTTAGTGGACTAGCATTAAGTGATTCAATTGAGAAGTAATCGACGCTTGGCTTTTATGCTTTTCAACTTGGAACTCAGCTTTGCTTTATGCTTTTCTTTTTTGCGGCTTCTCGCGGAAAGGATAGTATAGAAACACAGAGAAAAGTGACAGAGAGACAGAGATAGAAACAGAGAGAGAGATAGAAAGAGAGAGAGAGAGATAGAGTGTGAGCGGCGATGGGATCAATTTACACAAACATTATTTACAATGAAGTGCGGTGGCTTGGTGGGCGGTGGACATTACTGGGCGTGGCTGATCGGGATAGGTGGTTCGTGGCTGCTGCTTGTCGGTCGTTTCGGTGTTTTATTTTTCTGATTTTTTTGTTTCATGTGCTGCTGCATGCAAAATGTTGCGTGCTTGCGTGCGTTGCGTTTCGTGTGAGCGTGACTGTACTTTTCCTTCTTTTGTTCATAAATTGTGATCGTGTGCTTTTGTGCTAGTGTGCTTGTATAATTTTGTGCTTGTAAATTTAAAGTTGTAATTGTGTTTGTGGACCGGACGCACAGACTGTGGTTCAGTTGAGTAATGGCGTAACGCGTCGACAGCGGCACAAACAAATTGTTGGTTACAGTTAAGAAAAGAAGAGAAATAACACACACACAAAACAAAGTTCACAAATGGTGCAACAAACTAGTTATATTGCTGTTGTTGTAACTATTGTGCAATTTACTAATACTACAAAACTGTTGCTTGTTTCTTGTTGTTGTTCGATTTGTTTGTGATTCTGGTTGTCTGCGGTGTAGTGTGACTGATGAGCATACTTGGATTGCCAGTTAAATTGATATTTTTGCAAATAGGAAGTGAGGAGGTGCCATGTGACATGTTTGTTCGTGTGCTTAATAGCGGACTTAACCTCACTATGTGTATTTTCGGACATAACCTCACGGGGCACGACATCAGGTCACACATCTAGTTGAATAGACTTTTCGATACATTCGATAACGATTGACTGGTCAGGTTGGCAATCCTCGCGTTCTCAGCGGATACGTTTTTCCGTCTGGAGTTTTTGAGTTAAACGTAAGTAACAACGGCATTAGGAACTCGAAATTGAAATTAAACAGGGAGTAGTACGAATAAATAGTCACGATTGTGCGCCCCCACCGAGACCCACATATATGCTTCTGTATATATATATGGGCTGGGGGCACGAGGTGGTTGTTGTTTTGTGAAACAGTCAAGTAAAACAGATACAAACTAAGAGACATATTTTTGAGATGCGCATTCAACAAGTAAGAAAGAAACAACGGAACTAAACGAAACGGAAACGAACATGATACTAGAACTCAAATGAATACTTTAGATAATCAAATAAGATTTTAGTTTTGATACAATTTTGTTGCATTCTGTCTTGGGTGAGTTGGTCTTATTAATATATATATATATATATTTTTTGTTTTGATTGGTTGTTCTTTTGTATTCAGAGTTTTGACATTTATTGATTGATTGAGAACGATTGGAAAATTTTAATTGAAATTGTTGCAGTACCTCCCAGTCTTTTTTCCTGACTTCGTATTCCAGATCCCATTTCTGGCCTTCACAAATATACATACGCTCGTAATACTCTTCGCAAATCTCTTGCAATTCGCCTGCAAAAATATTGTATTTTTCGGGATTTGGTTTGACTTAAACTTTTAATCGGCGTTCGACGTTCGGTAATGTTCTAAATCTACGTATGACTAATAGTAGTTATGATTGGATTTATTGTTTATAGATTTTTCTTTTGGTTTATCGCAATACTGGTTATCGATATCTTATCGGTTGTTGTTTCGCAGCTTCATTAGATGTTATGTGTTCGATGAGTTTTTATTCTTCGATTTTTGGCTTGGTTTTCTCTTACTGTTTCTGTTAATGAGTGGAACGGAACAAATCGGATCGGAATGAAACAAAACGAAACGAAACGGAAACGATCGTTACACTTTACGTTATTGACCTATTGGGTACGCGTGATTTCCATGACCATATCGATAAACTGAGATTTATTATTTGGGTTTGACAATTAATAAAAGTAGTTCCTTATTATTTTCTCCTACAAGCTTCCACTTCGGCGAACCGAAGACCTGGCTTGGGGGTTACGGCGGGGGAAGACGGTTCCCGGATCCGGACGGATAGACTATGTACACGGCGGCCCGGGAACTATTTCCCCCCAATACCGGACTGTTTGAAGCACGCGCCGATAAAACAATATCAAAATTAGGTAAACGAACAGAAGTATCGCAGTAAAAACTAAAAATATGATTAGGAAATATTTAGAAATGAAATCAAATAATTAAATCAAGGGCATAATCGTAAAGTAGAGTTATGATTAATAATCGATTTATATATATGTAAATATCTTATATATTTTATTTGGCTTGATAAGAAAGAAAAAAACATTCGATTTTGGTTTCTTTTTTTTGAATTCGTTTTTTTTTTTTTTGGGTGCATGGCAAAACTTTGTAAATCTTTGGGGAATTTACCTCTTGGGCCTTGACTTTCTGCACGTGTTCTAAATCAAACTTATCGCCCTCCAAACTGTATACGCGTTGCCAATATTGTTTGCATATTGTTTGCAGTTCGGCTGCGGTAAACGGTAACGGTAGCGGTAACAGTAGCGGTTACGAAACGGTAAACGGTTGACGTTTAACGACAGAGTTCGTTTTGCATTGGTATTGTATGTAATTTTGAGTGTGTTGGTATTGGTGTTTGTTTGTATGTGTGCGTGGGAGTTACGGATCAAAGAAGAGAGATAGATATAGAGTGAAAGAACAGGTAGAGACAGAAGAGTGAAGAGAAAGAGAGTAAGATAGTAGGTAGGAGATTAGGTGTGGCATGAAATTGGAGAGAGTGACAGATATAGTCAAAGAAACAGAGTTAGATAGGGCCAGAAAGAAATAGAGATAGAATGAGAGATAGAGACGACGACAACGACGCATTGTTTGTTTCGATTTGAGTTTGGTTGTTTGTTTTTTGTTTGTTTGATTGTTTGAGTGATTGGTTGGCGCGTTTTGAGAAAAAGAAGGATTAGATTAAGATTTGATTAATATAAAGTTATTGATTGAACTCGATCTTTATCACCTACAAATGTTCTAAGTGTAAGACTGTGTTGTGCTTTCGTTTCTTGGTGCAACATGAAGTGTTTGTAAGAGTGTCAGTGTCTTTTGTTGTTTCTTCGTGCGTGACTGTACTTCTGGGATGACTGTTTGCCTAAGCTCTGGTCACACTAGAGTAAAGTACTTTCCCCTAACTTAAACGTTTCGTTTTTCCATAATATATTCTTTCGTTTTGGTGGGTTAGTAGAAGCCTTATCAAAAATACAAAAATAGTACATGTGTTTTCCGCTACAATAAAAAGCCAAAAAACTTGTAGCCACAAAAAGCTTATAGCTAAAGCCGTAAAAAGCAAAAAACCCACAAATAAGGTGACATCAAAAATAGGTATTGTCAGCACTTGTTGCACTCGGCTTGGGTTATTAGTAAGTAAAGGCAGCGTAGTTATTCTCGATCCCCCCAATTTGGGTCCGATCTTGAAGCTCTTATATTACGGATTAGCTGCGTTGACTAGGGCTCTACTTTCTATATGGTATATACGATTCTTGGGTGCTACAAAAACACCTCAGTATTATTATGGGGGCCTCGTTTGCACAGCTCTCTCCCAAAATGGAAACTATATTCAAAAAGTACATGGTGTTAACTACGGTTTCTACGAAGTGCTTAGTTTTTTTTTTTTTGCTGTGTCCGCCGGACAAACACACACACTAGTGTATATAGAGCTCCGAAATATTTGCATATATCTTTGGGCTGGTTGTGATGCTGCCTCGGCTAGTGAAGTAGTTGTATATATATATAGATAGTTATCGACATGTTCTACGATCTGTGAGAGATTGAAACTATTGGAAACCGGAGCTGCTTGCCTCATAATCCTTTCTGGCTACCTCGTGCTCGAGATCGTACTTTTCGGACTCCAGTTTCAGTATCTTACTGTGGTAGTCCTTACAAACACTCTGAATAGTATCTGCGGAACGAAGTGTGGTTATCAAAACGGTTCGATCTGTATCTGGATAGGTGTTGTTTGACTGTGTGTGTGTGTGTTGGTTTTTCTTGGTGTGGGAATGGGTGAGTGTATTTTTGTGCGACTAACTAATCTACACGATAAATGGCTCCTACACTTCCATTCTTAAACAGAACACATCCTTACTTGAGGGACATATAGAAAGAGACCTGCATTAATCGGGTGAGTATACGGAGATACGGATACGCATACGGAGCTAATTGAGCTATTGAGTTTCTGTACAGTTTTTAGTGCCTGGGCAAATAACACTTTTCACGAACATATATAGAGTGTATTATACAGTAAACAGATTGAGAGTGAGATAGTGTTTTAGATATATAGAAAGAGACAGCTGACAGAAGGTGTGTAAATATATTGTAGTTGTTAAGCGTTAGCTTTTGATTTTGATCGAGGATAGACTTAGGCGTATTTAGGTGGCGTATAAAAAGTTGGTGGTGTTCGTGTACCTCAACATCCTTGCGTTTAACAACATACTCAAGATCATATTTCTGGTCCTCCAATTTATTAATCCTGTCATAGTGTTGCTTGATCAGAGATTTGAGTGTGTCTGTTCACAATGGGGTTTATATTTTCGGTTTTTCGGAGTGGTTCGGAGTTGGTTGTGGTTGTGGTTGTGGTTGTGGAATGGGGTGTTGGTTGTGTTGGAGTGGGGTGGTGGTCGTGTGTGTGTGTGGATCGATTGGATATTTAACGGGCATGGGTGCGGCAAAAGAGAGATAGAGATAGAGACACATTTAGATACATGTTGCACACAGTGGTTCAGGCATAATAAGACTATGGTTCCTCTGCGACGTCGATGTGATCCGATGTGGGAGGTCAGTTATCCTGTGTATGTGAGCGCGTGTGTGCGCGCGTGTGTGTGTGTGTGTGTTTTCGGTGTCTCCGTGTTGGTGTGGTATGGTATTGTATGTATGTATGCGATAGATGACACTTGTTCAACTTTCAGTTATCGATTTCGGTTTATGCTTCGCGACAGGCGGGCTCAAACATATTGAATGCATAACCCGTCTGTCAATTTTACTGATTGATTTCATTTATTTTGATTATACGTTTATTCATCTTTTATACTTTCGATCCGTGACCAGGTGCGGGGAAACCTCTGGGAATTTCCCCTCGCCAGATCAGGGATCTGAACCGTTCGGTTCGAGGACCGAGGCTACTCACCTTCGCTGGCATCGCTGAGATTCCTGGGACTGCCGCAACGTTCTTCAATGATGCGTCTACGTTCAGCCGCTTTGCGTTCCTGTTCTTTCTTCAGCTCCTCAGCGGCTTTCTTACGCAGCAGCAACTGCAAGTGGAACGATCATATTAGCTGGCGATCATACAAAAGGGTTGGCATAACATACCCTGAGTTTCTTCTTCCTCTCTGGGGTCATGAAACCCTTCTTGGCCTTCTTGGCCTTGGAGGCTTCCTCCATGCGCTTGCGCACCTCAGCACGCTTGCGCTCGATCTCAGCCTGTTTAGCCTTCTTAGCCTGCAAATCAAACGAACGAACAATCCGGTTATCAGCACGGTTAGCCCACATCCAAAACTGGACACAACACTAGATATGTTATTCGAACACAGCACTGCACAGCACGAGACTTGGACTATGACGTGGACGTGGAGTTGAACGGGCACACACGTACACAAGTGTACCTCCTCGGCCTTCACTTTGGGGTCGTTGGGATCCTTGGGCGGACCGGCGGGAGCGGCGGCGGCGGCTGCAGGAGCAGCCTTTCCATTGGCCGCCGGAGCAGCCTTGCCGTTGGCCGCCGGGGCTGCTGCCGGAGCCGCCGGTTTGGCCGCCGCCGCTGGAGCCGCGGCCGGAGCTGCTGCCTTTTTCTGAAATCAAGGTAAAGGATTCCAATTTAGTTGTAGTTCCAAAAATCGGATAAGTATGCCAGGCTCGGAGAAAATTGCTCGAATATCAAAGTAGCTTTTCGCTCGTCCTCCACCAGTTAAAGCGATCAAATAGTTTTAAAACTTAGCCAAGTTAATAATAATTAATTAATTTTAAACTACGTTGAATATATCACAAATTTCTCCAGGCACAAAAGCAACCATAACAATAAAGGGACAAAGCAAGGCACAGAGACATAGACACACACTAACGATAACAGACATGGCTTTCAGTCAGACTTGACAGTTATCATTATCTGTGCTCCTTGGTCGAAAGGAAGAAATGGCTGGGATACTTGGGGTTGCAAAGCGCATCGATCCTGTGAAAGCAAGAGAAAGGCAAAAGAGAGGCAGAAGAAAGGCTTGGGTTGCAAGTGGGGGGGCAGCAGAAGCTTATGGATCTTTCGGGAACTCTGCTTACCTTAGTCCACATCCAGTCAGGGGTAACCCCGTCCAAATCACTTCCATTTTCCAGCACAGTGCTTGCGCTAAATGCCCGAAAATAGTTAACTGCGGAAGTGGGTCAAAGGTTAATCAACCGTAGGTAAAAGGCGTTGGGAAGAGGGCTGTTAGCGATACTCACCTCACCTCATCATCAGCCATTTTGATTTGTGTTTTTGGTTACTGAAAGTAAGAGAAATCAAGAGGTGAACTCAAGGAACTGGAACTGGAGGTTATTAGTGAATAGTGAATAGTGAATGGTGAATGGAAATGGAAATGTTCGATGACATCATTTCCATTGCCCCATATATACACGGCTATATGTAGGTATGCACGCAGTTATATATACATATACGTATGTATTTATATATGTATATGTATATGTTCCATAAATCAGTCGCTCTCTCTCCCATTTGCACACGCCTACGATCTCACCGGGGTACCACAGTGCGTATGCGCAATATTGCTGGCTTATGCCGCATATTACGTATACGCAGCATTGGTCCACGCCGTATAAGGGGGCAACCCCAGCAACGCTCGATTGCTCTCTCTCTCTCTCTCTCTCTTCGATAGCATTTCTTTCGCACATTTACTTTGGCGTGGGCGTCTAGCTGCCAGAAAAAGACCACTGTATTTCCTTGTGGCTTTTCTAGTTTCTCTCTTTGATATCCGATTTCAAGTGAGTAAAAAAAGAGAGAAGTGCTAAACTTCCCAACTGATCGATCTAAGCCAGCTGACTTTGTTAATGAACACTTTCCTACGTTATGTTTTCTTTATAATCAGCCCGAAAGTTGAATCGTTAATATAGAAGTTACTTTTAGATATGCATACTGGATTAGTTGATTGAACTTACTAATGCCAATTTCATAGACGTTTTAACACTGTTTTTCAGTATTGGAAATATTGGAAATCTTCGAGTAAATATTATGACATTTTACTATACATAAAACTGCCATTGGTCAGCATTTCTTTTATATCTTATCCTTATAGTAGAAAATTCAATGGTAAAGAAATAAAAGCATAAGTATATTAATGTATTTTAACAGAAACTAATTCAAAGAACTAACACCTCGCGAATCACTTAATATATAACTTTAAAAAGTCTACTCGTTTTGAAACTGATACCTTAACAGAATCGATATGCCATTAGCCTAATTGCATCAGGCAAGTAACTAAAGTAAGTACAAATGTTCAAAAGGCGATCCGTAACAGATTTCAAATCCTTTGGAAGAGTTGTATATGTTGCCAAGCAATCATTATTGAAAACTACCGACTAAAGCTGAATTAGTTGTCCCAATGCCATATGTCTTAGTAGAACGGATTGCTAGGGATCTAGGCGTATATTTAGATCCAAGAATTTGAATTTTTTGCGCACCTTAGCGAAGGTAAGGCGTGAAAATGTTCTGACAATGACGACCTTCGGCTATGTACACTGCGAGAAATTGACAACGAAATGAAGCATAGTCAAAGTCTCCACTTAGCATACATCTGAGAGTGAGAGCGAGTGGGATGGCTTCTACTGTATCTAGTATCTGTCTGATTTAAAAATAAACCTGTTGATAGATACACGAATCTCGGATGCGAGAAATATGGCAGCTATTTATGATTTGCCGTAGAATTTGTTTATATGTTCACGGGAAAAAAAAACGTCAAATTGGAGCAACGATATTCGTATCGAATATTAAATCCAAAAGTTCGGAGAGTATTTATCCAGATATTTTACGTGGGCGATGTGTGCGTTTGTTTCTCTGTGTGTGAGTGTGAGTGTATGTTTTTCTATGTGTGCGTGTGTGTGTGTGTGGTTTCTCTCTCGGGATCCCTTGTTCTCGCTTTGGTCTATTTTCAGGCACTTTCCGAGCGATTTCAGCTTTTTTGAAATGTATCTTGTATCTGCGGGATACATTTTTAGCTTTCGCCACGCACACACACGCATACACGCACACACACGGCAACTTCTTACGTAAGTGGCAAGCCAATACAAGAAAAAAATTCTTTGCAAAATCAAGTCAAAATAATGTTGAAAAGTATTTCGATGCAATTTAAGACACTTGGTAACTTGTATCACTTGAAAAAAATAGCAAAAAAATTGTTTAAAAAAATGTTTGAATCCTCTGGGCACACGAACACGATTTCGATCAGATCCAGATGTATATACATATATAAATATATAAATATATATATAGATACATATGTTTAGCATATGAGAAAGGACTGAGGATTGCACATTTGTTTTTCTTTGCATTTGCATTTGCATATTGCAGTTTTCTGTTTTTTCCTTTCCGCTTGTTCTTGCATTGTTATTCGTTATTCGTTATTCGTTATTCGTTGTCGATGATGGTGATGTTTTTCTTGGCTTTTTGAATGTTGCTCCGCTTCAAGCACTCACCTTCAAGGAATTAGAAAAAAAAGAAAAAAAATTCGGCTGTGCTGTCGATCACACGAATCGGATGATACTGAACGACACAAAAAGACTGAACGGTCCGACGATCCACGGCAGACTATATTCTAGCGGCCAGCCATCCAACGGATACAGATACGGATCGTTGTTGATCGGATCGCATCGTATCGCATCGTCTCGGCCGTCTCGTCTAGTTCGGCTCGGTTCCGTTATGTTCCGAAAGCCAACCGTTAGCCGCCCACCTGCCCACCGTCCTTCGCGAATGGGCGAGAGCGAGAGGGAGCGAGAGTGGCTCGGGGGCCGGGGTTATGTATCTGGGCGTGAGGTCCAAAAATAGACCACCCAAAACTGACATGGCAGAGCAGAGCCAGCCCAAAATCGAAATGGATACCGAAAACTGTTCGGCTCACGATTGCCGCAGCCGAGTGGCGAGCCGAATCGATTCCGAATCCGAATCCGATTCCGATTCCGATCCCGATCCCGTAACTCCCGCCCCGTCCGAACTGTAAACCGTGATACCGCTTGGAGAATCTCTGTATCTCTGTATCTTTGTATCTCTGTATCCGCATCTGTGTTCACAAATTCGTATCTGCAGTGCTCTGTGTGTGCTGGTGTAAACGGAGCCGCGTGGAATTCAATGCAATGGATAAAAATAAGTTTTGCTCCAGTTGGGAGGCTACGCGATGGCGGTGCAGTCGAACTGCAATGAAAATGAGGGGCGGCGACTGGCAAAATCCTCGCGTTTTGCCAGCCCTGAATGCAAACTACAAGATAAGAACACTAATTCTGGGAAATCCCAATAATTAAATAGTCAAGGGAGCATAGGGAAAATTAAGATATAATGGTATATTATCTATCTTAATTTATGGTAGTTCCACTGCAGATGCCAAGGGAATTAAATAACATTTGTCCTAATAAATATAACATATATTGTATATACTGTTCACTAGAAGACTGCATTTTGCTAGAAAAATTGGTAAATTAGCCCGATACTTATGACATATTTTTATATATCTGTAAATATAAATACATATATTATATTATAATCTAGTATGTTTACAAAATGGGGAATCCCATAGATACTAGATAGATAGATACTAGATAGATATTTAATCCCATCAATTCATACACAGGTCTCAAAGTAATTAGCATTCAATGGAATTTGAAAGGTTTTCCTTAGCCCGCGCCACTTTGGACTTGATCTAGAAAAACCATTTTAACGATCTGCTTCATGTTGTTCGGCTATTTATCTTGCATGCCGTCCGCTGACATAACTTTAAACTTTCGAATAGTGTATTCCGAGCGAATCGGGCGAACATATAGCCTATATCCGTCTTTTTAATATCAATGTTTTAGCTGAATTACTTTGGCATCGTCAGTCTAAATATAATGTATATATGGAATATGGCCAAATAGGCATACATATATATTTTTTCTATATATAATGGTAAGCGGTGCGAATGACGCTGCAACACACCTACCAAAGTCGAAGCCGAAGCTCGCAAGATGAAAATCACGCATACGCCCCGTAGACAAAACGACTTGCAACGTTTGTTGAAAGTAATTTTCGAATTTCGCCGAGAGCGAAAGACGAATAAAACGTTTCGATCACGAAACCATGTCTATATATATCGTATATGAATCTAGATATACATAGACTTTGCTATACGTAGTATGTTCCGATTCTATAAACTTTCAGCAGGAAAGCAAAAACAAAATATTGTTGAAAATAATGTTGCTTTTGCTATTCTGCTCCACTCGTTGTTCTTGGCATTTTCTGTTTCTTGTTGTTGATTTTGATTTTTCTATGGCTTGTTCTAGCTCTATTTCGAAATGTATTTTCGATGATTTCTATTTTGTTTTTCCCCATTTAAATTTAGAACTTGGCTTCCAGGGGGGAAGTCGAAAAGGCGCCTGCGGAAGGGCAGTGGGTTAGCTTGGGGCAAAATGTTTTCGTTTTTTTGTTTTTCGGTTTTTCGGTTTTTGGTTTTCGGTTTTCGTAGGGAACTTGATCAGTTCGTCTATGTCTGGACGAATCTATTTTCGCCCTCATTCTCGTTGCGAGCATTTTAAACAATTCCGCTGCGCGCCCAAGCAATTTTTGCCTTAATTTATGAATTTCGAAAATGTTTTTCTTTTGAAAACACTTTTTGAATGGTGCCTTATTTTTGGGTCCTTGGCAAACAGGAAGTTATGAAAGTATAGTAGTAATAGTATAGTATGTATTATGAAATGACTTTACACTTTCGTAAAGCAAACTTGCAAAGTTAGAACTTAGAGGCCTTAAAGGCAGGCCAGTGCGATGTGCCCAGCGAATCGAGCTTAATTCGGGGTTAAAGGCGAACCATCGATGGTCAGCTGGCTGCGAGTGCGTCAAAGCAAAACAAACGTCATAAGCCCCCCCCCCCTCCTCCCCCCAGGCGCCGCCCACTGTGGGCGTGGCCTTGCAGTGCTCGCTCTACCTGACAACTATTTGTCGCTGCTGTCATCGTCGTCTGCCCGCCGAACTCCCCCTTCCTGCTGCCGCTGACCCATTTAGGGTTATATATACACAGGCAGGCACTCGCATCGCATCCTTATCCTCCCTGCACCATATACATATATATAAATATTTGTGTATAGTGCACACACACACACACACATACATACACGTATATATGTATATACATATATGTGTTTATATTTATACACGTATGTATATGCTGCATGCAGTCGCACCATGTGCGTTGGTAGTGGTAGCGCACTCATGGCAGCCATCAGGATTCGCTTACTCCGGAAGGTCCTGCGAAATATTTAAATAACACCGCCCAAGTTGGCCTCAGAGCTGGCAAAGTTTTCGCAAATTTAATGAAATCAACTAAACGGATTACAGTTTCAAATGCGTTTCGCATGTATTGGCTGCACAACCCCATGGATTAACTGCATCCATTGCCAACTTTGTCGGCCAAAGTAACTTATTTTGTTGCATTAGAGGCGGCCGAACAGCACGGATCGTGTGTTGCAGACTAAATCTAATCAATTAATCAGAGAGGCACATTTTGAAACTAGCAATATAATTACAACATGTCCTTCTTCATGGCAAGCTGATGAAGTTCACTTATTCATGTAATTAGCTAGGCATTTATTTAGCATGAGCTCTATTTAATTATATGCACTTCAAATACACAGACAGATCTCTAGATATCTATATAGATAAAAATACCTTTAACTATACAAATACCTATATAATAAACGCATATATACGTTTATTTTTTATTTTCCATATTTTCCTTTAGCTGGAAATGCTAAAATTAGGCAACTTCTTTTTGGTTTTTATTAAAACTAGCTCAATAATTTCCGTTGTTATTATTATTAGTTAGTTGGTATCTCGGATAATCGCCTATTTTTAGAGACTTGTGTTTATACCCTTGTATTTTTTCGATGGCTTTCCATTTTCCACATTGATGACGTGCAGCCGCACGCACACAGACAGCCATTCACACCGATGGCATGCGTGTGCAGCTTGTAGTGTGTTTGCACTAGTTTCGTCGCCAGTGACGTCATGGTTTCCACGGCAGACGTCATCAGGAGGCAGCGAGGTCAGTCCATGCAACATGCAACATGGTGCAGGAACAGGAATATGATGCGGATTCCATGTGCACGCGTTCGTGGAAGGGAAAGTGGCGCCTAATTGAGTGATGGTCCAATAAGCTGAGGTCAATCAAGGGGCCCCAATTTCCACAGCCATTCCATCCGCACTTCTCTCGATATTCTCGCTGAAAAACATATCAAGTGTGTGCTTTGAAAATTATGTGATCAAATAGATATCTAAATTTTATCGATTTATTGCCCTGAGGCTTTGCAAGTTGAGGACTTGTATAATAAAAACTTCATTCAAAAATACATTATCTTCAATTATTCGGAAAATTATCGAAAATTTTCCGTTTTGTTCAATTTTATTTCATTTTGCTTTTATGATTACATGCTGAACACAAATTCAATGGCTAATTAAGAGACCTTTCGATTCAAATTGTTGGTTTTTCATGATAGAAATGCCAGTTAAGTTCACCAATAAGGTTAATGCAATCGATTTAAACTCGAGAACGATTAGCAACGACTTGTGCTGAGTGCTTTTGTTAGCCAACGGACGTCATTGGTCTTCATTAGCCAAGTCACCGCTGCCGTCCAGCTTTTCCATATGCACATCTACGTGCACATCCAATTTTCCACATTTTCATCGAGGGGCACAGGGGGTGGTTGGTTGCATGGCTGCCACTTCCATTCACTGCTGACGCTTGCCACTCCGTTCCTGCCTTGAAATGCTGCAGTTTTGTGAATGAAAGTCGCCAGCGTCATCAATGGGCATCCCATTCCGATTGTGAGTGGGCGTGGCGCTATGGCAACAGCAATGCAAAAGCCAAATAAATGTCATGCAAGTTAAGCTGCTGGGCGGATTGTCTGTCTGACTGGCTGACTGGCTGGGTGGCCATGTGGATGCCCAGTGTCCTTCACCCATGCCATGTGCTCCCTTTGTCCCGTTTGCCACTCAATTGGCTCTGATATGGAACACCTTTTCTGGCCGGACTTGATGACTTAAGCGACTCCATTGGATACACACAACGGGGAGACTGTCCAGGTGGAAGGCGGATCGCAATGGAAAGATGGACACTGCAATTTGGATTCGAATGCGCTGGCAATTGCAATTCTTTCCACTGATCCATTGTGGTTGCCACAGATTCTGCATCTGTTGCAGTGTATAAAAGGTGCTAAAAATAAGTATATCATACTACGTTTTCGGCATAACTTCTAACTTTCCTATACATTCTATGTACAACTACTACAGCCCATCCAAATCTGTGGATATAGCATCATATGAATCAGGAAACCCTCTATTATCTGCCAGACACTTGCATGAACAGCAATCGACGCATTCCTAAAAGAGAATCGCCCACCGATTACCGCTCTATATACGACTGTATACGACTGTATATATAGCATATAGTCCGATCTACCGACGCACATAATCGTGTTTGGCATTAGAGCGAAATCCATGCATGCACATCACATAGCGCCGAATAATCGGGCGCAGCTATATGGGATTCCGTATACCATACGGAATGGGTTCTATTATATAGACAGACGCCCATACAATGTATATAATGTATGTATATCTGTGGCATAATAAAAATACGCAGCTCTATACGTTTGTTCTTTCTATTTTCTTGGCCCGTCTCACTCTCGTTGTTGGCAGCGACAACCAGTCCGTTTGTCTAAAGATATAGCCACCTCCTGGCCATATTCCCACCCACTCTATTGGCCAAGCATCGAAGCATCGAAGCATCCAAGCATCGAGGCATCCTATTCTATACACCTGGTTATTTGGCATCTGGAGAATTCGCCCTGGGAATCGTCATTCTCCAACTTGCTAAGTTCTTTGCCTTTGCCAGCGAGACTCGCAAGTGAAAGTTTCGCTTTTCTGGCTCCGCTCTAGCTGACCCCGATTTATTTTTAGAAGTGCACTAAAAATAAATGCGAAGGTCGGTACGTAATTGGCTGGGATTTGCTGCGTTTGTGGAGGGGGAGGGGGGGGGGGCATTTTCCGGGGAGATGGGGATGGTGGAAGCTCGCAGGGGAAGGGAACAGGAAGCGGACTCCAACTTGCACGCACTGCACAAACTGTATAAGGTCAAAGTGTCAACTGCAACAGCGGCAGCAGCCACCGAATAAAAGTCCGAATCGGTTGCGAATCGGGTGCGGTTCGGTTAAGTTCGGATCGAATCGGATCGGATCGGGCTGGGCCCGGGCCCGGGCTCCATTCATCTGCGGGGCCAATGGGCAATGTCAAACAGGTGTGCAGACGCCGTCGACGTCATTGCCGCTGCATGCCACCAGCACCAGCCACCAGCCACTAGCCACCAGCCACCAGTCACCAGCCACCATTCCCATCAGTCTCCAGTATCCCCAACATTCCCTCCTCCATTTTCATTCACTTCTCCTCCCCAACTTTTGCCACAGTCGTTGATAACCAAATGCCGCACTCCAGGTGCCCAGATGAGGGGAACTTTTACATATACTCGTATACCTGTATCTTATGGAAAACATCTTATGGTAGCATCCCATATATAATATAAGGAACCTGTAGTGCATAAACTTTCTTTAAAGCTAGAAAGGGGTACCAACTTCGAAGGGCCAAAGATCACATATAATTATTATCATATATTTCATACACTCGTATATATATAGTTTCACAGCGAAAATGCATTTTCTTTCCAAATTGAAATATGTATATTAATTCTCTTTCAATTTAGAAAGTAAATGGAAAACGCCAAAAATTATAATTATATACTCTGATAAATGTATATATAATGTGGCATAAAATAAACAAATTTTCCAAAATATATGCTGGTAAATTCTTTTGATTTTCTAAACATTTAGAACAAGTAGAGCATGCTTTAAAGCTTAGCGCAAAAATGTCCTTTTCGATGTGTCTATTTCAATAATGATATGAAATACGTGAAAATACCTATTATAATCGAATATATATTTTACGTATATACCTATTATAATCGAATATATATTTGTAAACTTTGTTTTGGCAATCACAAAGTGCATATATATTGGTGGCAACTTAAAAGTCTTCGGTAGTCTGGGTTTTCTTTCGAAGAATTGCTTTCATGCCTCATCCATTCCTGTGACTTTGTGAAAAGTTGCCTTCTATGATTGCCTATAGACAGAGGTTTCGGCGGGCTCTTCCAAGGGATCCTGAGTCCTGTCTCATCGACCTTCTGCTGTCTGGGGCCCGAACCGGCCACGCCCCTGCTCCCGCCGCCCCCGCTGTCGCAACATCCCTCCCTCTCTTTCTTCCGCAGCGCCCCGTCCCTCTTCCGCTCTGTGCTGTGTAATGTCTGCTAACACAGTGACCTAGTGCCGAATGCCAAATGCCGAAATATCCGAGTCGAGTGGCGAGAATATAAAAAAAAAAAAAAGGAAAAGAACGAGTGGCACGAAGGCTTGGAAGCCAGTGACGTCATGGCTGGCATTCATTCACAGGATGTGAGGCATGCATCCATTGGCGGCCGCGCTGCTGGGCTACAAATGGAGATTTTCATTGAGAAAAGCAAGTGTATTGGATATCCATGCAGCATACAGCATTCAGCAGCGAGCAGCCAGGACGACCCAGCTCAGCCCCAAAAGAGAGACCCCCAACGCGACCCCAGACATAATCTGCAAAGGACACTGTTTGCGACATCAGAGATGACGATGTGATGCTGGTTCTGTCGCTGCCACTGCCGCTGCCGCTGCCGCAGTCGCAGTCGCTGCCTCTGCCGCCGCCTCAGCCGTGGTTGGGCGCCACAAATTTGAGCCTGGTCATGGGTTTACATTCGCAGTGCCAGCATCTGGGAAAATCAGTCGGAAACTCGTCTCCAAGCCAAACAGTCGTGAACGGCTCCAGCCAACAAAAAGCCACCAATTCAAACTGAAAGCCCAAAACTCTGGCGCCAAAAGATTTGCATGTGCATTTTTTTTCTTCGATTTTTTTTCCAAGTGTGTTTCCGACAGTGTGCAAGTGATGTCAGTTCAACAACGTCATGAGTGGCGTTTGGGATGTCCCCAAATCTCTGTCCTACGTCCGAGTTCCACTAAGCAAGTTTTGAGATCGTTTTAAAAACAAAAACTTGACACGTTGAGCTCGTTCGTGGGATGGACTACTGCCGAAAGCCAGTTGCAACTAAATTAAAAAAAGTTCTATACCATGTGTGCCATTAGTTAGTAATAAAAAAGGCAATATATGTATTTATGTTTTATACCATAATCATAAAGTACCCAGCAGTGCATATCAGTTTTCAGTTCTTAACATTAAATTATTATATTTCATTTGTATTAAGATAACAGTTTTACTGAGAGTTTGAAAAGCTGATTTAATACACTTTAATTCGTAGTTAAGTTAAGTTCCGTTTATATGCCTAAAAAACTTGTACTTTCAGTTTTAAATCCATACATTAAAGTGTGTTTGTTTTTCAGATAGATAGATAGGTAATACAATTCCCGAAAAATGTGCATAGCAGAAATTATGAACAAAAAGGAAAGGAAATAATATGATAGAATACATAGCAGAAATTATGAACAAAAAGGAAAGGGAATAATATGATATCATAATATATGATAATATGATAGCAATATATATGATATAGAATAAATGATATAGCAGAAATTATGAACAAAAAGAAAAGGGTATAATTGGATAGAATTAAACAGAAAGTCCAATCAACTATTTAAAACTCGTTTAAACTAGGTTTTCATCGCTGTATTTTGTGGATGCTATTCAATTTTTTACCGACAGTTTGCAGGGGACAAAAACATAGTTCACTAGCTAAGTACTAGAACAAAGTTCTTAATTAAAATCCCACTATTTTCAGTTTTAAAATGATCAGGCTTGAAGTGAGGCGCACATTCAGGCGCCCAATTATATTGTACACAAACAAAAAGACCACTTGCACTGAATGTTCATAATATGCAAAGTTGGCAGCTCCGAACTCCTGCAATGTCCAGTCAAAGCAATTTAAACATTTTCCAGTTTATTCGCAAAAAATCGCTGCCTACTTTCAGGGGCAGCCCAAACATTGTTGACCCTGCTCCTGCTCCTCGCTTCAGGGTGTTGTTCTTGTTGTGGTGGGGCTGAAGGGGGGTGGCGCCCCTTTTCGTGGAGCGGATGTTGCTGGGCGCAACAGCAACATGTGACGAGCCTGCAGAGGCCATTTACCCGCCGCCGCTGACGTCATAGTCGCCACCGAGCAGATGCTGCGATGTGCAGACCCAGTAACCCAGTGCCGAATCCAAGACGAAGTCCATCCCCCCATCCCCCATCCATCCAGCGAAGACGAAACGAGGCGGCTGCGTGAGGGGTGGGGGTGGAAAAGTGCCTGGAGAAAGTGAAAGCGAAAAAAGCTGGCCACACAGCGCGAAAAACGTATACAAATACCATTAAAATACATTAAATGCATCTTTAATTTGACCAAATAAACTAAAAGCAAGTAGAAACGCGAGACGGGAACCACTATTTTTTATATAATATTAACTTATAATAATAACATTTAAAAGTTTTCTTTTTCGTGAGCAAAATATCAAAGAATACAATAGTTTACAAATTTCCATTTATAATTTTCTTTAAATAATATGTTTAAGCATATGCTCACTAGATGCAGACCTTTAATTCACAATTATTTAAATTTTTAAGATTACATTGTTAAATCTGATGCTTATTCCATAAAATTTATATCGAATTTATATTTTTGTATTTATATGTTTATATTTAAAAATATATACTTTATAATATTAAGTAAAATACTTTACAGTAAGGCGTTTAAAAATCAGGTAAATGTAACCGTTTTGATTTCCCAATATGTCATATGAAATATTTCCATTAAATTAGCTACGCATAAATATTATTTTGAGTTTTAAGCTCGCTTTATTGTCCATTTGATTTTATTTTGAGCTATTAGAGGGCGATGAACAATTTCTTTCAGTGTCGAAACAGCGAAAGGGGCGTCTGCAACGTCACGGTGGCGGGGCGAAGTGTCCTAGATTTTCGGGGGCTGCTATTTTTAGACGCACTCCCCCCGCCACACCGCCACCCCGCCCACCGCACTGCTTTCCCTTTGCATTTCCTCTCGCAAGGATTTTTCCGCCATTTCTTTCCGCTCTCGATTATCTTGAAGCACTGTGACGTAGCAGCGAAGGTCGAATCCGACTCCGCACCCTCCATCCCTCCCCCTGCCATTTCCCGCCCCCCCCCCTCCCCCCTTCCACCGCCGCCCATGCCCCTCTCGTTTTGGGGAGGACATGTGTGACGTGCTCAAAGGAATTTATAAACAACGTTTTTTCATGAATATTGATTGAAATCAACTTTGATGGCCAGCCAAAATAAAAGACGTTTGGCTAAATGGATTGCACATACGTGTACAATTGGCTTGGTTATGTGATTAGAGCCGCCCTCCCATTTTATTTTACTTTAAACTTACCGACAACGGCTTTTGAATAATATAATTACACACACGTATGTACTTGAATTCCCCTCAGTGAATTCACCTTGAGCAGAACAGCAGGTAATTTGCCATCAAAAATGTATGTGTAATTGATTAAAAGTCTTGGGCACTGATTAGACAGCTAGGAGTATGAACTTACGTTTAGCATCTGTTCCATTTGGTTAGGAACTTTCAAAAATATTTAAATATTTACTAATAAACTAATAAACTAGTTTCAATATATGCAATTTGATTATTTGCCTTTAATTACCTTTAATATTCCAGCAAAATTGCACATTTCTTTAAATTGCATTACCCTTTAATTTCATTTCTTATGGAATACCGCTTAAAGTAGTAGTCAGATTTACAATTGTTATTCGATTTTTCGAAATTACATAGTTTCCTGTTACTGCCATCTCCATTTCCATCTATAAGATTCTCTAATTAACAATTCTTTTTCAATTTACTTACAGCGCGCACAAATTGTGTGATATATTCCGGACATATCAATTATTATTTCCACATTGGAAAACCATCGGGAACTGACAGGTTGTGAAAAGCTGTCGGAAATTATGGTTTCCCAAGACGGCAAGCGAATCGACTGATCGCCGGCCTCCTTGCCGCAGACAATCTGTCACTTGATACGCGCTAAGCCACCATTACCACCATTACCACCATTACCTTTACCGTTACCTTGTTGAGATTCCCCACTAAACACAGGCACACTTTTGTACGGGCGCTGACCAGCGAAGCATTCCAAACCCAAACCCAAACCCAAGCCCCCGTCCAAAGCCCAGTCCAAAACCCGGAGATGCCATACAAGTGCCACCACTCAGCCGCCGGGAAAAATGTTATTTAATTTTTGTGACGCCCCCGGGCGGACAATTGGGGATGAAGCAGGGGTTTTGGCCTTAGCCCACCACCACTGATTGTGGCAATTGCAGTTGCAGTTGCAGTTACAGCTGCATATCTCCATTCGGATCATATTTCGCTCAGCGGCACTTTGGCTTCTGGTCAAGAACCCCAAGTATACAGCTACACACACACATACATATGTGTGTGCGCATGTGTTATGTATATGTATATGTATATGTATATGTATTATGGCACATGGAGTAAAGGAAACCTGCCTCAATGTCTGGCATTCGATTTTTTGGGATTCATTCCACATCTGTTTGTTGTTGTTGTTTCGCTTTAGCCTCCCCGGCGCAGCGCTGAAAAGTAGGCAGCCTTTGGCAGCGACTGGGACACACACTAATGCGCCCCTAATAATACCACACACACATGTAAGTCTTCGGGCCAACACGTACAGGGAAGGTACTTAAACAAGCTGCGGCAAGAGGGATGTTCTGTCCACCTGCCACTATAAAAGGTGAACGCGGCACCGAACAATGTCTCAGTTAAATAGCGTTAATTAAGCGACAACCAGCGGCCAGCCGAAGGATCCTGCTCGCCTGCCAAGCTATATATTTTTTTTTCAAGTGCTCCGCAGGATAATAGTATCATCACCTGATCATCACTTGTTTTTTGTTGTTTTTTTTTTTTGATTTTTTTTTTGCGTGATTCAGTGACAAGGATATTAAATCGCACACCGAATAAGGCAAATGCTGTTGCCAATTAAAAATCAATAACCCATCGAGACCCATCAAATATATTATATATGTATACCCACATTGGTATATATTATTTAAAAACGAGCCAGGAGCCGCCGCGTTTCAGCCTGGAATTTCGACCACATGTCGTGGGCACATCATCATCACTTATTCAGCACTCGACTCGGTTCGGCAATGTCCGTTGAACCGTAATCCTGTAACTGTAAGCCCATGATGCATGTGCCTGGCGAACAGTAATGGTAGTGATTCACCGACCACGTCGCGAACCAAAAGGTACTTATTGCAGCTGCTGGCCACTGCACAAGATTAGACTTAAGACTCTTGTGCGTGTGACAGCGGCTATTGTAAGAGGCCATAGAAGCAACAACCAGCCATCGTCCCATAATCAAGACCCAGGTCGACGGGCTGCCATGCAAGGAAGCCCTAGAGGCCGCAATGCTAATGCAATTATTACCAACCGAAACCAAGCCGAAACCAAATAATATCGAAAGAACAGTTCAAGAACCACAGCCGAAAGTGACCGAAATACCTCAAGGACTAGAATCTAGAATCTAGAATCTAGAATCTAGAATCTAGGATCTGTAATCTATAATCTATAATCTATAATCTATATTCTATAATCTATAATCTATAATCTATAATCTATAATCTATAATCTATAATCTATAATCTATAATCTATAATCTATAATCTATAATCTATAATCTATAATCTATAATCTATAATCTATAATCTATAATCTATAATCTATAATCTATAATCTATAATCTATAATCTATAATCTATAATCTATAATCTATAATCTATAATCTATAATCTATAATCTATAATCTATAATCTATAATCTATAATCTATAATCTATAATCTATAATATATAATCTATAATCTATAATCTATAATCTATGATCTTTTATCTAGAATCTAGAATCTAGAATCTAGAATCTAGAAACTAAAATCTAGAATCTAGAAAACTCAAAGGATTTTGCGGGATGTTTTGGGAATACGTGAGATTCGGTAATTTATTAATTTGGTATTTATGTAATATAGGTCCGCCAATGGGATAATAATAAAGATGTTAAGTGTATTGTCAGATGGGCTTAAAGTGCAATATTCCTAGAAAAATGTTGTTTTCAATAAAATCCATCCCGTTTGTCCAAAAATTGAATTCAGCTTGAGATGCCATTGAGTTTTTAGATCATAAACATACGATTGACAAACAAAATATAGATATAATTCCATGCATTATATTTTGTTATATAAATGATTTCATATAAAACACGGGATCAAAGAGCTTATTTCAACACGAAATTTTCGTAAATTTGCTTATCAGGTTGAGTAATTACTTGTTAGTTTCAGTGATATGCATTTCGCGATGGATTTTATGCAGCTTAAAGTTAAATAGATCATAATCACGAAAGAGCTGAAAGTCGATTCAATATAATCACAAGTTTCTATACCTTATAACGATTAAATTCAAGATCATATTCAATAAGCTTTAAGCTATAAGCCATGTGAAATCTACTTTGGAAAAATATTCGCATGTCATTTAAGTTGCTAGCAATCGTGCCTCTGCTGTACATGTGGATTGGATTATTGGATTCTATGGAAGTTTGACCAGAGAATTCCAGGACTCTTATCTTGCTCTATATTCAGTAATTATAATACACATAATAAGTTAGCACAAAGTTCAGCGATTTTTTTTAAAACGGAACAAGAACAAGATGAGTGTGGCCCATTCTCATGGTGCGTAAGTTATAAATAAACGAATACAGAAATATATACCGCTAGTTCTGAAGAAAATTCAACAATTTCCACAGCGCTAAGATCTGTGTGGCGCCAGCAAGCGCAAAGATTTTGTTAAAGTGTAAGAAAAGCAAATAATATATGAATTATTGCACAGGAGGTGATACAGAATGCTGTGCTGCCCACTTGGATTTTATTATGCAATAGTTGTACAGTTAATAAACACTCCTATTTACCAAATGTTAGCTTTAGTACCCATCAAAAGCGATCGATGAAGTTCTCAATGGGCTCGCATACTTGCTGGACTAAAGTTCCTGGCTGAGCCTTGGACGCATCGGGATCCCATGTGCAGTACGTACTGGCTCCGCAGACGCATCGGTGGCTGAAGATGCACGTCGCATTGCAGCTGGCACAATATCCGGAACACCTCCGGGAGCATTCGTCCCTTGACTGGAAGTTAAAGGTAGTGGGAGTGCGCTCGGGGGTGCATGGCGTTAGGGCGATGGCCGTCTTTATCCCGGTTACCACTGGGCCATAACCAGGCGGATACTTATTGGCCCACAAGACATTAAATATCTGCGGCGTTCCATACGCACATGCGCATATGACCCAAAGGGTTATACAACCAAGAACTGCAAAGAATTGGAGAAGAAATTAATATGTACACATTATATATGCGCAATTCATTTACCAAAATTGTCTTACCCTTCATTGCTCCGCTGTATTGTAGTGCTGCTGTGTTGTCCGGCTGCAAATGATCTTGAAGCGACGATTGCGACTGAATAAGTATAAGTTAATAACAAATAAATATAGCAGCATATGAATTCCTGGAAAACGACTTGCGATAAGTGTGTGTTCAGCGATAATATACGCTGCAGTTCCACAAATCCATTACTACTGAAAAAACATCACAAAATCATCGCTACGCCAGCAGAGTGAATGGAACTGCAGGGTATATAGCATTTATGTACATACATGATGTTCGAAAGAGTTGGCTAGATTTTTCATATTTTTATTTTCACTAATTTTTTGCAACATTTCATCTTTAATTATACATACATAGTTTCTCATAATTTTTACAGCTTTTTTATATATCTTTTTGTAATCCACATGATGGTATTTTTCTGTTTTTCATTTTTCATTTTTCATTTTTCATTCAATTCGAACAACTTTTAACTTTTTACATCAATTTAATGTCAATGAGTTTTCCATTTAGGTTTAGTTTGTTTATAAATATAATTGTTTCTTCATTTATTGTTGTTAAGAATACAGAGAATGCTAGAAACGGAAACATGGTAAAAGGCTCCGGCGCCTTCGTAGCGGGGGCGTGGCAAGTCGAGTTATATTGTGGATGTACTGCACGTGCCGCACGCGATGTACATATGTATGTACGTGCGTCAATTTGTGTGTTTTGTGGGCGGGCTAGGAAACCATGGACAAAACTGTTCTCTTATATACAACGATTCGAGGAGGAGAACACTGCAAGGATCCAGGGAACCCATCTTCCTCCTCCCCCATCAACTATACATATCTCGTCTATATAACTTGGTGTGTGTGTGTGTGTACCGGGCTTCGGCATATTCTTCGATTCGTGCCGGGAGCAACGTTCACATGGATTATCGCGGCTGGGCGCACTGATCCCGATCCACCCGGCTCCGTTAGGCATTTACAATATTCAAGAGGCCATTACGAACTAAGGATGGGGGCGTAGCTCTGCTCCCGCCGCGAAAACTAGGCTTATCCGATCGAATTGCAAACATTTTCATTCCATATATGCTAGGCACAATTGTTTATTGAACAGAAAACAGAATAAAAAAAAGGCGAATCGTTTTTTTTGTTTCTTTTTTTTTTTTTAAAGGCTTAACAAAGTGGAAGCAATTCGAAATTGAAAATCGAACTGGGTCTGAGATTGAAACTAAAGAACAATAACGCTAACCTCAAGCCTAAACGGGTTTAGAACGGGATGTAGAAGGTCGAAGGAAGTTGGGCAGGTGGGCAGGTGGAAAGGAAGCTGGGCGTGTATTTCTGCTTACATCTGTAGTTTATTTCACGTTAATTAAGGTTCTATTGTTGGTTTCTCATTAGTGTAGCTTTGAATTTACTAATTTTTCGACTTTTGTTTCCTTTTTCTTTAGGTTTTGATAACATGAAGATCTCATTGCAATCGATTAACATCAAATAAGTTTGTAACTGTTGATTATTTACTATATATATATATGTTGCTGCGGATGCTGATCGTTGTGACTGGTTCTGTGGGAGTGGATGCTAGTGTCTATCTGATCCTGTCCTGCTTCGAGTCCTGCTGCTGCTGCTGCTGCTGCTGCTCATTACGAAGAAAAATATATACATATATATTTATATATATTACGATTTTATGTTGATTTCCTTCTGGCTTCACAGTCTTCTGAAATGGCTCCATTTTTGAATTGCAACTCTTGTGTGGGGATTCATCCTGCGGAAATTCCGTGTTTCCTTCCTTTTGCCTTTCTGTGTTGCTTATGCATGATCCTTATCTTCTGTTCAACTTCCTCGGCTTCGATTTCTCTCTCTGTGTGTGTGTGTGTGTGTGTGTGTGGGCGTGGGTGGGTGGGTATTGGTCGCTATATGGTTGGGGACAGTGTTTGGTGCACTTCGGATGATGGATGGGGAGGCGTTTAGTGGGCGCTACATTCCGATTGCCTGCCGCTCGGCTTAGCTTAGTTATCCAGCCATGATTCGCGTCATTCTGTGTATTCCCACCACTCCTTGTCGTACCCCTCGTGCACGTGCTTCAGCAGAACAGAGCACCGCTTTTCACAATACCTAATCGAATGGAAACAAATGTTTGGAGAATGATACGTTTGTTTGGCGGAGACTCGTCTCACATGCACTCTCTTACCTGTATTTATCCTGCACTTTCTGCTTAATATCAGCCAAATTCTCGGATGTAATATCACGTTCCAAATACTCCGACAACATCTCGGTTGCCGACTCCAAGTCCTTTTGATTATCCTCGAATATCATGGATTGATTGTTCTTTTTCAAATAATATGCAAACACGTACGTGTACATCAGAGTCTGACGGCACTGGCAAAGTATGTCGACAGCCTTTTTCAGAAACTGCACCTGCAATTGCAATGGGTTTGCTGTATCTGCATTGTTATAGTCACGAATTTACACCACTTACCTCAATCCACGACATGTTGTGCTGCTGCATCTCCTCCATTTTTTGCTTAACAGATGCATACAATTTGTTCTCAAACTTCATCGACTGCATGTGGTTCATGTAGCGATTATAGTAGTGGAGATATCTGTGGATTTAGCAAAAGAGATGTATCAGTGAATTTTGTTGTTCCCGAATGACTTTCACTTTTATGCATTGCTCTGTTTTAGCATTGCTCTGCATTTATAGCTCTACAGGTTGAGCAGCGATAAAATTAAATTACAAATTATAGCTGATTCATTTCGTTATCTTTTTATAAAAGACATCAGCAGATAAAATTAGCCGTTAATGAATAAGCACAATGGCCATTATCAGCGAACAGCGAAAAGCAAAATAAATGATACACAACTGCTATCATTTTATCATTTAAAAAGTGTTAATAATGCTGCAACACAGTGTCAAGTCGAATAACCCACCTGGCCAGCGAGGAGCGCAGCTTCTCCTGAGCATCGCGGGCGGTCTTGGCCTCGTCCTCGTCATATCGATTGCAGTTGTACCAGGATGAGCCGTGCGGCTCCCAGGAGCCGAGGCACACCCAGCAGAACTCGTGCTTGCAGTTCTGGTTCTTGCACACCATGTGGTTGCAGCCGCCGTCCTTCTCAATGGTCACGCTGCACTTGGGACACTCTTTGGTATTGGCCGCGATCCAATTGGACGTCTCCGAGTCGTCGTCGCACTTCTTGATCCACTTCTTCAGCCAACGGCACTTGACCGGATCGTGCCAGTTTTCGCCGCAGGCGAAACAGAAGACATGGCCGCACTTGCAGTGGACGCGACGTGGCTCCGCGTACGGCACCTTCACTGCATTGGTGCAATCAACGGACGGACACCAGCGCAGCAGCTGGTTGCACTCCACAAAGCTATTGGTGATCAGCTGGTGGTACTTAACCCTCACCCGTGCGTCCAGCACCAGCTTGGTGACGGTCACGTCGTCCACCAGGATATCACAGGCGTGCGCCGCGCACGAAATGGTCTGGCCCAGACCCTCCGTCACGATTTTCGTTGACAGATACTCTTGCCAACAGGCCAGGCAAAAGCGGTGCCCGCACTCCAGCCCGGTCATGGACTACATGGAAAGAAGAAAAAGAGCTATTAGTACCAATTGTTGGTATTATAGAAGTTCTTGCTTGCACAATATTGGCGAACATGTTGGCAATAGGTAAAAGGGAGTGTTTTGACTCTATAAATTATATATTATTCGAAATCACTGTCTTCTTGTGCACACTTTGAGATCTGGGGAACTGTAAGAGCTTGATTTGGAAGCATAAAACAATTTAAAAGCACCTGCACAGCTCAAGGTAACTTCTATATTTTGATAGTCAGCTTTGCTGCTTGTCTATAATATGGAATTTTACTCAGGCCACTCACTATATGACATATATATCAAAGTTACTCTTTGCAATGCACTCTTTGGAATGTAATACTGAATTTCACTTTTTAAACTACAATATCAAATGTATGATTCAACAAGAAAGGTGACTAGTCAATTATGCGATCGGTATACAGATCGCATAAACTGACATAAGCGGATTTAGGCCAACAATCAAAACGTATAAATCAAGCAAGTAAATTATTGATAGCGCAAGCCAATAAAATAATTGATAGAATACAGATCAAGTGTTTTTAAAATATTATAGATTTGTGCAGCCAATCAACGCAGTAACATTATAATCAGATAAGGCGCCATTGACCAGGTACAAAATACAGAATATTTCCCCCAAAATATTCGTGGTTAGTCAGCGTGAAAATGTATTCTAAGCCACAATTAGGTCATGGAAGCACCCGTCCCTCCTCCATTGCAACTTACATCTGGCGGGAGCAGTGAGAAGCATATTTCGCACTCTTCGCACTGACTTCGTGTGGTCTGAAAATGAGGGATATGCATTAGATGGGACATCAAATAAGGCCTTAGCACTTGCACTTGGCTCACCTTTTGTCTGACCGCTTCGGTGGCGTTATTGAAAGGATTTATGACGTGTGCGCATTTGAAGAACTCCTCGGTGTTGTCGTCGAAGTACTTCTCCAATAGCTTCTCCTTGTCCCACTTAAAGTGATTTAGCAGTATCCGCGTAATGGGTGCGGGTAGCTGTGGCCATAGAGAACGAAACAAAGCGATGGTCAATGGATGATGGCAAATACATGGGCGGGGGTCTGGCATGAGGGAAAGGAGCGGGACTGCATCCCAGTTGGCCTTGAAATCAATGCCAAATCATTTGCGTTCAGCAGAAAAGGTTACAAACATATGTATGTACATATCTGCATGTATCTGCATTATGGAGCAATTGGTCTTCCTAAGCTCTACGAATTCTAGGAAAATCAACGAAAAATGTACATACCTGTTATATGTAACCTTTTTTTTAAGTAAATAGGTGCTCAAAGGTGCTTTATTTAACTAACAATTAGATACTTTATCTGTATCAATCGAAGACGTGTCAATACGGAAAGTTAACACCCGAGCGAAGTGAATTTCGCTTATTGTTGCAATTTAAGATTTTCAAATGTTTCGATGTTTCTAAAGTCAATGAAACAAAACAGTGTTATATGGGTTCTAGAAAATCTTTCAGTTTGATCTAAGTATATTCGAATTTCTACTCTATCAAAGGAATCCCCCGAATTTCGGGAAAGTGAAAACATTGGTAGCGAACTTTGGGCAAGTCAGCTGCTGTTGCGGATATATGGGATGCGGATCTGGCGACATTGGGTGCGCCTGGGTGCTTGTGTTCCGATTTCACTGGCACTGGCAGTCATCAGCGGACGACCTTCAGCTTATCCCAGATCCCAGGCAGGGTGGTGGGCGGAAAGAGCGAGGGGTGGGGAGCATCCGATGCGCGGATACACATGCCCAAATGCTCTGTGTGCAGCACAGTGATGCCTCTGAGAGGCGAACATTTCTAGAACGGATCACACATTTTTGGGAGACGGACGGACGCAGCTATACTCTGCTAAACTATGTCAATATATAGACTGAAAACAGATGGTTGTACAGACTGGCTTTCACTGCAATCCGCAAGCACCAACGAATGCGGAAGTAAACATATTCTTTGCAAGGTTTGTGATACGAAGGCCTGACCTCGAATGAACCTCTATGGCGGCCCTAGGACTGAGAGTTATGTTGGGTATGCACAGTTGTACCACCGAGTGTTCACTGTACTCGCTGGCTTTGTGCATTGCCATACCTTTAGCAGCAGATTGGCTTCGTCGATGATCTCCCGCTGGTGTTGCACAATCTCATCGGTGGTGAGCACCTTGTACTGGTAGTCATCTTGGTCCAGCTGGCGCTCCGCGGAGCTCGGCAGGTCCACCTCCATGCCGAAGTCGTCATCGCCGTCGTCGCCCGAGGAAACGTTGCCCGAATCGACATTATCGCAGAAATCATTGTCATTGTCCGAGTCCATTTTTCGGTTTCTGTTTTGCGCCTCTACTTCTGCTTCTGCTTCAGCTGCTGCTGCTGCTGCTGCTGCTCCTTCTTCTCTCTTCCTCTTGCGCCCGTTTGCCTCCCCGCTCCACTTCAGCACCTCTTTGTTTTCAGCTTTCGAGGCTTCGTTTTTCACTGGCTTTCCTTTGGTTTTACTTTTGCATTTGCATTTGCAATTGCATTTGCTTTTGCCTTTTCCTTTGCCCCGTTTTCAACTTGCTTTTGTTTACGTTTTTGCGCAGCCCTTTATGCCAGTTGTTATTGTTGTTGCCTCGCAGTGGCGTGGCCAGTTGCGTTTGCTCGGGGCAGTTTGTGCACAGCTCTTGCGTCTTTTTGTACACTAACTTCTTTTATTCTCTGCTGGTTTGAACGCTGCGTGCTGGCTGTTTTAATTTGTAAATGAAAAATGCATATGTGAGATTTTCTAATGACAATAGGAGAGCCTTCTAGGCCATGGCGCGGTCATACTGGCCGCGGTATTCTTCAGCAGGACGGCCACACTGGCCTGCACGCTTAACAGGGGCGAACTGCTGATTTAACAGCGAAATGCAAAAATAACACTATGTAAAATGTGTGCATGTGTGTGCGCACACCGTTTTATCATAGAAAATCGTCAAAAAAGTCGATAGCCCAAAAAAAAAAAGACACAAAATTATGTACACAAATGCACTTTTTTTTAGAGCAGATTATTTTGTTTTCAAGGTAATTACACACACCAGCACACAGTGCACACACATGCGCACATTACAGTGTATTGCCACACACACATACACACACACGGCACACTCGTAAAGCTTATGAATTTTCGTTGTCTTTCTACGCACTTTTGCCGAAGTGAAAACACCAGCTTAGTTCCCTAATTCGACGCCAAGTTCAGTGGGAATGCACAAATTAAATAAAATTTGCACGGAAAACTAACCGTAAAGCCAACAAAATGATTTGCATCGGTGTTGGTTCTCACTTGCTCTCTTTGCTTTTTCCAAAAAAAAAAAACACACACTCGCGCTCGCACAGTGGAGTAAAGTGTGTGTGAGAGAGAGCTACGTGCGCCTGCCTGCGCTTTTTTCACATATACATTGGTTCCGATTGTCGCATGTTTCATCAGCAGTAACGATTAATCGTCTGTTTATCATCGTCTGCTTATCGATGTGCTTCAAAATAACGTCGATGCTTATTCGATGTTTGACTTACATTCGATTCTAAAAAGTATTCGGTGTATTTATAAAAAATATATTGTCTAAAACATAAAAGTCGCGTTAAATTAACGGAAACAGTGTTTGGGAAAATAGTTTTTACAGTACAAAACCAGAAGCGGTAAATTCAAAGACGCGAACCACTTGTCAATTTCCAATCCGTGACATGAACCTATTTGAAATAAACAATATTTTTGACGAAAGCTGTACATTTTTAATTATGCAATCCCACAAAGGTTGTAGATTAAGCAAAAGTGAATTCCATATGAATATTATTTGGCATAGGTACTAGATTCGTTGAAAAGTATGTAACCGGTATAAGATAGCGTTTCCGACCCAATAAAGTACATATATGTATATATGTACATATGTAAGTATGTATATTCTTGATCAGGATCACTGGCCGAGTCGATCGGTCTGTCAGTCCGTATGAACGTGGAGATCTTGTATCTGATAGTCGAAAAATTGTACTATAGCGTTTAAAATTTAACCTGCTCTTTTTCGGTAAAAGTTTGCAGGGGCTGAAAAATATGTAACGTCTAAGACTGCACTATAAAGTGACTACAAATATAAAAGGGGAATAATAAATTACAGATCAAATTGAAATTTAAATTTGGAGCCCACGAAATGTTCCAATTTCCACCGTTCCACAAGTTACCGTTACTTGAACCACATTTGATATGGATTGATTTTGATATGGACATGGAAATATCGATATCATTAGTAGTTGCGTATCGATTTATACAGAGTTGCACTGGGAATGGGCGCCTTATTCAATTTCACTCAATGTATTGTACTACTGAATATGGTATTTTAATTGCAACACCTGACAACTGTTGTTTTTTTTTCTGAGCTTACGTAAATATAAATAGCTAGCTGCTTTAATCAGAATGCGGTCAGAATGCAAAACCGTTGGACGGCAGTTCGGTTTCTCCTTCTTCTAATGGCGGCTGCCATTCGGGGAAACCTGAACGGATCCGAAAGATGTGGGCCGTACGAGTGCCGTCTAAGCAATCCGATCTGCCGATGCGAGTCCTTCTGCCAGGAGAACAGTCAGCGGTGCTGGAAAAACCCATCGGGATGCCACTGCGCTAGGGGTTATGCCCGCGACGAACGTGGGCACTGTGTGCCCCTAATATTGTGCCCCTGATAAGGTTTACCGTCAAATCACTACTTAAAAAAAAACTCATATGTAAGCTGAAAACCATTTTTACACACAAATATAGACACCCACAGTTTGGACAAGGAAATATGGGTAATAAAACTAATCGGGCGTATAATTAAATTTTAAACAATTGCGCAATTACTGATGTTTTTTGTTTGCCTCATTACACAGAAATAAATATAGATATGTCTTCGATAATTTGCCATTTTATTTATATATCACAATCATTTGATTTGTGACAATTATAAAACCAATAAATAAAAAGTACAAAAGTACATGACTGCAGCTATAAAATATAGAGCTCAACTCGAACAACATATCAAAATGGACAGCATTTTTTTATAATGAATTTATTTATGAATTTATAATGAAAATGTCAATTTAGGAATAATTCAATCAATCGAGTTAAATGGCTGCATTGTGTTTTCCCTCACAAATAAGCAGCTGAATGCACCCACTCCATTGGGAGCACATAACAATTTGCATTTATAAATAGTAATGCCAGGCAGTTGTCACTAAAACCCGGTTATCGCATATAATTGTGATTAAATTACATCATATGTACATAAATTTATATATTTATACATATGTACGCATGCTGGCCATTACCTATGCAAGCACATATGTATGTATGTAGTTCGCTTCGAATTTACATTTTAGCAATTAATTGCAATTTGCATTAGGCACGTCATAATTTTATGGCGAAACACCAGTCTGTGCTGCCCAATTCAATTAGAGTAGAACCCGGCTGGGAATTTATTAAATTGTACAGTTTTTTATTTTACTAAGCGGGTAAATAAGATTAAAAGCCACACAATGGCCTCAAAAACTGGTGTTCTCTGAAATCTAGAATGTATTTTGAAGCATTTGGAAATAGAGAGAGCCTTTTAAATAACCCAATTAGTTTTGCTCCGAAATAAAGTTAGTTCTTTAACGAAAAAGGGCAATCAAGCGCAAAGTAGTGATATTTGCTCGCGAGCTTGCTTTTTTATCTTCGCTGATGCTGCGGCTGTGCTTTATAGTTGTCTGCTGTGCTCGTAAAGCATGCTTTCCAGCGAAAGCACAAGCAACGTGTAAAAAGAAACCGTTTCCAAAAGGCGGCAGAAATTGTTGCTGTTGTTTGCCAACGACAAAGGTCGCGCATCTGTTTATACCGGTAACTCGTGGATCAATATCACTGCATTTTTATTCGTATAAACAGAGAAATACCCCTGTACAGGCGAACTTTCCTAAATAAATTCGGGGAAAATTAAAATGCATTTTTTTAGCATTTGTCAGAAAGCAAAGCAATAAACCAAAACTGCTCAGTTATCAAGTATCTAAAGTGATTTCAGAGCAAGAAGACTCTACATTTCGGTAGACGACAATGGGTAGCAGAGGTGCCATATTAATCTGTGTGCAGTGATTATGTAGATTATGCAGATTATGTAATTGCTTATTGCAAATATTTAGTACCAAGTATCCCCAAGTCGATACGATCGGCTTAAGCCTCACTTCTTGTTTTCAATTTGCAAATGCCAGCAAAACGAGGAGAGAAGACAAAGACAATAAATTATGAGCGGGAGATAAAACAAAAAGCGCAAATTGAACTGGGCGTAAATTAAAAACAGGACGAAAAAAGCGGAGCAGAGGCGAAGAATGATGACCACAAGACCGCGGCCACCTGACGCAATTGTCGATGTCTGCGTGGGTGTGTGCGTGTCCTGCTTGAGTGTGTGTGTGTGTGTGCGGGTGTCCTGCTTGCGCGCGTGTGTGTGTGTGTTTGTGTGTGCGGGTGTCCTGCTTGTGTGCGTGGTTGTGTGGCATGCGGCTTTGTAAACTTGGAGCGTGGAGCGGAATAATGGCAGCGTGTGGCAAGAAGACGGAAATGGAGACCGAGCCTGCGTGCTGAAATCAAAGATAACGACTCATCAACGGCGTCATAAAAACGTGACATCAATTTTATTGCCGCCGGGCGTACGGAGCGTATACGTCATCGTTCACGCGTCGCCACAAAAAAGGCTAAGCTAAAGGCACAGAAGTCACAAGACGAATACACGAGATCGTCTGCAAAAGAGTGCTTTCCACTCGCTTTTCCATGGAAAACAAGCTGCAAGTGAAACTGAAATATGATTTTATAAGTTTAACGTTTAATTCAAGTACACATTTGTTACAAAAATATACACAAAATATTTACACAACACATGTAATTACATAAACACAAATAATATAATTAATTTGCTCTTCTTGGTCAACTAAATGGAATGGCCCACAACTATTGCTTTAACAAATTAAAGAACGAAGCATTCGGCGAAGAAAATAGTTTAATATAAACACGAGTATGTACGAAAGTACATAGTGAACATACATATATGGATGGCTTTGGGAACTATTTACTAGTGTAAGCCATTAAAGTGAACTGTTTGTATGGTATTTGTTTCTTTTTGTTTGCTCACAGCACAGCAATAAATTTCCATGACTTTCGTTTGCTCTATAATTTCTCCTTCCATTCGCTGTATTCTTCTTCTTCCATTCTTCTGTATTTCTGCGGTCATTCGCAGGCTGGAGTCCGTACACTTAGGCGAAAACATATCGCATAGTTGAACGTTATTTACAAATAAACAGAAAGAACTGTTTAGATTGTTTACGGTGGGATCTGAGCACCGGATCGTAAGACCGTAAAGTATAAAATATAAAATATAAAATATAAAATATAAAATATAAAATATAAAATATAAAATATAATATATAAAATATAAAATGTAAAATGTAAGATGTAAAATGTAAAATGTAAAATGTAAAATGTAAAATGTAAGACACGAAAATCAAAATCCGAAACTCGAAAATAGTTTTTAGAATATGTAGCTAACAAACCAGATATGTGGTCATCTATTTAACGGGCACGCATATTTGGTATACTGAGCTTTCTTTTCTTGCCGTGTAGAGTTCGTCATCTGTTTGTTGTTGCTATTGTTGTTGTTGACCTACCGTACCGGCAGCGACAAATATTTTCACAATAAAATTCCTATTGATGTTTATGCATGCCCATTCCGCCCCAATCTTATTTCGCAGCGATTTTCGGGGGCAGCCGCGAAGGCGCCACCAACACGACAAAGTTGTCGCTGGCGAATCGAAATGATTATTGAATGAACCAGCGCCACATCCGCAGTCCATTTCGCCACAATCAATTATTGAAGCGCCGCCCATAAAGCAGCCAGTTGAGGTGGGATACCCAGAAACTACCGCCTCGCCGCTCTGCCCATTCGTTCGATTAATTATTGACGGCTCCCCAGGCGCGTATTAAAATTCATTTGATGTCTTTCTCGTCGCCTGGCGTCGCCCCCTACTCCGTTTTACCAAGCTCCTCGAATTAACCAATTCAAATATGCCCCCTTTAATCAGAGAGCCTACGAGTATCCTTGCCAATCCTTGCTCTAAACCAGCGCCCAAAAATATGACGAGCAGTTGCCTGCAGGAATTTAGCCATTTTATTCCTCAGATTTCCTTTCGCGTTGGAGTGCACAGGTTGCACAGGCTGCTCCTCCTCGCATCAGCCAAACATCGTCATCGACATCGACATCGACATCGGCATCGTGCGTGTGCTCCTGTTATCGCCGCCGTCCCGGAGTTCATCCCACAATCCCAATCCCGCCGGCGCCCACGCAGTTGATTAATCGTCGCTAGAATCACGTACAGCGACAAATGTCGCAGGTGAAAATACCAAAGTGCCCGGAGTGGGAATGCGAATGTGGAATGGAGTGAGCTTGGATTTAGAAGTGGGTGTGGGCTTGGGTTTGGGTGTAGGTCTGGGTGTGGGTGTAGGTTTGGGTGTGGGTTTGGGTGTGGGTTTGGGTTAAGGTGTGGGTGTGGGTGTGGGTGTGTGTGTTGGAGCCCAACGCAACGATAAGCCCCGCTTTTGGACCCACTCCCATCTGTGAGCTGGCATCCTGGCCATTTTCCCGCCAAGCACGGGCATCCTTATCGAATTTGGTTATCGCCTATCGCAACAGTTATCTGCAACAGTTTTCAACAGTTTGCTTAAAAATGTTGCAGCTAAAAAACTAGTGTATAACATTCTGATTTACAATAAACTAATGCAGTAATGGCTTAGTTTAGTTATGAGTTTATTGTATCTTGTGATCTTTATAAAGCAATTGTATCGAATTCATTGTATCGAATGATGTACGACCAATTCGATTGATACATTGGAGTGCCAAGTAAAGTTGGGCATATGAAAGTGATACTTTTTTGCAGGATTTCTGTGCTCCTCCAAGTGTCCTGTCAGCACTCGTTGGCTTTGATGCCATGTCGCTGCCTCACCCCCCTGGAGTCCTTCGCATTAACATAAATAAATCACTTGCCGCCATCAATCAGTCTGTTTGCATTTGCGCAGGCAGCCGCAAAACACTTCGCCCCCAAACAGCCCCCAACCTGCCCCCAACATCCATTTCTCTTTGTTGGCGACGACGCTTTTTGCTTTATGCTTACGCGCATTTTTCTTTGATTTATTGATGTCTCGACTATTAAGCAATTAACTTGAGGCTGTCGTCTTGCCCTAACCTCTGACCCCCCGTCGCCCTCTCAGCGCGACCAGCTTTCCCAGTTTTTCCGGCCAGCCCACGCACTCTCGTTGGAAAACTGTTGCCCCGCCGACTCCAGCCTGCTCCTTCATTCCCCACAGGGCATAAAAGGGATAGTAGCGAAACAAAATCTCACCGAAAAGACGCATAAAATCACTTAGGTGTTCAAAAGCACGCGGCGAATTTGAATTCGACATTGCGCTGAATTAATGCGGAAATGCCATTTTGTGTAGCATACTTTAAGACAGTTTTCAAAATGATTTCAGCTAATAATGCTTTGTTACCTCGTACTGTTAAAGAGCTGTATACAATATTAATTAGCACATCAAATGAAATGGTATCGTATTGTAACGACGATTTTTAGCACATCAATTTTTGGAAAATAGTTTCGGTGCCCCAGAATTTCTAGAATTATTCTACTCAACAGATTTGACTTGTAATTGATGGATTTTTCCGAATTGCCTTTTGGTCGAAAGAGGTTCCAGGAACGCCCACCGATTTTATTAATTCCATTTTCTGCAAGTGTGTGTGTGTGTGTAAATAAGTAATTATGCAATACAAATGATGGCTGCGGCATGACCACGCCCTAACCCGTGCCCCACCGCCCATTTGGGTGTCTAATGAATTTGTTGTGTGCGAATTGCTTGGACATTTGTCCACATGCGCGGCCAGATTTATGAGGCAGCCGTCTCCCATTTGCACAGCATACTTTTAGGGACTACCCCACACACACACACACACACACACACACACACACACACACCCATTTACACACACACACACACAAACACACACAGAGACCCAGAATAGCGCACACGTGTGCATATAGAAAGCCAGCGAAATGAGCTTAATAATTAGCAATGGGGAAAGGGAGATAGCCAAATCTTGGCCACAAAACGACCAAAATGCGTAATGAAATAAATATCAATAAAGGGAAAACAGCACGGCGAAGGGTCAAAAGGGCAATACGGACAGCACACGTGCGACCCGGGTCAACTTTGGCAAAAAACTTTTGGTTTCCAGCTCGCTATTTTTGATCATTTTTAATACAAAACGCGCAGGGGCAGAACCATGCATAAATGTACGTTCGCATATTGTATACATATACGTATGTACATATGTATGTATGTATTCATAAAGTTACCGCACTCGCACATAGCGAAACGTTTTCCGTGCGCAGAGCAAAAGAAAAGCGAGTGAGAAGAACGCAAACCAAAACCAAGGAAAAATGTATCTACGAGTCCTGCAGTAGCGGCATATGTCTTTGAGAATATAAAACAGCAAAACAGCAAAAAAAGCCAAACAAAATTGGGAAAAAGTTGCAAGTCAGAGCTCACAAAGTGTACGAGATACAGTGCTGGCCAGTAGTATCTGCATGGTGGTAGATATTCTATCTGCATACAGTGGAAGAGCAGATCTCAAGGCACACAAGCAGATACAGTGATAGGCTTAAAAGACACCACAGCATGCTGGCAAGACGCCTACTACCTGCCAGGCCTCTAAGAAGGCTTAAAAGAAAGGGCTTTGCCAAAACAATTGGACAGCTTTAAAGACCCTCTCGACGTTTGAGATTTTGTTGTTAGTCCTCCCGCGATAAGTAAGAGGTTTGGTTATATTATTTATATGTTTAATTGCAATGTTATGGTACTAGTACTGCATGTACGGATTCGTCGCTTTAATAAAACTAAAACTAAAAAAAAAAAAAAAAAAAAAAAAAAAAAAAAAAAAAAAAAAAAAAAAAAAAAAAAAAAAAAAACTGAGTTCAACGAAAAGTGTTGCATACTTTCAGACATGTATTTTAAGTTTGTCCCAAACCAAGAAATTTTTTAAGTCTTCGCAAGACTTTCTACTATTCTACCGTTTTCTTGAAAAATTTTTACTTTTCCAGCAGCCTTTCATTTGTGAGGCTGCCAACTTATCCTTATAGTTTATTTTATATGACATTTTCTAGAGAAACAATATAATCTTATTTGACCCTGACAAGCAACGTAAATAATTCTACTATTCTACTATTCTACTATTTTCTTGAAAAATTTGTACTTCTCCAGCAGCCTTACATTTGTGAGGCTGCCAACTTATCTTTATAGTTTATTTTATATGACATTTTCTAAAGAAACAATATAATCTTATTTGACCCTGACAAGCAACGTAAATAATTCTACTATTTTCTTAAAAAATGGTTTACTTTTCCAGCAGCCTTTCATTTGTGAGGCTGCCAACTTATCCTTATAGTTTATTTTATATGACATTTTCTAAAGAAACAATATAATCTTATTTGACCCTGACAAGCAACGTAAATAAATAAAGTTTTTAAATTGCTTTTTTTGCAGTTAAAAAAAACGAGTGTAACCGAGTAATAAAAAAGCTCTCAGAGCAATAAAGAAAATGATCAAAGTACTTTCACTTGCCATTAAAAGGGAGAAGTAGCTGGCAGTGTTTATTGTATGGGCAATTATAGCCAGAAGACGTACTTGTTTATGTTCAGTTTTTGGCTACCCGTGGAGCGTTGACTTTAGCCACAGACTGTGCGACTGGCATTTTAGTTCGTCCGAACTCGGCGGAAATTTTCCCCAGCAATTCGACAAGAGTTTCCAAAATAGACAAAGGCACACGCCCCCGTCCGCCGTTTAAAGGCGAATTTGGCCCTCAAACAATCAACAACAACATGAAATGTTTACTGCAGGCGAAACAAAGCCGAAAAACTGCCTTAAAGCTGACTATTCCCCACCTTCCATCACAAGCACACAAAGAGAAGTCACTCGGCCAAAACGTGTAAAAAAAAACACAAAAATAATAATACAAAAAACATAAAAAAGAAGGGCAAAAGAAAGCAAACTATTTTCAAACTCTCACACAACTTGGTCAGCCAACAAAACTGGCGGGGGGTCGATGGCAATGAGGCTGCCAAAAAGTGTTCGCAAAGTGCGAGCCAGGCAAAAGTCAAGGACATCCAAGGAAACCGAATCGAAACCAATGCGAACTAGACCCAAGAAAGCCCAAAAAAAAAATCAATCAATAATTGCTGGGGACTATGGACAAAAAATAAAAAATGAAGCAGCAAAAGTGCAAGCCGCGTCACGGACAAAAACGCGAGTACGGACACCCAAAAAACATACGGACAAACGGACATACGGGCAAACGGACATACGGGCAAACGGACATACAGGCATACGGACAAACGGACGCAAGCCAAGTGAGGGGAGCTTGAATCCCCGAAAAATGCGTATTGGACAGCTGAAAATCCCCCATGCTCACATCGTAATCCATAAATCTCTGGGAATATTTGAAGGTCCCTTTCGCTTACATACTCGTATAGCCAGGGATTTATAAATATAGGTAGGGTTGGCTGGGAAACCACTGTATAGCAAGTTGATTTGAAAGCAAATAATATATTTCATTACTTTGAAAACTAATGGGTTCTTCAAATGCCAGGAATTTTAATCAAAAGTCTGTAGCCTGCATTTGGCTTAATCCTGCTGTCCCACAAATAATCTGTCCAACTTCTGAACCCAAATAGAGTTTGGCGAAGTTAGCTGAGCTAGTGGGGGCACATGGATTCTGAATGCTGAATTTCGCCGAGGAGGTCGTGTAATTGATATCTAGTTTCGGAGCCCCATCATCCGCCTCCATGCAACGGACATAATGTGCAACATTCGCCCGTGTGACAACTGGGACATGCAACAGGGTTTCCATTTTAGCCCCCCGCCAGCCGACATGCCAGCGAACCTTATCTGCGCCACTCAATCCGCCTTGCAAATTGCGGCCATGATGGATGGTCCCAGTCCAGTTTTGCCAACAATTGTGGGGGGAATGGGGAAAATGGGGAAATGGGGAAATGGAATGGCGCGGGGGAGTCACAAAACTTTCGGCACAGTCAATTGCGGCAAAATGTCACTCAATTTAAACTTGCCTCCAACCGACCGAGTATTTCGTATTTCCCTTCGACACCAAAGCACTGCAGCTCTACTCCCCTTCCCAACTGGAGGCATCGCCACCCATGTGCTTGTCACAGATTTAGTTCCTGACTACCTGACTGCCTGACTACCTGACTACCTGACTTTGCTACCATCCAGCTTCCATGGGCCCTGCCTTCCTGTTCCTGCTGGCAAACACTTGCAACTTTTATTTGCTGCCACTTTTTGTTGGCCCATTGAATACGTTCTCTCATTGCTGCATTCGTCTCTACCCAAAACCGAACCGCCAGCCCCTCCCATATTTCACCCTTCCTCCCAACATGAAAATGAGAAAAGAGGGAGCGCTGCAGGCGAGTAACTCGACTATCACTTACCCGTTAATCAGCTAAACGGATTCTCAGCTAAGAAAGCGCCACCTAGCGGTGGTTCTATTTGTATGTCTTCTGGATGTTAACTGAATAAACATACAGTGGGGTAGATGCACCTATTACATACTCTGCAGCGAATCTAGCATACCCTTCTATTCCAGGAGCAACGGGTATAATGAAAATGCACCTGAGTCGAGCGGCGACAGCTCACGGAATCGAAATTGAAACCAAAATCAAGCGTAAAATTCATTTAAAATGTTCGCACCCACGCCAGTCGCCTCTGGGGTACTCCATAACCCACTCACACACACACACAACCTTCCACACACCCACACACACCCACACACACACAAATACACACACTTTTATCTGCACAACCCACTAAAAACAGAAAACCAACGCGAAAAATTTGACAAAAATTGAGTGAAGCAAATACCTCGCTGCTTTTCGTGGACAAAGTCCAGGGTTGAAATGCTGTTAGTTTTAGTTCAATAAAATATTAATTTAATTAAAAATATGTTTTTCAGATTAATGGGGCTTACCCAACACAGTCACTTGTTACTCTGCCGAGAGCTTAAAGCAAACCTATGGTATAATCCATTGTTTACTCTAAACTAATATGTTGAATATATAAAATAGAACTATAAACTGGCAGTTCGGAGTCCAACTAGCACCTGCAATATCCTTCGGCCCTGGCTCTTCCTCTTCCTCTTCTGACTCCTCTTCCGGCTTAGCCTTCATTTGCTTTGGCTAAATGCGTTCATGGGGGGCGGCATTTGGGCCGTCGATAGGTGTGGGCGTGGTCCGTGTGTGGGTAATTGTCGGCGCGGTTGATTTGATTGAAAGTCGTGTGGCAAGTGTCAGCATGGCTTGGAACGGAGGCAAGTGCCGCTCGGCGGGATGTGGGTGGTGGGTGGTGGTTGGTAATCGGGGGATTCCCACCATCCGAATGGAGTGGCGATGGGATACGATATCAGTTGGCAAGGCGTGCCGCTGGCTTGGCATATGATTGTGTAATTGATTTGATCAATAGAAAGCCAGAGAAGTGGAGGGGGGCGCTGTGGAAATGGGTGAAAGTTGGTGAAAGTAGTGGAAAGTGGAAAATTCGCTGCCTCTGCGATTTGCTGGCCAAGGAAAAACCAATTTGGCGGACTTACCGATAGCAAGTAGGTGCAGCGGGAGTGCCTTCAACTTGAGGCAATCTACGCACGTACGCTCTGTAATTCGGTTTCCCCTATTTTCGGCGTTACCCTTTGACCGAGCATATCAAATCAAAGGGAATCAAAGCTCAATGTCAATCACAACATAATATAATATTATGAATGTTTTTGGTAAATTTTAATCAGCTTATAACAGCTACTAATGGGCTACAATAAGCGCCTAAGTTGTTAATTAGTCAATTGCCATAATATGTATTTAAATTATTCAAATTAGTTAGAATATCAGTTCGAATCTTGATGTCGCTGATATTATTATATTATTATGCTATATATATTATCATATTATATTATTTTATTAATTTTGTTGTTTAACTTCTGATAGGTTGAAGTTTTTGTCTTAATATTTTTGTATTTATTTCTCAACTGCTTTCGATTTGATAGTGTTCTTTTGATTCCAGCTTGAGCATTATAGCTTTTAAAATTCGTTAGAGTATTTCTCTCTTCGACTTGAGTGCCCAACATTATTTTTTCGAGACTTCATTTGTTTTTGGCCGCTCTTCCGACGCTTTTCTATTTCTATTTTTAGACATTTGCGCCATTGAATAGGCCTGGAACATTTGACCGTTTTACCGCTTAAGAGCTTGACCCATGGCAGCACGACCTTTTGCCACGTAATTTGTTCGAATATGATGCGGCCCAAACAATGGGCCAAACGTGGGCGTGGTCCACAGCCGGGCGGCCCATAGGCGCTAAAAAAGAGAAAAGAAAGGAAGGCCCGTAAAATTGGCGATTTGAGGGGAGCAGATTGGGGCGGATTGGTGGGTCCAAAGTAATCTTCAGTCTCAGTGTCGGGCGCAACGATTGAGATTCTCATTTTTATACCCATTCCCGGGGGCATCGATTTTTGTCCCCACCTCCCTGCTAGCCCAACATTCTCTAGGGAGTTTTCGAGGCTCGCAGGCAGGAAGGGATAGGGAAAATCCGCATTGAAAATGTGCCGCGCATCTATTTCCATATAAATTGGCTGCCGCTCAACCAAAAGCATCCATTGCTCGGCTCTGCTTCCTTCCCTCGTTTACCTACTGCTTCTTCTATATCCCCCGATTTGCCCCAAGAACCCCCCCCGAAACACCATCCCCCTCCCACCACATACCCCTAAGTCCACATCCTGTAAACTGGGGCCAGGCAACTTTGCCAATAATAAAGCGCCATTAGTGCTGCTACATAAAGTGGGTTGGGGTCGGGTTCGGGGTCGGGGATGGGGATGGGGAAAGCAGGGAAATGGGAGAAAAACCGGAGCTACGTCCAGAGAAACGGAGAGATTGAGCAGCCGGGGGATCCACGGAGGTGTCTGGGCGGAATCTGCTCCCGACCAGGTTGCCTCCAGCTGGGGAAGCACTAAAAAATGCGGAACCAAATAACTGCGGGCTGGAAAAGTCGCCCGGAAAAGTTGGCAAGGGAAAATTCGGCAATCGCTGCAAGGGTAAAATTAAACATATAGCGGAGTGACGAAAAATTCCAGATCTTAAATTTCATTTCGAGCTGAAATGCTCAAAGTGAATTACTTTCCTAGGAATGGTGTGTTGCTCATGATTTCTTGTTGATAAGTAAGATATTCCATCGGAAGATCTTCTTCATATCTAATTTCAGTTTAAAATATTCAAAAAATTTAATGTAAAATAATACATATTAGGAAAAATTAAATGTAAATAGTGTTTGCTGATTATTCAAGGCTATTTATGACTGGAAAACCAAAAAATGCCGATTTTCGAACTTAAAGTCAGGAGATTTGGAACTCAGCTGCTGCATACAACAGACTGGTCAGCGTTTCACTGGCGATTGCCCGGGATTCGTATCGCTATCAAGTTAATCATGTTATTGAAGCTACACGAACTGAAGTTGGAAAATCCAAAACAAAGGCAACGGCTGTTCAGAGGGTGAAAAGTGGTGGGGAGGGGGGGTTGGGGGGTGTTGGCCAAAGGGCGCAACAATTCATGTAGAATATTGTTTATGAATTCAGCTCGCTATCGCAAATCTCACACACACGCGCACACGCACACACACACACACACAAGTGCGCACAGGAGCGAGCAGGAATTTCGTAGCATACTTTCATGGGCAATTGATAAGCAGTCGTCGTCCTTTGCGGCAGGGAGTTTGTTATGGTTAAAGTTCTGCGGCTCTTGCCACATATTTTATGGCTGTCCACTTTCGCATTCGGAGTGTGGGTAACCGGACCCTATGCACGTACATATCAAATATATGTAGCTATGCACGTGCATATATTGTATTTATGTATTTACGTATTTACGTATTTATGTATTTATGTACATAACATGACCTGGCCTGCGGCTGGACTGGTGTGGCATTTCCTGGGCCAATCAAGGAAAGTGTTAAGGCTTTATGCTGAACGCACATGAAATCACTCTTGGCCCTGGCTTGTGAGTATTCCAAAATTCTCGGCCAATTGAAACTTTTTGATGATGCGGTGCTGCGGCCATTTATGGCTAATGATTTAGTGGCTTCGATTGATTTATCGCCACACGGCATCCACTCAACTCAATCAGCCGAGGATGACTTGGGGAATGTTAAGTACAGTCAAGCGTTCCCAAGTGACCGGTATTTAATACATTTTATTAGCGGCATATATGTTGAGTCCAGCATTTGCAGTTAAATAATGAAAGCAGTTTTTTTCTTTTCATTTTTTGTTCATTTATTTTAATCTACTTAGGGGCGCCTTTTTTATTAGTTACTTTTACGGAGGTTTTTCTGCGTTTCACTAACTTTGCGCTAGTACCTTTATTTCTGCTTTATCATCGCATAAGCCCTTTTGTTTTTTACACTAGGGCTAGCAGCACTCAACCCATTTTCCCTTGTCACTTCATACAAAACTCAATTAATAAAAGTTGACGGCGCGCATTGAGCGTAAAACTGCGTTGATGAGGCATAAAAGTGTTTTAACCCTTCGCACACACACACACACACACATACACACACACATATACACGCACACTCCTGCTTGAGGTTCGAACAAAAAAAAAGCGGCATACCTATACATTTGATAACATTGCCGCCATCGATGAAACCCTTGAGTGGGGACAACAGCCACTCGACACCCCTTGTGGCATAAAAAATTATGCAAATGAATGGGCCTCGCCGGATGCGGGGGAGCCGCTAACGATGCTGGCCATGGAGAAAAGTTGCGGGGTAAAAAGAAAAGCGGGAAAAACATGGGGCAAAAGCAGTGAGGGCAGCACAATGGAAATCCCCGAAACAATAACAATCCGCTGATGATAATCTCCAGGCAGGTAACGAGCGAGTCCTGGCTTCCGTCTGCCGTCACGCATTCCTGCTCGACACCCACTCCAAGCCCCCCCCCCCACTCCCCCGCACCCCGCGCACCCCTCACCCTCTCATGGTCCTGCGCCCCAAGTTGTTCCTCGTGTTTTATGTTAATGAATTTATATATTATTACTTCATGTATTTTTTTTTATTATTATTATTTTTTTTTCGGGGGTGCACCTTTTTCTCCCGTTTTTATTTGGTGCTTAGGCCTCGATGCAGAGTCGCAGTAAATTAATTTGGCCACCGCAGGATGGATGCGGCAAACAAGGACAGTCGTAAAGGGGCAACATTGCGTATACGCCATGTGGGCGGCTCTTATCGCTCCACGTGGACTATCTGTTCGGTAGATGGCAGCCTGTTAGGGTTGTCACCTCATCGCAGCAGCAGCCTTGGCGAAATAACTCTTTCACTCTTAAGTTGCTCAGAGACTCAGAGACCAAGACGAATAGAACTCCATACACCCTCCAACTAATTACAAATGGAGTATTTTGAGTATTTTGGGGAAGCCGAATGCCGCCACGGCATCAGCTAATTATTTAAAATGCTCGGCGACATTAAAAAGCACTTTCGCCTCGCAATGATAATCACAAAATGTTGCCGCGTGTATCCCGAGCAGAACCCTCAATGTTCTTGTATATTATATTTTGCGCTGCTGCTTTTGTGGCTTTTTTGATAATGACGCTGATTAGTCAGCGCTTACGACAACTCGGCAATGTCTTCTTCTGCTGCTGCTGCTTCCACAGCTTCCACTGCTTTTTTTTTGTTCTCTTCTCTATCGCCGCATCTTGGGGCATGAAGCAGAGGCAAGTGGCAAGTGGCAAGAGGCATAGAGTGACGGGGAGAGGGGGGAGGTTGGTGTGCTGCAGGATTAGCAACTTCTAGGAACTTTAAAATTAAGTTCCTCCGACTGTCTCTGACGCAATCGAGTCGTCCGGAAAAACGGAAATGAAAATGGAAAACTGAGTTCAACAAAAAAAAAAAAACAAACAAAAATACGAAATAACGAAAAAACGAAACGAAAATGAACTAAATTTGATTGATGGCAAAGAGTTTTGTTTGCCGCTTGTTTTCTTTCACTGCACTCAACTTGGACATATAAACTGAGCAGAAATATTCCCATTCCCATTCCCATTTCCATTCGCATTCCCATTCCCATTCCCACTCCCATTCCCATTTCAATTTTCATTTCCAATTGGGCAGGAGGTGAATGGGGGCTTTGGGGGATTGGGAAATTTCATAACAAACAAGCAGAAGTAAAAACAAACATGGAAGCGTCTGACTCATAAAAGTTTAGCTCGTCTAATTGCAGCTGAAAATTATTTGGATTTGCTTGGGATTTTGATAAATTGCCCATTTCCATCTGAATGGATAAACACACACCACCAGCGATCCGAAGAGTCGTCTCCAATGAACTGGCCATGGTCCATGGATCGGCGAGAATCCGCAGATGTCTCGCTCCCGAAGTTAACACCTCACGGTCCTCCAGAGGGCCGTAAAAACTGATGCGGCCATTGGCTGGGCAATTAACGGGCATGGTGTGGCAGCCACTGTGTGTAAGTACAGTGCGTTTCGCTGCTGTAAGGCAGCGCGACAAAGTAACGGCCATGCTTACCCATCAGCTACTGCTATAAATCTTACATACAAGTTGTTGTGATGAGCCTGGCTATAAATAACATTAAGCGCCTTAAACTTATTACACTATTTATAGTTTATTTAATTTATATTAAATGCAGAAATGTATATCTAAATATTGTGTAATATGTGATTTCTGACTGATGCACAATAAATAAATATTTCTTTCAATAAATATTTCTTTCCTTGGACTGCGAGATCTCTCCGGTTGCAAGCTACTTGCCTTACACTTCTGTACCGCACTGTGGGCACATAGAAAAATGTAAATTTTTCGCCAGCAACTCGCTCTTTTCGTACCGGCAATATGACCACCCACTGGGATGTGGTTTCACTGCCCCTCCCATGCCGCCCACATTTTGGGGCGCCTTCAATCCCCCCCCATCCCACCCAACACCCGCTACTTGTCTTTGTCTTGCTGTGTGTGTGTTTTCAGGGGGGGTTACGTCATTGAGGGACACGCAATGGCAAATGTTTGTATTTTTATTATTATCGTGTTATGCCATGTATTTGTTTGTTTGTTCGTTTGTTGGATTGCCGGATTGCCGGATTGTTACCCAGCCACGTCATAGCGTACGGATCCTAGCCAAAAAAGTGAAGTGAGAGAGCGAGGGGGGATGGATGGGTGGGTGTGTGTTTTGGCTGGGGGGAGAAGGACTCGTCCTGGAGGTGCGCCTGTCGCTCGTACGCACTTTCCCCCGGCTCTAGGATTTCGCGTATCTAGCGCCCTGGTGATAAAGTTTTTCCCCGCCAACTGCTGCTCATACACCGAGCGAAAACGGGCCACCTATTTGTAGATCGTTGCCAGGACTTTGAAAAATAGTTCTCTAAAAATGATTAGCTTCCTTTCCAAGATGATGATCTTATATATAAATGTGTTCGTATTGCCCAACACACAAAGCATAGGAAAAGCCAAAACAAATCCGTTTGGTTTGAAAAAGTCTAGCTCTTTTCGATTGCAAATGGAAAAAGATTGTGAATTGCCTTGGATAGTGATAAATCGGCCATTTCCATCTGAATGCATAAACACAGCATTTCTTAATGGTAAATGTGGGTCATAAACTACAAAATACATTTCGTTTTATTAGCGTTCTCGAATTCATTAATCGACCTATTAGAATTTACTTAAAACGTTTTTAGCTGCGAATAATTATGTTTTTAAGCTAACAATGAAGGGCGAAAGGGAGAATCAAATAGAATTGTTGTAAAAATCTTTTATTGAAATGGAAAACTCAAAAAATATTGAACAAGAACAGCCAGCGATGATGGAAAACTTTAATAAATAAAAGTTAATATTTGTAAAATAGTTTATACTTATCATGAATTTGATTCATTTTGAAACGCATGTTACCTATGCTGAAATATGTTTTCGATTCGCGGAAAATTGTCGCTTTTCATTGGGCTGCGCTGCTATTTTCGCTGTGTGCTAAAAAGGTGGGGGGAAATTTATCGCTAACTGCTTGGCTGATTGTCCCAGTTCTTGTTCGACTTTTTGCCAGCTCTTTGGCTATTTGGGCTCTTATCTAAGACCATTGCCAGCTTCTGGTAATTGTCGATGGCTCCCGCTGCAGAGCTGCTATCCACGGGCTTTGCGTTTTCATTTCCATGAAGGTTCAATATTTACCAGGGCTCCCTGTTTTTGGCCCATTTTTTGCTCTGGCTTTTCGGTTTTTCTCTTCTTACACTTGCTTTTTTTGGTCCTCCGCAGCTGCTGAACTCTTCGAGTTGTTTTGTTGTAAGTTCTTGCAGCTTTTAACACGCATACAGAGGCGCCTCAACACGCACACAACGAGCGGCAGGCGAAGAGAGCGGGAGAGCGGGAGAGCGAGCGCGCGCGTGTGTGGATGTGTGTGTGCGTGGGTGAGTGTGGTGAAAAGCTTCGGTGCCTGCGCCTTCGTCATCGTTTCGGGTGGTGAGTTCGCTGGAATGCCTGCATCTGTGTGGGTTATATAAGTCGGTTATGAGTCGCGAGCCCCACCACCACACCCCGCACTGTACCAAGCGATGGGGCAGGGGGGGGGGGTGGTGGCGGCGGCGAACTCGAACTCACCACTCACCACTCACCACGACCCATTGAGAATGTTACCAAAAAAGTTCTCAGTTGTTGATAGCGCACACACATATAGCCAGCCGTTTGGCCGTACTGGCGCACATTCCGCCGTATTCCATATTCCGTATTCCGTATTCCGTTCGCCGTGGAGCGTGCAGAGCGCTTTCAGTCGCTGATTTGACCGCCAAACAAACGCAACGCAGCTCGGCAGGTTTTCAGTTTACAATCAAATCGAAATCGCTGGTTCGCAACAACACAAACAACAACAACAACAACAACAACAAAAGAAAGGACAAAGCGCGCTCTCCGGTCCACGGAAATCAACAACAACAACTACAGCAGCAGCAGCAGCAGCAACAACAACATTAGCCGCCAGTGGCAGCAACAAACAACCAACAATAACAAATAAAAGCAATTACCTAAATAGTTGGTTTGTTTTCCCTCTTTTTTTCCAAGTTCCAATCCTGCAAAAAAAGTTGACATTTTTTTTTTCGGTTAAATAATACGCAAGCCAGCAAACAAAGCAAATAATACAAAAAAAAATTATACAAAAACAAATACCGCAAACAAAAAAGTAAGCAAATGTGCGAAAATTAAATGAAAACATTAGTTGTGCCCGCAGAGGAAAAAAGAAATCATCAACAAAGGGATCAAGTGTTTATTTATATTTGTGTAGCATACTTTTGTGCGGCAGTCAAAGATTAATTTACACAAAAGGGATCCGCACACACACACACACCCGCACACCCGCACACACACACACCCCGACACCCACACCCACGCACACACACACCCGCTGGCAGACAGGGACAGAGATAGCCAGAGAGGCGCCAGAAAGAGAGGGCAAGACGAAGGTTACTTTCGCATTTATGCATATGGGATGCCTTCGGTTTGGTTGGGGTTTTTAGTTTTGGTTTTGGTTTTGGTTTTGGTTCTGGCATTCGTTATGCTTACAAAACTTGACCCAAATTTACGTTTTGCGGTCCAGCAGCTGCCGCTTAATAAAATACAAAACATCAGCGCCCGCGGGAGGGAGGGGGGTCGGGAGGGGGGCGAAGTGAGCAGAGAAAAGGGGAAAGGGGAAAGGGGAAAGGCAGCGAGACAACGTGGAAGGATTATGTAAACAAAAATAGGTTTCCCTGCCCAGCGAACTTGTGTCGCGACGCTTAGACTTAACCTCCAAGGACTCAGTTCTCTCATTTTCCATTTGTGGGCCACTGGCTGCCCCCCTTCCCCCCATTCCCCCCATTCCCCCCCTCGAAATCAGTGGCACCTCAGCCGCTCCCATTCCCCCGTAGCCTCCATCAATGGCCGCAATCATCCGCACACAATCCGTCCGTAATCAGAAATGCAGCAACACTCTCCACCTTGCGTGTCATTTGTTCGTTTCTTTTTTTTTTGCGCCCCCCGTCCTTTTCATTCCTTTTTCTCTTCCTTTTGCGAGTGACAAAATGGGGCAGAACAAATCGAAACACGGCACTACAAAATGCATTTTAATTTGCATCAATTATTTGATAATTGGCCATGGCCAAAACACGAAAAAAATGCTCCAATAGCCGGATGCAAGCAGATCTTATCCGTCCGCCTCCCTCATTTGCAGTCAAATTGGCCAATCTGTTGGGGCTAATAGAAGTTGCCAACTGAGATTTTTGATTTCGAAAGAGTTTACCACTAAATGCCCAGTTATTCGCGAAAACCTTGATAGTACATCATTTAAAGTGGTATTGCTTTTAGATCTTACTTTCAAGCAGATAGCAAGCAGATAACTGCTTTTAGCGTGTTTGGGTATTTGTGTTTCATATTTCTCAGCTAAGATTCATTTATTCAAAACTATGTACGTTCAAACTTAATCTTTTTATAGTTAATTCGAAGAACATTTTAATTCTAATTGGCTTGCTTAATTTCTAAAACGAACTTTGCCGATGACTGCAGTATAACTTCTAAAACATTGATAGTACATCATTTTAAAGTGATATTGCTTTTAGATATTACTTTCAAGCAGAAAGCAAGCAGATAACTGCTTTTAGCGTGTTTGGGTATTTGTGTTTCATATTTCTGAGCTAAGATTCGTTTATTCAAAACTATGTACGTTCAAACTTAATCTTTTTATAGTTAATTCGAAGAACATTTTAATTCTAATTGGCTTGCTTAATTTCTAAAACGAACTTTGCCAATGACTGCAGTATAACTTCTAATTCAAAATCTCAAAAATTCAGCAATTAAAAGCAGTTTACTTGGACTTCAATTGCTTTAGTGATGCGATTGGTATTTGAATGATTTCCAAGTATTAAGCACATAGCTCAAAATCGAACAAGTTGAGCCAATTTCAAATTTCCCAGCTGCTTGGCTGCCATATTCCTAGTACATTTATTTCATTTTCTCGGTAATCAGTTGCTCTGTAATCCATCTGCTTTTATAATTTCCAAATTTATGTTAATTTAAACCAATTAAAGCAATTATAAATTTGCACATTCCCAGCAGATTTATTTCAATCACTTGCCAGTTATATTTATATACGTGTATATACTTTTTTGGCATCTGTCTGAATTGCTAACTTCGAAATTCATATTAAGTTGCACTTAGCCCGTTGCGATGAATATTTCAATTGTGATAGCAGCACTTACATATATGCTAAGCCCCACAATCCCAATCACATTTTCCCCACAGGAATGCCACATTAAATGCTCTGCGGCCCAGATTGCCCATTGCCCAGATGAGTTCCATTGCCCCGCCGATCGCCGCCCTCTTGGCCCGGCCTAATCCCATCGCCTTAAGGTAGTCACTGACATTTGGGCAATCCCTCTGGTTCCCCCACTCTGGTTGCAGTCTATCTGTCCGCCATTTCAGGACCTTCGGGATCCTTTGCCGGTCCTCGAAATCCTCGAAAGCCTCGAGTTTTGCATTGTTTGCATCGAGACTTTCGCCCCACATTCGAAGTGGGGGGCGTTCCTGACATCCATCCCGGACTGCGGCTGACTGTGGGTGTAAAAATTAATTTACCACCTCCGCTGGTGATGGTTCGGCGTCTTGGGCTCCCTCCCTCCGGCCGACGGCCAGCTCAATCTTCATTTGCATTTGTACACAGCCAGAAATCGGTGATCCTGCAAGCGGTCATAATCAACCGAGCAGCAATGAACTGCAGCTCGGATTTTAGATGGTAATCCTGGTAATCCACCAACTTTGCCTGCAATACAAGAACAGTGAATAAAACTAGGTTGTCCGGATTAACAGCTTGGGATTTTCCGAACCACCAAACTTGATCGCTAACAATGAATTTATTCGTATAAATGTTTGCATGTTCACTTCATAAACTTCATAAACCTCAAGATAGTTCATTCTATGTAAGAGTTTACAGTATTGCCCACTTTTAGACATTACCTTAAATGATTGGAAACTTGAGTGAATAGAATATGGTTTTTTTTCAGTGTTGCCCAGCTTTCGGGTATCGTTTACAATCCATTTCATTCGAATAAGTTTGCACGTCGCTCCGTTCCATTCACTGCGTTCCGATCCCCCTGGCCAAGCCCACATCTACATCCATTTCAATTCCCCCACACCCCACACCCCCCAACGCCCACTTCTCCGCCCCTTTTTCCCATTTTCGGTCCCACTTTTGTTGGCAAGTGTAGATGAGTGCGAGAAAAGTGTTGCATGCTCGCGGGCTAAACGCGAGATGAACACGCAGCTGAAGGATAAAAAGAAGGCGGTTGGCTCACGAGGGGGTGTGGCCGCGGGAGGAGAAGGCGGGGAAGGCAACAACAACAACTGCAGGCAGTATGAAAAATAAGCACACACACACAAACACACACACAAACACACACACATAGCGAGCGAGCGAAGCAGGGAGAAAGACACATTCAGACAGATAAACGAGTCGAGTTACAAGCCAGGAGTGTTTTTTTGGGCCAGCGGGAGAAGGGGAGAGCAGGGGGAGAGTGGGGGTGAGTGGGGGTGAGGTAAGATACCGAGGACCTGCTGCTATCTGCATCCCTGTCTAAATAGTGCCATCCCGCTCGTTGGCACTGCATTAGCAGCCAGCTGTGAACGAAATAAACGTAAAAATATTTTTAGTGTGAACAAATTTCAGCTCGTTGTAAAAGGCAACACAGAATGAAACTGAAACACTGCGACAAACGCACACAGACACACACGCACACGCACACACACAAGCACGCACACACACAAGCACGCACACACACACGCACGCAGGAGCACACCTGACATGATAACACACACACACACAGAGAAACAAACTGTGTTTAGTTAGCAAATGCCAATGGCTCATGTTCGCAGGGCAGAGAGAGAGAGAAAGAGATTGAGAGAGAGTAGGAGAGTGGGAGAGTGGGAAATAACTTGTGTGTGTGTGTGTGTGTGTGTGTGTGGGTGTATCACTTTGCATGCCAGTGTGTGTGTGCGACAGTTTTGTAAACAAACAAAGTCAAAAGCAACAAGAATTTGACACGACTTGAACGAAGATATTGGAGGGCTCTCTGCTGCGAGGCAGCCTTTACATAATTGTGCCCAGGCTTACAATAAAAGAGTTCATTAAGAGCGAAAGCAGGTGACCCCATTACCTCAAGTAATTCTCCATATTTGTTATCCTGCGCGAAGGATATGGGGTCCTTTGGGGCTCTTAATGCCAAGGCTCCTGCCAATGGTGGAGCTTTTCCTATAGTTAATGGGTAAACAGGACGAAAAAACAGTCATCCGTTCCACCTGAAGGTATTTGATTATACAGATACTAATTCGAAAAATTATGTATGGTATAATAAATGATTTAATTAGCTGGTTGGCGATTCCCTGTACTTGTTAGCATCTAAAATAAAACATTACTGTTTTTGGAGCTCTTAAAAGAGCTGGAAATAGTTGGGATAGGATAATAATATTTGCTATTAGCTAAAAGCAATTAATAGAATACCAACCGAGCTGAGAAGGTACAAGATTTAGCGATGAATTGGCTTGATTTGGTACGATTCCGCACCAGAAATGAAGTTTCGTTTGCCCCGGGCAAGGGATCATCTCGGATTTCTGGCGATGAACAGCAGTTCCGTCACGTTTTCCACCAGCTCCTGACTTTTCCCCGGGGATTGAGTGCTTTTGATTTCGTTGCTGCACTTGATGCGACCGTTTTGCATGCGACATCTCGGCGGGACTGCATCTGAAATTAACAGAATTTATTTCATTGCATACCGCGGCAGCCCCAAGCCCCCCCCATTCCCCCAACCCCCCTTCCCTCCGCCCATTTCTCTGGTGGGAGAGGGGAGAAAAAATACAAAGGCAACTTATTTTTATGCCATTCGCGTCAACCGCAGAAGGCAACACAGGGAAACGCCCCCACAACCCCCACAGCCCCACAGCATCCAACCCCCTTGGCACACACAGGGTTAAGTTTTTTATGCGCTTTTGTTTGCATCCTCTGCAGCGGGCCACGCCCTCCGCCCTTTGCCCTCCGCCCACCGCCCACCGCCCACCGCCCACCATCTACACGATTTTTTTTTGTTGCCAACTGTCATGAAAAGTTCGAGTCGAGAGTTGACCTGAAAAGTGTCGCTCTGTGTATTTTTATGCCTTTCAATCCGCCCACACTGGAAAAGTCCCCCTTTTTCGGCACGCCTCTGGCCTCGTTATAATCATAGTGCGCCGTTGTTGTCGGGAAAATCACTAATTGAACAGTGCAAAAAAAAAGAAAAAAAAAAACTAGAAATAGTTGTTAATCAAGGGACGCAGGACATGGGGGATTATAGATGGGTTTTTGATGGATGAGCCTGCTGCGCGAGGGGCGGGGAGGGGGGGGGGGGGGTTCAAAATGAAAATCCAACTGGACTTGAAGCATCCTTCGTATAAGATCTATTCACACTCCCTTTAAGCGCTGCTCGAAAAGTTTGTGAGCCGAGAGGAAGTGCGGCAAACTTTTCATAAACTATCTTGGCCAGTTATTGAGGTGGAATGAAAATCGAACCCATATATATACGCGTATATATATAAATATGAATATATATAGATTTAATATCAGCAAATATGCCATGAACTATGCTCCATACTTTCTACTTTCCTCGCATTTCACAACTTTTTTTTTTATTGCAAAATTATAAAGCATATTAAAATACTTATGGCAAACTTTTGAGTAACCGAAACAAAAGCAACTACAAAAATTGCAAAGTAAAACGAACTTGCGCAGCAAAAAAAGTTTGCCACTAAAAAGCAATAGCAGTCAAGTGCAACAACAGCAACAACAAACAGCAACAACAAACAAATAAGAAAAACAACAAGAACTACAGGAAAAGGTAGTAGAACAACAACTACAACAACTAGGGAGCCGCAACAAGAACAACATGGGAAAAAAGAGCTCCAAGTTGAAACAGGATACCATTGATCGCTTAACAACGGACACATACTGTAAGTAAATCGCTGCTTCCACAAAATGCGGCACTTGAATATAAAAACCTATAAAAATCCGGTGGTACAGTGCGTTTCGGCAGTATCATGTACGTGCCATATGTTCTATTTTAACCATTTTGGAATATTATAAGGATAGAGCCACAAGTTCCTTCATAAAAACCTATAAATACATGGTGGTACAGTGCGTTTCGGCAGCATCATGTACGTGATATATGTTCTATTTTAACCATTTGAGAATAATATAAGGATAGAAAGACAAGTTCCTTTCAATTGCAAGGCAAGCATATTAGAAACATTTTTATACATTTTATTTAAAGATCAAATTGCATATAGTATATATCTATATATATTACTACAGCTGTGATTAAACAAGAATCGTTTTAATTTGAATTTGATTAGTGATTTAATTTCTTATGCTCACAGAATGCAGTACCTAAAATATAGTATTTAGTGCACTTTTAAGTGGCAGCTTCAATTAAACGCTATAAATTCATTTTCCTATACCTGATCTGCTTAAATCACGAATTTCCACTGTTCAGTTAATCGACTAGATATTCGCAGCTGTCCTTGGGAAGTGAGGTCGCTTAATAAACACTATATCAACTCCACATCAAGTGCATTTTATTATTTTTCCATCCGCAATGTTGGCAGCGTGTTTTTCCGTCCCGCCCTTTGATTTACCTTGTAATAATGCCGTCTTCTTATTTATTTATTTGTTTGTTTGTTTTGCCCGTTTTCCCTGCTTTTTTTGTTTTAGCATTTTCCTCCGATTGGCATTTTCCCATTTTGATTTGTTTTTGCCTTTGTTTTCGTTCGGCGGGCATCAATCAAAATACGCAAAGGTGCAGACATTTTCCCGCTTACCACACACACACACACGTATGCTATGTATGTTACATAGATACTCAGATATCTGGTGGCCTGATAAATGCATAATTCAAAAGTGTTTTCCCGCCCCACTGATTCATTGGCAATAAAGTCGCCCCAACTGACGGCGAACATCTGAGCTCGATTTGATGCGATTCGATGCGATTCGTTTCGATTCGATTCGGTTCGACTTAATTCGATTGGATTCGATTGAGAAACTTGGAATTAGCCAGCTCAAGTTCGGTGCATAAATGGAGTGCGAAAGGATCCTTCATGCTGCGGCTATTGAGTTACTCGGCGCTGGGAAACAAGGGGCGGGAAAATCGTGGGAGCACTTGACATTTATGGTTTAATTTTATCGCTTTTTCCCGTAGCCACTTTTGCCGCTACTTTGTTATAAATTGACATGTTATTGTTGCTGAAACTGACAGCTGCATTTATTGCTGCTTTCAAGTTAAGCTTGGCTAGCAAACGTTGGCTTTGCAGTGGCATAGGATGTTATAGCTTGGGCACTAAAGTGATTGGCTATAAATAAGGTCGCTTAAATACTAGAAATCAAAGTTTATAGCTCAAACAAGGCTCCCAGCAATCACGAGTAATTAATAGTATCGATTCCAAAGGGCCAGCTCATATCTATCTATCTATCTATCTATCTATCTATCATAGATATCCCTACTGCAACAGTTATTTCCAATAGCATCCTGGAAGCTGCAACACTTTCCGTTTATGGTAATGCAGCTACTTTCAGCTCACCTTTTACGACTCATCTTTGCAACCAACAAAGTTGAACATTAACGGCTTGCCTTTGTTGCACCGCTTCACCTGTTGTGGCAACCTCTTGTGGCAACCTCTTGTGGCCCATACAAACTGCCACTATTAGCTGCAACCTTTACTTTACGTGACCCGCCACCGATTTGCTCGCATCTTTTGTATCTCGCCTTGTATCTTTGTATCTGCTGCTGGAGATGCCATCGTTTCATTTCATCTGCTACTTTCTGCTGCTAAGCAGGACATTACATTTACTTAGCTGGCTCTGCGCTGTTGGTCCTTTTTGTGTCTCGGCCATTTGGGCTGCTTAAAAATGCAAGTCAGAAACTTTTCGAGCCGAAAACTTTTGTGACTAATTGCTTTCGTTTGCCTCGTCCCTGTATTTTCCCATTCAGTGGGACAAGGGGGTGCAACCAGAGGGGTTGGCGGTACGTAGCGGTCGCCGGGCGTATAAATAATTACCGCTGGGCTTTGGGGGCACCTGGCCGAACGAAAAACAAAAAAAAAAAATTAATCGCAGCTGGAAAAGAAGGGGGGAAAAAGGGGGAAAAGTGTTGACAGATTGCTGCCAAAGTTTTCACCGTTTTTTAATGGCTTTTCCTTAAAGTTGTTTGTCTTGGCTGGCATGGCTCCGCTGAAATGGAATTCATGGGGCGCTGCTTAAATATGCAACTCAATAATTGTAATCCTCTTGGCTGGAATGCTCCAACCCCACTCCCATCTATTTTGCGAAAAGCCCATTGTGTGTGTGCAACAGCTGCTGTTTTGGCAGAGATTTGCTTGTCCAAGCAAAGCAAATGAATCAACTAAGGACTCAATTTATTGCCAACGGGTCGTATGAGCAATTTCTGCTGGCCAGCGTCAATATTTGCCCTGTCCATTGACATGCCAATCAATTGGACATTAAACTAACCCCCAGCGCTCATCGTCTTAGCCCTTTGCAGCCGTAAACTAGCCACCACCCACCACCCACCACCCCCCATCCACCTTTCCCCCCCAAAACTGAATAAATAAATAAACGGATAGAACTTTGATTAGTTGAGGCGAGAGGGGTCGAAAATGCAAATTGCCCAGTGCGTTTAGGCCACATATTCGTCGAATTGAAAGCTCGAATTAGGGCCTAAACGAGCAGCGCCCGTGGCTAACTGAAAATCAAGCAATTCGAAGTGTAAAGGGTTTTTCTGTTGTTGCTTGTCTAAGCCAAATAACCCCGACACATTTGTGGCACAATTTACACAAAATGTGACTTAAGGATTACTCGTTTTTTTTTTGTATATCCTGAAAAAGGTAACAACATGATGTCTATTATCTGCATTTCACTTTTATCTATTCATAATTGGATTTCAAGCCCAACCAGGTGTGTCAATCTATTGTTGGCCAGTTCACTGCATTGTTCGGAAAATCAATTCATTTCAAGTTCGGGATTTTGGGGAATCAAGCTAAATGTTCTGATATGGCCTTTATCAGTTCTTTAAGCCAAGTGAAATAGGAATTTTTGGTAGCACATTCATAGAGATATTTCACGCAACATTATTTCATTCAAATATTATCGAACCAATACATTTTTGATCGCCCAACTGTGGTGTTTAGGCATTAAGTTGATTACTTATTTACATTGAATTAAATTACAAAACAATAGAATAAGCCATGTAAAGTCAAAAATATGAACAAAACGATTTGATAAGTAAATTGTTTTCATGTTTTCTTTGCTTCGCATGTTTCGCAAGTTTCGCATGTGCATATAGAATTTGATAGCAATTAAGTGCATATTTTATTGTAGCCCAGCGATGGGAAAAACGGGCAATTAAAGCATCAGAAATGCAATCGACCGATGCAAAAATGGTTACTTAAACTGCATTTATACCGCGCTGTGATTGTGCCAAATGGCTGCAATGGTTAAAATCCGAATGGCAGCGACAATTGCACCCTGCGGAATGAATGCGATATGCGTGGTCATCAATCGATTGGCATGGGTATGGAAAAGGGGGGCTGCCACACCCCCCACACTCCTTCCGAAAAGGTGTGCCACTACCCATATCCTACCACTCTGATCGGCAATCTTTTTCAAGCCAACTTGAGCTGACAGAATGACTCGTGCTGTATGCGAATGACAATGCATTTCGGTTGGTGGGTGAGGGCGGTGGTGGGTTAAACTGGCACCGATGGCAACAAGTCGTATGAGCAATATGCTCTTTATTTACAATCAATACAGGCGAACAAGTGACGCCGCACAGGCATACAAGTGAGAGGGGGAGAGGGGGAGGCGGGGGCGGTAAAAATGAAAGGCACACACAATGCTGCCCCGTAAATGCCGTTATATTTCTACATGCCACACGTCAGTAATACAAAAAGAAAGGGGATCCTGTCTCTCAGTCTGTGTGTGTGTGTGTGTTAGTGTGTGTGTGTGTGTGTGTGTGTGTGTGTTGGTCCTTTAGCCAGGCTATCGATTACCAATCAATTCTGCTCCTGCCGCTGGCTGTGCCGATTGTTGACTCCGCTGGATTGACATTCTCTGCGGGATAAGGACAACACATAATGGATCAGGGATAAGTTCAAGGGGAAGGGGGATGGGGGAAGGGGGAAGAAGGAAGCTGGAGGGGCAGCGGGGATGAAACCCACGAAGCGCTCTTTTTTCTGCGGCTAATTAAAATGCAAATGCTGCAGCGATTCCTTTGCCAGGCAGCTAATCAAAATGAAAAATGATAGCCCAGCTGCGGGAAACAGAGTGAAAACGAATGCATTGCCATCGGGGATCGCATTTTAATTCACCGATTTACTCAGTTTTGCATATTTCATTCAATTGAATTATTCAATTTGAATAAATTATTGCAGACATTGTCATTATTTTCTAAATTAAATTATATATCATTTGTTCTGTTTTAATGAAATCAAATTGTATTATATTATATATATTGTATTATATTCTATATATTTTATATTATATTATATATATTACATTATTTTATTAATATATTATATTATATTATATATATTATATAATATTATTGATATATTATATTAAATTATTAATATATTATATTATATTATATATATTATAATATATTATTGATATATTATATTATATTATTAGCTTATTATATTATATTATTAAATTATTCATATGTTATATATTAATATTATATTTTATTAATTAATTAATATATATTATATTATTAATATATTATATTATTTTATATATGCCATTAGCAATTATTTTTGGGCACTTAGAGTATGCTTTAAAATACCCAACTCCTTCTAAGTTCAGTGGTTGAAGTGGTCTCCCGCTTAAGGTGTCTTCTCAACACCTTCACACAGGAGTGGGACATTTTTTCCAGTGCATCTTCTGTGGTGCTTGTGGCTGGGAACGCAGATGATGTACAAGTATGAACCGCCGCACCATGAATAATGCGAGTGGCCGCTGCAGATAACTGGCAGCCATCGAGTCAATAGCCGCAGCCATAGTCTCCGGCTCCGTTTCCAATTCTTCAGCTCCCTAAGGGGCGTGACAACGCCCACCACCCCCCCTTCATGCCACCCAAATTGCTGGCCATTGACCACGCAGCACCACCCACCTCTTCGAAAGCAATTCGAATGTGTGTAATTTTGCGTGAATTTATGTTTTCATTTTTGTTTTTTCTCCTCCCTTTGTTTTCTGTCATTTTCTGGTATTTTCTGTTATTTTCTGTTATTTTCTGTTATTTTCTGTTTTCCAATTGCCTGCCGCTGCTGCTGCTGGTCAGGGAACATGTGCGCCATTCACACGCCCAGGAGTCAGTCGAAGGACCTGGGATCAGGACATGGCCCCGGTCAGGTTGGGCGCCATCAGAATGCCGAGCAGGGTGCGTGGCCCTCCCAAAGGGGAGGGAGCAGCGTTTAAACGTTTGGTAAACGGCCATTAGGCCAACGGCGATGGCGGCAATGGCCAAGCAAAATGGGGGGGAAAAAAAGCAAACAGAGAACATTTTATGCCAGCAAAACAAAGAACATTTTTATATGCATGAATGGTGGGCAAAGCGGCGCAGGGAAAATCCAGGAGAAGGAGCAGGAGCAGGAGGAGCAGGATGAGCAGGATGAGCAGGAGCAGGAGCGGGAGGAGCAGGAGCAGGAGCGGGAGGAGCAGGTCCTGGGCGTGGTCGAAGGACAATGAAAGATAATTCAGGACTCGAACCGAATGAGTTCAACATTTGCATATGCGTGGAGTGTGGAGGGGGCACATAGAAATGGATAATGAAGAGGTCTTTTCCCGGAATTCTCCCAGCCCCTCCCCCTGCTCACGTCCCCCCCCCCCCCTCAAATACACAAGCCGCGCCTATCGAACGCCAATCAATAATGAATGAATAATTAAGCAACGATAATTTCATTAGTTTTGCCGCAGAGAGCAATTGATTTATAACAGTCCCAACTATATGAACTATAGCATAGCCGCTAGCAACAATTACTTTTAATTGTGAATGCAATATTCCTTAATAAATTCCGTTTTTATAAAAGCTGCTATTAAGTTATCACCCGCTAACTAAAGTCCATAAAACGTAATTTATATGTAAAAAGCACTGACACACTTTCAGCTTAAATGCTAGTTAAATATATTAAATCCAAAAATATGTACTGCAACTGCTGTTTAAATATATTAAGTGCAAAAATTTGTACTGCTTCTGCTACTTAAATATATTAAATGCAAAAATATGTACTGCTAAATGAAATAGTTCCATCAATAATATAGTGAATACCCATTCTAATTCGCAAATTGCTGGCCAGCATTTGAATACTCAAATGTATCAAAATCCCAAGCCAGCTGGTGAAATTTTCCCTTTGATAGCCGAAAGTTGGAATTTAAATCGATGTTGCAGCTCTGTGGATTTGGTGACAGCTTGTGTGTAAATAAACAATGGGTGGAATAAAGCCAATGTTATTGTCAGCTGGCATGGCAGGTATGAAACGCAGTGTACCCCATTTGAATAACAACACGACCCACACGAATTTGTGTGCTCAATTGAATGGTTTAGCATATTCGGGCCGAAACAAACACACAAAATAATCCACTCGCACCTTGTAAATATTTCAAATACCGCATCAAATTTTAATCCACTTCGATTTTCTGTTTGTTTTCACTTGCAGTCACAGAGAAAGAAATACGTCAATGGTGAGTTGGCTGGCTGCCAAACAAAAAAAAACATATACACTGCAAATTAACTGTATATAAATCAAACATTTTCGCCCGCCAGGCACAAAGGATTCCTGAAAGACTGCCCCAATGGCCTGCTCACGGAGCAAGTGAGTATATCGGATATGTGTCCTTAAGCTACATATCTCCTTAAGCTGTGTGTGTGTGTGTGTGTGTGGGTGTGTGTGGGTGGGTGTGTGTAAATTGGCCACCTGAGCGTGGCCAATTCATTTAAGTCAAACGGTTAATTAAGTTAATTTTCCGCCATGCACCCAAACTCCGCCCCACTCGATTTATGTTTGCTAATTCCACGACAGCAGCCATATCAGACATGAGGAGTCCTTCGGCAGGATAACACAAATACTTGTGATGGTGTTGGGGCTGGGGTCTGATGGTCTGATGGTCTGGGGGTCTGATGGTCTGGGGGTTAGGGGTTGGCCAAATGTGTTGACGACCCCCGGCTGCTAATGACATTGCCTTTGTGGATGTGGAAGTTGTTGTTGATGTGGCTGCTGTCGTCGTCGGCTGTTTGTTGATAATGAAGTTTATTAATGCGCGCATTATTCAAACACGAACACATACACATACACATGCACATATGTGGCACGCCTCTAATTGATTCATATACATTTGTCTTTCGCCCCCTTTTCCGTTTCTCCATTTCTCCACTTCTCCATCTCTCCGTCTATCCGTTTCTCAATTTCATTAGGGCTTCATCAAAATCTACAAACAATTCTTTCCACAAGGCGATCCCAGTAAATTCGCATCGCTCGTCTTTCGCGTCTTCGATGAGAACAATGTGAGTATTCCATCTATTCAATATCCTAACTCCCATGTAAGTAGGGGGTGGAGGGGGCTGGCCACGCCCAGAAACTATAAAGTTTCCAATCCATTTGCGCTTAAAAGTTTTCCATAATTCTGTGCACACGTATGTATATGCAGTTCAGGGCCACAGCTTTTGTAAACTAAGCATGTTTTGCAAAAAGCAAATATTTGTAAAGCAGAAAACTGTTAAGCATTGAATCATTTGTATTTATAAGATACAAATTCTTATTGCTCAGTACTGAAAAAAAAAAGAAAAAACAAAAAACAAACATTCATTCCTTACATTTTCCAGCCCTAAAATATTTACAAAAGGCATTTGTTTGCATTGAAAAGGCATTTTGTTGGCATAAACATACGTACGTAAAACGATTTTCCGCAAAATAAATAGTTAACTGAAGTTTTTATCGCGTTTTCATTGAATGATTTGCATTTATGGAATAAAAGTTTGCTGCCTTTTTTGGCGAGGTAAATATTCAATTGAAACATACGTGTATGGGCGAGATTGTCAGAATATTTACAAATACACAAATACTCTATTCAAGCTTGTCTGCATTCTTTCCCTTATCTAACAGTGAGTTGGCTTAGTTTTTCTCTGAGTGTGCTGACGTGGGCTAAAAATGTGAGACAGCCACAAAAGAAACTGATTTTAGCCGGTTAATGCCCTTTACTCTCACCGCTGTTGGCCTGTTCAAGGCGTGGGTGATCATAAATTTTGGGCTGCTTTTGTTGTTTCTCGCTTTTATTATTTATGGACTATGGGCGTGGCCCGCCCCTTCACGCCCCTCCCCCCCCCACCCCCCTTGGAAGAACCACAGAATGTCAACTGTCTGATGTCTGCACTGATTTGCTTTCTTTGTCTCTCTGCGTGTGTGTGTGTGTGTGTGTCTTTCTGTGTCCTTACCGCCGCGTGTGTGTGTGTGCGTGTGCGTGTGCCTGCTTTCTTCTCTCTTTTTTTTCCTGGCCTTCCCCGTTCCGTTTTTATGGGTCTCCAGGATGGCTCCATTGAGTTTGAGGAGTTCATACGCGCCTTATCCGTCACATCGAAGGGCAACCTGGACGAAAAACTGCAGTGTAAGTGCTGGCATGTTTTTCCAAAAATAAAAGTTCACTACAAAAACCCGGCAATCGATAAATATTTTCATTATGATTTTGTTACCATTATTTATGGCTCAACCACAGGGGCCTTCCGTCTCTACGATGTGGACAACGATGGTTACATAACGCGGGAGGAGATGTACAACATAGTGGATGCGATCTACCAGATGGTGGTAAGTAACATATGTATGTATGTAGTTGAGTAACATCTTAGATTTTAAGAACCTATCCTTCTCCACTAGCAACTGTTAAAGAAGTTGTGGCAACTCAAGGTTTCAAAGTTGCAACTTGTATGCTTAAGTTTATAAGGCTTGAGTTTGAATTGACACTTGGCCTTGTGTGGTTGCACATAGAACTAGGCACATGTATGTTACTAATATCTAAAATAATATTCATTACTTGAAAACAGGGACAGCAGCCGCAATCGGAGGACGAGAACACGCCGCAGAAACGAGTGGACAAGATCTTCGATCAGATGGACAAAAATCACGATGGCAAATTAACATTAGAAGAATTTCGTGAGGGTAGTAAAGCTGATCCACGTATAGTTCAGGCGTTAAGTTTAGGTGGTGGTTAAATCGATTAACGATGGCCGATTACCGATAACCGACCCAATTCCAATTCCACAAAAACCAAGCGCGCAATAAACTGAAATAAAAAGAAATAGATACTGCAAGTTGATCGAAACCCGCTAAAAAACAAAAAAAAAACACAACAATTTATGGATGTTTGTGGGTGGGGGCGGGTTGATACGGTGCCACGCCCCCTACCGCTTCGTTTGCATTCGCTTCTCCACTCTTCACTTTCTCTTCTCTCCACGCTTTTCTCAATTCCCGATTCTCGATTCTTGATTCTTGATTCTCGATTCTCGATTCTCCGCGCGTCGCTTGCGACACTGAAGATGATAATAATTTTTTGATATATGGCTAAAGAATAACTAACGAGATGGAAATCCAAACAAACCGATAACCGATAAAGCCGAAAAGAGAAAACGAATAACGAAAAAATCGAAATGAAATTAATTTTTAAATATACACCAGAATATAAATATATAGGAAATCATGGCGTAGTCACAGCGCAGTTCATAGCAATAATGGAAAAAAAATAAAACGATGAAAAGAGAAGAACTGTCGAAATATAAATAAACTAATACTAATTTTAAATGAAATCGAATGGCGCGGAGGCGCAAATCAATTTTTGAAACATACACCAATTACGAGTAAACTAATTAAACCTACGATTAAATCAGCATAACTAACATATACTAAACAATTAAACGATACAATTAGAGCCGAACTAAGCCTACGCATCAATTGTGCAGCCTACGAAGCAAAGCGAGTTATACACGTATGAGCTCGATCAGAGTCAGCTAATTCCACTCACGACAGCCAACAGCTGCCACTATATCCACACTTAATATATACATATATACATATAGATACAGTATCGATCCGATAAGTGGCCGCAGACAGGATAGACAGAGTTCAGAGTTCACAGCTTAGAGGGCGTCGAAAAAGGTCATCAAAAGAAAACTTTAACGATTACGAGAGATACTTACACATATTACCCCTTTCCAAGTGCATTCACTTTAGCTGTTTGGCAATATTTGAATAATTGAGCTTGAGGAACAATGAGCTAAAACTACTTAATGTTTTCTGATTTTCCATCAATACCTACACGCCTATAAATCAGTGCCCCTATCGCGACCTTATCACTTCATTTCAGCAACACTTACATGTTTGCAAGTGTAAAAATAATGCTAAGCTAGAAGGTTTCCCTGTCCATTGCTTGAGATTCTTAGCAAATTTCCTTTTATTCAAACTATACACTTCGGTACCCAAGCATCCGATATTCATTTGCTTTGATTAACCAGCGATTGTTTGAGAAATGAAAGTTGATTTGTGGGCAAGAAAATGTGTTTACTTTCAGGCTCGAATGCAAGGCGACCCATGTACTTGCAAGCCAGCTGCCTTACAGTCATGAAACGCACCTTGATCAGCTGCCAATCAGCTGATTGCCAATCCCCTGCGAAAAGAGATTGAATCTGCAGATGCGTGGCGCCAGCATACAAAGAGTGTTGCATACCCAACAGGCGCAGAAAGGTGTTTGCTTTCGTTTGCTCGCTCGCTCTCTCTCTCTCTCACTCTTTCTACCTCTATCTCTATTTCTTTCCCTCTCTCTCTATATATATATATATCTCTCTCTCTCTCTCTCTATTTGTATATTCTGCTTTGCATTGTTTTCCGTTAAGCGTTATACGTTATACGTTCCCAACAACAATAACCAATCCAAACCAAACCAAACTTAACCAAACCATATTTACAATAACAACAATAACAACACGAACATATTGACAATAGGCGGAGCAGGATGTGCAGAGAAAAAGGATATCCAAAGGTCTTGAGAACAGTGCCCAGTTATCCATGAATCCATGAATCCATGAATCCATGACCACAGACAGCTCCAGCAGTCCAGAAATAGCTACGAAACGAAGCCATTAATAAATGATAAACTAATGAAAGAACGCACAGCTACAACCAGAGCCACATCAACAGCCAGAACATGAACATATATATATATATATATACACAAATGTATATCCAATATCCTCGAGGCGCAGCAGAAGAAGATGCAAGGAAGTTGGAGCAGTTAGGAGTTATATATATACGAGTATAACAATGAAACAAATCCATCATACGATTTAATTTCTATTCTATATGCGGTTCAGCTTTATTATTGCATTGATTTTTCAATAAACCAGTCAACCGTTTTACTATTCCGATGACTATCTTATAAATACTGAATTACCGCTTTCTCACGCCCCACCCACCACCCACCACCCCCCTCCCCCCTTCCACCAAGAAAAGAAAAGTACAACCCGTTCAGTTGGCTTTGTGTAATCTAGATCTAGGGAGATTTCGGACTCCCTGAATGAGAACACAAGCACTAACACTAACCCCAACACACCCACACACACACACACACACACACACACACACACAGACACACACGCACGCACACGCTCTCACACATACTGTATATCTATATAGTGCCTATGTATGTAGTAGTGTTTCTTATGATTTCGCCTGCTTTGCCTTATTTGAGAACGAACATTCCCAATTGACCGATTAACGTTTATCTTTTCCTATGCTTTCCATGTATTTAAGCACCGATCTAAAAGAATAAACACGATACAATTTCAAGAGTAAAATGCCGTGCAACCCAAACACTTTTCCCCAAAACACCAAAACACCAAACACCGACACACCGACACACCCACACACATAGCCATATGTATGTGTACATAAACATATATATATATATATGCCTAAACTTATATATACTCTATATAGTAAGCACAGCAATCGAAAGCAAGTTAAGGAACTATAACAAAACAAAAATATCGAATACAAAAACGCTTCTATAAACCTCACTGAAATTCTTCGAAGAAAAAACTGAAAGATACAAGATATAGTACACACACATACGCAAACTGGTACACAGCCACACACACACACACACACGGACAAATACACACACACAAACACTTGTACGAGTATATTAACAATAAACGTAATGCGAAAACTTAATCAATAATTAAATAATTCGAAAGTGATATAGCTGACAAAACAAATGTGTCTGTAGTAGTCTAGTAGTTAAAAGAAATTGAAACGAAACGAAACGAAACGAAACAAAGAAATTTATAAATAATATTAACTAAACTATTATATGTGACAGATTGAATTGGAGGCGACGGGGAAAACGCAACGTCATTTTCACGTTGACCCCTCTTTTTTTTTGTAAGCAGGCGGCTGAGGCGGAAGTAAGCAAATCAAACTGTAAATAACACTAAGTGAATCACGCACACCACAACACAAGACACACCCTCACACACACGCGCATACCCACTCGCACACTGACAGAAACGAGGAGTACCGAATAAGTTTGTTAACACCAAAATATAACGGGTCTTAAGTAACGAAAAATACTTATAATAATAATGCAAAAAACGCAAGAAATGCAAAAAATGCAAAAAATGCAAAAAAAGCAAAAATGCAGCAGAGAAGAAAAAAAAACATCATAAAAACAGTAAGTTAGAGCAAGGAATTTTTTTTGTGGATTGAATTGGATGGGTTTGCAATGAATCAAGTCAATTGTAATAGCCGACAAAACGAATACGAGAATTATGAAATATTTATATTAATTTACAATGGGCCGGCGAGTGAAGCTTTTCCCGGAAAATGCAGTGAAAAGCGGTAGCAGATGTCGCAGATGAGTTTCTTTCCACCGCCGTTGACAAACCACACGAATGTCAAGTTAAACGTTTCACAAGCAATATTTTACATACTTATACATGCATTATATACACATATATACTTATATATATATATGGGTAAATATATATATAAATAAATATACGATAATAAATATATACATAACTTATATACACGCTCCGCAATAACGAGTCGACCGGCTAAATAGACATAATAATTATAATATTATATAATATAATATAATATAATATATAATAATATTGCATGGCAGATACACAGATATCCAAGCTAAATGTCTGATAAAACCGTTTAAACCAGATGATAGCGGCAGATAGTGGGGAATTAATAACATTTTTAGTGATATTCTTTAGCAAACTTGAATCTGATTTCCTTGCTAAGAACAAAACGAAATGTATAAAGTCACGAAGAATTCAAAACCAAAAGCCGAAAATGTAACGAAAATAACATCAGTTTAAGCAAAAGGTGGTATATTTTACAAAAAAACCAAAGCAACCAAGCAAACAAACAAAACGAAACCAAATGAAACGAAATGAAACGAAATGATATGAAATGAAATGCTAAAAAACCAAAAAACAAAAAAAAAGAAACAAATTTTTTTCTCCCATATTTACCTTGACTCGACATTCATTTCGTTCGATATAACCTGTGTACTACTCTATTTGCCTTTACTTACCATCCTTATTAAGTCGATTGTTATTATTATGATTATATGGCAACGTCGAAGATAACAGTTATTGTGTAAACCTAAGCACACACATGCAAAACTTATAGGAAACGAAAAAACGTGAAATGCGTGCATACAAATGAAAATCAAATTCTTTTACCAAGGAAGAAACTTATTAATTTTTTTTTTTAAGTAATCGCCTAAGGGGGAATGGAAAATTTATCTTGTTACTGTCAGAAAATATTACTTACTTCAAATAAAAATTTTAAAGCGAGCACCAGCGTCTCTTTATGCCTCAATTAAAAATTACATTTTTGGCCATCCCAGGTGGCATTGGGCCATTTGGACCATTATGTTGATAGGGGTAAGTATGTGACCTGTGACCTGTGAGCTGTGAGCTGTGAGCTGTGAGCTGTGAACTGTGACCCCCAACCCCTGGGAGAACGTAGCAGCTGCCACGAAAAGTGCTCCCCCAGTTCGGGGACTCCCCAAGTATGTACATGAAAGTTTCAACTTAATTGTCGAGCTCTTAATGGGAGAAGCTTTGCCGTTTTGCCGTTTTGCTTAATGGCCATTAGCTGCCATGGCCAGTCACACGTGGCGTATGCGCAATCAACGGAGACAGCTACATGGCGATTACATGGATTTGGCCCCAAACGTAACGTATACGCAGCGTGAGCACATAAATGTATAATGTTTGCACAAAGCAAACTTCAAGTGTCTAGAGATGGTCAGCCCGACATGTTAACAGTGTGTGGCAAGTTGGGCCAACTTTATTTGCCGGATTGATGTCGTACTTAATACTAATTGATGTACTTACATGTCACTGCTGTGTGAGTTTGCTTCGAGTGCGTCCGGCAAATTGATGATGAAATAATTCACTTGAACGCCATTGAAATGGCGCAAAAATAACTCAATGGGCAGAAATAACTGGGCATTCCGATTCTTACATAAATATGTTACAACCAATTATATTTTTTATAAATCTATTATTTTGAAGATCAATTTCGAAGGAAATCCTCAAATTTCCTACTAAAAATTTGAATTATTTTTTTATTACATACATCCATATTTTATTACATTATTCATATGAATAAGTAGCTTATCTATTTATAATAATAATAATAATAATCTCTCAAGCTCACTAAAAATGGAAAATTTAAATTTAGAGGCTTGTTTTCAAGCTGCTGAGATTCCCAAGGAAAGCAGTCAGATTTTCCTGCCCAAATCAACTGGAAATATTACCCAGCCAGGCATTTAATTTATAATTTTTCATAATTTCCATGGCTGGGCCGCAGCCACAAGTGTTGACATTTGATAATTTTCATTTAGATTTTTTTTTTATTTTTGCTTTTGGGGAGCGGGTGCGCATTTTTGATTACCTTTTGCGGTTTTTGTGCGTGCCGCTGGCGTTGGAAATTGGACATGAATTAGTAATGAATTTCGCCCGCAGATGCGTCGACTGAGGCAGAGGCAGCGACTGAGGCAGCGACAGAGGCACCGACAGAGGCACCGACAGAGGCGGCGACAGAGGCGTCGGCATCGTGTTTATCTAGGCAGCCCAACTATTTATAATAAAAGGCTGCCAGATTAAACACCAAAATAGATTCTGTATCTGCAGCTGCATCATCTGTAGCTGAATCTCTAGCTGTATCTGTAGCTGTAGCTGTATCTCTATCTGTAGCCGAATGTATCTATACAAACGAAAAGCAACAAATGCGAAAACAATTCTTACATGGGCCCAAGCAGCCCCGCCCCCCCCCCCCCCTCGGCACGCCCCTGACCTATCCAACCAGAATAAATAAACACTAATTATAATTGGCCTGTTTCGGACTCGAATTCGATTTCTTGGGCATCGGCATCGCAAGCGCGGCAGAGTGAGTGAGTAAGATGCCGCGGGCGTTGTCGATGACGCGGTATCGCTCAAAACCGCCCCCCCCCCCTCTAAAAAAAAACCCCCCTCTAAAAAAAAAGGTGGTGCGCCCATTAAAGCCCCCTCTTTCGTACTCAATGGCGAATTTATTCTTCGCGCGTTCGCTGGCGAACTGCGAATTGAAATGGGAAATGGAAAGGAAATGGAAATGATCAAGGGATCACCAGTTGATCGTCATCAGCGATCGGCTGATTGGATACTTCAACTAATCCAGGCGGTTGCCAACAGATCTTGAGAGATCATTTGGCTGGGGGAGTTGAAAGATGGAGCAATTGAAAAAGCAATCAATGTACGCGCATGTATGTGTACGTATCTGCAGCTATAAACTTGTGTTTTTCACTTCGCAGAACAATGCATTTAATTATAGATTACTTTTCGAAAAGCAGGCGATGCTAGCAGGAATTCGAACTGAAATACTTGGTAGTTGCCTACCCAACAAATACAGTATATACAAAAGATTTATGGGCATTTAAGCGAAAATCAATTGTTTAATATTAATATTGGAAGTGTTAGCCGCTTTGGGCCGCTTTTTGATACGTTGGCAAGCAAAATAAAAAACAATTTATTTAAATTCTAGCAGTAGAATGGATGATAAGACTGTGCCAAAAATATCTTAAAGACTTTTCTAGTTTTATACGATGCCAGGCAATAAAAAGCTAAACAAATTGATTCCGATTTTGTGGAAGGGGACAATGGGATGTGCTCCCTTAAGTTTGTTTTGGATTATTTGACATTATTCGAAAAATTCCTAAAAAATATATTCAATACAGCGAATATTCTGGAAAGTAATAAAAAGCATTGCAAGTTACTATAACATACTTCATTAGCTTGATTAACTGTATGTTACTAATATATTTATAGTTTTTTTGCTTGCTTTAAAATGTTGAACCAATAAATTGTAATATTAAATATAGTTTAAATTTTTCTGTTGTAAAGATGCCTTAAAATCTAATCGCTGTACACTACATTTAAGCTAGCTTTAAGCAAAATATTATAAAAATTTTATGATAATGAAGCGAACTCATTAATTAATTAATTAAATATGTTTATTTCACACTATTAGATTTGAATTTTGAAAAAAAATCTATTTAATTAGTCATTTTTCCTATTAACCATTTTTCTAGCTAATTTGAGTGTGATATCTTAATAATGAACAACAAGATACTGGTTCCGTTTAGCGATAGTATCTGCAGAGTTCGTCTAGGTGTCGAGATATTCAACCGATCTAAGCAGATATATATATATATGTACATATGTATGTATATATACGTAGATATGTATGAACAGCAGCAGGCCAATAAACGGTTCGTTTGATTTGACTGCTGCCCCATCCCCATCCCCGTCTTCGTATCTTTATCTGTATCTTCAGATATAGTATCTGTATCTTAAATTGTTTATTTGCCCGCCGCTTGGCTCTTTTGTTATTCGCCAGCATTTTTATTATTTACTATATTTAGGCAGAGGCCAAGAGGAAGAGGAACCTGCGGAATAATTAGTCACTGACGAACCGCGACGGGCGGCACCTGTAAGAAATGCAAAGTAAATGCTTCAATTGCTCAATTCCTCAGCCCATCCCCACGCCGACTGCGCTGCCGACTGCGACTGCGACGTTGACTGCGACTGCGACTGCGACTGCGACGTTGACTGAGGCCCAGGCCATTTGTGCGGCTGCTGGCATTCGATTGCCATTCGCACAAGTTGCATGTTCGCGACTCGATTTTCGCTTCGGTTTCCTCATTGTTTCGCTTTCGGTTTCGGTTTCCTCTATTTATTTGAATTTAATTTTTTTTTTCTTTTCGATTTTTCGAATTTTTACCAAACTTGTGTTTGTTTTTTTGGGTCGCTCGCGTGCGCTGTGCATATTGGAAATCGCTTTCCCTCCCCCATTTGCCACCCACCTTGCGCCACCACCCCACCCAAATAAAAAAAAAAAACAAAAAACGCCAAGTAACAACAAAAAACAGAGAGAGAGAATTCTAATTAAGTGTGCGCGCTAATGCGTTAAACTGCTGCCCAATTTGTTTTTAAGCCAAAGTGAAAATGCCTTTGTAGTCCGTTTGCTACTGTATCGCTTTCCACTCGAGTGGAAATCACATCTATAAGTACGCCTAATCAACCAATCCGCAGACCCACCGCGGCTTTGATGACCACACCAATGAGTGCCAGGTATGTCGTTACTCATCCCCGGATAAACAGTATTACCCCCAATCCCAATCCCATCCCAAACCCATCGCAATCTCAATCGCAATTCAAATCCGAAACCAGCAAGCCCGATAATTAGGCAGATTTTGAATTAAAAATCAATATGGCTTGCATAGGTGGCAGTTTGCGATTGCTAATTGGATTGCAGTTGCATTCGCTTTGCGGTTGCAGTTATCTTTGGGCACAAACTCTGCGGTCATTACGACAGTTGGAGACCGATGACTTTGGGGTTCTAAGCTTAATTATGGACAGGGGCTCCTGAAGGTGATTGTGGTCTTAGTTTCTGGCCTCTGCGGTTAGCCGTAACAACAGCTTTTGGCCACCAGAAACGTAATCCGATCATCTCTTTGGACACCGAATATTGCAGTTGCAGTAGAAATAGTACAACTTACTGCACTAAGTGTGGCTTGGTAACTGATGGATATCAAAATCACAAGCCGACTTTGCTATCCAAATTATTCATAGTGTGAATAATTGTAAGAATCCATTCAACTAACTGTCAGCCAAAGGTGCTGAATTTTTATTTAAACGCATTAGCTGCAGTAAACAAAATAGAAAGGTATGAATGGCGCTGCTCCAGCCGAGTCTCTGGGGGAATGGGTGCGGCGGACTCGAGTTGCTGCAGACACAGGCTGCACATGCGCCTGTAAATGAGGAGCTCGGGCGGGGGATTCGGTGGCAGTCCTCTGCATCGGCGCTGGAAGTCCCGCTTCTTGTAGTCCACGGTGAGGCATTGCCACCTGGCCGAGGTTTTCGGCAAACAGCCGATCAGCAGGAAGTCCAAGGTCATCCGCCACTCACCAGCTGCGGAGCTTAAGGCAAAGGCAAAGAAGACGAACGAGATGAGCAGGCGGAACACATCGTAGACATAGCCATCCAAGAGCAGGCTGCTCACTCCGGCCGGAAGGCGAATGAACGAGGAGCCCCACTGACCGTGTCCCATGGCGAGGAATAGATCCCGGAAGATGCCCAGAAACGATTGCCACGACTGGCAATCGATCCAGTACACAAGCTGGAGCAGCAGCATCAGCTCGGACAGCAGCATCAGGAGGTGGACGGGATGACGACACCGCCGCACCCAAATGGGCCGGTACTGCAAGATGGCCAAGAGGAGGCCGCACTCAAAGTAGACATCTGCCCAGCGTTCATTGTCGCCAATTGTGTGCGGGATGGGGTCCAGTGGCGATACGAGAGTGGCATTGATCAACGGGCGCCAGCGATTCCAGCGGACCAACATGCCAGTGGCCAGGATCAGCCAGCTCTCGTAGAGATCGCGTAGCATCTCGCTGGACATGCTGCGCCTATTATACCGATACATCTTGGGATGTGGCTAAATAATTTGGAATATGCAAGGTTGGAAAAACGTAGACAACTGAATCTATACTGGTCTACTACTTGGATTGGCCTTCCAAATGCTTGGCATTACTACTTTTTAGGGCTTGGCATAACTACTATTATGGCTATTGCATGATTATTGATTTGCTTATGTTCTCACCTTAAACAGTTCACTTAGATGAGGCAGCAACTGAGGCATCTGAGGCATCTGTAGTGGCACAGGCAAGTGTTTATGCAACGCTCTCTTTTTGTTTCATAGCTCCTTCTCCCTTGCTCGCATTCCAAGCACACACCCACACACACACACACACACACACGTGCCCGAGGCCTAATGGTTGCCACAGTGGAGTAGATACTATAATTTCCCATTAAAAATATTTTAGATAACTATTATTCTAAGAAGAAATGTATTGTTCCACACTTTTTTGTTCCTTTTAAGGCATTCCAGTAATAAGGTTTATATTTTCTTTTTTTAGCTAATATTCCTAGAAATGCCGTGTAGTTAATTATGTTCCCTAGCATGCAGTCAAATGAAGATAAGAAATATAATTATATCTAGGTATTTTTTTAATTACTGAATTTTTCCTGTTTTTCTTGCTATCTGACACTCGCCGCAGGTGGCTGCCTCCAAGGTGTCTGGCAACTAGAACTAACGCCACCGTGCCACCACCCCACCACCCCACCACCCCTCCTGCCACACACACACACACACAAGCAATGCCCCCAGACCACCCAGAACCCCACCCACCACCCCCCCAACCCCCTTGTCGCCCTGTCGGCCGAAGTAAACAGCATTCGAGGGTAGTGTAAACAATCATTGACCTCGTTCATATTTCTTGGAGCGCTCGCTCATTTGCCTTTGGCCCGAGTCCCAGACGTTGACTTTGCCTGGTCGCAATTAAAATTGTTGTTTAGCTAGTTGCCCCGTGGACGACGTCGCCCCCTGGTCACCCCGTCATCCTAGTCCCACTCCCATTCGCATTCCCATTCGCATTCGCATTTTGTGGGGGAAAAACAGAATCATTCGCCAGGCGGCAGGCATTTGGGCACCAATTAGCCGCCGAGAAAAGAGGCAAGAATCTGATTCCATTGCGACCCATTCTCCGGCCCCGGCAAATGATGATGAGCATAAAGCACAAAGGCAAGAAGCCAGAAGGAATTAGGAATCAGGAATCAGGAATCAGGAGTGAGGAGTCAGGAATCAGGAGTCAGGAATCAGAAATCAGAAGCTGAAAGCAGCCTAGAGCCCAAAAGAGCCAAATCACGATGGGCTCAATGGCAAAGACACAGAAAAGTGAAACAATCAGGATCCGGTTAATCGGGAAAATCCGAACTGCGCCATACGCTTTTATGGCATATGCCTTTTAATGGGTACTTTAGCTTCGATAACTATTATCCACTGCAAGTGCCAAATTGCTCAGTTGGGGCATAAAGATGATTTATGAAATCCCAATCTGCAAGAGGACTTAAAACTCATATGAACTTTAACGTTTACTAGAAAGTTTGCATATGGATAACATAAGATGGTTACTATATACATATTAGCTTTACAAATAAATGGTAAAATATTGACTTTCCTAACAATATTTATATAAATTGTTTTCTGTTGAGCAAAAATAAAATAGAAAATAGTTTGAATGCTCTAAGTAAAATAGGTTTTTATCAGTTGTATTGAGTTTAAAAGGGGTGTCTGTGTACAATATTTTTAAGTGACATTGCAGCCTGATCGCCCAGCTGAGGGACTCCTTGTGCCCAAAGAGCATCAAACTTTGCCCAACGCTGGTGAACCGAGTGGCAAGTTTAAGCGTCTTGTTTGCAGCCAGGCCATATTACACATCCATTCGCCTCGGCTTGAGCTTGAGCCCACGGACCGTGCCTTGTGGCCCAATATCGAGGCAGGCAATCAAGGATAACGCGCATTATCCCGAGGCCCACATATGGAGGGAAACGCTGGGGTCAGAGGGTTGAAAATTGGTATTTGGCATTTTGTTGTACATATGTATATGTATATGTGTGTGTGTGCGTCGCTGCGACGCCAGCATAGCGCTGGTTTAGCATTTTTATGTGTCCCGACCTCCAATCACTCTGCTCCGCATCCTCCGCCTCCTCCGCATCCTTCGCCTCCTCCGCCTCCTCCGCATCCTCCGCCTGCTCCGCCTCCTCCGCCTCCTCCGCCTCCTTGCCCCGGTCTACAGAGACATTATGTAGTTGGCTTTATCGCAAACGATTTGCCAAATACAATATGACGTCGACCAGGAGTCAGGATTCAGCACCCAGTTGCCCAGTTTCCCAGTTTCCCAGTTTCCCAGTTCCCCAGTTGCCCAGTTCCACAGCACCCAAGTTCCGAGACCCAAGACCGCGACCGAGAACAGGACCAAGTCAATGGCAATGACAATGGCATGGACCACAGAACCGCACACACATTAAGGCACATGTGCCATAGTTGGCAGGCGACCAAAATGTCCGAGGCGCTCTGCTTGTTGATGGATTGTAGAGAATAATTCGGAAAAAAATTTCATTGCATTTGGAATTTCCGTCATATCTTTTAAAGGTTGGATGGGAATTGTAGAGCAAGTGATTTTTTTTTAAACAAATCAAATAGGAATTCGTCTTAACTGGTTGATGGGACACACAACTTATAAAGTATGTATGGAAAGCCAACTTTTCACACCGCTGTGTGTTGTGACTGTCCGTACCAATTGCACCATATTTCATTTATTATTAAGTGGGGAACTTGCAAACTGTCCCCAAAGTTTATCAGCGCCTGCAAATATGGCCAATTGTTTTCAACGACCTCAAAATGATAATTAATTTGCAGGTCTCACGTTGAATTTGATGCCTGATATTATGGTTATTTTTATATATAATATTTCCTGAAAGACGTTTCTTTGTCGCCTGTGCCTTGCTTAATATGAATTTCCCCCACACAGTGGCGCATTTCTTTTTTATATTCCCCCCACTGTTTTTGTTGTAGTCAATGGAGCGGCGTCGAAGGCTTTTGTTTACTTGACGCCGCTGACTTTCTTGGGGTCCTTCCACCGTTTATATGGCGCATAAAATTAATAATAACAACAAATGGTGCGGATGGGAGTTGGGTTGTTAAACGAAGAGGGGCGAAGAACCTTAAAGAGCGCCCTTTAAGTGGGATAGTTTTGTTTTGGGGGCTATGATAGATTACCCCACTCCACTAAGCAGTGGTAGCTGAGTTTTTAATATTTCGACAGTGCGCCAAAGCACTTGCAACTTGCTCACTCGCATCCTTACTCAAATATCAAGCATACGCCACGTTAGCCAGCGCTCCTCGCATCTGTGTCTGCCCCGCTTCGTCTCGTTTCCCCTCTTCTCCCTTCTCCCTTCTCCCTTCTCCCTTCTCCCTTCTCCCTTCTCCCAGCTCAGTCGGATGCTGGCGCCGGCATTCAGTGAAGTGTCTGGGAGCTGTCGCCTCTGGCCGGGATCGGGCATGGGCATGGGCATGGGCATGGGTAAGTGGGTATTGGTGTGGGCTTGGGCATGGACTTGGGTAGATGGCCTCCAGTCGAGCACCCGTTCACACGACACTTGTAGTGTTCCGAGCCACTCCAGCCATTGCCTCCTCCTTCTGGCGCTCTTGTTTGTTCCTGTTTTTGCCACTTTGGAAGTGCGTCTATTAATTTTCATATCGCCAGCATTTCCCAATACACCCCTCACAGTTCTGTGCTCAATTTTTGGCTTATGAGGCACTTCCTCGCAAGTTTGCCCAGGCACACACACGCACACTCGACGAATTAAATAATTATGCGCCTAATTATTTGTGGGCGTTGGGTGGTAGGCGGTGGGCGGTGGGGTGTGCACAAGCTGCGGCAAACGTTTAATTGTTTTTTAATTTGTATTTAAATGTGGCACGCGGTGAGCCAGCCAATAGACATCTGCGCCGGAGTCTTGAACGTATTTTTTGGTTATTTCTTGGTTAGAGGCGGATCGGAATTTAAAGTGCCATACCTCTAAAAATCTGCATTCAAATTTAAAAATTTATTTTTTTTAAATATTTTTTGTTATTTTTTTGATGTTATGATGTTGTAGACATTCAACAAAACTAGTAATGGCCCAAGACTGAAGTTCTAAACTCCATAACTCAACTTATCTTAATCGGATTTTTAAGTGGCATACCTATAAATGTTTCTGGCGCAATTCTCTAAAAATCTGCATTCAAATTTAGAAATTTATTTTTTTTAAATTTTTTTGTTATTTTTTTGATGTTATGATGTTGTAGACATTCAACAAAACTAGTAATGGCCCAAGACTGAAGTTCTAAACTCCATAACTCAACTTATCTTAATCGGATTTTTAAGTGGCATACCTCTAAATGTTTCTGGCGCAATTCTCTTAAAATCTGCATTCAAATTTAGAAATTTATTTTTTTTTAATTTTTTTGTTATTTTTTTGATGTTATGATGTTGTAGACATTTAACAAAACTAGTAATGGCCCAAGACTGAAGTTCTAAACTCCATAACTCAACATATCTTAATCGGATTTTTAAGTGGCATACCTCTAAATGTTTCTGGCGCAATTCTCTAAAAATCTGCATTCAAATTTAGAAATTTATTTTTTTTTAATTTTTTTGTTATTTTTTTGATGTTATGATGTTGTAGACATTCAACAAAACTAGTAATGGCCCAAGACTGAAGTTCTAAACTCCATAACTCAACTTATCTTAATCGGATTTTTAAGTGGCATACCTCTAAATGTTTCTGGCGCAATTCTCTAAAAATCTACATTCAAATTTAGAAATTTATTTTTTTTTAATTTTTTTGTTATTTTTTTGATGTTATGATGTTGTAGACATTCAACAAAACTAGTAATGGCCCAAGAATTAAGTTCTAAACTCCATAACTCAACTTATCTTAATCGGAATTTTAAGTGGCATACCTCTAAGTGTTTCTGGCGCAATTCTCTAAAAATCTGCATTCAAATTTAAAAAATTTTTTTTTTTTTTTTTTTTTGATGTTATGATGTTGTAGACATTCAACATAACCAGTAATTGCCCAAGACTTAAGTTCTAAACTCCATAACTCAACTTATCTTAATCGGATTTTTAAGTGGCATACCTCTAAATGTTTCTGGCGCAATTCTCTAAAAATCTGCATTCAAATTTAGAAATTTATTTTTTTTTAATTTTTTTGTTATTTTTTTGATGTTATGATGTTGTAGACATTTAACAAAACTAGTAATGGCCCAAGACTAAAGTTCTAAACTCCATAACTCAACTTATCTTAATCGGATTTTTAAGTGACATACCTCTAAATGTTTCTGGCACAATTCTCTAAAAATCTGCATTCAAATTTAAAAAATTTTTTTTTTTTTAATTTTTTTGATGTTATGATGTTGTAGACATTCAACAAAACTAGTAATGGCCCAAGACTTAAGTTCTAAACTCCATAACTCAACTTATCTTAATCGGATTTTTAAGTGGCATACCTCTAAATGTTTCTGGCGCAATTCTCTAAAAATCTGCATTCAAATTTAGAAATTTATTTTTTTTTAATTTTTTTGTTATTTTTTTGATGTTATGATGTTGTAGACATTCAACAAAACTAGTAATGGGCCAAGAATTAAGTTCTAAGCTCCATAACTCAACTTATCTTAATCGGATTTTTAAGTGGCATACCTCTAAGTGTTTCTGGCGCAATTCTCTAAAAATCTGCATTCAAATTAAAAAAATTTTTTTTTTTTTTTTTTTTGATGTTATGATGTTGTAGACATTCAACATAACCAGTAATTGCCCAAGACTTAAGTTCTAAACTCCATAACTCAACTTATCTTAATCGGATTTTTAAGTGGCATACCTCTAAATGTTTCTGGCGCAATTCTCTAAAAATCTGCATTCAAATTTAGAAATTTATTTTTTTTTAATTTTTTTGTTATTTTTTTGATGTTATGATGTTGTAGACATTCAACAAAACTAGTAGTGGCCCAAGGCTGAAGTTCTTAACTCCATAACTCAACTTATCTTAATCGGATTTTTAAGTGGCATACCTCTAAATGTTTCTGGCGCAATTCTCTAAAAATCTGCATTCAAATTTAGAAATTTATTTTTTTTTAATTTTTTTGTTATTTTTTTGATGTTATGATGTTGTAGACATTCAACAAAACTAGTAATGGCCCAAGACTGAAGTTCTAAACTCCATAACTCAACTTATCTAAATCGGATTTTTAAGTGGCATACCTCTAAATGTTTCTGGCGCAATTCTCTAAAAATCTGCATTCAAATTTAGAAATTTATTTTTTTTTAATTTTTTTGTTATTTTTTTGATGTTATGATGTTGTAGACATTCAACAAAACTAGGAATGGCCCAAGACTCAAGTTCTAAACTCCATAACTCCATAACTCAACTTATCTTAATCGGATTTTTAAGTGGCATACCTCTAAATGTTTCTGGCGCAATTCTCTAAAAATCTGCATTCAAAGTTAGAATTTTTTTTTTTATTAATTTTTTTGTTATTTTTTTGATGTTATGATGTTGTAGACATTCAACAAAACTAGTAATGGCCCAAGACTGAAGTTCTAAACTCCATAACTCAACTTATCTTAATCGGATTTTTAAGTGGCATACCTCTAAATGTTTCTGGCGCAATTCTCTAAAAATCTGCATTCAAATTTAGAAATTTATTTTTTTTAAATTTTTTTGTTATTTTTTTGATGTTATGATGTTGTAGACATTCAACAAAACTAGTAATGGCCCAAGACTCAAGTTCTAAACTCCATAACTCCATAACTCAACTTATCTTAATCGGATTTTTAAGTGGCATACCTCTAAATGTTTCTGGCGTAATTCTCTAAAAAAATGCATTCAAATTTAGAACATTTTTTTTTTTAATTTTTTTGTTATTTTTTTGATGTTATGATGTTGTAGACATTCAACAAAACTAGTAGTGGCCCAAGGCTGAAGTTCTAAACTCCATAACTCAACTTATCTTAATCGGATTTTTAAGTGGCATACCTCTAAATGTTTCTGGCGCAATTCTCTAAAAATCTGCATTCAAATTTAGAAATTTATTTTTTTTAAATTTTTTTGTTATTTTTTTGATGTTATGATGTTGTAGACATTCAACAAAACTAGTAATGGCCCAAGACTGAAGTTCTAAACTCCATAACTCAACTTATCTTAATCGGATTTTTAAGTGGCATACCTCTAAATGTTTCTGGCGCAATTCTCTAAAAATCTGCATTCAAATTTAGAAATTTATTTTTTTTTAATTTTTTTGTTATTTTTTTGATGTTATGATGTTGTAGACATTCAACAAAACTAGTAATGGGCCAAGAATTAAGTTATAAACTCCATAACTCAACTTATCTTAATCGGATTTTTAAGTGGCATACCTCTAAGTGTTTCTGGCGCAATTCTCTAAAAATCTGCATTCAAATTTAAAAATTTTTTTTTTTTTTTTTTGATGTTATGATGTTGTAGACATTCAACATAACCAGTAATTGCCCAAGACTTAAGTTCTAAACTCCATAACTCAACTTATCTTAATCGGATTTTTAAGTGGCATACCTCTAAATGTTTCTGGCGCAATTCTCTAAAAATCTGCATTCAAATTTAGAAATTTATTTTTTTTTAATTTTTTTGTTATTTTTTTGATGTTATGATGTTGTAGACATTCAACAAAACTAGTAATGGCTCAAGACTGAAGTTCTAAACTCCATAACTCAACTTATCTTAATCGGATTTTTAAGTGGCATACCTCTAAATGTTTCTGGCGTAATTCTCTAAAAAAATGCATTCAAATTTAGAAAATTTTTTTTTTTAAATTTTTTTGTTATTTTTTTGATGTTATGATGTTGTAGAAATTCAATGGAAGTGGGTGAGCTACTTCACGTTCCCGGTAGAGATTGATTCCCCGACCAGACGGAAGGCTGGCGACGGCGTCAGCTGGCATTTTGCTTGTCTCGCTCTCTCCGCCTCACTCACACATTTTCCCCTTGTTTTTCCGAGCACCCACCCACCTGCTTCGGCTTGCTGCCACACTTTTCCTGCGTGTGTGTGCATAATTTCCATTCGAAATTTATGCACTTCGCTCTGCAATTGGTTGCTTCGCCATTGTTTTTTTTTCGGCAGCCCGGTTTTATGGTCGTTGATTAGCATAGTGTTTGTTGCACGCATTCGAATGCAAGTGCTTTGAATTTGCGTAGGTCTTAGCACCTAAGCGCCCGGCTTTTCCACTTAAATTTTCTCTCTAATGCCTGTGCCACCGCTCACCGCATTCTGGTAATTTATTTTTCGTATTATTTTTGGCAAACTTTAAGCGAGATTCTGCGAATTCGCTGGGCTTAACTTCTTCTGCTGCTGGTTGGCTCATTAGCTTATTTAGCTAAACTGGCCAACGATGCTGGCCCTGGGGAGCCGCATCCCCGCCCAGCCAAAAATTGCATTTGCCCGGCTCCGGTCCACTAATGCAAAACTTATTATCCGCTTGTGCTGGCTTACGTGCCGCAAGCTCCTTGCAAATAATTCGCTCCTTTTTCGTCCTGTCCCCTCAACCCCTCAACCCCTTCAACCCCTTCAACCAGTTTAGTCAGAGCTCATCTGCTCCATTCCTTGGCTTCGCTGCCTCGGTTTCATCATGCAACGCCTGCGGCATTCGCCAAAAACTGCACACAAAATGCTCGTCGGTTTGAGTTTCCCCCCCACCAACTGCTGCCCAACCCTTTCCTTCATGAGGCGTCTCCAGAGCCTAGCCCCAAAAACCCTAAAACCGAAAAAAACCTAACCGTGTGCAGTGCGCGCACTAATTACGACAAGGTCGGTGCACTAATTAACAATGGCTTTGAGGCAGTTAAACGATATGGCGCCCAGGCGAGGGGTTGGAAGGGGGGCGCGGGGGAGATTCGTGGAAATCGACTTTGCATCAGCGACAGCAACAATAACGTCAGTGGGGCAAACTCCGCGGCGGCCCACGCTGCGTATGATAAATATTTTTGCCTCCCATGCGCACTGATAAGCGAAATGGAGCGCTGGAATGCCACCTGAGCACTACGACGCGTATGATATATTACCGGGGTGACTTTTCCCATCAAACTGGTTACAAGTGGATTTATGACGCCAGGCAATTGAAATGGGCATTTGAGCTGCAATATATCAAAGTCACTTGGCATAAGTATTCTCAAAATAATTGTAATGAAATTGAAAGACTAACTAATCAATGGGATTTGGAAACATGCAGCCACATTTTGCACTGCATAATATAATCATATAGATTACAAAAAAATCAATTAAGATTAGAGTAGATTAATAAACACATTTTTCTTTAAGCATTTCATGTTCTGTGTGGGCTTTTGAACTCGTATTATGTTATGCCTCAACGATTGAGTATAAACAACTGAGAAGAATGGAATAACAGAATTTGCATAATTATTTTTTTAGCATAAACTTTTTGAGTTTTTTGGCCATCGTGTTCCTTTACCGTGTTTTCCCTTTTCGACCTCTTTATCCGACAAAATTTCCCACGCTGCTTATAACGACAGATTATTGTTGTTGTTTTTCGCAGTGGGCGGCCAGGTGCTGTGGCCGGTGGGCGTGGCGTTGGCGTGAACATTGTTGATTTAATGCGATTAGATTAGATGAGATTTTTTGTTTGGGATACGATGGTTCCTGGCGCCAAAAACACACTTGTCCGTTGGCCGCAAGGAAAAGCTTCGCCGCAGCACGAGCTTTCTGTGTCGCAGAAGGAAAGCTTGTGTGGTGAGTAGCGGGAGTGAGAGGGCAATAGCGAGGGAGCGAGAGGGTGCCACTCTGGCGTGGGAGTTAATGCTCGTAATGTCGAATTACCGGCGTTCCCCGTTCCGCATTTATACTCCTGTATTTTTATATATTTTTTTAAGCCGCTGCTGCCTTTTCTTGTCAGCCTCACGCACACTGCGTCACTCGCACACACACACACACTAGCACACACTCGCACACACTCGCACACATGGCTATGTGGCACATATTAATGCGCTAATATTACGCATACGGCACGCTGCCCCCATTTTGGCTGCATGGACTCACTGGCAGTAGAGGGCTTCCTGCACAGGTGCGCACAACTGAATACAAATGCAAATTGAAATTAATAAATTGCATTACATAATTAAAAAATGCCAGGGGAGAGCGCAACGCAGCCCACAAGCGCACATAATTGAATCTGAGTTTGTCCAGCAGTGGTCCTAATTAACATAAATGCATTAGCCGCCAAACTGTCACGGCCGCTTAATGCGAAAGTAGAGGAGCACAAATATACATACATACTCTATTCTACGATGAGCAATTTAAATATTATCCCATCTCATGATCAGATTTCGGCTGTCATCTGACCCAGGCCCCGGGCTCCAGGCGCCCGGCTCACCAATTTGATGGCAATCTCTTTTGCAGGGTCTTGGAGCCCTGCGGGCATTGTTGTTGTTGGGCCGCCCAGCTCCATTGAGGGGATTTCCCACTAGTGTGACCAGAGCGCCCGGAGGCAGGCGGCTGTGTGCCACTTGATGCCATTAAAATAAGCCACGAATTTATTTATTTATTTAAACTACTTGAGCGATATCTGTGTTGGCATAGCTGCCATCGCCGCCATCGCCGCCATCACCGCCATCGCCGCCATCCTTGTGCCACCGCATTCCGCACAGCCTCTTGGCTTCCGGCTGCTGCCTATGATGATTGCGTTTCTGCAGAAAGCTCTCAGGGATTACGGGGGAGTTGGGAGCTGGAACGGGAACGGGAACGGGAGCGGGATTCGGAGTGTGAGTGGGAGTGGGAGTGGGAGTGGCGTGGCTAGGCATAGCATGGCATGGCATGGCATGGAACCACGAGGACGCGCCTCGTTTAACTTCGTCGGCGGCTCGTATCAGCAAGGACATTCGACCTACTGTTGATTGCGCTCCGCTCCGAACCGAAGCTTTTCAGTTGATTTTCAGACCGTGCCACGAACGGAACGAAAAGCCGAGTCCGGAGCCGGAGCCATCCGAGTCCTAGTCCGCATCCGTATCCGCATCCGCATCCGCATCCGCATCCGTGTCCGTATCCGAGTCCAAGAGTTTCGCCCACCCAAAATAAGAATAAAAAAACGCAGTCGCCGCATCCGCCACTTTTGCCACCGTTTATATTTTTTTTTTTCTGTTCTCGTTGTCGTTGTTTACTGTTGTTGCAGCGCCAATAAATGTAAAAACACGCAAAAAAAAAAAAGGGGAAAAACAACAAACAAACAGGCAAACCGCAGACGAGCGGGGTACAAGCAAAACAACAAATCTGCTTCGCATGTAAGACAAATTTTGGAAAATATTTCAAGCGATCCGAATGTTTGCTTATTGGGTTTTGGTCTGGTGCAAGGGGCTTAAGCCAGGCAAATATTGCTCAGCCAAGTGTGAGGCCTTTGCCAGTTGATGTCCTGTCAAAGAGCTCCTTTATTGATAAAGCCACACCAACACAAACACAATGCCACACCAGCACACCAGCACACTAGCACACACACGTACACACGTGCATACACATTCGCACATACACTGGAAGAGTCAAGTCTGACAACTTAACGACTTACTTAGCCAAAGAACCAAAAAAAAAAAATATAAAAAAAGGGGGGAGCAACGGTTCCAAGAACCCAAAGAAAAATGCTGAAAAGGTACGAGGACCTAGAATAACATGACCCCCGAAAAAGTGTTGAGCGGGGGGGGGGGGGGGGTGGGGGCTTGGCCTAATAGACTGCCCAGGCAGCCCATAAAAGGGTAACAGAGAGCCACACACCCACACAAAAACACATTGTAACTGCCAGTATCCCCACTTGCTCGCCCACCTACCCAGTGATAAAATATTCAATTTTTGTTTCCACTGTTTGCCTGCCCCGAAAAACGCATACCCTATATCAACTTTCTGTCAGCTGGACAACTTGACATCGGCTTACCATCGTTTAAGTGGACATATAATAATATTTGCTTTTAAAACTGCAAAGATATCATCTCTCATCCCAAGCCTGCTGGCAATTTGTATTTGAGGGTATAGCGTATATGTAAATGATCTCTTTCCCATAGACTTTTTAAAATTTAATGCAACAGAATAAAAATTATATCCATCTTAGCAAATATATAATATAATATAAAGATTTAATAATCTATAAAATAAAAATACTAATTTAATATTAGTTATTTCTTGATTCTTCCCCTTTCGAGGGTATTACACATTCGTACCTCTCCAAATAATCCTTTTTTGCTCTCTGCTGTCCAAAGGATGCTTCTTCTTTATCTCGCTGTTGCGCCTTGACGCGCCAGACGACGTCAGCGAATCCAGCCAAGCCCCCTCTCCAAAACCACCCCCGCACCCCCGTACAAAAAGAACTCCCCACGCCCCTGCTGGCCTGCCACCCCAACCCCCTCGCACCGCTGCAGCCTTCGCCTGCTCGCGTGGCTTACGAAATTGAATGAAAATAATCAAATCAAAATGAAAGAGGTTATGTAAATTTCGCTCACGTGTGTGTGTGTGTGTGTACGTGAGTGTGTGTTTGTGCCGAACCTGCAGTCGCTACTCAAAAAGATCTCAAAAATTGGCGGCTGCGCACCCCTCACCACGGAGCCCACGGAAACCGGAATCCATAGGCCATGGACCATGGACCCTGGACTATGGAACCTGGACCATGGAAAGCGAACTGTGGACCATAGTTTGCATCACTAGTTTTCATACAATTCATTATTTCATTATTAGCTTGGTGATTCATTGATGAAAACGCAATGAACGGAACCTGAACGGAGTGTGTCTGTGTGTGTGTGCTTACGCTGCTTTCGACCAAAAGTAACTTTTATTACCAATTCGTTGCCATTTGCATAATTCATGGGGCCAAGTTAATAGCCAGACAGACACACATGAGATGCCAGCAAAACTTTCGAGCTACCAAAATTGGGGTTGCCAGCTTATCGGCTGGCAGATAAAGCGAGTTCAGATACAAATGCTACAGTGATAAGATGGCGTTAGCCGAGTTACGCAGGTGACTAATGGAATTGCCAGGGGCATTGGACAGCAGTTTGGTAATGATGCCATTGCAGCGATAGGGAAACCAGCTGACGAATGAATCTTCAATCAAATACAAAGAACCGCAATCACTGGATGCTTTTTTCTACATTTTCTTTTCTCTTCTCTTCTTTTCTTTTCTGTTTTTTATTTCGGTTTTTTATTTCTGTTTTTTTTTTTTTGGATTTTTTGCGACAATTTGCAGTTTGTAACGCACCCGAAAAACTTGGTAAGCTGGCACTTCCTTCGTTACGGCCAAACTTTCCGCCCGAGACTTTGGCTGGCTGGCCAAAAATTGCAATTCCTGGATTTGTGGAGAGGCGAGAAGGGGATGTATGTAGCTACGCTCCAGCTGGCGTGAATAATTGTTTGCTTAAAAATTCCATTAAAAGGCGAAATAAACCAGGACGTGTCTGCCGGACAGGGAGAGCCACTCCCGAAATGTGGTCAACACAATCTTTAATGAAGGGATTGTAGTAGGCATTGTTTCCAAGCCTTATTTATTAGGCCAACTTATCGCCGGGAATGGGTGGAAAATTATGATTTTGTCCGGGCATCCAGGGCGAAAGTTTCGCAGGACTGACGAAAATTGAGTATTCACTGGTGAATTCATGGTCTAATTCATGGGCACCCCTCCCACTGCACGCTTCCATTCAGAAGTTCGACCAGTTCCTGAACGGCTGGCCATTCAAGTCATTGACTAATTAACTTAGCCCAAGTTTGATCCAGTTTGGCCGCCCTGCCCAGGCAATTAAAGTTGGCAGCAACGCCCTTTGTCTCCGTTTCACGGCCCTGAAGTTGGCGAAAATACCAAACAAATTAGCATTAGAACTCTTTGCTGTGTCTTTGCAAACTTGTTTACAAGTCGTTTGGCAATTATTCAATTCAATGGCAGCGCCGTTGGCCATTTTATAAATTTTCCGCCATGCCAGTTGGGGGTGTGAAAGTTGCTGGGGGGGGGGGGGCCAAATGGCTAAATGCATTTAGAGCTGGCCCGGAAATCGCGTAATGCCCTTCGGACAGCCAGGTGGACTCGGTATCGGAATGAGGGAGGGGGAGAACGGAATAGAAATCAGGAGCAGGAGCTGGAGCTGGAGCAGGAGCAGGAGCAGGGACGGACCGGGAATCGGAATCGGAATCAGGGCCGGAGAATCAGAGAGCCATGACTGACACTGAGACAAGGCAGAAGGCCAAGGCGGAGGCGCCTTAAAGTATGCTCAATTTTCTTTCCCTTCAATTTCCGTTTCTGACAGACACAGACACGGACACAGACATGGACATGGACTGCGACTGGGACATGGACGTCAACGTGGACCTGGACTTGCAACCGGAGGGCGGCGACGATGGAGACGAGCACGAGACAGACACCCCAAGCAGTTGGCACAAACAACTTCCGCGGAGGAGTGGGCTAAAACTGGTGGATTGCGATGAAGGGGATGGGGATGGGGATGGAGATGGAGAATGGGTTTCCGGCAGAACGGGGGAAAGGACATGCAGACGGACAGACAGCCAGCCAGACAGCCAGCCAGCCAGCCAGGACACTCAAAGGGACACGGCGGTGGACTCGAATGTGGACGTGGCACTGGACACGTCGCTGGGTCTCCACGTTCGTTAGCAGTTGCATCACCATCATGTGACCCCTGAACTGTGCACCCTGCACCCTGCACCCTGCACCCTGCACCCAGCCAGCTAACCCTGCCACATTTGCCCTTTTCAGCCAGAACTGCTTCCTCTCCATTCTTTTTTCGCCACTGACTCTGGGGCATTTCCCAAAATGTCTCCCTTAATGATCTTCAAGGGGGGAATCAATTTTCAAGGCTCCCCATTGTGTGGGGGCCATTCACGAGCTGTCCTATCAGTTAATAATTTTTTAATACATTTCCCTCGATTGCGGCGTTCCAATTTTGGAAGATAGTGCTGTAATGGATAATGTTGTGTAGGGGATAGCCCATATATGTAGGTGCTTTGAATATTAGTAGTGATTAAATTCAGAGGAACCCAACAAGATTTACTATACTTACTAGTTAATTACAATAACTACAATTTCATACTTTTGCAGTTAAAAAAAACACGATTTCTGAGCAAGCTTAACTTTGAAAACATTTAAATTTTCCTTGGTTTTAATTGTATCAAAGAAAACCAATGATTATTTTTAGTCCCAGATGATAATCAGATTACTTTTAGTCCCAGATGATATTCTTAAGCCATTTATGGTGGCATTACCATGCAAAACACCTGGCTTTTGATCCTTGTAAATTGTAATCGACTTGTAGTGCCCTAAAGATGTCTTAGTGTATTTTCTCTGGCCAGTTTTGTTTCTCAAGTTGTCTTGAATATTTATCCATTTATTGCGCTTCAGTTGTAATGCCATTGTGCTGCATTTTTAAGCTGGATCTGTTCAATAATTTATTTCGGTTTCGGGCTCTGTTTAATTTGCTTTTCTGCCATGTGCCATCAGTCCAAGTCCAAGTCCAGGTCCTGTGTCCTGCGTCCTGCGTCCTGCGTCCTTCGTCCTGTGCTCCTGATCCCCTTACCATTTCTCCCACTGTCAGCAGTTAACTTTGGGCACATCCGTCGAGAATTGTTGTCGTCGTCGTCGTTGTGGCCTGTCCACACGTTGACTTCGCTGTGGATTTCAGTTGGAGCTGGAAGATGGAAGCTGGGAAGCTGGGAAGCTGGGGAACTGGGGAGCTCCATCAAAAAAGTTGCCTCGCCTGTCGGGGCGGTTTTCTTTGCCAGCTTCCGCTTCAGGGCCATCAAAATTTGTCCGCAACTCGTAAAATGAAATATGAAAATGGCACGGACAGATCTTTTACGATTGCGTTATGCAAGTTTCTGTCTAATTTGTCATGATTTCTTCGAGCACACAGCGCGCCTAATTATGTATCCTGGTTTCGGGTATTTAGCTCTGGCTTTTCCCTCATAACTTATTATTATGGCTCACACGTGAGGTGCTTTTGGGCTTGGGTTTTTGCCTGGTCGCCGCCTTCATTGCCAATTCAAAGTCAATTAAAGTCTCACGCAATTTGCTTGTCAAGTGGCAACAAAGAATTTAAAAACTTTCTTCCCCGCTCACGGACGCCTTGAATGGGATGGGCGGGGGAGGGGCTGGGAAATTGGGAAAACTTGCCTGGGAAATTATTAAAATTTTAATTACGCAACTCTACGGGGAAAACTTGTAGACATCGCTCTGTTGTCGCTGCCATTGTCGTCATGGTTGACGTTACACAAACCTGCAAAAGGTAAAGCAAACAGGGGGCTGGCTGCGATTTTTGGGCCGCACACTTGGTACCCTGTACTTGCATATTTTGGCAATGAATTCTCGACCATTTGAAATTACATCCTCTAAGAGAATCCATCGTGCATTGAACTATTCATTCACTTAAGGCACTTTTAGACAGTGTCGTAGTTACAAGATAGAATTATATCTTGCAGATAAAATAAATTCAAACATGGCCTCGAATGAATACCAATTCATGCCGCTTTGTGTGACCATTTTGCATAAATTGCGAACATTGTATTTGGTAGGGGAAACGATATGGCCAAAATGAAGTGCTATTTCGGTCTATGGAAATGAGGAATTTAGTTGAAATTGGCCGAAATTGTAGGCGAACGGACCGACAGGGCCAAGTTCAAGCCCAAGTTTGGGCCCAACTGGGTTTGCTTGAGTCGGATGACGCACTGGCGCACGGCTCGGGGGGCAGTGGCGGGTCTGAAGGACCCGAAGGACGAAACAACCAACCACCCACCCACCCACCCACCCACTCATTGTGCTGCGGCTGCTGTTGTCGTTGCGGTTGTTCCTTGCCTTGTTTTCGGTGATGTTCGAGGTGGGTGGTGGATGGATGGGTGGATGGGTGGCAGTCCTTTTGGCCAGGCCCACACAAAAAGCCAGCGCTGACGTGCTTAAATATGAAAGTACCCTTCGGTGCAGGTGGGTGGAGGGCACCGATGAGCGATGCCTTCGCCTTGACGGCGCTCAGTTCAGTTCAGTTCAGTTCAGTTCAGTTTTCGGGTGACTATCTCTAATCCAATGCCGCTACTTGTGCTTGTACTTGCAGATCGCACTGAGACCGATTTGGGATAAGACACGCTCTCCCAATTACCTGTCACTGACCAACCACTTGGCCAGTTGGCTCGAGAAGCAGCAGCCTTAGCCCAAAAGAGGAAAAGTAGACGTATCGCCATCGGAAACAGGGCGAGCCTTCACCATGGGCAAGAAGAACTCAAAATTGAAGCAGGACACCATCGATCGGCTGACAACAGACACATACTGTAAGTACCCGTACATCTCCATCTGCGTGTGATGTACATATACGTATACGTGTATGTACATATGTACGTATGTATGTATATGTGTATACATCTGTCTCCTTCTCGTCCGTGCTGCGTATTCCGGCCACAAATCACGGTTGGGTGCGTTGGCAGCCTTGAACTCCCCGGAATGAGTTACGAGTCGTTGCCTGAAAGCCTTTTTGGCAGCTCCGGTAATGTCCCATGCCCACTGCACCACGGCACGACCATCATATATCAGTGGGAAAGTTCTCACTGCGCTCGCATTTCCGGGCTAAAGCGCAATCCTTTCAACTGCTCATTTGCCCCGCAACTGGCCATTCATTATTTCTGGGATTTCTGGGATTTGGTCAGCAAATTCCATTTCACTTAGCTGCGGATGGCCAACAAATCCTTAATGGTTAAATATGCTAAGCGCAGTGGGAATGTTCAAGTGCTTCTTTAAAATTAACATACACGCATTTGTATAATATCTTAAGAGGTGCAAAAAGAACGAATTGAAATCCATTACTCGGCTTAACATTCGTTGTGTTTAAATATGATTATAGCAGTGCCAAGGCTTAAGAAAGAAATGTATTAATTGGTATGACAGAGGGAGGTTAATTTAAGAGCAATGAAAACTGGTCTAGGAAATGGTAACATATCGCAGCTTTAAGATGTGGCAGGGAGCACTGTGAGCTTGTAATTTGTTTAGTTGCCACAAAATGTTGCAAAATTGGTTGGATCCAGACCAATTCGGACGTTGGTCGTTGAACACTTTTCGATTCCGTTGCAGTTTTTTTTTTCCTTTTATGCAGGGTATGGCCCCTCAAGGCTTGTGTTCCATTTAATTTTTTATGTAATTTCTCTTGGACATTCGCATGCGTGTGTATGTGTGTGTGTGTGTGTGTGTGTGTGAAGAACCCACCGAGCGACGTAGCATACAGTTTTATATTTTCTAATAGTTGCACATGCCAGAGCGCCCCGAGGGGCCAACAACGTCGACATACATACATACGTACATACGTGTACGTGTGTACACATGTACATGCGATTGCATGTGTGTGTACGATTGCAAGTCGTCCTGGCGCGAGTCCTGCAATGGAGGTTTCTTCATTGGAGGCTCCTCCATTGGCCCATTGCGCTTCGATTGCAGTTTAAGCGCTTGGCTATATGAGCTTTAAGAGTTTTCTTTTATTGTTTATTGCCTCAAGTGCCCTCATAAGTAGGCAATACTTTTCTCCATTCCTTTTGTGCGCCACGACTGCCATACACATATGTATGCACACGTATGTACATATGTATGTGAGTGCAGAGCGACAACCTTTTATTCGCTGCGCTTAAAGTCGTCTCATGGCATTTTGATATTAGGCGAAATGCTATTGCACGGCTTAGTGTTCGATTAGCGGCTTGTTGAGTGCATATTTTACGCCCATAAATTGCCGAGCAACGTGGTGTTTGCCAAAACAGTCATCTAGCTGCTTGGCGGTCCGTTAACAACGTGGCTTGTGTGTGCAAAATGCACGCACGCATTAAATAATACATCCAATTTATATGCTGTGAGTGGGTCTGATACTTGTTGAATTTATGAACTACAGTCCTAATAATATATATATATAGCACAATGGTTTGCCTTGTTTACTAAATGTAAGTAAACTTCTTTAGCCATATTCGCTGAAGTTTACTTACACTTAAGACCACATTTTGATAGCTCAGTCGTAAAGTTCTTAATTGAAACGAGTGAGTGCGATAAAAAAGGGACGATTGAGGAACAGACCAATACTATAAGGAGTGCATTAGAGTGCAATAGTTCAGTGAATGGCGGGCGAAAGAATAACAAGTTGAAATGTGTGCAACATTTGATTACTTTTCGCCGCCCCTTAGCTTGCCACATGCCTTCTCATTTATTTAGCCCTTCTCCATCCCTTCTCCATCCCTTCTTCAACCCTTCCTTACCCCTTTCTTCACCCCTTCTTTAGCCCTTCTTCACCCCTTCTTTACCCCTGTTTTACCCCTTCTTTACCCCTGCTGCTGCCCTTCTTTTTCACCCCACATACATGTCAATTTCTGTTTGTTTTACGCTTCGACAAACAGTCGCAGTATGGGGCGCAAGGGCGTTATGACGGTATGGCGGGACTTGGGGGCAAAATCGCTTATAAAACTAAAATGCACGACCCTTGCCAAGGGACATGGGACCATGGGTAAATGGACCCCCATAGCCCCCACCCCCATGGCTTACGACACGCTGCAGCAATGTCATATGGCAATAGCATTCGGAACCGCATTCATTTGGCTTTGGCACATGCATTTCTCTATGCAAACAGACAGAACATCGCAGTCGGTTTGCTGTCGAGGATTGCAAAAAGATGCTATGTCCTGTGGCGCCCCAGCACTCTCCACACCACTCTCACCCCCCCCCCCCCTCCCCCCCCGGCAATCTCACCCCAGCCCACGCCCGCCCATGTCCATGCCCATTCAACATCCGCCCTGTTGGCACCTCCCATCTGATTTCGCACGCATTGGCTGACACTCAAAATTCACTTCAATGTTGAAATTATTATTGCACTTGTTGTGCTCCCTGTTCCCAGCACCCAGCACCCAGTTCCCAGCACCCAGTCCCCAGTCCCCAGTTCCCTGCTCGAGATTGGACGGAGTGGGCGACTGGTTGAGGGAGCACTCAACTTCTCCTGACATTTTGTCTGGCATTTAGCAGTGGAAATCAAATGTGTACAAGCAACAAGCACAGCTGAACATAACATAACAGAACAGCAAGAGCATACACTGAGGGAAAAATATATAACAAAGGTCCCACAACTGGGTACTCTAAACTTACCCAATAATTTGTACGTTTTAGAGGACTTTTAACTTTCTTTTCAATATGATTGTTGGTGATATTTGAATTTTAACAACACTTCAAGCCAAGACATTGCCAAATGTAATGCGTTTTTTGTACAATAGTGCTGCAGGTTTTGGTTGAGTGTAAAAGGAAAAATCAGAAGACGATCGAAGGGTTGTGGAAATGGGCTGATAGCCAGTCTGCATTGCCCGTCTTGTTGGTTCTTTTAGCCCGGGCCCACTGTTGTGCACACATGCTGTGTATAATTTGCTAATGGCGCCGGCATTGGGCAACCTATCACTCTATTACCCGACCACCTACTCATACTTAACCCCCTCACCCCTTAACCCCTTAGTCCCTTTACCCCCTCACCCCTTTACCACTGCCCCCTCAAAGTCGCCGCTTGCATCAGTCGTCCATCCATTGAGTCACTTATGCGGTGCCGCACTGTTCAGTTGCACTGTGCTCCATTCGGTTACTGCCATTCCCTGGCTGCTGCTCGTCTATAGAGGCAAATTGATAAAGCAACAAACAGAAAGCCATTCGCCTGGGAAACGGCTGAACGGGGCTGAAACTGGGCGTACTGCGATATAACGACATTAGAAAATTGCCAATCGATGGGAAATTATGATGTGCTTTGAGTCAACTTTAGCTGGCGGCGATGTTTTAGCATTTCAGGAACAATGAGTGGGGGGGGGGGGGGGGGGGTGGCATCGCAGGCAAACCCAATCAAGGCGGGGAATCGAATCAATGGAAGCTGAACTGCTAATATGCCATTCCATGTGATCGGGTTGCATTGCAGTACAAAAGAGCCAGCCCAATTAGGGGCGAATTGCAGAAGGGTTTTCGAGACCACGCCTGAAAGTATGCAAGGATATATAATACTATGTACAAGGATACACTGGATGTAAGGCACATGCTGGATGGCTTGGGATATCACTAGAGTTTCAATATCTTTAATCCCCCATATCACTGCCTAAGAGTATGCAATAAAAACGAATGTCTTTGACTGTCGCTGACAACCATATAGTAGATATTTTTCTAGTTACCTTCAGCAAGCTGAGGTGCGCCTCCTTGCATACGTGTTCGTAGAATTTAATTATAGATATAATCATGATTAATTAGTGGGTGAGTGCGGTGGCATCTGGGCCCTGTTCCGAGAACCAATTTGAGATAGGATCTGTGTGTCTGGTTGCACACCAATTTGTCCCTGCTGGGATGTGTGTGCAAAACTATGACTATGACTATGACTATGACTGTGACTGCGACTATAGGTGTATGTTTAAGTATGGGTTTATGTGGATAGGGACGATGGGGGCGTAGCCCCGCCCCAGGTGAGCGGTTGCGTTACAGTTGCGTGCGAGGCCACCAAGGGGTTAACCACAGACATGCGATGTGGCTGTGCTCAGGGTTAAGCCGCGTGGCGAGGTCACTTGTTGCCCCGCCGCTCGGAATCGCTGGGATCTAATCAAGTTTGGTAAATATTTGAGCCGAACTGGGGACGACGCACATCCTTGTGGATGTGGATGTGGATGTGGATGTGGAAGTGGAGCACTAGCACTAGCTGCAAGGTTTTTTGAGTTAAGTTGAGTTGAGTTGGTGGCCAAAAAACACGCACGCTCCTTGTGATTTTCGCCTGTGTGCGTGCGTGTCAGCACGAGTATGTGTGTGTGTGTGTGTGTGTGTGGCCCGCATGCAGCTCGCAGCTCATTTAAAGTTCACTTCTCGTTTTCCCCCTCACTTTTCCCATCCAAAAGCGGCACAAGGGGTAAGGGGAAAGGGGTAACGGGTAAGGGGTAAGGGGTAAGGGTGTGAGGCCTTTGCCAGCCATTCATTAATTAGCATGTGGCCACACCCAGCGGGAGGTCCTTGCTGTGTCGCCATCCCTTCGTGAGTGCAGTGCGTGTGTGTATGTGTGAAAAGTTGAAATTAAATCAGTTTAAAAATTAAATTAAGTAAATACAAAGAGGCCAAGCTGGCGGCATTTTCGGCTCTTTTTGAGCGCCTCAAAAAAATATAAATAAGATTGTATAAACGCTGCGGGCCCCAAAACAGCTTGCTCCAAACAAAAAGAGGAAAAAACGAGCGCCGCCTTGTGCAAATAAACATTTAAATCGAAATAATTCTGGCCAGGACCCGCACAACCCGCACAAGTCCCGCTGTCCTGGCAAGTCCTGGTACTACGTACTAATTTGCCTTACAGCTGCCGGCGCAACACAAACACCAGCACATCAGCACATCAGCCAGCGATATGTATTATTCATGTAGCCGCAGTAAAAGTCGGCAAGGATAACGCTCCTTGGAGCTTACTTAGCCGACGCGTTGGCGTGCGCAGACTTTTAACAAGCCTGCGGGGCAATCTCTGGGTTATTCAGATACACACGCACACACGTACACACGCATAAGCAAGTGTATCTAGATGTGCTCGTCTATATGCCACGGACATAGGCTGCGGCCAATTTCAATTGCGTGCAGCAGCTGAAGCCGTCTTTGGCGCCAGCGTGGGGCACACTCGCCAGGAATGGATAGGTCTACCTATTGGCGGCGGGCCATTGCCCAAGCGCCCCATCATCCAGCCTGCTCGTCTCCATCATCATCGGCAGCCCAGCTCAGCGTTGCTGCTCATCTTCAAAGTGGTCTTAGCCCACATAACTATGGGCCATGCTGGCGCCCAAGAGTGTTCCATAATTGTGGGCTATAATGGAGTGCATACGTGTATAAGTAAAGTGCACAATCAAATTAAAAGTTGAATTTACAAAAATGTACAAAAAATTTACAAAATTTACAAAAATTTACAAAATTTACAAACATTTTACAACACTTACAAAAGCAACGCAAATTATATTACACGCTGGAAAAACCTATTAGTTTTCCCCCTTATTTATGTGAATAACTAAAATGGTTTGTTTAAGCCTTCACGCTTATTAGCCGGCTTAGTTGTGTTAGCCTAATGACAGCCTGCAGCCATTTGATTATGCATATTCATTAAAGCTTCAAGCGATGCACTACCGCTTCGTTGCATCTATTAGATAGCCAAATAGTTGTGTGTATGCCTGTTTAAGCTAAATAACTCTGCGCACACCTATGTATGTACATGTAGAGGTAACCCTGAAAGGCTGTAATTAATTAAATGATTTATTAAATGAGCTGTGCACTCACCATGGCTGATGCACTTCCCTTTTGGCTGGCCGTAAATTGTGCTTGCATATTACTCATACGCAGCGTGGCGCTAGTATCAGCAGCAGCATCAACATCAGCAAAGGCACAAATATGGATGGGGATGGAAGTGGGATGGGAATGGGTTGGGGATGGGAATGGGAGTGGGAATGCGGATGTGAAGGAGGACGTGTCCGCTAAGCCTGTCAAGTGAACGCCATCAATCTCCAAGGGCAGTCTGGCCTTAGACGAACTTAAGCCGCCATAACTCAGCGGCTCAGCAAAGGCACTTGAATGCTGGATAAGTGGGTGGCATGGTTTTGGGTTTTGCTAAGGATGGTTTCCGCTGGCGATGGGTGGATTGATATCGGTGTGCTGCTGGGCGGGATATGTTGGATATTAAGAATGATGGCCTTGGGACTCTGGAGGCGCAACTAAGTGCGGCCGTTTAGCCGGCTGCTTTATTGTTCCCAATGCAATTGCTCAACTAATCGGGAAATTCTGCCATTTGCCTCTCGTTGCAGTCACTGAAAAGGAAATTCGTCAATGGTAAGTATTTCCATGGATTTTTCGCACAACACGGCACGGGCTTTCCTCTATTTGTGGGCTCGATTCGTATCCCTTTTGGTTTATGGCATTTTCATTTCCATTTTCATTTTCATTTTCATTTACGCTTTCGATTCGATTACGCGCGCCCAGGACTTAAATGTTTCATTTTCCGATGCGTTTTGTGTGGCTGTAATTAATGGTGGAATTTCAGCTCGCTGGCTGCGGTTGCACTGCGAAAAGTTGAAATTAATGGCAGCACGAAATAAAATGTAAATAGAATTTAAAATGCAAATGCAAAATGCAAAATGCAAAATGCAAAATGGAGAATGCAAAATGCAAAAGCGTGCGCGTGTGCGAGTGCGAGTGCGAGTGATTTCCCGGAGGTAAACATTTTCCGGAGCCAATATTTATCTTTCATTTGTTGTGTGCTGCCTCAATTATTGGTTTTTAATTTTATTCCTGATTCGTATTATTTCTGGGTACCGCATCTCTGTCTGTCTCTCTCACCCTCACCCGCTCTCTCTCTCTCTCTCCCCCCCCCCTCTCTCGCTCTCACTCTTTTTCTCCTTTATGCTAATTTGTTTATCTCGCCCCGTCTCTCTATAAACCCGCTGTCTCTTCCTGTGAACTCTGTGTGCTATGCTATCCGCTATCCCGATCTCTGACCTCTGACACATCGAAGGCACAAGGGCTTTCTCAAAGACTGTCCGAATGGCTTGCTGACCGAACAAGTGAGTACCCTTCCAATTTGATCCCCCCTCCATCATAATCATCATCACCACCATCTCACCATCATCACCATCATCATCGCCATTATCCATTGTCACCATTTGCCTGGCTTTCATCATAAGCGACCACAAACGGAATCCTCTTATTTCGGGTCATCCCCGGCAAACTGCATACATGTGCAATGTATACACGTATACAAGTATTTTACACACACATATACATGTATATATTTAAGCCACGCTCTGCCCCGAAACCCGGAATGCGGTTTGTCCTTATTTTCAACGTTCGGTGCTTTTTTGTGGCTGACTTTTGTGGCTTGAATAAAATAAATACAAGTTATACCACACATGGACACATGCACGAGGTCCGTACTTTGGACATCCGCCAGTGGACTCCGGAGGCGGGGTAATCCATTCATTGATTTGACATTTTCAAGTCGTTCGACTCACAGCTGCAACGTCAGCAAATAAACTGCACTGCATTTTCGTCCCTCAGAAAAGGGGAAAAGCAGTTGCCACATAAATTCCCCCCCTACACAACCAGCTCACACTTACCATACATTGCGATATATAAGTATACGAACGCGATAAGGTGAATCGCCGGCAAGGAACCAAAACCCATTTGAAACTGAAATGCACCACCCATCCATTCGTGCGAGTCGTTTATTTCACTTAACTGGAGAATTTCGAAATTTTCACGCTAATGCTACTTTATGTGTCTAGTTCTGACTTGCTTACTCAACTCTGAACACTGAACGCTGAACACTGAACGCTAAACACTGAACGCTGAACACTGAACACTGAACACTGAACACTGAACACTGAACACTGAACACTGAACACTGAACACTGAACACTGAACACTGAACACTGAACACTGAACACTGAACACTGAACACTGAACACTGAACACTGAACACTGAACACTGAACACTGAACACTGAACACTGAACACTGAACACTGAACACTGAACACTGAACACTGAACACTGAACACTGAACACTGAACACTGAACACTGAACACTGAACACTGAACACTGAACACTGAACACTGAACACTGAACACTGAACACTGAACACTGAACACTGAACACTGAACACTGAACACTGAACACTGAACACTGAACACTGAACACTGAACACTGAACACTGAACACTGAACACTGAACACTGAACACTGAACACTGAACACTGAACACTGAACACTGAACACTGAACACTGAACACTGAACACTGAACACTGAACACTGAACACTGAACACTGAACACTGAACACTGAACACTGAACACTGAACACTGAACACTGAACACTGAACACTGAACACTGAACACTGAACACTGAACACTGAACACTGAACACTGAACACTGAACACTGAACACTGAACACTGAACACTGAACACTGAACACTGAACACTGAACACTGAACACTGAACACTGAACACTGAACACTGAACACTGAACACTGAACACTGAACACTGAACACTGAACACTGAACACTGAACACTGAACACTGAACACTGAACACTGAACACTGAACACTGAACACTGAACACTGAACACTGAACACTGAACACTGAACACTGAACACTGAACACTGAACACTGAACACTGAACACTGAACACTGAACACTGAACACTGAACACTGAACACTGAACACTGAACACTGAACACTGAACACTGAACACTGAACACTGAACACTGAACTCTGAACACTGAACACTGAACACTGAACACTGAACACTGAACACTGAACACTGAACACTGAACACTGAACACTGAACACTGAACACTGAACACTGAACACTGAACACTGAACACTGAACACTGAACACTGAACACTGAACACTGAACACTGAACACTGAACACTGAACACTGAACACTGAACACTGAACACTGAACACTGAACACTGAACACTGAACACTGAACACTGAACACTGAACACTGAACACTGAACACTGAACACTGAACACTGAACACTGAACACTGAACACTGAACACTGAACACTGAACACTGAACACTGAACACTGAACACTGAACACTGAACACTGAACACTGAACACTGAACACTGAACGCTGAACACTGAACGCTGAACACTGAACACTGAACACTGAACACTGAACACTGAACACTGAACACTGAACACTGAACACTGAACACTGAACACTGAACACTGAACACTGAACACTGAACACTGAACACTGAACACTGAACACTGAACACTGAACGCTGAACACTGAACACTGAACACTGAACACTGAACACTGAACACTGAACACTGAACAGTAAAGACTGAACAGTAAACCCCAGTCGACGGCAATAGCAAACATTTACTTGTCTAACCGCTCTCCTCTGCCATCTCCCCTCTCTGTCTGTTTCTCGTGCCCGCTCGCTCTATCCATCCGCAGGGCTTCATCAAAATCTATAAGCAATTCTTCCCCGACGGAGACCCCAGCAAGTTTGCCTCCCTGGTCTTTCGTGTCTTCGATGAGAATAACGTAAGTACGGCGTTATGCTGACGTGTGACTATATATATCTTATATATTATATCGAATCCGAAGGATGGCGCCATTGAGTTCGAGGAGTTCATTCGGGCCCTGTCCATCACATCACGCGGAAATCTGGACGAGAAGCTGCACTGTAAGTTTGTGATATAAATAAATAGGGATCTATGCCTGATATAGTAAAATATTACATTGGAATTAGGTTACGCCTCGCAAAGGCTGCTAACTATTCCTGTGCTGTAAATATTATGATAGATCGAATAGAAGTTATAAAGTTTTTACTATTTTTCAGGGGCTTTCCGGTTGTACGACGTGGACAACGATGGCTACATAACCCGCGAGGAGATGTACAACATAGTGGACGCCATCTACCAGATGGTAGTAAGTATCGCTGCAGCCTTACAGCTACAGCATCCTAAACTACAGTGAACACTCGCTTGCAGGGACAACAGCCGCAGACGGAGGACGAGAACACGCCGCAGAAGCGGGTGGACAAGATCTTCGATCAGATGGACAAGAACCACGACGATCGGCTGACGCTGGAGGAGTTCCGCGAGGGCAGTAAAGCTGATCCACGTATAGTGCAGGCGTTAAGTTTAGGTGGTGATTAACCGCGGGACCTGTAGTCGTGCGGGGGAGGGGCGGGGAGGGAGCGATAGGGACGGCGATGGGGGGCAGCAACGAATCAAGGATCAGGAGGGTCAAAGGTCGCCCCACAAGCACGTCCACACCACGCCCGTGTACCATATGCCATTTGACCTTTTTAGGGGGGCGGGGTCAGTTCGATAGCCCCCAACCTCCTACACACACACCCACACACACACACACCCACACACACACACACACACAGAGTTTAGACCCTTGAGAACTCGTCTTAAGTGAAATTCCAACTAATAGCTAATTATTTACGCATATATACATGATTTTGCTATTAACAACAAACAGCGCAGCCGCATAAAGCTGAAAAACAAAACTGGTTAATGAACAATTCGTAAATTAATGGAAAACAAAACAACACCAATTTAAGTCGTAAAAAACGCTTTTTTAAACCAATACTTAACTCGTATTTGTGTATGCGGCAGCATGGATGAATATAGGTATTGAATAAATGAAAACCTACATAAATTAACTATTAGGCACTTGCTCCATGATGATCTTAGGCATTTTTATTGAAATGCTTGCCAAGCGAACGAGGAACTCTAATTGACAACTATCGCAAAGAGTCGCCGATTAATTAGGCCAGTGAATAGTTGCAATTTTTGTTGCGAATACCAAAAAACTAGAGTCAACTGAAGCTACACAGCTACTCGACCCAAAAATATGAATAATAATACATAAAGCAGCAACGCCTCAGCTGGCACTTATGCCTATAATATCTACATATATACTGGTACTTGTACCGATACTTATTCGCTATTGGCTTAGACGCCCCCCCAATTGTTATTATATATATATATATTTTTTTTTTGCCGGGCCAGCTGCTCTAACTGTTGATAATCGAACGTGTTGATAATCGAAATTGAAGCTACAATTAAGCCAAAGACGCCGCACACTGACACACAGACCTATTTACTCTCAAGCTAATCGGAAAATCGACTCTATTAGCTCCTTAAGAGTCCCAAATAGTCCTGAAAAGTTGTGGACAAACTTGCATGTGGATAACGTAGCGCTATGAAGCATGCGGCTTGGGTACTCCTCTTGAATGCCCGGATTCTTCAGTCTCCATTCTCCATTTTCCATTCTCCATTCTTCCTCGCATCGAGCTTGACAATCAACCTGATTTTGCTGCAGACCATCTAATGGTTCCAATCACCCGCTCACCTCAAGACATCATCTCATCGGGCACGGGAGGAGGCCGCTCTTAGAAGAATCTTTGATAGAACTTTAATCCTTTTCTATGTGTTTTTATTGTGCATGCCTTACCAGAGCAACGATAATATCAAATTGTGTATTTCTACTCGTATTTGTACTTGTTTTTACACATCACCAGAGCTTGAAAATATATCGTAAGGGGGGAAATCCCTATAATGCCTTACCAAAAAACAAACGTAAACTATCATCACCCATCTCTCTCTCTCTCTCTCTATCGCTCCATCTCTCTCTCTCTCTCTCTCTATCGCTCCATCTCTCTCTGATACACACATATGATTTTCGATTTGATTATCCTTTTCGTTTGATGAGCTACTTCCTCTTCTAATTCACAAGAAGAGCCATCTAATCACCATGCTAAAATAATTTCTATATTTTATATGTGGTTCAGCTTTAGATTGTAAAGGAAACGTTATTGTAAAGATATTATCTCAGTAGCCAGTTAACTGAACACGTTTATAAGAACCATATCCAATCTATCCCATCCCAATCTATCCCATCCAATCTATCCCATCCTCATCAGCATTCATCCCAAATTGTAGTGTTGCCTTGTAGAAACTCTAAATTTTGCTTCCCGCTTAGAAATCCAAACTTTAATCGAAATCGATATGCTAGCCAAAGACTTTTGCTTTGTCGCTGAGGTTTCAGATTGGATCGGCCCTAGATAATGCTTATCCCATCCTCTCTGTCACCGATATTCCGATTCCAAATCCGATTCCGAGGTTTCCACCATATTTGTTTTGATTGCCCAGCACCCGATACATATTTCTAGTTGTACACTCGTATTTAAATACACCTAGATAATGGCCAAATAAATTGATATACACACCTATATATATAGAGAGAGAAATATATAGTATATATATATATATATATATGTACACACACAGATAATGATAATTATATATACATCTATTATTAAATAGAAGTCCCCATTTGTATTTTACTTGTGCAATTTGCAAATTGTTTTTGCATAGATTTATTGTTGGAAACGATTTGAATTTAAGAAGACACTCACACTTACACTGCACAAGATTGCATGCCTTTCTGTCCTCGAAGAAAGTGAAATAAAAAATGAGTAAATCAAGCGAAGCTGAGAAGATATCGATATCTAAATATACGAAACTATGAGTATACCTATACATATATGCAACAGATACAAATCAACAGGTCGATGGCAAACCAAATTTAAACAAACTGCAGCAACAATCAATTTTCGCGCTTCTTACACTCAAACTTTAAATTATTGTGAACTACATACGTGTATATTGTACATACAACGGCGTAAAGTTGAAAGCCCCGACAAAAAATGCAGCATAGTTTATAAGAAAATCCCATACTCACTCACACGTATTGCTATAAAAGCCAATAAGCTTATAGGAAGCTTAACGTTAATCTCAAAAAAACACCTTTTGTCGACTACTCTATTGATATGTATTTTTTTGGGTATCTAGTAAGCTACTACATTGATAACGTTAACGATACTGATAGCAGATGAAAACCTTACTTTGTGTGCATTATATTCAACATAAGCAATACTTAATTTAGCATTCGAATGCATTAAGCAATGTTTATTAACAATTAAATCGATTCTAAACTTAAACACCCGATTGAAGCCCATTCTCCACACAACACACATTCTACATTCTACATGCTACATTCTACATTCTACACACAAACACATACCTAACAAGTTTTTGGAATTATTGCGAAAAGAAAACGATAAACTTAAAGCAAAAAAAAATCGAATGTGCAGTTTTATTTCATGGCTTCGTTGTAAAACTGTCTACAGTTGACATTGGATTAAATACTATATACCTAACCCGGAATTATCGGGCCCATAATGCCATTTGAAATGGTGAGGTAGGGAAAATTCGTGGAAATTCGCCATGACGCCTACCAGGGCCTCCAGGGAATCGGCTTGGATTTCAATTTGGAGGGCAGAAGCTGCTCCAGCTTTTCAGCGAACTCGGTGCTCAGCTGATAACCGTTGTGTTGCAGAATTCCGGACACTTCCAGGACGCATTCGCGAAAGCCGCACCAGTAGCTCTGATATACTCTGGATGCAGGCGATGTAGTGGGCGTGGCCACAGGATTGTACTTCCTGCGCAGGTAGTGAAGGGTCAGTTCAAGGACGTCTGCCATTTCCATTTTGGCCAAGGTTTCGGCGTCCTGCAAACATTTGCATGCATGTAATTTTTGCACTGACCCTGGGTCAGAGGTCAATGCGACCCCACTCACCAGGTGGGTCACCCCCTGAAGCAACTCCTTCATATCGTCCAGGCAGCGGTTAATCTGCGCCCGCCTCTTCCTCTCCATCATTGGCTTGAACACCTTGCGATACTGATCCGATCGCGACATGGTTGGCTTCTTTGCCCCACTATGGGACTCCTGCTCCTCGGGACCTGTCATCGTAAGCCTGGCCCAGCTCCACCTCCGGATCTCCAGCGACTGAATGGCCCAACGCAGTGGAGCAGCAGCGACAGCTTAGACACACCCTAGGTAGCGGGTAGCGGGTTCCGGGCATATTGGTTATATGCAAACAAAGGCTCATCCCACATACTCGTACGAATCTTCAAGTGCGCCCCGCGTTTTTCCTTATAGCCACTCTGCACAATTTGTATCTTTCGTATTAGCTATTTGTTTTGGCCTTAAGAACTGCATATTGCGAGGTATTCTTCAGTCGCCCAATATCAATTAACATGTCTTGCATTAACCATCTCCGATTTCCGACAGCTTTTGCAATCAAAGCAGCGCCGCCGACTGCAGACGAGGAAAAGGGCACCTCACTTGGGGATCCTAGGAATCGGAAAGTAAACGTTGGTGATACTCGGTTGTTGTTGGACACATGGCTGGTCAAGCGGAAGTCGAAATGGGGGACTCCAAAGTAATTCAGCGAATAAGATTTACAATAACAAGCGAAGCTGCACTTTATAAAATGATTTCCGAGTTGTTTACGCATAATATTTATTTTATAGTATAGTATAGTATAGTATAGTATAGTATTAAATATTTCAGTTGGATGAAGTAAATAAGTAGAAGGCTTGTATATAAAAGTATATTAATTTATTGTATAGCATAACATTTCTACTGCTCATTCACGCATTTCTTATGTTCATCATAAATTTTATATAAATAAAATATTAACTCACGTTGTGAAATATTTTTTGCCGTGCACTCGACTATTATACAACTTCAGTTGGTGGCAAAGCTGCGGAGAATCTGGTTCTGAAGGCTTCTGTTTATTTGGGTTTCTGCGACGATGGCTTTTGCGCCAGCTGAAGTATCTGCGTTGCCGCCTTTGTTTTCGTTGATCTGGGGCTTTTCAAATGGCCTTTTGAGATTGCGGCAAGCGCGCGTTTCCCACGCTCGATCCCCACTTACTATCCCCACTTACCACGACCATGGTGCACGCGAGTGCGGCAAGCTGCTGAGGCAAGCTATTAAACGCCACACATGACACTGGGAGGGGGCGGCGTGGCCGGCGAGTCGCCACATGTTGTGTGCCAGAGAACTTTGCTCCGATCCCCAATATCATCGCATAGTTGTCGCTGTCTGCTCGTGCGCAACCTGCAATGCAACTTTGCATACCCTTACTGCAGGGTATTCGAGCTTGGGCCTCAAACAGGTGGTTTATCATAGTTATTATTCTGCATCTCTGCTATTAAGTCAACTTTACTGCAATCTATAATTTAAAAGGTAGTTAGGAATCAAAAGTTTACTTAAAACACGTATTTTATTGAAGGGAATGAATAAATATAATTAACTTACCTGAAGAGACTTCAAAATGTACTTCTAACAGTTATCCTAAAGGTACGAAATTGATAAGCTATTATGCCAAGTGTTCTATGACTTGGATCTAAGATCTTGTTTAGCTCTCCTCTGATCTTTGAGAACTTAGGGATTACCTACACGTTTCTGGGCAGGCACAAGTGGGCCGAGGCAGTGTAGATTCATCACGTTCTCACTCAACACACGCAGCTCATTAACAGCCCCGCTGACAACTTGTCAGGGATTCCCCCTCGTGGATCAGCCTGCTCCGAAGCCCCCGGAGCCCCTGCCCATTCCAAAACTTCGCGCCGGGAGCGTGGGAAATTATGCGTGTTGGTGGGACGTAGGGCGGTGAAAATTGGCGCGCTCTTCGGGGGGCCACACCGCGTGGCATTGACAACTCATCCGCATTTGGCGCCCAACGATGCGTTGGCATCAGTGGGTCACAGGGATTACGGGATTGCGGGACTACGGCTGGGATTCCAGATCCAAAACTTGCAGCTTTCGAAGACCTCAAGCGATTGGAGGAGAGTGGCGGAAGTCCAGAAATAGACGCATGGCACATAAATTATGGATCGTATCGAGTATCGATTAGCCCGGGACATGCCGAGCGATAGGGCGACATATATTTTTATTACCCTCTCAGGGACAGGGACCTGCACTTGTTGGGTTCGCTACGGTTCCGCTTCTACGAAAGATCCCTCTGCCATATCACAGATATACATATGTACATATACGAACGCTCCCCCAACCGAACCGAGTTGTGGGAAATGTTTTCCCAGGACAACAGCTAATTGTCACTCCAAGGGTTGTGCCCGCAGCCCAGACGACAGATAAGCGGGCAAGTGAAGCCAAGCGATCTGAGTCAAGTGAAGGGCTTCAATTTCTTTCCCGAGTGGAACTGCAATATCGAAATTACATTTGTAACAGACGTTTTAGTCCCCAATCCCCGGCTAATGGCACTTACAAATATAATATATATTCATCTGAAATTCAAGAACATGCGCACTGCGCACTCAAGGAGCAGCGCTCAAAAGGGGATCTTCAGGGGTACAGTGGGTGGAACACAGCGATATATACTATATAACCTTGTTTATAGTATCTAAAAATTAGCTAAGAAAAGGTCTGTAATTAAAACATGATTTAAAAATAACAACATACATGTAGATAATTAGATAATTTTTGTAAAATTATTCTGTTGCCCCATTGATGTTGGCCCACTGTGCGCTCTTATCAGGCATTTCCTTTCCCCATCGAGGCATTCTAATGCCGTGGACATTGGGCCGAAACGCCTATAAACTCGCTCATTAAAAATGTTTCAATTATGGCCCATCTTGAACCGATGCTGATGGGGTTGTCGGCAATGATTTACATTATAAAAATCCCCGTTATCTGCGCATTTAATACGCTCCACTCCCGTTTGCCATCCACACAAAAAGGAGATATGTGTATTCCCCGCGATATTCCCAAGCGGCCAAAAATAGACACAAATTGTAACGCACTTGAAGTGCACTCTGAAACATCTTGAAGTCCAAATAAAATAGCAGATAGACCCACAATAATATACGTTGATATATACATGTATATACATATAGGGCCAGGCGCAGGCACGTCAGGCATGCGGTAGTACGAGCGAGAGCGCTGCGCTGCCGGAGCGAGAGGGAGCGAGTGGGTTGCATTGCACACACAACATGTGAATGCAGAGTTCAAGTGCATGCCGTGACACAGGCACACACACACACACACACAAGCACACACAGATGAGTGGCTGCTGCAAAGTGTTTTTTCCCAGGCGCTATTAATAATATCTATCCCGTCGCCGATCCGATCCGATCCGAGCCGAGCCGATCCGATCCGATCGGATCCCATCCAATCCGATCCGATCGGATCCCATCTTGCGGCACTACGATTATGACGCTCGACACGATGAGGCATTCGAAGTGTTTCCCGATCGCGGAGTACCCTGTATTGGAAGAATTTCCAGATGGAGCCACGCGCTACAGTATTATTAACTAGAAAATATAACCTTATATCGAAATACTATAGTACTTAGATATATTACGTCTTTTTTTCGATAGTTATATTTTATATCCTATATATACGAATCCTTCATTATATATACTCGTATATTATTAAAATACTAAATAACTTATAAAACCTTAATATATATTACTAAAATACTTACTCAAACAAACTTATAATATGATATGAATATATATGAATACATGAATATATGAATAATATGAATATTTAAGACCCAACAATGTAGAACATTTTTAAGTACATATATATATAATTTATTTGTATTAATATTCTTTGTAAATTATTACCATCCAAGCATACATTGAAGAAAAAAAAGAAAAATACTTAATATCATGCCATCCTAACTAGTAGGTATAGTATAACCCTGCTACCCTGTCAATCCGCAAACAGGCGCCAAAACATGCGGTTTCTCGCAGCAGACTGCCACGGAAAAATTCGGTTCGAGATTTGGGAATGGATGTATGACGACGGCGGAGCAGGAGCAGAACCCGGATTTTGGATTTCGGGATGGATGTGGAGATGGAGATGGAGATGGAAATGGGACTTTGACTGCGCGAGGGCCACATGCGCCGCTGGCGATGCCGCTGGCGATGCCGCTGGATGTTGCATGTGGCAGCGGTCGGTGCAGCAGCGAAAGTGTTGCAGCTGTGTGAGAGGTTCTATTTTTGGGGCGATTGTGCGGCGCTGTAGCTGCCACATGTGTTGTACGTTGGGCAGCTAAAAGGCATTGTAATGAGAGCAGAAAATAGAATCGACTCCACTTGAGCAATGTCCCATAAAGCGGGAGTTTTTGAGTTTGGCGCGCAATGTGCCGCACCAGCAACACATGGGCCCACGAGTTATGTTTTATTTTTAATCCTGCAGAGAGTAGAACTCCAAACAAAACCGGAGAGAGCTCATATATAAGGACGTGGGAGCCGGGCGGCTCGAAACAGTCTTCCGCCGCAGCTCGACGCGCTCGAATATCGGGAATTTCATAGATCGGAGATATCGCTGGAGCCACCAACCTCGATGGGCGTCATCTACAAGATACTCAAGCAGCAACGCAGCATGGATCTCAGCCTGAGCTCGGCCACCAGGTGCAAGGTGCAGGCGGCCATCAAGCAGCGCCAGCAGCAGCGCCGCCTGGAGGATCACATGGTGGTGGTGCGGGACGGACAGGCACCGGATCAGGAGCAGGATCAGGATCAGGATCAGAGCCAGAATCACATGGATAGGGATAAGGAGGAGCTGGCCGAGCAGCAATTGCAGCAGCTGTGCAGATTTCTAGCCGAGAATGCGGCGCGAAAAAAGGTGAGTGCGGCAAATCCAACCACTAATGTTTATTGTGAATCGGGCTTACTAAAAATTTCCTCCTTAAAAGTTATATAAAGTAAACATTTCAAGACATACGTGTATGTAAAGCAAGCCTTGCGAGTTATGTCCTTATCCATCTTTCATTACAAATTGTAATTCAATCGAATGTACTTGTATTACTTATATCAGAAAAATAATAGCACGTTTACCTCAAAGTCTAACAGAAGCATAGTAAAAGTCACACTGACAGAAAACCATGCCTAGTTAGCATAATTAAGATGGACCTTATATCTAATTGAACTCTTTGCCACCATTTCGCCATCAGCGTCAGCGCTTCAAGCTGCAGTACCAATGCAATCTGGCTGCCGATCAGGATAACGATCAGGAGCAGCTGCCGGAGAAGGAGCCGCACGACATGGACCTGGCGTTCATAGAGCAGCTGCAGCAATCCTCGCCCGCCAAATCCCACGGAGCAGCTGGGCAGGCGCCACGTGATAGCATCCTGCTGAAGATTCGCCACCAGATCTTCGAGAGAAAGCGGCAGCGGCAGCGGCAGTTGGCGGAGCTAGTGCAGCAGCGGATGGTGGTGTGGCGACCTTGGTAGGGGGATTCCCTCCAAAACTAGAGATAGATAGAGAAAGAGAGAGAGGGGGAGAGAGAGAGAGAGAGAGAGAGAGAGAGAGATATCCGGGAACTGAGACTAGTCTAAGGGTTAGCTTTAAGAACGCATTCGGTATTATTCCTGCTGCTGTGTGATGATCGCGCTGCTCTTCCATTTTCCCACGCCTCTACAAGCCGACTTTATTTTTTTTCCTGTTAACAATAGTTAAGTAATAAAGTTTTTTTTTGGAAACAGTACTCCTTCGCTTGCTTGTTTGCTTACCATTCGCCACTCGATCGCTCGAAATGAAAGTCTGCAGATGCATTTCTAAAGATTTTTATTCATTGAACTTTGACACCAATTAAAATTGTTTACTCGTAACGGATATTTGAATGCTGTTTATGGTAAGTTATGCATTGTATTGAATGGCTTATTCGCTTAAACTCCAGCTGCTCTGACTCTATTTATGGATATTCATCGTTTGCCTTCGTTCTGCCTGTTCTGATTTCCGGGTTGTTGGTGTCCTAAATGCCTTTTCACCTTTCACCTTTCACATTTCACATTTCCCATTCAATTTCTAATTTTCTTCTTTAGTTTTCAATTCGATCATCTAATTTCCTAAACATTAATTTCTCTCTTGGCTTTGAGCTGAGCTCTGGAAAACGAAAACAAAAGGATCTACGTTGATTCACCTTTGAGTAGCTGCCACATACGGGGATATTCGTCGATATCGTGGCAAGTATATTGTTTGATTTCGTAAGAACTTGTGTTTAGATCTGGAAAAGTCGTTTACTCACATTTCAAATTGGTATTTTAGGAATTTTTGGAATATTTGTCAAATAGCTAGAAAGAAATTCAAGGAATCATTGCACATGTTATTTGAATTTTAAAGGAGGTCTCAACTATTTTGTTTCAGAATTTGTTTCCGGATATATTCTTGAAATCGCTGCCAAATTGGGTTTATAGTCTCGAACCTCCTCTGCAATTTTAAAGGTTTCGATCCATTCCTTCGCCCCTACTCATCATTAAAATACTGTCTAGAGGATATCGCTAATCTTGATCCATCGTTAGGTAGATATACATTTAGATATTTGTGAGATTACTGCAATGCATTCCATAGCTTAGCCTTGAACGCTGGGTAAAATAGACATCACTGAACAGTTTCCGTTGCTTTGCTTTGTTTTAATACTAGGTACACACATTTAGTTAAGTTAGCCACGCGTGCTGCAAGGGGTCATTCGGCCAGGGGTCAGGGGTCATGGGGTCAAGGGTATACCGCGGCCTCGACCTCCCCTTTCAGACTGACAACCAAGGGCGGGGGAATTTTACTATGTAACTAGATAACCTAGACCTCGAATTATAACTAGAATTAAAAATAGAACTATATGTAGTGCGACTACAATTAATTAACTTAACAATTAACAATTCAATCTCAATTCACGCAACAATTCAATACAGTTTCGTCAGACGAAAGGGCTCAGCACGTTGTCAGATATCCGTCCTCGATCTCGATCTGGATTTGGATCTGGACCTATATCTGGGCCGGGGTTGGAATTGGGATTCCTCTTGCGCGCACTTAAATGCTATAATCAATAGATACGTATATGCATATATAAATATATTCGCTTAAATTTACGCGTGTATACATAAATACGTCGTTCACATAAATATCATTCATATATAAGTATTGTATGTCTGTATATCATCATCGTCTCGCTCTCTCTCTCTCGCTGTTGTTCTGTGTCACCTGTCTCACATATGTCTATGTGTCTGTCTATATGTCTGTCTATATGTCTGTCTATATGTCTGTCTATATGTCTGTCTATATATCCGTCTATATGTCCGTATATATGTCTGCCTATATGTCTGTCTATATGTCTGTCTATATGTCTGTCTATATGTCTGTCTATATGTCTGTCTATATGTCTGTCTATATGTCTGTCTATATATCTGCCTATATGTCCGTCTATGTGTCTGTCTATGTGTCTGTCTGTCGTTGTCCTGTTTCTGTTCCTGTTTCTGTTCCTGTTTCTGATCCTGTTTCTGATCCTGTTTCTGTTCCTGTTTCTGTCTGTGAAATGCATTTTATGCTAGAGTATACAAGCTGTTTTGTTATCATTATGGCAAGCAATCTATCCATTGACAAAACTAGTATATCTGCATCTGTACGTGTGGTTTAAGGATCCTGCGACATACACATTCCGCTCGCTGTATGTGGTATAATCATTTGGCGCATGTGGTGATCGAAAGTCGAACTGGTTGTACCTATCGATATTATTTATTTCACCGATTACTGATGGGTTTTTGATTAAGTATAGTTTTGAAATCCCTAATCCTAGTGCTACAAAAAAAAATTTTATCCATATATTTAAATATATATGTTAAAGGAACACACACATACACAGACACTTATATACGCAATGCGTGGCGCTGAATATCAATTATCGTTAATCGTTAATCGTTAGTTGTTCATCGTATATCGGCTTATCGGCTTATCGGCCTATCGATATCTGAACACTTTCGAATGTCGCAGGATCTCAAGCGAGAGAAAGGGGCCCTCCAACCACGACGACCTGGGGGGAAGTGGATATGGCGGGGGTGGTGTCATTGGTGACGGTTGAGGAGTTGGATGCTGGTGGGGTTACTCTGGGCTGGGAGGGTTCTCGGGGCTTGGAAGTCGGAACTCGAGTAGCGGATGGGTTGTGGCGGTGGTGTTGGGCTGTAGGCGTTGGCTAAATGCTACTCGATCTTCCCAGGCCCGAGGTGGTGGTTATGTGGTGCTTGTGATGGCCCCTGTCCACCTTAGTGAAGCACGCCATTGGCACACCGGTGCCGGTCCTTGGGTTCTGCGGGGGTGAGAGTCAGCGCCGGTATTACCGGATGAAAATTTGATACGTTGCCAGTTCCGGTTCCGGTTCCGGTTCCGGCTACCGCTACGGTTCCGGCTGTGGCCGGTGGACTGGCACTCACCTCGTGCTCGCCCTGATGACAGAACTTGCCCTTCAACCAGGGCCACTTGATGGTCCGCACCAGGGTGTTGCGGAAGTCCTCGCTGAACAGGCAGTAGATGTAGAAGGTCAGCGAGTAGTTGATCAACTCCAGCAGATTGGCGCTGGCGCGGAACACCTGGAAGGGGAAGCTCGGATAGACCTCCGAGGCGATCGTCATGTGGAGAATGGCCATCGGGGAGACGCAGACCAGGAACAAGATCGATGTGCTGCCGAGCAGCAGGAACAGGCGCCGCTCCTCAGCGAACTTTCGCGGATCGTCGTCCTTCAAATAGCCGTGTCCATGTCCATGACCATGTCCGTAGGCATGCGAACGGCTGAGCACCATTTTGCGGCGGCGCTCGCAGGTCCGCCGATAGACCATCATGATGCGCATGTTGAGGCCACCGATCACCAGCGTGGGCACCAGCTTGAAGATCACCTCCAGCATGATCTTGTAGACGCGGTAGAAGATGGTCTGCTGGTAGATCGTATTGTCGCGCCGCAAGTACACATACACGTCACTCGATCCCAGGATGCACTTGATCAGCTCGCCACGAAAGATGCTCGGTAGATAGACGATTACCGTGGCCAAGCAGGTAAGGAATACCACAACGCTAGGTGGGATCAGGAATGAAGTCCCATTAACTAGACCATCTACACAGACTTTTAGCGTGGCTTACCCAGGTGGTCCCATCACTGGTCGAGCGAATCCGGGATGGCACACGGACACGTAACGTTCAATGGTCAGCACTAGTAGCATCATTACGCCAACACCTAGGTTCGTCCAATAAAGTTACAAATGGGATAATAATATTTCATGTTAATATTATCGAATGTCAGATGGTTCTAGTTTTTCTTTATAGATTAAAAGATGTCAATAGCAGAAAGATTATAACTGGCAGTTTATAGAGCTATCCAAATATTTATTTTGCCAGATGTTTTTCAGAGCATGATAACTTTTTGCTACATTTTAAGAACTGTTGCCATCGGCTCCAATAAATCAAGCGTATTATGATCCATTTATACATGGTACATATTATTATTATGGTACATAAACTGTTTCATAACGTATTGATTCATATAGTTTTTAGCAGAACATAAGAAGTGCCCCTGAAGTCCGGTTGAACTTAAAGCTGAGTCCAACCTTTGAACCTATCACGTTGGCTTCGAACCTTGAAAGCTCCTCCTGCTGCAAATCCCAAATCCGAGACTCACCCAAACAGCCGTTGCCCAAATAAAGCTCCAAGTGGGCGGTGTAGAAGGCTGGTCCGAACTCCTCCCACTGGCCTCGATCCTTGTGGACCAGCATGCGGATGCCGAAGGGGATGGCGAACACGATGGCCAGCAGGGCGGCGGTGGAGTACGCTGAAAGGATGTGCGGATAAAAAGGACATGAGTGAGTGCGAGTGCGAGTGCGGGAGCGGGAGCGAGTGGTACAACAAAGGGATTAACTCGGCCAAATCTATAAAAATGTCCTTTATGGTTGGGTTTATGGCATAATTATGGCGCCGCTTCCGTGGACGCCATGTGGCAACAGGAAGTCCTGCCACGCACACACACACATACATTCGCACACGCAGACAACGGCACTTGAGTCGCTGGGCCAAATGAATGGCTTTCCTTTCCGGTTCCCTCTTCTTCACTTCCTCCGCTCTGCCCTCCATTTTTCCTTCCTTCCATTTTTTTATTCGCCCATGTTAACTTTTACTCGTGTGCCGCCTGCGTGTGCGTGTGTGTGTGCGCGTGTGTGTGTGTTGTTTATTGATTTATTATTTTGTTTATGACCATATAATTACATTATTACTAATATCATGTGCGTCCCTCTGCAGCCGCTTTCCCGCTAAATTGCTCTGCACACAAGCAGAGCCTAATCTTCGATATATGACTTCCCGAGCCCAAAAACCAGCAGGACGAAGGATGCGCGGGGGCATCATAATGATGGGCATCTAATTGGGTACAGGGACACATCAATATAAATGTCAGTGTTGTTTGCGCCAAGCGTGACAAGTGTCCTGCCCATCACTTCCGAAACTCTGGCACAACCCGCTTATTATACAAATCTCCAGTGTTTGCCCTGTCAGCGCTGGCATTCGGATTGGCTTAACGGATCGCTGGACCAGTGATGGAGTGCTCCGGGCCAGACAGCCGGATCTGTTCCTTAAACTTACTTAAATAGCTAAGATCGGGGAATCTGCCGCTTGCCACTGTGGCATTCCCCAGCTGGCAATAAAACATTTTTGCCCATCCGCCGCTGCACAACTTTGGTCAAAACACACACACGAGCTGGTTGGCCCAGTGGAACGGAGAAGGATGTGGACACCATTTGGTGGCAATGACCGCCAAATAACAAATGGGCCGCCAGTCGGTGGGGCATCGTAAAAAGGCTGCGAGCGGCAAAATATTTTTGTTATTTTAATAAAACGAGCGGCGCGTTGGGCGTTGGTGGTGTCCTGATTTCGGTCATTATTACTCATGCCGCCCCATGGCTGCTCACAACTTTTATTTACTGCCCCACTTGAGCAGCAGCACTGGGCTCAGGCTGGTGATATTTCAGTCAGCCAGCGAGCCTTTAAGGGTCTCGCTTTGCATTCGCCAGGTTTTAGTCCTTTTTTTTTCGGCCAACAAAAGGGGAAGTGGGTTCCCTATTTTTGGTTGGTTGGCCGAGGCAGCAGTCGAAAGGGCAATCAATTATGCTGCCATAGCATCCGTATTACATTTGAAGCATTTTACATTTTTATTTTCGCATTTCGCAAGCACCTCGGCCCGGAGCCGCCCGCCCCCGACCTATGTATACCCTTTTATGGGGTACTAAAATCCCAGCCAGATCGGCCGCACACTTTTGGCCCATGGCAGGTCATAAAGTCGACGATTTATCGGGCGGTAAATGGCCACGAGCCTCGAGGTAGCCTATCCAGATCTAAGAGCGATAGCAGCTTTTAATCAAAAGTTACAACTTTCTTGGAAAAACATAATTCTATGGAAAATATGGCCTAGACTCCAGGTCCTCAGCTTATTACAATACATATTATATAAACTTCTAAATAACTCTGTATTTCGAATAAAATCAATGACTCATTTTATGGCACTAACTAATCCGGATAATCGAGGTCACCAATTGGTACGGTCAACCCCTGTAGGACAGTGTATCTCACGCTTCGACTTGAGCGGAATTTTCCCATTTTCCCATAAGTAAAGTGAGTCGCCTGTTTCTGTTTTCCTTGTTCGTTGCCTTTCCTCTTGTTTCTCTTTTGATTTGGCTCGCCATGAGTGATAGTCGAGGCTAAAAAATTACCAGCAAGTGGCGGCGTTGACAAAGTTGCCTTTTCTCCCGGCCGCTGGAAAAGTGGCTGGAAAAGTGGCGAAAGTGGAGCTCATTAATCAATTAAAGCGCCATAAAGCAAACGAGTGCCTAATAGAGTTGACATGCTGTCTAATACAGCAGAAAGTTGGAGGCTGGGCGTGGCTGGAGCTGGGGCTTAGTGGCTCTGCATAAATTTCCACGGCTTTAACCGGTCTCATCTAATGAAATAACTTGCAATGAAGCGCTACACGCACACGCACACGCACACGCACACGCACACGTATACCAATACAAATGCGAGTGCGAGTGCGAATACGACGGTACGCATACATTAGCCGCATTGTGGCATCTTCAATTTTGCCAGAAATCGGCGAGGTTAATGAATAAATTCTAACGCACAATGGCCAATAGGCGATGGCAATGGGGAATACGGAATACGGCATACATATGTTCTAAAGCGAAACTCAATTTGGCAATCAGTCAAGAGTCGAGCCCAATTCCCTGCCCTCCATCTCCACCCCCATCTCACCCAGAATGCCAATGAAGCTGAGGAAAACCCAATGTTTGCGTGGGCGAAGACGTACGAGTGTGTCTCCTTTTTGGGCCATAATCCAATGTGGGTTATCGCCAATCATACTCGAAATGGAAAATGCGCATGGTATTTAGGCTGTTCGTCATTTTCCCTGCAGGGACTGAAGAGATTTTCCACTGCGTTTTTTGAAAGCTGGGAGAACGACCTAATCAAGAGGCAGGCAACATTCGTTTGACGCCACTGGGTTGCAACTTTACAAGCCCGTGGAATTATGCTGGATTTTTGGGTGCGCACTAATTGGAAATGCATACTGTTTAGATTTGATGGCCATTGTTCAATAAATCATTGTAATCGGAAATGCCGAACCAAATTCAATACAGTTAGCTGCTAAACGTGTTAACGTCCAAAATCGATACAGCTTACATGGCAGAAAATGTAAATGTAAATTATCAGGGGCCTAATCAAATGCAGATATGCAGGACACATGAGAACAATGAACTGCAGCAGAGTTTTTTTTTTTTTTTCTTGTTTTAGAACCTTACCGCTTACACACATTGAATCCTCAATTGTGTGTGTAGTTGATATGGCTGATGGGTGGAAATTAATAACATTTTTAGTTGCTTGTCAAAAGGCGGATACTGTGTTTATCGACAGCGAGTTTTGATTTACACATTGCCTATTCGTGTGTGTGTGTGTGTGTATATCCTGTATATCCTGTGACTGTGCACAAACATAAATGTAGTAATTAGTCCAAGAAAATGATTCCCAATTGATGGCTGTCGTTTGGAGCAACGAGCCCAACAATTAAAGTTAAAGTGAAATTAGCAAGATTGATAGGACTTCCGCCAGCCGATATGATGATTGCTCCTTTGGCACAAGCAACTTGCCTCTTTTTGGATTCGAGTCTGTGTGTGTGTGTGTGTGTGTCTGTTCCCTGAAGGAAGCACATACACATACGCGTGTGTGTGCTCTTCTACTTACCCCTCATGTAAATGTAGGCGGTGCCACGCATGTTGCGCCTGGTGAGCACAATCAGGTTGAGCACGTTGCCTATGATGCCCATGGCGCAGATGATGGGCAACACCAGGCCGTAGCAGTATTCCCTCAGCGATTCCGTCCGCGGATCCTCCACATCCTGAAAGGATAGTAAACAAGTGGATGTAAGCATGGCTATGTGTGTGTGTGTGTGGGGTGTGGGGTGTGGGAATGGAAATGGGAACAGCTCGTAAATCATCTCTTTGTGGCTACGCTTTGTTGGCACTCGGATGGGCTGGCGCAGATAAAAATTCAATAGTCAACTTGACACTTTTATTTTGTGACTTTTTATGCACACACATACGCATGCCTCGCATGCCCCGCATTCTTCTGGCTCCTAAGTCACTTGCTCCTTTGCTGCCACATGTGTGTGCCACCACCCGAATGTGCCACCCCACAGTGCCACGTTTTGTTTTCTATTTTTGCATTCGCCCATTTGCCGCGCAGCTCGCCTTGAGCCAGAGTTGCGAACAAAGCTGCTTTTTGCTTTTGGCTGTCTGTCAGCCAGCTAGGTCAACTTTTTAGTACCCCGCATTAGTGAGATGAAGGCTCTTGGCCTTCGCAGACTGACAAGAAAACGCTCTGCGCTTTGTTATGAGATGATTTTCGAGTCTACACGTATGGTATGGTGGAAAATTCAAAAAACGCTTCTCTTCTAACAGAAGCAACAAAAATGTGTCTTACAATTAAAAAAAAAAAAAAATTCTATATTTGTGCGTTAAAAATGCTGAGTAACAGCACTTAAACCAGCAGATGTACTCAATTCTCAATAATATATTTAGAAAAATAATAATAATAATGTATAATTTATAATAAAATGTTAAATATTGATTTAATTATTGGTAGTCCACCCTGTGATGTTAAGATACAATATTATGATGTACGGATTCTTCACTTAATAAATAAAAAAAAAGAAAATTAAAAAAAAACAAAAGAGATTCATCCTTAGTGACAAATTTGCATGACCAACTTGATGTATTAAAACTTGTCATCATTTAATGGCTCTTAAGTTTTAAAAGGGGTTAATAAAAGGGGTTTCCTTGGTAGTTCGTGGCTCATGCCTGCTGCCAGCTTCTGGTTTTCGCAACTCTCTGTCAAAAAAGTTAAAAGCTGCCAAGTCAACATAAAGAGTTTAATTTTAAACTTAATTTTGTGTGCCAAGAGTTAGCCAGGGAACCTGGCAACGGGCTGTTCTGGCCACATACGTGTACGCCATGCAGCTGGGCCTGCTGTGTCCTGAAATGAGCTACTCCCCTCCAGTTGGCCCTGGTTTTGGGTGGAAAACATTCGAGAATGCCACTACCCGCAGCGCCCGAAAGTAGGCAAACGCTTTTCTGCGCAGCAGGCAACCTTTTTGCGAAGGCCAGGCCAACTAACTGGTCCAAGGTGCGAGCTGGTCCAGCAGCAGCTCCTGCCCAGCCCCGAATGGGCACACAATCGGCAGCCATCAAATGGCCAGAATGGCCAGAATGGCTAGAATGGCCAAAACGCACTCACCCGATAGAAGTCGTCCCTCAGGTCGCTGCTGAAGACGGACGTGGCATTGGCAGCCAGGACATCGACGCTACTGGTGAGATTCGAGCCCCAGATGAACGAGCAGTAGGCGGGATCCTCTTCGGTGTTATAGAGCCTCGTTATCATAGTTCCTCCGATTTTGCCGCCGCTGCGAATCGAGTTTAATTTGTGTAAGTAAAGCGTTGGCCTGCAAGTTTCCCCCCCCCCACTTCAGCCAATGAAATTGCGTGTAAAAATAGTGGGTGGGTCGGGTGGGTCCCTGGGCTTCGCAGTATCTCGGCTCCTCGGCTCCTCGGCTTGTGCCATCCGCCAGGCTCATGAATGAATGGCTTTGGCATGCCGATTGCCAGTAATTTAAATAGGAAGAGTGGGTGGCTTGGCGGTCGGTTGGACAAACGGACTGTGACGCGACTAGCGGAAACGGAAGCGTTCACTTGTACACAGCGCGATAAAAACAAAGAGCAAAGGAAGCACAAGCGCAAGCACACCAACACACCCACACACACATACACAAACATATATACAAAAGGATATGGGGGCGGGGCAGTTGGCGTAACAATTGGGACTTTGATTGCCGACGCGGCAGCACAAACAAATCAACGAAAAATTGAAAAGCAACTGCCAGAGAGACATAAAAATAAAATGCTGGAAATAATTGCGGCCCGTAAATAAGTTGGCAGTGGGGAAAATGGGAAAATAAAAAAGGCGCCTATTACTAGGGCGAAATCTGGATACGCGCTATATATCTATATCTATATCTATATATAAGTACAATTATATATCATGTTTAGAGTGAGTTGTACCTGGTCGGATCCGGAGTGCTAGTGGCTCCGCTCAGCCTGTTTAGTGCTCGGAGTGCAGCCAGCGTACTTCGGCATTGGGTTCATAGAATCTTTGCCGGTGACAAGCCCGGGCAGAGTTGGTTGCGATCCTGGCAATCCTGCTAATCCTGGCATACTGCTGCATCTTGCCGAACCTGCGGAGAGTGGAAAAAAACGCCAGCAACCATGCTGAGTTATCATGTTACTGGCAGACTTGTAAGCTGGGCACTCCCGGCTGTGTTTTATTATGCGACAGGACACCCAGGACACCCAGGACACCCAGGACACCCAGGACACCCAGGACACCCAGGACACCCAGGACACCCAGGACACTCAGGACACCAAGGACACAAGCGAGCATGTGTCTGTGTCGCGCGCGCATATGTGCTTGTGTATTATTATTGACGTGTGGGCCGCGGCAACAGGTGTGTTTTATTTGTGCCCCGCCACTCCCGCAAGGACCTCCCCCCCCCCCCCCCCCCCCTCTCCCAACGAAACGCGGCGGCTAAGCGCTAAAATCAACGTTGACAGGCAGCTGGAATTCGCATAAAATACTTGATAAATTGCCCCCGAGCAGGCGTGGCAGGGGGGGGGGGGAAGTTGGGGGGAAAATGTATAAAAAATGAAGGCGGCACATATATACATATATACATATATACATATATAGAAAAGAGAGAGTGAGCTTAAAGGGCAAACAGCGCGCTCCCGTTAATGGCTTTGTGTCAGGATGGGAATGGGAATAGGAATGGCAGTGGCAGTGGCAGTGGCAAGCGGCGTGTTGCTGTAAGCCTCGGGCTGCAGCCCGCAAGTATGCAGCACTTTTTGCGGCGCCGGTGTTGCATGGTGGGCGTTGGTCGGTGGGTGGGCCAGCACATGCGAGTACCTGTATGCACGTATGTATTTGCATATCACGCATACGCACTGTGGGCGCTTGGGGGAAAAGCTAAGCACTCGAGCCAAGCACCTGGCTTTGAGCTGCGGCATGCGGCATGCGGCATGCGGCATGCGGCATGTGGTGTGTGTGTTGTGTGTGTTGTGTGTGGTGTGACACAAAACATGACACAAACTTAATTTCCCCAAGGCACAACATAAAAGCCATCGAAGGCAAGAGCAGCTGGGGGACCTGCAAGCCCGAAACACACGGCGCCCGTCGAGAGTGCTCACTGTACTTGCGACACCTGCACGCAGAACGGGATTCTGTGGGTGCCTCACTCTCGGTTGAAGTCGGATTCAGGCATAATTTATGCCTGCGATTATCATAATAATTCGCCCGACCAGTCCGATACACACGACTGCCTCGTTGTGGCATGGTCCTAGGGTGGCTCTAGGGTGGCTCTAGGGTGACTCTAGGGTGGCTCTAGGGCGGTCCGGAGTGTCCTGTGGGTGTGTGGGTGTGTGGGTGTCGACTGTCAACTGTCGCTTGTTAGGTTTTGGTTTTCGAGCTCTCCGCCGCTGCTGTTTGCCGAGCACTTACAGTTATTGCGGTTTAGTTTGCCTGGCGAATAAATAGAAGCCCGGATCGGATCGGATCGGTTCGGTTCGGTTCGGTTGTGGGCAGGTCGTATCCGTATCCGTATCCGCCCTTACCCTTCCATGGACTTGTTTTACATTTTAGCTCTCTCCCTCCCCTCACTACTGTGCGTGTGTGTGTGTTCTTTTTTTGGTAGTTTCTGCTTGGCTTTCCATTTTATTCGGTTAACAAACAGCAGTTTGTCATTTAAACAAACATGGGGGTAGCCAGAGGCATTGGCGGCGATGGGGGAGCTGGAACGCCATGTGTGAGTGACTTGGCCTGTTTGTCTTCGCACCGAAGCGCAGGACAAAAAATCAGGGTAAGCCAAGGCAAAAGGCAAAACAGAAGTGTAGCTTAATGGACCTGCTAGGGCTTTTCCCGCATTTCCCGCCATTTCTCGTATCCTTTTTTTTCCCACAACGATCCATCTATCTCTATCCCTGTCTGCTGCCGCATGTGTGCTGGCATGATTAATGCCTTTGTTTACATTTCCCGCCTCACGTTTGGTTATTTCCATTGGGGGGCCGCCCATTTTCTCCATATTTGCGATTTGCGGCCGGGGCCTGGCTGGCGAATGATATGTTTAACAAAAAAGTTTAACGCAAATTAAGTCAAACTGGCAGCGCTTAACGATGTGCGACATAGATGAATATCCTTGCATGTGTGCATGTATCGTGTCAGTGTGCGTGTATCGCTGTATCGGTGTATCGGTGTAGCTGTGTGTGCGCAACCATATGTCGTTGTGTGCGAGTGGACAGTTTGCCTACTTTCTGGGCGGTTCTGGACTACCGGGTCTTTAATTTACACACAAAATGATGTGGCCCTAGTGACAAGCAAGCAGGACAAGCCCTGTCAGCCGGAATACAACACACACACACACACCCCCACACACCCACACACCCACACACACACACACTTACACACAGATATATGGATACCCATACTCGGGCAGACGGCAAATTAAGTTTTTCCAGCAACAAGAATGAGCAAACTGTAAAAGGAAATCAACTCAAGACGAAGTTTAAGTAGATTCCCAGAATCCGGTAGAAGGCAAGAAAGCAAGTACAGTGGGCATGAATGGGAAAAGTGCGCTTAAAAAACATGTATTTTTAAGCATATAAAAAGAAGATAGGGAAGGGTACCTAAAAGTCAACTATGACTAATTTTAAGAATTACAAAATTAGAGTGCCTGTATCGTACATGAAATATATTTTGCATATATATTCTTGCACTTTTATGGGGGGGAAGTTAAAAAACGTAGTAATTTTATTTAAGCATTAAGCATTAAGCATTAACCGCTTTTTTTTTGTTTTCTGTTATTTTTTTTTGTTTCCTGTTATTTTTTTTTTTTGTTTTCTGTTAATTTTTTTTTTATTTTCTTCAATCGACTGGCTATGCAAACTGTACTGCTTAATAACGCCCCGTCACCCAGCGCTCATTTATATTCATTGTTATTTTTAAATCACACTTTGCCCACTTCGATTATGCTGGTTTATTTCGGCACCATGGTGCCTCTGCGCACTGCGCACCTCTCCCGCCCGCAAAGCTTGCCTAATCACCAGGCCAGGGAAGCCCCATGAACTGGGCACACACACACACTTGGAGTCGACGACACGATAAACTTGCCCCATTTGTTGGCCAAAGTCGTTGAGCGCGTTGACAGCCTCCCATGTGTGTCCTGTCTGACCATTAAGTTTTTAATTTCCTTGGCAGGACATGGCCGCTCCTGCTGTTGCCATTGCTGCTGCTGCTTCTGTTTGCTGACCACCTTTTTGGCGACTGGCATTTTTTCGGCTTTGTTTGCTTTTAATTACGCAATCATTTTATTTAATTTTTCCGCTCTCCAATTAAGCTTTTAATTAAAAGCCCAGGGCAGCCGTAAGTGAAACCTCTCAAACTCCACGAAATTCGCTGCCTTGGGCCATTTTTTTTATTTTTTTTTCTATTTCTTTTCTAGCTTTTCTTCTATTTGTTGGTTGGGACGGCTTGTCGCGCCAAACGGGCTTTTAATCGAAAACTTATCGCTGCGAGCAGCGCCTGCGCTGCCCGATTAATTTTCAATTTCAATTTACATTTGTATGCACAGCACGGCCCAGCAACTTTGGCCATAAATTGGCATGACCAGTTGACGTTGTCGCACGGCAGTTATCGAAATTGCTTAACGGCACTGGCCGCTCCGTCGGGATTGCCACCCGCAGCGAGATAAACATGCAAAGTGTGTGTCCTTAGAGTCCTTAGTGTCCTGGCAGGACGCAGGGCTGAAACTGGCGGGCCAGCGGCCCATTGAGTTCTCATGAGGATATGTTTATTAATGTGGGCGGAGCGTCTAGAAGGCCATAGTTTTCCCAATATAAAAATACTAATAATAAGCCTAAAGCAACAAAACCCTTAATTGATTTAGGAAGTGTCATACTCTTGTTTCTTCTTTTAAACCATCTTGAAACTTTAAATTATTAAGTTTATTAACTGCAGTCATCATGATTTTTTTTTTTTTTTTCTTTTTTTTTTTCAACACTTAAAACAGAAAATTATTAAGATGGAAATGAAATTGATAGTGTGTTCTAAGCATCCCAACTATTTTTTTTTTTTTTAACACATCTTAAAACAGAAAATTATTAAGATGGAAATGAAATTGATAGTTTGTTCTAAGCATCCCAACTCTTTTTTTTTATTATAATTTTTTTTTTCTTTTTTTTTAACACATCTTAAAACAGAAAATTATTAAGATGAAAATGAAATTGATAGTTTGTTTTAAGCATCCCAACTCCTTTTTTTTTTCCTTTTTTTTTTAACACATCTTAAAACAGGAAATTATTAAGATGAAAATGAAATTGATAGTTTGTTTAAAGCAACCCAACTCTTTTTTTTTTTTTTTTTTTTTTTATTTAACACATTGCTAGAGTCTCAGATCCTTTCTCTCCGTCCATATTTCGAATGGGTGCTTCCCGGGGGAGCGCCGTTAACTCCTGCCAGCTGATGCCGCTGATGGCCGTTTAACATTTGACCCACACACTTTAAGCCAACTATGAGCTGTGAGCTGTGAGCTGAGAGCTGTTAGCTGTTTGGCAGTTTGAGCTGTTCGCGGGGACTTGGGAACTTGGATCTGAATAATGTTGTGTTGCCACTCGAAAAACGTGACTTTTGCCGCCACTCCGCTTGGAGATTGCCATGCGGATTGGGTTCGTTTTTCGGTCCTCAACTGGAACTGGAACTGGAAACTGAAAAAAAGGGCGTCCCAGGGCCATTGTTGTTCAATCTGAATCCGAATCGAGCTGCGAGATGCGAGCGACGAGTTGCTGCTGGCACAGGACATAACTTGTAATAACGCGCTGACCCCGGCACAAACACACACGCACACACACGCACACACACACACACACGCACACACACACACACACGCACACACACACACAGACACACACTGACACCCACACACAGACACACACGCACACACACAGTAACACAGAAATGCTAACAACGGCACTGGCACGCACACATGAACGCCCTCGCAGAGGGGGCGTGGCACGGGGTTTTGGGGTGAAGGAGAATTGTCGTCGTTGGCGGGAAAATGCACTCAAAATGAAAATGAAATGTCAACTTACCCGCAGAGGCGTGCGAAGGGCAGAGATGACGCTCTCGTTGCGGCTGCTGCGTTTTGTGGCAGCAACACGTTGTTGTTGCTGCTGCTGTTGCTGTTTCTGTTGCTGTTGCTGTTGCTGTTTCTGTTGCTCTGTTTCTTGCTGCAGTCGTTGCAGTTGTTGTTATCGTTGCTGGTAGTGCTGCTGTAGCTGAAGCTGGTTTATAGTTGTTGCTGTGGCAGTGGTTCTTCGAAAACTTATCCGCTACTAGTAAATATATAACTCAGCTGCTGGCCAAAGTCTTTCCTTCCTCCTTCTTCGTTAGCTACTTCAGTGGCCTTTCTCGTTTTTCGTTTTTTTTGTTGTTTATTTTTTTTTTCTCGTTTTTGGCAGTGAATGTGTGTGTGGCAGCTGCTGTGGCAACTTTAATTGGCAGTGTTGCTCGGTGGGTGACTTTGATGGTGGTGGTGGTGGTGGTGGATCTGAGTGGGAGAAGCAAAACATAAATCTGCACTTAAATGCGTTCAGCGGTTGCAGTTTGGCAAAGGGCTTAAGGCATTGCCACGCACACTAGCAGTCGCAAATAAGCACTCACACACACACACACACACACACACATATAGACTCACCCAGCAAGGAAAGTTGGCGTTTCTGTTGCCTACTTTTGTACGCCAAAAAGTTTCGTCGCCTCTTTTATCGTCGGTAATGAAACTGAATTCTCGCACTTTTTTTGAATGAATATATGTATATTTTTTTTATTTTCAATTTTTTATACCACTAACAAGTTCGGTACTATGCATATATCGCAGCTCCACTCAAACTTTAAGCACACTTTGAATTTCAATTTCTTTTTTGTGAGCCCTCCAGCAACCAGGAAAAAAAAAAAAAAAAATTCAAAAAAAAAACAGAAGAGTTTGGCAGTGTGATCTGTTGCTGCTGGTTGGCGGACTGTTGGCCAGTTCAAGAACTACTGCTGCTGCTGCTGTTGCTGCTGTTGCTGCTGCTGCTGCTGCTGCTGCTGCGACACGTCCATGCCGTTCGACTGCCCACGAGCAACTGAGTGGCAACTGGCTGGCGCACCTCCTCTTATCGAGATTGAAGGCGGGTTGAACGGGCCGATTGAAAGCGGGGAAATTCGATGGCTTTCAATCGCAGGAAAGCAGGGAACATTGTGGGCCCGAAATTTCCCAGCTTTTTGTGCATGGAGGAGGTTGATCAACAGGATGGCTGCAGCAGCTGCTTGTTGGCTGTTCCATGTGTTTTCTTATATTGTGTTGTGTTTAATTTGTTTTTTTTTTTCTTTTCTTGTGATGTAAGCCTGGAATGGGGCGAAGGCAAACATTCTGAGCCAGCAGCGCATAAAATCAAAACAAATATAAATACCACAACGAGATGGCGTTGGCCGCAGCTGCAGAATCACAGCCAGAATCGGAATCAGAATCAGTATCAGAATCAGTATCAGTATCAGAATCAGAATCAGTATCAGAATAAGAATCATAATCAGTATCAGAATCGGAATAAAAATCGGAAGCAGAATCAGTATCAGAATCGGAATCAGAATCAGTATCAGAATCAGTATCAGAATGAGAATCAGTATCAGAATAAGAATCAGTATCAGAATCGGAATAAGAATCGGGATCAGAATCAGTATCAGAATCGGAATCAGAATCAGTATCAGAACCAGCATCAGTATCAGAACCAGAATCAGAGCCATGACCACCCACTTAGGCCGCCATCGAGAAAAGTTGGCAGCAGGAGCAGCCCTGCTGGTAAGCTGCTGCTTATCTTCTTTCGGTTTCCTAAGCCTTCGCCGGATTACGGATTGCGTATTGACAATCACGGCAATGGCAGTCAGATACCAGATACCAGCTACTGGATACCGGATATAAAACAGATATATAGCGAAAGGCAGCTGGCGAAAGTGGAAAGTAGAAAGTGGAAAGTGGAAGTAGTGGCAGTGTGTTATAGAGGTAGTGGTAGTGGTAGGGGTAGGGGTAGTGGTAGTGGTAGTGGTCCTGGTAGCGGAACTGGTATTGGTTGCGGAAGTGTGCGGGAGACAGTCGTCTAATGCCCAAACAGTTGCAGGCGGGCACAACCTGCAAATATCAGCTGTCTCAACCGGTTCTGCCTTTGGCTTTGGTCCTCTCGGCTGGGTTTCTGTGTTCTGGGCATTAAATGGCAGCCTCCTAGTTAGCATAGACCACCCCCAATCTGCCCACCTTAAGGGCCACCCCAGGCCCATCCCTGGCCCATCCCTGGCCCCCCGTTAGGCGCCCATCCTCTTCGGCCCATTTGGCAAGCCCACGTTGACGATGAGGACGACGTCGACGCCAGCGTCGAACTCACTTGAGAACTATTTCAATAAGCGTTATGCACGCATTGTCCTTCACCCTGTTTTCTCACTGTGTCACTGTGTATATGCGTCTCTCTGTGTGTGTGTGTGTGTGTGTGTGTGTGCGTGTATGTGGTCTCCACCTCGCTGCAGTTTCCCCTTCCTCTTCCACTTCCCCATCCTTTCTGCCAACAAGAGAAGAGCAAAAATGCAGTCACTAGGTTGAAAGCGATTTCAGAACCTTTTGGGTTGCTTTGGTTTTTCAAAAACCATGGGTACTTAAAAGTATGTCTTAAAGAACATGATTTATACATTTAGCGCTTCTCTTAATGATCAAAAAATTAATGTTATCCTGCACTTATCTTGTTTTCAAATAAGCTACGTAGGTATTCTATGTGACATGATAAATGCCATAAATGTTTTACTAGATGTGATATATTTAAGCGATTTTCTAGTGCCGGCACTAGAGTAACCGCTTTTCATCGTGGTACCGCTCAGCTTTTCCGCTCATCTTCTCTATTTCCATTTTGCCATCCGTCGCCAGCGATGTCGTTGTTGTTGGCCGTGTTGCCTACAAGCAATTTGCGGCGTTTTACATTTTGCATTTTGCGATTCTCATTTTGATTTTGAATTCGGTTGCAGTCAGCGCTGGCGTCGCTGCTTCCTGTCATTTTTTCTAAGTGTGTGTGGTTGTGTGTGTGTGTGTGTGTGTGTGTGTGTGAGGGTCCTTTTGTTGATTGTCATCACTGTCACTCAGGACCCCTTCACCTTCCATCCTGCCACCCCGCCACGTCCATTTTGCCCCAGTGAGCCGCCTTAAGTGTCTGTCTCTCTATTTGTCTGTCTGCCTGTGTGTATGTGTGTATGTGTGTCTGTGTGTCTGTGTTAGTCTGTTTGTCTGTATGTCTTTCTGTCTTTCTGTCTGTGTATGTGGCTGCGTGTTTTTCCTTGACTGGGCCACCTTGCGACAATTATTGTCGCCTTGCGACGCGACTTTTCAGCTTTTGGCATCGGCCAAATGCCTCCGATGAGTCCTGGTCCACGTACTCGGCGTCCAGCCAGATCAAAGAAGCCCATTGTGCTCCATTCCTCTCCTCTGACTTAGCAGACAGACTCGCTTTTCCGCCGCCTATCCTTTGCCACTCGCTTTCCCCGCTTTTCCCACCACCATTTCCATCCCAGCGCCGAGTCAGCCATTTTTCGGTAAGTAGGTCAGTGGCAAAGCTCGCGACACGAGGGTCGCCACACAAATTGGCGATGGGGTATCGTAAGAGCTCATAAGAACTCATTGTTGTAGGCCCAATTCACGAATAGAATTCACCCAACAAAAGGATTACTCTCTCGTTTTCTGACATACCTAGACTAGTTCGATTACTACTACTATTACTATTTGTAAAGTCCACATTCATCTACTCTTGTACGAGCATATCGTTTTAGTCAAAGTATCTCGTATATAACATACGTTACTAGAACAGATGCAACATAGGGCCCAGCTTAGTATTAAATTTGAAACCTATTGTTAGGGGAATGAATATGATTAACTGACCAACAACTGTGAAGAGTTTACATTTCCAAATTGGTCTCTTGGGAAAGTCTCGTTCACAAGTCTCGTTCACAAGTCTCGTTCATAAGTCACGTTCATTAGTCTCGTTCACAAGGCTCGTTCCCAAGTCTCGTTCCCAAGTCTCGTTGCTTTTGAAAGAACAAAATCCGGATTAAAGTCTTATATTAAGCGTATTATGCCATTTTTGTTTTAGTTCTCCAAGCGAGCAACTTGGGAAACTAGCTCCTGAATCCTTGGGACGCCCCTAATTGAATGCTCCTGCCGTGGGGGCCAAGACATGTAAGAGGAGGCAAAAAGGCAAAAGTGAAAGGGAAAGGGAAAGGGAAGGGGAAAAAATAGACAAGAAGAGGGAAAAGATTGGCGAAATTGCCGTGAAAGAGTTGTGAAAAGAATTTCTCTGCGCCGTGCCATATACTCGTACACCGCCACCCGTGATGCTTTCGCTCTACAATCCCATTTTTCCGATGGCTGTTGTTATTGCTCTTGTTAGTTATTGTTGTTCCATGTCCTTTGCTGCGCTTATTGTTGCCCTCTCCTGCCCCTCCGCCCGAGTGTCCTGGCGGTGTTGGCGGTGTTGGTGGTGCTGGCGGTGCTGGCGCTGCTGGTCCTGGAGCTCCTGCCAATCCTACCCAGCCCCAAGCCATTGCCGCTTGAGTTACGCTCAGTCACCCGTTTTTGCTACGTTCACTGCTCGCTCGGCTCAGACTTTGTGACTTTGGCCCCAAAAATACCTTGACGCAGCATGTTCAGCATTCGGCATTGCTCCATTGGATTGGATTCAGTGCTGAGTCCTGGTGCGACTCCTGGCTAGTGTGCTTTGTGTTTTTTCCGCTCAGAGAGTGGACTTTAGATTAGCCCTCCCCTTGTCGTAGCCGTGCCTCGCCCTTATCGATACCTTCTATGGGGCAGCAGCGACGACCTTGTTCTGATTCTTCCAACATGGTTGCAAATGATTTGCAAGAGTAAAACATAATAGGCGAATGGTTTGATGCTCCATATGCAAATATTAAAGCCGAAGTGCGGACGCAGTATGTTTTTACAGGCAGTAACCGAAACGAAAGCCATAACTTGCAGCTACAGGGTATACGATTTCAGTTCAGTGCGGCCTCTTCTTTTCTTCTGCTTTGAATGATTAAATCAATAGTGTGCGTTGCGGTGTGATGACATTCTTACCGGGGCAATCCGGCCCGCCCACCCACACCCACTGCTCGTCCTCATCCTCATCCTCATCCTCATCCGACTCATCCGACTCATCCATCCGTCGCCCATCGCATATCCTTTGCGAGGTTCACTTCAGTTCAGCTGAGTTCTTGGCTGGCATTGTCAACGTCCTCGGCGTACTCATCGTACTCATCGTAGTCATCGTAGTAATCGTAGTCATCGTAGTCATCATAGTCATCGTCGGCGTCATCCCCATCATCATGTTTCGTAACTTGAGTTGTTTAATGCACTTTTGCCTGGTGACTGGCATTTTTGAGATGCTCCCCGCGTCGCCGTCGCCCCGAGCCCGTTCCGAGCTGGAATCCCAGTTTGCATATCTGATGAACATGCAAAATAATTGAAATGCATTCAAAACTTTTCCAAATGCCCCGAAAGGAGCAGCCTTGGCAGTGCATTCCTGATCAGGATTTGTGCTTCTCACGAATTGTTAATCGAGCGTGTTGAGCAGTCAAATTGTAAATGGATTTCTCAGCCATTTTCCCCAAATTAAGGCTACACTTCTGTCGTTTTAGTACAAGCTCATCTCATCTATACTTGCAAGGTGGCAAAGTGGCAAGGTGGCAAGGTGGCAAAGTGGCAAGGTGGCAAGGTGGCAAAGTGGCAGAAAGTGGCAAAGTGTCGCAGAAAATAACTCCAAGGCCAAGACAATTGCCGACTTATTATGATACTGGTTCCCCCAAATCCCATTCCACTGACCAAGGCAATAGTTATCCAAAAAAGAAAAATCGCTTTTCGCATCTGCTGCTCGGCAGCCAGAATAATCCAATTGTTTGCCAACTGAAGATGATAAGTCAGATGATAAAGTGCAGTGACAGAAAACTCCGGCCACTGTCTATTATCATTGTGTGCTGCAATTAATTGCATTAGCATTGTTAGATTTTATTAGCAGCAAATCGGATTATTTTATTCATCAAGCTTCATTAGGCTTGTTCGGCAAGGGACTTATTAAGTAATTTGCATTTAATTCTTAGATTTTCTTGGCCACAGTGTGCTGTAACGTCGCCATGGTTTCTTCCAATTAGAATTATATCACTCATACGCCGGGCTGGCCACGAACATCCTCACTCAGTCACTCAGTTACTCAGTTACTCATTTAACCAGTTGGCCAGTTGGCCAGTTAGCCAGTTAGCCAGTTAGCCAGTTAGCCAGTTAGCCAGCTAGCCAGTAAGCCTTTTAACCTGTGTGTCCGGTTCCCCAGTTGGCTGGTGGAGTAAACTGATGGTTGGGTGGTTGTTCTGCTGACTCACAGTGACCACTAATTGCCGTTTCGCTGGCTTTCGCCGTGTTGTAGCTGTCGTGGCTTCGCTGGCGAACACTCATTATTCAATCTGGCTGCTAAATGTTTTAATTACGTTCGTTTTGCCAATTAAAAACAACACGTAACACGCAACGCAACGTGGCGGAGGCCAATCGGGCGACCATTGACCTCCAGGGTCCACAGTCCACAGTCCGGAGTTCACAGTCCACAGGAGCACAGAGTCCGGAGCGCAGAGCACGCATCCCGCAACCCACCAGTCAACACCCACAGCCCGGAGTCCAAAACCTTGAGCCCGCAGCCCGCAGCCCGCAGCCCGCAGCCGGAGCACAGATTCCGGAGGCCGGAGCCCGGAACCCGGAGCCCGGAGCACGGAACCCGGAGCACGGAACCCGGAGCACGGAACCCGGAGCACGGAGCCCGGAGCTCAAAACCTTGAGCCAAGAGCCCGGAGCGCGCTGAAACATGCACACAGGTGGAGTCCAATATAGTGCCCTGCATGCGGCTCTGCTCTCTCCGGCTGCCCAAACAAAGGCAAATCCGAGGTCCAGGTCCTTTGGCAAATCGTTAACAATTGCGTGCCGACGCAGGATGCCATTTGAACTTGTGGCTCGTCCTTTGGCGCCGTGGCACAATTCACGCAGCCCTTTGTTTGCCCCGCTGTCAAGGGCGAAGGAAAGCAAAAATGGCGCGAAAAGCCGAGTGCTGATAACAGTGGAAACTGGCAGTGCCAAGTGGGGAAAATGGGGAAAATGGGGGAAATGGGAAAGGCCCAGCGCCGGGAACAGCAGGCACAACTTCATTACCGTTGAGGATGGCGGCGCGTGGGCGTGCCGAGATTTATTCAATTTAATTTGGCATCGGCAGCGGCAGCGGCAGCGGCGTCAAGTCGGGCGCTGGTGTCGTGGCATGTGATTAAAAAATTGTTTACCAAGTTCATTGACATCGAGCCGACGGACGGACGGCAGGGACGAGCTGGAGGACTGCCGATGCGGAAGCCATTGGGTGCCTAGCAATGTGGCAGCAAACAGGAATAGGCGTAGGCGTAGGCGTGGGCGTGGCTTTTGGTTGGGGAGCGGCTCAAAGGAGCCTAATTAAACTAAATGCTAAATGCATGCTGCTCATGAGCATGCACCCCCCAACTAACGTGTATCCCACTATTCAAGGCGAACTTTCAGTGTTCCGCGTCGCCCGAAGGGATTGGATTAAGTACTTTCTGCTGATTGTGAAACATTGCCATGTTCCATTAGGTTATCGTTTTTTTTTTTTGTTTATCTTCGCACTGGCTGCAAATTGCATCTGTGTGCCATTAATCAGTGCGGCGATGCCGCTGTAAATTTGCCCCCTGTTCAATGTCGAATGTTCGGTTCCATTTGCGTAATTCGCGCCGCCTGTCACTCAGCCACCATCAATTATGCGATTTAACCAGCACCCGGCATTAGCTAATGCACTGCGATGATAGAACCCATTAGGCGGGGATTGGCCTAAGGTCCTGGGAAGATACACCAGAAGTGCATATGCTCAGCCTCAGAGCGGGACTGGACTGGACTGGACTGTACTGTACTGGATTGGAATAGATTGGATTCGATGGGATTGGATTGGATTCGATGGGATTGGATTGGATGGGATTGGAAGGAATGCGATGGGTTGGGATGGTATAGAGCGGATGGACGGCGTAGAGCGGTACAGCAGCCGCGGGTCGTTTGGCGAATGGAGATGGGGGTTGGAGGATGAGGGTTGGAGGATGAGGGATGGGGGATGGGGGTTGGGGGATGATTTATTTAGGCGCCCACTTCTCTCGCCTGCACTCGCCTATCACTCATACGCCCCGGGTGCCGGGAACAGCTGTTGTCGAGCCCGTGACAGCCCCCAGCTGGAAATAGAGAGGATGGGGAAGATTGTTGGCGCTGGGCAGGATTGGTATGGGTTGGATGGATTGGCTGGCTTGGCTGGCTTGGCTGGGTTGGCTGGGTTGGATGGGTAGTGAAACCGATACCGAGAGCGAGACCAGAGCTCCTACTGTAACCGTATCCTGCGCAAAACGCTGCCAGCGCGCTTTCGCACTGATGTCGAGCTGAACAATGGCTAATTATGACACCCCCAAGTTCCGAGTGGGAATGGGAATGCAGATGGCTATAAGGGTTGCCACGAAACCGGAGATCGGAAGTGGCATGGAGTGGAGTGGAGTATTAATGTCTATTGTGGGGAGTAATCAGTATGCGAGATCTGAGCTATTAATCAGTCGATTTGGATGAAAGCGATTTATAAGTGCATCTGGATGGGGGACTTCCATCACATACGAGTATATCAAATATCTGTTCAAGGCAGATAGAAAGATATAAGATAAAAGTGTACTCTTGCTATGCTATAAATAAACATTACAAATTGTTACACGCTCATTTTTGTAGTTATGTGAAAAGAAGAAGTAGTGCCTATTGAGCTGTAAACGTTGTAGACTTGCACAATATCGCTTTCTAAGCCATTAAAGCACTGCCACCTGAAGTCTGAGTCTTAGCCGGAATATGAGTTTTCCCAGTCATACGGGTACATGTGTGCACTTTCCCAAGGAACGTCTGGTAGTCTGATATTCTTGAGCCATTCGGTTGTCACATTTCGCGTTGCCGCTTCATATTTTTATTGCCGCCACAAATCCTTGACATTCCCGTCTGCCGCTGGCTGTTCTGCTTTATTTCGTGGTTACTGAGCACTCGTACCGCCATAGCTGCAGAGCGATAAATATCAAATACAATTGCCCGCGGGAAGTCGCCCAGAGTACTCCTCCATGGAGCACTGGAGCACCACCCCCGAATCGGGAGCAGCCAGGAAGCGGAGCCCACAACGGTGGCTAAGGAGCAGTTGACCCAGTTTAGCGGCTTATGGAATAATTCATTATGTATTTGCTTGCCATTGTCACTTAATTTGAGTGGGGTTTACCCCAGCGCCATCGCCATCGCCATCGCCATCGCCATCGTCATCCCCATTCCAATGCCTCCCAATCGAGAAACCACATTGCCATACTTTCGGGGTTGCGGGCAATTTGCTTGCCAACTAATTGCCCACGTCTCGACTTTGGGATTGGGATTGGGATTGGAGTAGGAGGTGGACTAGGAGGTGGACTAGGAGGTGGACTACATGGCCCTCCGAATCGGAATCGATCAAGCGTCTAAGCGACATCGACATCAACATCGACCTTTGTTCTGTTCTTCCTCCACCGGCGGCGACCCCTGCGGTTACTTCCGTGTTTTATATTTAAGTGAAATTGTTTATTTGCGTTACTTTTATGGGCTTCTTTTGTCGTTGACAGCAATTTGTTTGGCCCGAAGGGGAAATTCGGTTATGGGACACTACACCTAAAGTATAGAGGGAATGGAGCTGGAGCTGGAGATGGGGATGGCAATGGGAATGGGAATGGGGATAGGAATGGGAATGGGAATGGGGATGGGGAATGGGAATGGAAATGGGAATGGAAATGGGAATGGGGATGAGGGAGGCATTTTGGCCTTCAACCGCACTGCCATCGCATCCAATTAACCTTGCTGGCCTAATCAGAATGCAGTTGGCGAGCGCCTGCGAACTCGTCCTGCCTGATAAATCAGTTTCGCAGCTGGCTTCTGGGTGGCGGCTAGAGGTATTGAGTCCTTGCCAGGTGGAGCCAGTCTGTTGGCGGTCAGCAGCCATGTCTGGCCCTCCACTTGCACTTCCGCGACCTCCACCTGCTCCCCCTCCTCCTGCTCCTCCTCCCCCTGCTCCTCCTCCTGCTCCTTCTGCTGGGATCCTGGGTCGTGGCTTTCAAGGCTCGCGTGCGTGACAGGACTTCAGCAAAGTTGACCAACTTTAAGACTTTCTGCCCGTTATCTGTATTTATTTATCGAACCCCAATACCCTAGCCATAAGGGATATGTTTAATTAATTTTTAACAGGATGCAAAATTGAATGGGAAGCTTTAGTTTTTGATAAGTCCTCCAGCCAGCCAGTCCTCCAGGCAAAAGCTGGCCGCCAATTTCAGTTGCCCAACAAAGAGAATGTACCGGGTACTAAGCGCACTTTGAATTAGTACCGAACAATGGCATTGCTGTATGGGAGTTAATCTCTTTTCAATGGAATATTTCACTTAAGTCTTGATGAACAAAACTGCATGGCCATCATTCATTTACTGGGTTCATGCGCCTCCCAATTCTAGATAAGTGCAGTTCGTCCAATTGTGCTTGAAAACTCCCAAGATTTTCGCTATTTGTGAAGTTTCTTAAGCATTCAATTACATGTTCATGAACATTCAGGCACGCCCCAATCTAAATATGTTTTCATGATTAAGTTTAAAGTCAATTTTCCCATGGAAACACTTTCATTTGCAAATACAACTTGTATATAAACGCTCTTTTAGTTGTGCAGCAGGAACATCTGGCAAGGATTGATAGGGTACTTTGTGCTTCGTTCCGTTTTCTCCCTCGGCTTTTGGGGCCACACCAATACCAATACAGCCATACACCCATACAGCCATACACCCATACACCCATACAGCCATACACCCATACAGCCATACACCCATACAGCCATACACACACACACCCTTGCAACCGAAAATAGTAAAACTTCCTGTCGCCTCGGTCGACAGACAAGAAAACCGACCGAAACTCCCCGCCAACTTTCCTTTTCCCTTGGCTTGTAACGTATTCATCAAACGCCAATCCAAGTTGACCCAATTTCGGTCTCCGTATATATGTACATATATATTTTTTTTTTTTTTTTTTTTTTTTTTTTTTGGCTTTATGTGCTTGATAGTAGTCAACTCAAAACGCATTCACGTGAGCGTTTGGAGCCCAGTTCCAGTCCATCCCCCTTTTCTTATCCTGGCAGCAGCTGCTCTTGGTTCTGTTGGGTTCTGTTTGAATGCCGAGCCTTATCTGGATGCCATGTGCTATTCCTGATTCCTGGCCAGAAAGTGGCCGAGCTGAATAATTTATTAGGGCTGCTTGTAGCTCACCTGCTACTCAGACTTTCTTTCGCCCGCTTAGGGAAATCTTGCCCAGCTAGTTTCTATGTCTTTGCGCAGTGTTGTGCAGGGAAAACCCGTATAAACATGGCGAATGAGGTCTAAACTTTGATTCCCCGTTGGCCCAAATCCCTGGCAGCAAATCAATGGAAGGACTTAACTCAGTGGGCCCCCTGCTGTGCATACCTTGCATACCTTATCCTCGGTTATTATTGACTGGAAGGACGACACCATTGTGCACTCTCCTAATTGCCCAAAACAGGGCGGCTCCAAGCTGGCCACGCTGGCCAAGCTGGCCAAGCTGGTCAAACTGGCCAAACCGCCAATGAAAATTATTGCCTAATTGCCGTAAGCCAGGTGTTTGTCCCAGCTTGAGCTATCCACTCGTAGCGCAGCCAAGGCATCGCCACCCAAAAGGCCAAGACAAAGGAGTGCTCCTCCTCCTGCTCCTGCTCCTGCTGCTCCTGCTGCTCCTGCTGCTCCTGCTGCTCGATCCCGGCTTATAAACCGATTTAATGCAAGAGCCAAACATACAGGCATTTAGTCGAAAATCAGATAAAGAGAATCACCATTTCAATAGCTCGTCATGGGATTATTGCTAAAGCAGTGGTTAATGCGTTGCTAATTAATATTGCATTTAAGGTATTTATGGACTGGGCCCAGCCCAGAAATTCAGCCGAATGGCAGTTCCTGCCTCAATTCATTTTTAATGCGATAATGCCATTTTAAATTATTCACCAGGCTGCCAAGAAAATATGAAAACACGAAAAGAAATGCACAAAAATGAAGGCCCAGTTGTCGGGGCTGAAAAAGTGCAACAGAAATGTGTCACGGTTCCATTAGCGCTGTTCAAACAAAAAAAAAAAGAAATATATATATAAATATATAAATATATCGCTTATAACGCTTGCCAGCTTGATTGCTCCATCTAATTCAAATGTCGTCCGTTTCATATATTTTTTTTTTTTTTTTTTTTTTTTTTCCTTGTTTAATGGGCCATGTGCCGACTGGTGGGCAGGCTCCAAATCGATGGGCGGCGGTACTAATATTGGGCTGGCAGCATGCAAATGCGCCGGAAACCCTTTCGCTGGCACTCGGCAAATATTTCAGGCAATTTGTCCAAAGTTCACACGTAGCCGGGTCAGGGGGATTCGATGGGGATACGATGGGTAGATTCAGGGGCACTTTGGGTGTCCCGCGGAGGCGACGGCTTTCCCATTGCGACGACCCACCGGCTGCACATTTCTATTCATTTCAATTGCACTCATTCACGGAGTAAGCAAAATTAAAGTACGTGACCCTTTTGCTATGCGCTGCAATTTTTATTGAGTGCCGTGGACAAAGGGGACACAAAGCAAAGCAAAAACAATGTATATGTAAAAATAAAAAAAAAAAGAAACAAGATAGATATAATCGAGTTCCTCGACTATCAGATACCCGTTACTCAGCTGGTGGCAGTGCAAACGAGAAAGTTCAACATTTACTGGCATATCGGTGGAAATTGGGAACAAAAATAATAAAATTAAAAAAAAACTTAACAATTTTTTAAATTTACAAGATATATAAAAAAGTGGAAAAATACCACAACATTTTCCATAGGTGTGTGCGTGACCGTTTTGGACGGTGTGTGGGCGTGGGAGTGGGCGTGGCAACATTTGGAAACAAACTTGCGCTGCTTCTAAGTCTCTGGAAGCTGCGTGCTTAATCTCAACATTCTAGCTTTTGTAGTTCCTGAGATCGAGGCTTTTATACGGACGGACAGACGGACCGACGGACGGACAGACGGACGGACAGACGGACGGACAGACGGACGGACAAACGGACGGACATGACCAGTTCAACTCGGCTATTGATCCTGTTCAGGAATATATATACTCCTTATGGTCGGAAACGCTTCCTTCTGCCTGTTACATACTTTTCAACGAATCTCGTATACCCTTTTGATCTACGAGCATCGGATATAAATAGAAGATAAAAAAAGAAAATGGGAAAAAGGAGCCTGTTGTAAACCAGAGCCGCTCGCTCCGTGAGTGACCGCTGCAGGTACGAGCGACTATCTGCGGCCTTGCGAACATTGCACATTTTTCTATAAAATATTCATTAACCCGATATTCATTAAAATGACGCCGCCTCGTTAGGGTTAATGGCGCCAGTGGCCCCCAGTCGGTCGCCAAGCGCTCCGTAATTACATGGGCGGGGGCTTTGCGACTTGGGGGGGTGGGAAGGGCGAGGGGCGCGGGGCGCGGGGCAAAGGGCGAAGGGCAAACGGCGATGGGTGGCTTTGGGTGGCTTTGGGTGTCTGCGTCTGTGGGGGCTGTACCCCTCCTGCTATGTAGGTCAAGCATGCCCGATCCTGGAGTCCTGTCGCCTCCAGAATGCATCCACAGCGCCGCTAATCCACTTGGACACCCACATCGCCCCGCGAAGGATGCTACACCACCCCCCACCCCTCCACTCTGCTCGCGACTTTCATCGAAATGGGTGGCAGACAAGCCAAACATATCAAATAGACACAATTACGCACACACTTGCAGCCCGGGAAAAGTCTGGGCTCAGCTCACGTACGTAATATTGTAGAGCCGCGTGACCTCTAACCTTAGCACCTGAGCGAATGCAAAGGGGCTGGAATCAAAAATTGGCAAGTTGTCAGACGGCAATTGATCCATTACCTAGCTGCTTACCACGCTATCTACAGTGAGCGAAATTGCGTCGTCTGTCGTCTATGCGATACAGAAATAATTGGTTTTGGATTGCAATTGGATAATGCCTCGAAGCTTTTTTGCACTATCACAGCCAAATCAGATTCTTTTATTTGGGAAATCATCATCTGAATTCCAGAGCAGTTTGATTTTCACTCATATTATATATTTATCTCTACTTTTCACAGTTTTTGTGGTCGATGTCATTCCCTTCGGCTGCTCGACTAATTAACTTTGGAAATCGCTGTGTTTATTCGAGGCAAAGGTACCATTTCAATTATTCCTTTGTGAGCCATTTTTTTTTTTGTGGAGTGTAGGCCGCCCCCGGCACGCCCCTTTTCGGCCGCCCTTATCCATATGCAAACAGCAGCGACAACACAGCATGCATAAAGAATAAAGTGGCAACAACGACAAGTTTCGAGTGTTGGCCTCGTGTTGACTTTTGTGAAAGGTGTGACAATATTTACAATGTCTTGTTAATTGAATTTAATGCGTCCCCCCTCAGTGTGTGTGTGCGTGTGTGTGTGTGTGTGTGCGTGTGTGTGTGGAGGCTTCCTTTTATATACATATGCCGTGTATAGCCGTCTCATTGGATCCGCCGAGTGTTTGGGTAGGCAACAAAAGTTAATTCAAATTATTAATGGACGATTTGTGAACACTTTGCGCTCGAATGCGGGCAATAAAAACTCGTTGTCATCGCATCATGCGGTTGATTTGGCTGCCACCTTCGCTCCCCCATCCTCGAGAGAATCTTAAGCCGGGCTTAGAGGCGAAACCAGAGGGAATGGCACCTCAACTCCGGCGGCGACAAAAATAACACGCTCCCCGCGCACCAAACACCCAAATTTGGCCAAACAAAACTTGGGGAAATCCGTGAAAAAAACACGTTCAACCAAAGCCATGCAAGCTGATTGAATGCCAGTTGAATGGCTGCTGCTATAAAGAGCCAGTATTTGAAGTAATAGTGGGAAATCCTTATCCTTAGAAATTACTAGTGAAATGTTAACCCATACATACAGTTCCTAGGCAGTCTGAATAAAATATAACCATGTATTTTGATTTTGTTGAAAGCTTCAGAATGAACTTTGGTATAAATGAATTCATATTATTCAATCTTGGCAAGCTGAGCAACAGATGGCGCTATTCATTTCACATTCATTCTTATTTATCATTATTATACGATGCGAGTATTGCATTTACTTCTGTTAAATCTTAACAGATTATTTAGTAATACTGCGTATATGAATATATATAAAATGATAGGGTAAAATTAAAAAATGCAATAACAGTATATTGCGATTATTTGAAAAGATGCAAAATGTAGACAAATATTAAGAATGGCATTTTTATTATTCAGCTGTTGTGTATTGTGCTGCAACCAATAAGCGTACAATACACATTTTAACGAGGTAGAGTGTTCTGATAATTAATGAAGGAATTAAGCATTAATTAATTAAGCAGTCGACAAAATAACTCAATTTTAAGAACCCTATTCATACCACATTATGGTCCATATCACGTACGTGCCCCGCCCAAATTTCACCCATGGCACTGTCTTCATCATTAATTGTTAAAAACATTAACAATACGGGCTTATTTAGTATGCTCTTGCCATTATATCAGTTGAAAAGCAGCTGAAAAGTTGAAATTAACCCATTGAGTGCATGTAAATTCACTTAGGTAGCTGCCACATGTAAGCCGCAATGAATGTAATTGCATTCAAATGTACTTGGCTGCCGAATGGCATTAACATATCGTATCAGATTTTCGACTTAATTTCTTAAGCTAATTGCATTAATTGCATTTTTACAACATTATTATAGCATACTTTTACGGTTGGCTGTAAGCCAATTGCATACTTGTGTGCGGCCAATGTTGACTGACAAAAGCTCGATGGGCTGTTAAGCACAGCTTCCTCATAGCAGCCGCTAGGTGGTGCTATCGCGCCAGTGGCAACGCGTCGTATGAGTAATGTGCGGCGATTGCCAGCCATCGAGGCGGTGAAAATTCACTGGAATGCGACTGCAGTCGCAAAATGGCAGACAGTGCCACTATGGCTAGCCAATGGCCGATTGGCCAGGCCGCTCAATAGATTAATTAAACGATCTCGGACTGCATTGATCGCATGCCGCGGGCATGAATAACCCGATAAGATGAGCGTCCTCGATAAGGAATGCGGGCAGCGGACGTGCCGATTCCTCCGTGGAGTGCAAACGGAAACCGCGACGCGATCCTCCACGCCTCTTGGCCGCCACACTCGCAAGGCGTTTATCTGGGCCAGAAGCGGACGAGTGGGCCAAGTGCCGGGCTTATTGGCCATAAGGCGCAAATACGCTCCATAATTGCCCGATAAGCAGCTTCCGATCGGAAGTGTCAAGAGCTCTTATCGCACCGATCGGCTGGGCTATCAGTTCGCCATCGTCGATGGTGGCAACAAGCCTCAACTGACTGATCATTGCAACCATTCACTACACTGCTTGCATTTTTTGGTACAACACTTAATACAACTAGATACTAATAGAAATCGTAGGCATAATTTCGTGTATTTCGTATATTTTCCTCTCCGAATGTCGATTTTTAAAATGTTTTAATACAAGCTCTCGCTTTGGTAGATAAATGGGATAAAATCACCCCAGAACTCACCCCAAAATTAGTGGATTGGATGCCGAAAAGGCTTTAAATGATTATTGACAACAAGGGAAATCACACAAAATTAAAAAAAAAAAAGGAAATAGTTTTAAGCACAAGATCATATACCAATGCTACAAACTGGTTGACATAAGCTGTTGCATTGCCTTGAGGTACATTTTTATTGTTTATGCTTAAAATAATACTACCAAAATAATTAAAAATAAAATAAGTTAGTAAATAATACCTTGAAACATACAAGAAATATGTTGCGTTTAAATTTTTTTGATAAAATTTGTTGTTTAGCTTTTACAGGCCGTTGAAGTTTCAGATAGATAGAATTTCTAAAGAAATTTCTAAAAAATAATTGATATTTTTATTGATTATAGCGAAAAAAATATGTTGAAGTTTCAGATAGATAGAATTTCTAAGGAAATTTCTAAAAAATAATTGATAGTTTTATTGATTAAAGCAAACAAAATATGTGAATATTTTTGACCGCAAGGGTATCTGAAGTTCGTCGTGCCAAAGATGAACCTCTCTGTTAGTGAGTAATCGAAAGCAATTTAGTGGCGGGCCAATAAACTTATAAACTTGTAGATAAGTACCTCAGCAAGAGAACAGGAACAGACTTGTGCCGTTTCATTTGTATTTCCAAAATCTTTGCATTTCCAGGGAAGTAATAAAGCGCCTTTAAAGAACCCAAAATAATGTGCAACATTTTTTGTCGTTTCTAAGTTTATTTTGCACAAACTTACAACTAAGCACATGAATGTCTGTATGATACTTCGCTTCGTTTTCATTCACAATCGTTTCGTGTTTTTTTCACAATCACTAAGAACTATTCAAAAAAAGTACTTAAAATAAATCACAGTAGATTTAAGCTTTTTTTTTTGTTTGTGGCTGGTTTTTTGTTGGGCTTTTGCTGGCGAGTTTATCTTGCCGTTTCACAAATAAATAGGTATAAATACGATATTGATATACATAAATAAATAAATAAGTTACTACACATAGAGAAAAAAAAGGGTCCATATTCTAAATGGTAAATAAATAGTCGCGTTGGCACTGGGCCGAATGGAAAATGGGCTTAAATGGAGTGGATTACATTGGTTTGGTTTGGCAACTGGAATGGAAGGCGCTCTAATACTCAATACTCAATACTTAATACTCAAAACTCAATATTCAATACTCAATACTCAATACTCCATACTCAATACTCAATACTCAATACTCAATACTCAATACTCAATACTCAATGCTCAATACTCAATACTCAATACTCAATACTCAGTATTCAATACTCAATACTCAATACTCAATACTCAATACTCAATACTCAATACGCAATACTCAATACTCAATACTCAATACTCAATACTCAATACTCAATACTCAATACTCAATACTCAATACTCAATACTCAATACTCAATACTCAATACTCAATACTCAATACTCAATACTCAACACTCAGTATTCAATACTCAATACTCAATACTCAATAAATAAATAAATACTAAAAGTACGTGTCTAAATGGCATTCGACAAAAATTCTTCGTTCTCGCCCGCTCGATTGGTCGGGTGGTCCTCTATTTGGCTTGGAAGCTGAAGAGCTGGAAAGCTGCTAAGCTTGGGAATGTGCAGCTGTAAGTACTCGCTGTAATACTGGAAGGGCGTGATGTTATCCCGATTGGCTGGCTCAGCTCAGGACTCTCTGGAGCCGCCGTCCGAGCTGAAACTGCCGCCGGATCCGTTCGAGGAGCCCGTGTCGAGCATTTCCGAGCTGCCCGCCCGCAGGCCGCTCGCTCCAGTTCCGTGGCTCGCCGACAGGTGGCGCCGCTCGGCACTGTTGCGTCGCGGACGCCGCAGGACGCGGTGCAGTGTCTTCCACACATTGTCCAGGTACTGAAAGTACAGCTCCTTGCTGACCTTCAGGTCGCGCTGGTCCGCCTCCATGGATCCGTTGGCGGGCGTGTGGAAGCTGAGCCGCTCCTCCATCGCCTGCCGGCTGACGCGGCTCAGCTTCGCCCCATTGCTGTGCGGATAGGAGGCATTGATGGTCAACTCGATCTCGCAGAGCATGTAGCGCGCGCTGACCAGCAGGTCGTGCAGCTCCTTGGTGACCGCCTCGTTGATGCTCTTCTGCTGATCCTTGCGGAACTTGTACTGCGCCCGTCCCAGATACGAGAAGCTGCCCACGAAGGTCTGCATGTGGCGGTACCAGGTCTTCAGCTTCACCTGCGAATTGGGTAGGAGGAGAGGGGGAGAGTGCTCGTCAGTCACTGCTGCTGCAAGTGGAAGCTGCGCAGCTGGGAAGGGCATGCAAATGAGGCGGGCCGATCGGGAAACTGGTCTGCGCCGCCCAGGGCGGAGCAGGTCCGCTTCACTCGGTCTCACCGCCTCGGCTTGGAACTCTTCTGCGTGGCCAGCATGGTCTGCATGGTCTGCATGGTCAGCATCTTCTGCATCGCTCAACTTACCGCACTTGTGGGCTTCGTCATGTTCGGCAGGAACTTGTACTCGCGCTGCCAGTGGGGCAGATTGCCGTACTCCAGGGTGGCGCGGCGGGTTATGTCTTGGTACACTCGCATCGTGATGTTCCGCAAGTTTTCGAGGTGCTGCAAGGGTGTGGAGAGGGGGGGAGAGGGAATCGATGAGTAATGCATCTTGGCTGTGTGACAGAATACAGAACGTTTCGGGTTCAATTAACTGCCTAAGTAGCTGTCCTGCTAAGTAAGTTAACAGGACACGCAAGTATCTATGTATGTAGCTCAGTATCTTTGTATCTTTGAAGTTGCGTCGGTGGCAACTATCTAAATATGTGTTGTTATCAAAATCAAACAGGGAAAGCAAAGCTTTCATTGAACTGATTTCTGAAGCTTGAGGTAGGTTGTTTCCCACAGATACATCCAATCCAACAGATACATATTTACACATTTTGAGGTAGGTCACCATTGCCCCATACAAATTTAGATAACATCCCATTCCCCGTGCTCACCTTGCGCTTGATCACGCGTCCCTGGCTGGCGCTGCTATCGTCGAGGCTCTCGTTGGGCGAGTGGGTTCCGCCGCACGGGTTCTCCCACTCCGGGACATCTGACTTGCTGGCGAAGAGCCAGAGGTTGTGGCTGCGGGCGTGCCGCGTCCTCTGGCGGCGCATCTCCCTCCTGGCAGCCCGGATGGCCGCCTGGGCGATCTCCTCGTAGCTGCTCTCGCTGAGACTCATATCACTGTCGTAGCTGCCCTCGCCGAAGCTCTCGGCCAGGCCGCGATACGGATTCACATCGAAGGCGGGCAGGATGTCGCCGCCCGAGGATGAGGATGAGGATGAAGATGAGGATGACGACGAGGCAGATCGCCCCGAGTTGTCCTCGTCGTAGGCGTAGTCCAGTGCCACCTGGTCGCGCAAGTGGCGCGCCTGGGTGAGCGGCATCACGGCGCCCAGCATCATGATCACGAGCAGCACTTGCCGGCTCCGGCAGCTCCAGCTGCTGTGTGTTTTCGCGCTGCTCCCGCTGCTTTGGCTCTGTTGGCTGACTGCAAGTGGCAGAGATGGTGGATGCGTTAGTGGGTTGGCCATCATTTCAGTGGGCAGGTGGCTGGTGGGTGGTGGGTGGTGGTGGGTGGGCAGTGGGCGGTGTGTGTTGGGTGTGTTGGAAATGCGGACGTACCGTTTAAGGTAAAGGCTGGCATTGCGCCTATCACTAACACTACACTAACTGGGCTAACTGGGCTAACTGGGCTAACTTGGCTAACTTGGCTAACTTGGCTAACTTGGCTGACTAGCTGGCTAGCTGGCTGCTGCTGCTGCTGCTGCTGCTGCTACTCGCTCCACGTGTCTCCCGCTCGACGGCTGATAGCTAAGTGACTGCCGCTGCAGCGGCGCACGAAAATTTGTAAGCCGCCAGCCGCCAGCCGTCAGCCGCCTGGCGTCGCTCACGCATTCCACTTCCACTCGACTCGTCGACTACTCTACTCATTCTCCATTCTGATCTCCCAATCCCAATCGATCGCGAGTGCGATTGCGAGTGCGAGCGAGAGCTGAGTGCCAGTGCGCGCGTGTGTGTTTGCGTATGTGTGTGTGTGCCGCGCGCGCGCGCGCGTGTGTGTGTGTGTGTGTGTGTGTGTGTGAGTGAGTGCAATTACAGCAGCCCGACGTTCGAGGCCTTGAGCAATTTTCTGTTATGGTTTTCGAGCATTTGTCATGCTCGCAAAGTCTCTCGCTCTCGCTCTCTCTCTCGTCCGTCCGCCTTTTGGCTGAATTTCACCAGAAAGATGATTACTCATAGGTATTTGGGTTTTTTTTCCGTTTTTCGGATATCGGTTTGCCTTCCGATTCACGATTCACGATTTCCGACCTGACCAGACCAGGTCACCCCACCAGACGCTCCCCAGACGTCGGCGTCGTCGCTGGCGTCGGAGTCTGCGGCAAGCGATGACGTAGTCAGAGTACCGCAAGCCACACACCACCCACCACCCACCGCAGCACGCTCGACCTTTGAATAATTCATATTGCCGCTCAGCAGACCGCTCGCTCCGCTCCGCTCCGACCGACCGACCAATAACAATCGGCTGTTGTCGTAGGTCAGCGACTTGATAACGACGTCGACTGAGCTGTTGGCGGTTCTGCGACTGCGATAAGGCACGTGCTGCTCCAGTACTAGCTGCTGTTGTTGTTGTTGTTGCTATTGTTGTTGTTGTTGTTGCCCCAGCTGATCAGCTAGCTGCCCAAGGCCATAAGCACCAATTGGGCGCTAAGCGAGTTATTGGAAAGTTCTGCTCGACTACAATCTTGGCCAGCGAAAGTTGCGCGCAATCCCACTCATTCGAGGATTGCACATGGTCATGTGAAGTATCTAGATACGCATATATTGCATGTATGTATTTTTCCAGGGGGTGGGGGGGGGGGGGGGGGGGGGGTGATGCTCTTCTGCTGATCCTTGCGGAACTTGTACTGCGCCCGTCCCAGATACGAGAAGCTGCCCACGAAGGTCTGCATGTGGCGGTACCAGGTCTTCAGCTTCACCTGCGAATTGGGTAGGAGGAGAGGGGGAGAGTGCTCGTCAGTCACTGCTGCTGCAAGTGGAAGCTGCGCAGCTGGGAAGGGCATGCAAATGAGGCGGGCCGATCGGGAAACTGGTCTGCGCCGCCCAGGGCGGAGCAGGTCCGCTTCACTCGGTCTCACCGCCTCGGCTTGGAACTCTTCTGCGTGGCCAGCATGGTCTGCATGGTCTGCATGGTCAGCATCTTCTGCATCGCTCAACTTACCGCACTTGTGGGCTTCGTCATGTTCGGCAGGAACTTGTACTCGCGCTGCCAGTGGGGCAGATTGCCGTACTCCAGGGTGGCGCGGCGGGTTATGTCTTGGTACACTCGCATCGTGATGTTCCGCAAGTTTTCGAGGTGCTGCAAGGGTGTGGAGAGGGGGGGAGAGGGAATCGATGAGTAATGCATCTTGGCTGTGTGACAGAATACAGAACGTTTCGGGTTCAATTAACTGCCTAAGTAGCTGTCCTGCTAAGTAAGTTAACAGGACACGCAAGTATCTATGTATGTAGCTCAGTATCTTTGTATCTTTGAAGTTGCGTCGGTGGCAACTATCTAAATATGTGTTGTTATCAAAATCAAAATCAAATCAGCGACTTGATAACGACGTCGACTGAGCTGTTGGCGGTTCTGCGACTGCGATAAGGCACGTGCTGCTCCAGTACTAGCTGCTGTTGTTGTTGTTGTTGCTATTGTTGTTGTTGTTGTTGCCCCAGCTGATCAGCTAGCTGCCCAAGGCCATAAGCACCAATTGGGCGCTAAGCGAGTTATTGGAAAGTTCTGCTCGACTACAATCTTGGCCAGCGAAAGTTGCGCGCAATCCCACTCATTCGAGGATTGCACATGGTCATGTGAAGTATCTAGATACGCATATATTGCATGTATGTATTTTTTCCAGGGGGGGTGGGGGGGGGGGGGGGGGGGGGGGGGGAGGGGGGGTTTGGGTGGTTTGAAAGAGGCTCAAGTGCAAGCTTGAGAAATGACAACCGATGGGTTGTGGGGTGGGATTTCACTAGAGGTAATCCACAAGCACTTGGCGTATCAGCTTTAAGCAGCTATTTTCATAAATGTTTGTCCATAATTAAATTGTCTTTAATTGAGCCCCTTTTGGAGGTAACACCATCGCACCTTCGCCTATTCCACCTTGCCATTCACCAGCATTGGCATTAGCGTCGAAGCCGATTATTAACAGTTCGATCACTCGCCGTCCGGAATGGGGGATTCACCCCAGAGAGCCCAGAAAGCAGAAGGCACTAGTACACTAGCACACTGTCGAGCTGCCAAATTGCCAAACTGCCAAATCGCCAAACTGCCAAATTGCCAAACTGACAAACTGACAAACTGCCAAACTGACAAGCTGGCAAGCTGGCCAAGTTGAACACACAGCATTAATCATGGGAACCGATCGAAGGTATTCCGTAATGGGCTAGCCAGTTCCATGCCATGCCCGCAAGTCGTAGCAAATCATCTTTTTATAAACAATTGCGAAATTGCGTATGGGGAAAGTTATCTTCTAACTGGGAAAGCGGTGATCTAATTTCGCCCTTCGGACTTTGCACACACCACACACCACCCACCCGCCGCCCACTCAATCAATACTCACTGTGAAGTCGCATTTTTGGGGCCGGATCACGTTCTATTTTGGCTCCATCCATAATACTGCGTGCGGTAGTAGTACCAGTGATACCAGTGATGCCAGTGATACCAGTGATACCAGTGATTCCAGTGATATCAGTAACCAGTGATTCCAGTGATTCCAGTGATTCCAGTGATGCCAGTAACCAGTGATACCAGTCTTAGCTGGGAGATCAGAGATCAGATGAGGTGAACTGGACTGCCTCGGATACGATGGCTGACTTTTGGTGTGCCAGTGCCGTTTGGTGATTGTGTGTCGCGGGTGTTGCGGTATCTTTGCTCCGATTGTTGGGCTCACAAGCCGGGACAATTAGCATTGGGCGTGTGTCTAAGCGAAACTGATTCATGGTCTCGGGCCGTCGCATAATTTTATATTTATACGAAAATCGCCGCCGATTGCTGCCTGTGAGGCAGTCCCACCAGCAGCAGCAGCAGCAGCAGCAGCAGAAGCAGCAGCAGCAGCAGCAGCAGCAACAGTCGCTGCCTCTGCCGGCGTCGCAGTCATCGTTACCGCTCCAGCAGTGTGTACTCCTGCTATCTGCCCGCCTATCTTGCCGCTTCCCCGGCAGAGCGGTATGGCAGCGCAGTCGACGCCGCCGCTCCACACGGAGCGTCGTACGCGGAACGTGGACGTCACAATGTAGTCAACGAAGTCAACGAAGTGCCGTCGTGCGAAAGAATCGCCATCGGAGTCAGAAGTGCGCGCCACGCTTATAATTATTATTGGATTATTTGATTTGATGACCACCCCCCACCCCCCACCACCCTCCTCCATCGCCCGCCACCCACCACCCCAAGCATGCCACACAATCATATTTATATATAATCAATTACGTATGTAGTGGGGCGTCAGCCACCCCACCTGAACTCCACCACCAGTGGCTCCCACACACAACTCTCAATCCGGGGGGATTTTTCTTTGGGCCTTCGCTGGTGTGCGTAAGTGTGCCTTGTCCATGTGTCTCATTATATACATACACGTACACCATCGCATTGTTTGTTGGCCATTGAGGTTTTTGTTTGCGTCACAATGCCGCACAACTCCCATCTCCGCCGACCCTCCAACGCCGCCTGCCCCCCCCACCCCCCATCGGATTGGGGAGGGGGGCGTGGCACAGCTAGTTTATGTTTTTTTTTTCAATAGGGGGGGCCCTCAATGCGAAATTAATTGCATTGATTGCGGACCGGGTTCAAAAATCATGTTTTTCAACAGCGGGGGATTTTTTTGGCCAGCGATGGCCAAGAGGCCATGGGAAATTTTGGGGCACGTCAATGGAGAGAGATCTCTGGGTCGATCATCCCCACGTGTGTGTGTGTGTGTGTGTGTGTGTTCCCTTCCGATTGACGGCATTCTGTGGCCAGCTCTTTGCTACTGGCAAGACGAGATGGAGGTGGTGATAACGGAACACCACTTGGACACCACGGAATTCTCAATGAAAGCTTGCTCCATCGAATCGCATCACTTTTGAGGTTGCCAGATACAGTATCTCCAAAGTTCATAGTGTGTGCGAAATGCAAACAAGCTATTCCCGAATAATAATAATAAATAATAATAATAATATTATAATAATATATTATAGTAATAATAATAATATTATAATAATATATTATTATATATATTATATTATATATTATATTATTATTATTATTATATTATATATTATATATATTATATAATATATTATATATAATATATTATAGTAATAATAACAATATTTAGTAATAATAGTAATATTTAGTACTATATTTAGTAATATTTTCCTTAGCCTACTTTTTCCCGTTTCTTTTTGATCATGTGCCACTCCACATACAGATTAGTTCACCATTATTTACGTGCCACCCGATGTCAACCACCCAAATGTAAACAAACTGTGATTCCAGACTTTTCAGCACTCACTGGGCCATTGCGATCCCAGTTCGTGTCACGTACTTTTGTGCCCAAATCTTTCCATTGCCCCAAAATCTGAGCGGTAATTAGATCATCTGACCAAAGTACAAAGTTGGCTGGCCATCGAAATTGGGAATGGACTCTTCCGCCGTGTGGCGATAGCTTTATAGTCCAGTTTGTTGGCCAGTTCCAATATCTCGGCAAGATCACACTGATTTACGATCGCATGATACCGAATACCCAAATACCTGATGTGATATCACGATCCCCAATGGTTTGACCTTTGCACCCTCACTCATCGACGAGTTAAGTAGTTGGCACGCTTGTAAAAAAATTAAAAACAAATTTGTTCTGGGCGTCTTGTTCTTTCTGAGAAAACGATAGCGATAAGGAAAAGCGTGGAAAAGTTTACAGTGAGCAAGTACATATGTATGTAGCGTTGACCTCCGAAGGCATACCAGATACCACAGATATCACAGCGATGTGGCCCACTGTGACACTCAAAGTTTTGATTCAATGGCCGGTTCAGAGTAATTGAGCCAACTTTTCCACTGAACTCTTATCGCCGCGCTACGTCAGAGGCTGAACTTTGAGGTGTCGTCGTCGTCGTCGTCGGCCAGGGAATTCACCTCGCAGCCAATTGTCTTCGCTGGGTGTTGACTAATGCCGTTCTATGAGTGAATAATCGGTGTGTGCCACTCCATGGATATAATGGTTGTGGACACCATCCGCAGCAACTGGGTCGCTTGGGCGGCTGACTCATCCGCAGCTCTTCGGGGAGCGATTGGCAGATCTAGTCCGGTGTGTCTTATGCCATAGATATCAGTACTATGGCTCCACAACTGAATCAGTTAACAGATTTTGTGCATCAGGTTCTTGGCTGACTCTGATTGAGGTAGCAGCATTGTAATATTATACAATACAGCAAAGTATAAATAAACCTTTAAAGCAAAATACGAGCAGAGAAGTTAGGGGCGGCAGCTAAGTACATAATATATCCTCATTAGGAGCTTGTTATCAGCGACGCAAGCGACACAAGCGACACAAGCGACACCCTGACCTATCAATTAATCCGCCCAAGCACTTGTTGCACTAGTCTCGCGCGTAATTAGGATGTATTAACTGGGCTAACACGCTTGCCATTTGCTTGCCATGTAGCGAGGGGGCTACCAACTGACACATTCAGTATCCAATTAATCCGAACGGCTCAATCCAGCTTGCCACCTGGCGCTAAATTTAGACATTGGCATTTGGCGCTCCACTGACGTACGTAGTACGTACATAGGTGTCATGTTCTGTGACGTTGGCCACCCCCACCGCCCATCATTGCCGCCCATTACCAGCAAGACCCCATGCAAGACCCTCGGCCAATCGCGAATTTCGCCGTAATTGCCACGGATTATCAGTATCCGTATCAGTATCAGTATCCGTATCAGTATCAGTTTCAGTATCAGTATCAGCCTGCTTCTCTGCCTCGTTGATGTCTGAAAATCGGTGGGGGAGTGGGTGGGTGGTGGATTATTAATATTATAATGCGGGGTGGCAACATAATTGAAATCGCCCGCTTATCACTCTTTTTCCCCCTTCTTTCTTTTTGCCCCGCCGATCACTAATTAGCATAGCAGTCACAGTTACAGTCACAGCTCCCGTCCCATTCATGTGACCCATTCCCAGACCCGTTCTATGACTAATTGATGGAGCGCCCCACTCCACTCCACTCCACTTCGCTCCGTCCCGTCCCGTCCCGTCCCGTTCCGTTCCGCTCCGTTCCGATCACATCCGATCCGCTCCGATCCGATCCAAAAGCGAGCCGAGCCGCGAACATTATCGCGTGCCAGCCACGCCAACGCGTTCCACTTCCAATGTGTCAACAAGTGTCGCGTGCGCCGCTGGGAACGTTGCTTCCAGCGCAGCGCAGCGCAGCGCAGCGCTTCGCTCGGCGGACGGACTATTGATACAGACCGCCGACGTCGCAGTCGCCGCCGCTGCCGCTGCCGCTGCCACCGCCACCGCCGCTGCCACCGCTGCGCAGGCAAACTGACAACGGAAGCAGCGGCGGCAGATGGGGATGGCTAAAGGGCATGTGAATCGGAATTGAAACTGGAGTGGGGCGAGTTGGGGCGAGTTGGGGTGATTGTGCGTCCAATTGGCAACCCTGGTGGGGGTGGTGGTGGGGATGGGGGTGGTGGTGTGTGTGGTTAGTCATTGCGGCTGGGGGCAGCCAGACATTAATCTCAGATCCAAGACACGATGATTCAACGGGCAGCGCGAGCGGCATGGCGAAATGGATTCGCTAGCCAAGGATGGGCCGCCGCCATTAGCCTTCAGCTCAATTGGCCAACTGGCAAGAACTGGTAAGACAATAAAAAAGTGTGTGGTATTTTGTATTTATTTGTTTTTAAACTACTACTATACACAGGCGCAGCGCCTAAGCCCAGCAATAACAATAAACAATTTGTGTGGATTTTTGGCTTTAACGGAGACTAGGTTGGCCTTAAATATTAAGTGTTACATAGAACATGTTGGCTGTAAGGTGACTTATAAAGATTTAATAGCAGTCATCCATCACTTTTAATACCGCGAAGCCTGTGCAAGCAAATCGTATTAAAAGTTAATTATAACAGAATGATTATAGCAGAATGAACTATTTAAATGAACTATTCATATCAATGAAGTAATACTACAATAATACACTAAAACATCACTTGAAAAACATAATTCCAAATGATGTGACTAGTTTTTACATTTAGCTTATGACTTGAGCAATGTGGAGCGTAGAATAATGTGGTCTAATAATAACAATGTCTAATAATATATTTGCAACATACTCATGACACGTTGTTAAGCGTAATCCCATGCAAATAACAACATAAGAATATGTAATAAATTATTATTAAGCTATTATTAAGCAATCCAATCCCTGCGCACAAGATACTTTTCCCCCAAATCTTCGGCTTCAGCTGGGCATCCGCATCCGACTGGGCGCCAACTCATCGCGTGCGAATTCAGGCAGCTCCACTCACTTTATGAGTGGCCCCCGCTGACGGTAAACTTCACTCGAGCTGCGATCTTGGAGCTCCACGTTGTTGTTGTTGTTGCTGTTGTTTTTTTGGCCGGCTTGGAGCTTGGCGCTCTTACACATCGCGAAAACACTTCCGCCGCCTCGACGTTTTGGGTCGTCAAACAAAAAGGGAGGCAACTCTGTGGTGGTGATGCGGTTGCCAAAAATAAATTCCCCATTTGCATAGGCGCAATGGCCTTGCCACATGCGCCCCCCCCCCCTGCATCCCCCTTTGCCAGCCCCCTTTGCCCACCCCTTTGCCAACAAAGTGCCACGCTAATTTCCATCGAAGAGCAACAAATATTCGACGAACTGAGCATCAGAGCAAACAACAAGTGTTTGTGTGGGTCAGTGTTTTCGCTCGGATTGCCTTTCCCAGCAATTGATGAGCAATTAATGTTTTTGTTTTCGACTCTTCCTTTTTTTGGTTATTTTTTTGGGTATTTTTGGTTATTTTTTGGGTTTTTTTTTGGCCCATCGGAACGGCATTCCGAAGATCTGTCTCAGCCTCTTGGCTTCCGTGGCGGCTACCATTTGCAGTGCGATTTCCTTTTCTGAATTCCTCGAGTCACATTCGATGGCTCATTTCGGGTGTATCAGACGACGACAAGGGATACCCTTCCGGGGCTACTACGCCACTTTGTAATACACTTACGTTGTGTCACTGAACTTTGAAGATTACGCAAAGCAGTCAAAAGCACAAACCTTGAGCTAACCCACTTGTTTGGGTTGTGAGGGAAAAAGAGAAGGTTTTCGGCCCATATGCATGTGGCTTTTGGCCAACAGCGAGTGTGTTTACTTGGATTGTCCACTTGCAGTGTAATCTATGCTTCGCCAAAGCTGCAAGCTGCAAGCTGCAAGTTGCAAGGGATTGGGTGTTGCCTCGATGGCTGTCTCGACTTGCGGCGTTTTCTTGAAAGTGTTCCGTGTCTCGTTATTGAAATTGCAATTCAAGATTCCACACGTACACGTAGCTCCAACGCCCCTGCCCCTGCCCCTGCCCCACCATCCACATCCACAGCCACATCCACAGCCACATCCAAACGCATCCACTTGATTTACATACGAGAGGGAACGGCAACTTTGGCTCATAAAAAGCGCGGCGGAGTTGGGTCTTAAAACAACCTGACCATGTCGTGCCTTGCCTGCATTTCTTATTTATTTATTTGTTGATTATTTTCTTATTTCTTTGTTTTTGCTGGTGTTTTGTTTGGTGTTTTGTTTGCTGTTTTTTTTGCGGTATTTAGTGATTTTTTGCACGGCAACGGCGGCCGCTTCAAATGTCACTGAAAAAGTTGGCCAAAATATGACCCAGAAATCGGAGCGGGACCACCGGGGGCAGGGTCGTCGTCGACTCAACTGAGACTGCTGGGCGGCGATTTATTTTATTTTCTTCTCTTTTCTTTTTTTTTCTTTTCTTTTCTTTTCTATTCTCTCGGGAAAAGTCGTAGTTTTCCCCGCCACCGCTGCGGCAGTGGCTATTTTCCGGCTCCCACAGTCGCTGTTGTTCTTGATTTGATTTCTGCCATCTACCCTGTAGATGGCCTCAAATCAAGGGTATTATAAACACTATCGGGCCGCATAATTACTGCCCATAAGCACACAAATTATATCTTTGATTCGTGCCCATTAATCATTTGAGACTTTTTATTTTGATTGGCCTGAAAATGTTTCCGTAAACAAAAGTTTGCAGATGAGTCAGGGTGTCGCACTTTGTCGAAAATCTTGGCGTGATAATAATAATGAAAGCTTATCGAACCTACCAATTCCGAAAATTGCAATCGAATCTTATCACATGCCCAATAATGGTGTTAATTAATTATTTATAATTGTAAACGTAATGTAGAGGTATAGATAATTACATTATAATTTAAAAACAGGTGCATATATGAAAATAAATTAGATAAATCAAATAATTAGCAATGCATTGACTGCATTGATAAAGAAATATTATGTTTATCTATTTACATACACCAAAATGTATATTTCAAATGAATTTTCCAGCTCAATAAGAAGAATCTGCCAGTCGGAGGGTCTGAGTGTCTGGCTCATCGTTTCTACTGGTTTTTCTCCTTATTTCTTCTGCGGCGATCGGAAATCTCCCAGTGCAACACTGCCACTGGCGCAGCAGCAACATCGGGAGCAGCTTCTTGTTGTTAATTTGATGTGGCACATGTAATGAGGCTAATGAGGTGGGCCACTGCAACTCGATCAGGGCTTCGACTTCGACCCAGCCCTAGATAGAGGATACCCCACACCCCATGCCACCATGCCACCATGCCACCATGCAGCCATGCAGCCATGCCACCATGCCACCATGCCACCATGCCCCATGCCACTCCAGTTTGAGGCAGCCTGATCAACTTGTTGTGGCTTTGGTGGCATGCAATGACCACCATCAAAGCCGCACTGAGATCACGTCGTCGCTGTGCTCTGTTGTCCAAGTTGTGTGTTGCATGTGCTGCCTGTGTTTTGTTCTCCGCGAAGTGGACAAACGGACAAACGGACAGGCGGACAAACGGACAGACGAGCGGACGGACATTTGTAAGTAGCCAAGTGCAAATGTATCGATTTACAGCGCAAACAACTCGCCCAGCAAATGGAGCATCTGAAACGGGAACGGGAACGGGAACAGCCATCCATCCCAATGGATCGAATGGAGTAGCATCTGCCAGGAGGACCAAGAGGGCGGGGGTAGGCGGGGGGGATGCCAGGCGGTTGACAAGATGCCAATGCAGCAAATGCGCTTACAATGTTGAAGAATCCATGTCTGGGCAGACGACTGCATACTGAACACTGGACACTGAACACTGGACAATGAGCCACTTGGACACTGAACACTGGACACTGGACACTGAGCCACTGAACCCAGCCGACAATTAAACAAAATTTGATACAGCCAACTGAAGTTGGAGGGGAACGGGGAACGGGGTTGGGGTTTTCAGGGTTTCAGGGGTTCGGTTCGGGGTATTAGTTGCATTTTATTTCGAGGTTTTTGAACTGCTGCCGCCAATGTTGCAGCTCTGGAGAGAAGAGAAAAAAAAAATGACGAGTGGAGTGTCCGCGCATAATTGCCAAGGGGTTTCCACCTTCGTGTTTTCTTTTCTGTTTACATACGTGTGCTTTTCTTTTTGCTGGCCCACGCAAAAGGGGATTAGGGGGAGTGGGAGGGGGGGAGGGTTAACTGCCTTGGACCTGGTCATTTAGCAATCAATCAATTAGTCAACTAAACTAAGCTAAACTGCCAACTTATCTCTCCGCTGCTCATGATGATTATGATAATGATGATTGCGATAATGCTGATGATGATGATGATGATGATGATGATGATGATGATGATGATGATGACGATTCAGATGTTTCCATTGGCGTCAATCAATAAGCGGCTAATTAAAATGAATCCTAGCCCCCAATACGAGTTGGCTAACTGCAGCCAGACGAAGCTGTTTCCGGAAATTGGGGCACTGGCGATGGGGCATGTGGCATGGGGCATGGGGCATGGGGCATGGCGCATGGGACTATGGTAGCAGACCATGGCCAATTATAACCATGGCAAAGCGGGGCGTTGTGCCAAAAATAAACCCGACGCACTCATCGTTTCCTAATAACCCAATTAAAGAGCGTGCGAACGACCTACGCAACGAACTTGGCCCCAGGTGAGATATGCGTCATGCGTAGATGACGCCACAGAGTTAACTTTTCATTTCTTCGGATGGAGGTGGAGTTCAATTTGGCAGCCATGCCAGAATATATGTATGTATAAATGAGCTAAGCGTTCAAACACGCGCCGCTTCATTCATGACGTCACAAGCCGCAAAGCGTCTTGACCCACAAAACTTTGAGGGGGGGGGAGGGTTGCAAGCCAGCTATTTGTGGGCTAAAAATAAAAACCCGTCTTGGCTGGAAAACGATCAATAGCCCCTAATGAGCATGGAAAATCATAGTTCGCAAAGATCACCGGTTCGTGTTGGTTAATCCCTAACCCAATGGTTGACTATTTTTAGAGCGGGCCAGCGCATAATTTCACAAGCACCGCTTGTTTCCAGTTTGGCGTGCTTAGCGTGTTAAGCTTGTGGCTGGCGCTGGAAAATCCTAACCTAAGTCAACTTGGAATCACCGGCCAAGCGATTCCATTCGATTCAATTCAATTCAAATCACCTACTTCCAGCACACTCTTACCCGCCGCAGCAACTGAATTTCACAATGTGCAATCATTATCTTTGAAAACCCCCCAAGATCGCCCACACACACATGCACTGCACCACATACCACCACACATACACGTATGTGATGTGTATGTAGGTTTCTCGAAATCAAATCAAAACGCTGACGTAGCCGCCTGAAAACATGAGCTGTCTCATGTCTCTCGCGGAATTGTGGGGTAAACATCGATCGGCGACCTTTGTAAATCACCGCAACTTGGGTTGGCAAGGCAAGGGGTGGGCGGCGTGGGGCGGTGGTTGGTGGGGGGGTGAGCTCCAATGACGTCAAGGCACGCGACTCGCATTTGTTAATTGGAAGCCCGCCGCCGCCAGGTGAGAAGCCAACTCAGCGCGCCGCAAATCCAAGCCCCGGCAACAGCGGAAAACCAGAGTGCGCCGTGTGTCGCTATTCAGGGCAACCACCTGATGAGTCAGCGGTGGTTATGGGCTTACTGATAGGTGGTGGTGGGCGGAATGGTCTATCGGTGGCTATCACTGCAGCGGGGGACACGGCTACATGGCTACATGGCTACATGGCTACACGGCGAGAAAATGCGACGGACGCAATCTAATCGAAACGCACTTCGAGTGCGAAATTGTGGGGCAGCAGTGATCATGAATCATTTTGAGCAGCAAACCAATTTTACTTCTTAAGATACAATATTATTTGTGGCTTAAGACACAGTTCTTTAAAACACTTGCAGCTGCAGAATGTAATTGCAATAATAATATAATATAATAATATAATATATACTTGCAATTTTGGCACAATCTGGTTAGAATTTCCTTCGCACCCTTTAAATACAGCAAATAAACTTAAAATGTGCTGCAATCTATAATCAGCTGCCTTTCAATTTTCTCTGTGCAAAAGTGCAGCAAAGGCCGCTGCAATCTTATCAAAATTCCTGACATACCAGACAGAATCGCTTCTATAATGGCCAATCTAGCTTAAATATTTAACTGCTATTGCGTTTTAACTGATCTTAACCTGTGAACCCCTGCCGTGTAGTGCTTCAGGTCGAATCAATGCAACTTTGTAATAACTTTATAAAGCTTGTAAGTATATCGTTCATAACGACTGCAGGCTAACCTGCTGCTACTATCTTATCGCGACTTTTCTCGCTGTGCAGCGGTTGTTGTTGTTGCTAATGCAACAAGGTCGTCCGCTGTTATCATTGCCCCTCTTATCGCAGCAACACGCCCCCGTAACGGAGGCTCGTCCTATTCCCATTCCCAATCCCAATCCCATTCCCAATCCCAATCCCATTCCCATTCCCATTCCCATTGCTTAATTAACTTATTTGACATTTCATTTACTCGGAGCCGCAATAAGTTTAATTGGGCAACACGACAATCAATTGCAAATGCCAAATGCCAAGTGCCAAGTGCCACGTGCCAAGTGCCGCTGCCAGGTCATAAATCGTCGCAATCCGCATTCAATCTATTTAATTGTCGCCGCTGACGCACGATCACAGGTGGGCCACAGTCGTTGATAAGTGGATGCGTCAATCTGGAATCTGGAGCGGATGGGGGCACATCCACATCCACATCCACATATCCGCGCATCCGAATTAGCCCCTGGTAACGGTAACGCACCTTTTGGGGCCACGCCATCCAAACATCCAAGCAAAACTGAGGTCAAGAACTCATGGAACGAATGGATTGCTGATAAGGAGAGCACTCGAAAGTCTTAATCGCTGGACATGAGTGGGATGTGGCTACATCATACCCCTAAAAATGGGTATCTTGGGCGCCAACCTAACGGCAATTTCGAAATGGAAAGCAATCGTATGTATCTGTATCTCGATTAGGGCACTTCATGCCCCACGGCAAACGCATTCCAAACTCTTTCGCTTCGTTTCGACGGGTTTCGTTTCGTTTTGGTTAGATTTCATTCTTTGTCTTTTCTGGTTTTTCTTTTTTTTTTTTTTTTTGCTTGCCATTTCGCGGGCTGATGAAATAAACGTGGTAACAAGAGGTAAGAACAAAAATGCGGCCATAAATAAACGCTTTGATCGGATTTTTGGCAAATACTGCGCTCTGCTTTTAATTTGTATGCATAAATAATAATTATGAGTGCTTCTCGGAATCATTTGCAAAAGGGATGCAGTATTGGATCATCATCTGCGATCGATCCAGCGATCCAGCGATCCAGCGATCCAACGATCCAACGATCCAACGATCGATTGGCTAAACTAGGGTTCTGGGAATGCATGTGGGCGTCATCGTGCTGACTCAGCTGGGCTCATCTGCTCCTGGTTACCCAGGAGCAATCCATGCCCAGTCCGGAAAACATAAGCGCCTTTCAAATGCGAACACAATAAGATACAAATGGCATCTTTCGGTTCAATACAGCTGCTCAACTGGAAGCCGCCTTATTGAATCTAATCATCTAAAAATGATATGAAATTATGTTATAAATATTTTATGACCCCCAGCAGCAACAATAACAACAATGGATGGGGCCAATCAAGCGACAACAACAGCAGCAACCACATAAATATCACGTATTTTAACGCTGTTTTCGGATCGTTTTCTCATTCTTTTCTTATTTTCTTATTTTCTTTATGTTTCTTTTTTTTTTTTGTTTTTAAATCTTTTTTGGTGTTCGTTTGTGGCGGCTTTTGCTGTTAATCATTTTGTGGTCTCCACCGTTGTTGTTGCTGTTGTTGTTGTTGCTGCTGCTGTTGTTGTTGTTGTTGTTGTTGCCGGTATCGTCGAGTTAATCTTGTTAAAACAAACCGTTTCAATAAATACAGCGATAATGCAATTTTAATGCCATTAAGATGAGCACCAATTATGGCCAGCACCAGAGAATCAACTATGGCCAGCTACCCTTTGTGCTCCCCGCGATCCTTTTGGCCCATTTCATTTCATCTTTGGCCGCAAAATCATTTGCGAATCCTTAAAGCGGCGACGGCAAAAGTTTTACATCCCAACCCACATGATTATCGGGCGATACCCTAACTTCTGGAAGGGTACAACTCTTGCAGTGATGCAGTTGGAGCCACAGGTGTTTTCACTCTTTTTAAAAAGTATTAACCAGCTCCTTTATGCTTGATGCATTTATGGTAAGTATAAATAAATAAACAAATTAATAAATAAATAGAAAAGTAAATAAAAAAATAAATAAATAAGTAATTAAATAAATAAATAAAAAAATAAATAAATAAATAAATAAATAAATAAATAAATAAATAAATAAATAAATAAATAAATAAATAAATAAATAAATAAATAAATAAATAAATAAATAAATAAATAGATAAGTAGATAAGTAAATAAATAAATAAGTAAGTATATAAATAAATAAATAAATAAATAAATAAATAAGTAAATAAATAAACAAATAAATAAATAATACAAATAAATAAATAAATAAATAAACAAATAATACAAATAAATAAATATATAAATAAATAAACAAATAAATATATAACTAAATAAATATGTAAATAAAAAAATAACTAAATAAATATATAAATAAATAAATAAATAAATTAATTAATAAATAAATAAATAAATTATTAATACAAATATATAAATGTTATTTATTGATATGTTTTTTGCCCAAAATAAACATATGTACTTTCTTTATTAATATATTTTGTAAACCCGTAATCCTTTCGACTTTAATAGTACTTTAATAGTAATAGTAGTATTTTGAAGACCTTGCGAGAGGGCACTCACCAGTCGGCGCGTTAGCTGGAACGCACTTCCTCCTGACTTCGCCCCATCCCGCTCCGACTGCGGACTGGAGGCGGCTCGATAGGGGTTTCGGGGCTTTGGGAAAGGGTGGTTGGAGTGGAGCATTGGGGGGAGGGGGGCTGGGGATTGGGGCTTGGGGCTTGGGGGATCGCCTGGGATCGCTGCCATATCCATCTCTGGTGCGTCTTGTGCGCAGGCCGCGCTTAATCCGCTGGCCGAGTTTGACAGACTCCGCGAGGGGGCGGTGGGGGCAGCGGATTGTTTTTTATTGTTTATTTAACATTTCTGCGCTTTTATTTCGCGCTGTCCGCGCTCCAACTGCCCCTCCCCCTTCCCAACAGTGTGTGTCCATCGAACGGATCGCCGGTCTCGCTTTGTTGTTGCTGTTCCTTGCATTTTCATTGTTCTTTATGATGCTCATTTAAAATTCAAGCTTTGTTTCATTAAGAAACACGTTCGTCCCAGTCCCAGTCGCAGTCGCAGGCCCCAGTTGCCAGTTCCCAGTTGCCCCGATCTCCGGCTCCCCTCCTGGAATCACAACACCACCCCACTCCCCCTGCATCCTCCTCGTCCGGTTCACCGATCTTGGCCATTCCTGGGCCAGCGCCAATTTCGACATTAACGCCGCCGACGGCGCTACGCAGCTTGTTAACGTTTTTTAATGCCCCGATTCAAAGGTTAACAATCAGACTGCGACTGCGACTGCGACTGGGAATGGGAATGGGAATGGATCTGGATGGTATGGGCATGGCTACGGCTATGGGATGTGGAGCTGTTGATGGCGGAGGCCATTGATAAGCCGGCGCTCATTAAAGATGCCAGGAATTTTCACAGCTCTCTGGCGATGCACGTCGCCCGCCCTCCTCCTCTCATTCCGTGCTAATCCCGCGAGCGTGTCAAAGAGCCTTCGACTCCTCGCCCTCGACTCCTCGACTCCTCGCCCTCGTCCTCAACCTCTTCCTCATGCCACAAAATGTGCAATGTGCGATCCTTACAGCTGTCCTTACCGTTCCTTCTTTCATTCGATCCCCTGGCAGCTGAAACACTTTGGAGGTCGCACGAAAATGATTTGTACAATTTTGTAGTACATAATTGATTTCGTTGAGTGGACGAGATTGGAATCAGCAACTAGGGATTGGGATTGGGATCGAAATCGAGGGCGTTTACCATCATCCAGCAACGCCGGTGGTCAAAGTTCGAGTGGATCTGGAGCAGGGCACCTGTTTCAGCTGGCCATAACTACGATCACCCAATCTGCGCCAGTCTAATAGCTCAATTCGCAGTGCCATAAAAGCCAAAAGGCCAGGCCAGACCAGCTTTGGATGTCCATCCATCCATCCATCTTGGACACTTGGACACTTGGACACTTGGACTCTCAGGGCGAGTCGTAAAAATAAAAGTCATTGACTCAATTTTGGAAATGCCTCACACACGACGAAAGCGAACATCTCCAACCTACCCCCTCTCCACCCTGAAATAAAAAAAGGGGCAGAAGGCAGAAGGGGGGCGTGCCAGCAGGCGCTTGTGATTATCCTTTCGCACGTTCGGCGTTGCTTAACAAATCATAAATATGGCCCGGGCTCTGTTATTGATGGTGGTCGCTGGACGCAAAGGGAAAAAACCACAAAGCAGCGCTCAAAAGAGCTGGCAACATCAGCAAACAGGGAGGGGTAGCGGGGGATAGCGGGGGGGAGGGGGCAAAAAAAAAAGATCAAGAAACGAGAACCAGGTTTCCACCTTTTTTTTTTTTATGGGGGCCCCCAGCTTGAGTCCAACTGGAAGACCAACAAGACCAAGAGCAAAAGCAAGACCCAGTCGAGGTTCCAGCACCACCTCGCCCCACCAAAGGCTTCAATCATTTAATAAGCGCTGCCTGCCAGCTTGTTGCTTGTTTGGGCCACGACAAAAGAAGCCTTCCGCCATGTTATTAACTTATTCATAACAATAACGAGAGCAGCACGGATACTGAACGACGGACGGGGCAACACCTCCTCCTCCTTGCACTCCACATCCTCCTGCTGCCCCCTCCACCAGTTGTCTGCGATATAAATTCACTCGTTTCTGGGAGATTTCCACAGAGACACTCTCTCAGGCCTCCCACAGATCTACACATAATCATAGATCTCTGCCAGACTTGGCAGTGTATCTCTTCAGGATCTCATTCCTAACTTCTTGGGCTGTGCTTGGAGCAGGATCCTTGCGTCTCAGGACGCGGCAGGCTAGAAGGGAACATGAAACTCGGTCTTCTCTCTGGCGATGGCAGTGGTGTGGGAGCAGGCATTGGTCCAGTCTGCTTTTTGCGTGTGGTGTTTTCAACTTGAAGGATTTGGCAAAAGGTTCGGGTCACGACGAGATTATTCTGTTGGGATTGTTCATCAATGGGTGGCAACAAAGTCAACCGAATTGCCGTACTCACCTCACCGGCTTGTGGGCACAGTTTTAGCTTGGACCTGCCCAGCAGTCGACCCATTTCACAGCCCATTCGCCCCAAAGGACTGATCCGGGCATCTGCATTAGCCTGGTCCTCCTCCGCTTGCCGCCGCTGGTGGAGCAGCCACTGCGTCCTGGGGTCCTTCAGGAACTCATCGTTGTGGATGAGGCGGTCCAGCTCGGCAATGCCGCGACACAATCTCCGATGGTGGCTCAAACAGCGAGCCAATCCCGCGTTCACCCTGCTGATCACTGACGAATTTGGCATCCTATTGCAACGAGATGGGGAATATGTTGACTCCAAAAAAAAAAATGAGAAAAAATCACAATAGTTGTGGGGCTCGTAAGGGATCGTTTCGAATGTTCCCAGCACGGCCTCCCTGATTTGAGGGGGGGCTCCAGCATATTTGAGCAGTGAGTGTGCCGCCGCCGAGCGTTTTGGCAGTTCATCAATCAATCGCACCGTCGCCACAATGTCGATGATGAGTTATGATCTGCACAGAACTCTGCGCCTCCAGGAACGACAAGTCGGCATGGTCGGCATGGGCTTGAGCTGCTGGGAGGAAGGGTTCATTACGCTGATTGCTGTGGCGGCAATAAAATCTCATTGTCTTAATAATTCGAGGGCTTCGATTTCGAACACAAAGCCGGTAAACGGATTACAGATGCTCGACAGAACAGGACTCTGGATGCCCTAATTGCTGGCACTCAACTGGGAGAAATGCGTGTGCGTGTGTGTGTGTGTGTGTGTGTGCGTGTGTGTGTGTTAAAGTCACGACTTATCAGACAATAAAAGGGAAGCCAAGTGAGAGACACTTGATCTTTCCACTATTCCTAGACCCTCATTCCCTCATTCCCATATTCCAATGCCTATCACCTACCTACATATGTGTATGTGCACAAAGTATCTGCGTGTGTGTGTACTCGCATATCTGGGCTGGCCCATCTCTGCTTAGCTGCGTTTTGGCCGCAATTTATCACACGCCACTTGTAGCCGGTTTTTGATCTAATAAAAACTGTCAAAACGTTTGCAGGATGCTGGGAAAATATTTACACGGCACACAAAGTGCGAGAGTGAGAGAGTGCCAGTGCGAGTGCGAGTGCGAGTGCGAGCAGGACGGGGTAGGATGGAATGTGGTATGGGATGGGCACCAAAACAGTTAGCAGCGAACAAAGGGCCCAAAAGGATCACAGATCGGAGATCAGGACTCTGGGCCAGCAACGCAGCAGCAGGTCAAGACCTGGGCGGTATGACACATCAGGAATGAGCCTCAAAGATTTAGACATTAAAGGACCCACACAGCTGATTGTACCGATCCTGATACATGGTGTTCCTCCGCATCGGCTGCCTATTGAAAAGATGAAAGTGAATTTCCCTTTTTGGCAGCAGGAAAATGCTGAAGAAAAGAATGCCTTCCAGTCGCTCAATTGAATCGAAATGAAATGAAATGAAATGAAATGAAGTGAAATGAGCGTGGAGCGTTGAAGAGTTCTGGGCGGCCACTGCACGTTTAGATATTTTTATGGAGTTCCCGGGAATTGTCGCTGGCTCCGTCTACATGGTCGCACCGACTGCTCCTCGTTCTGTCGAATCTCGGAATGTTTCTATTAACACGGCCCCGGGGCATTGTTCCACCGCTCTCGGGATCCGTTTCTACTTTGCCGCCAGTGGGAAAACTGGACTCGTCTCGACTGCGATTGAAACTGAAACTGTCAACGCCGACGCCAAGTGGAGAAAAATGTCACCGGCGTTGCATAGCTGAATGTAGTGAGACGTCATTTCGGCGAGCATTTCCTGTCCAGTCACCCACCACCAGTAGAATTGCCCCATCTCCTCCAGCTTCAGACCCTCCCCCCCTTCTCCAATCGCACACATTGCTCAATGTCAGGGGTTGCACAAGCGAAGAAGAGCCGTTTTGACCTTGCCGCCGGTTTAGCAGCCGCCAAAGGGGAGCTTAGCCAAAAAATGTGAAATAAAAATGAAATACAATGAAAACGCCAAAAGGTCTTTGGGGCCTTGCGAAACACGGCGATCGTAAAAAACGGTTAAGCACTTGATTTATGGGGTGTTATAAGGTGTTAGACCTGCCCAGGTACGACTAAGATACAGATACAGATACAGATACAGATACAGATACAGATACAGATACAGATACAGATACAGATACAGATACAGATACAGATACAGATACAGATACAGATACAGATACAGATACAGATACAGATACAGATACAGATACAGATACAGATACAGATACAGATACAGATACAGATACAGATACAGATACAGATACAGATACAGATACAGATACAGATACAGATACAGATACAGATACAGATACAGATACAGATACAGATACAGATACAGATACAGATACAGATACAGATACAGATACAGATACAGATACAGATACAGATACAGATACAGATACAGATACAGATACAGATACAGATACAGATACAGATACAGATACAGATACAGATACAGATACAGATACAGATACAGATACAGATACAGATACAGATACAGATACAGATACAGATACAGATACAGATACAGATACAGATACAGATACAGATACAGATACAGATACAGATACAGATACAGATACAGATACAGATACAGATACAGATACAGATACAGATACAGATACAGATACAGATACAGATACAGATACAGATACAGATACAGATACAGATACAGATACAGATACAGATACAGATACAGATACAGATACAGATACAGATACAGATACAGATACAGATACAGATACAGATACAGATACAGATACAGATACAGATACAGATACAGATACAGATACAGATACAGATACAGATACAGATACAGATACAGATACAGATACAGATACAGATACAGATACAGATACAGATACAGATACAGATACAGATACAGATACAGATACAGATACAGATACAGATACAGATACAGATACAGATACAGATACAGATACAGATACAGATACAGATACAGATACAGATACAGATACAGATACAGATACAGATACAGATACAGATACAGATACAGATACAGATACAGATACAGATACAGATACAGATACAGATACAGATACAGATACAGATACAGATACAGATACAGATACAGATACAGATACAGATACAGATACAGATACAGATACAGATACAGATACAGATACAGATACAGATACAGATACAGATACAGATACAGATACAGATACAGATACAGATACAGATACAGATACAGATACAGATACAGATACAGATACAGATACAGATACAGATACAGATACAGATACAGATACAGATACAGATACAGATACAGATACAGATACAGATACAGATACAGATACAGATACAGATACAGATACAGATACAGATACAGATACAGATACAGATACAGATACAGATACAGATACAGATACAGATACAGATACAGATACAGATACAGATACAGATACAGATACAGATACAGATACAGATACAGATACAGATACAGATACAGATACAGATACAGATACAGATACAGATACAGATACAGATACAGATACAGATACAGATACAGATACAGATACAGATACAGATACAGATACAGATACAGATACAGATACAGATACAGATACAGATACAGATACAGATACAGATACAGATACAGATACAGATACAGATACAGATACAGATACAGATACAGATACAGATACAGATACAGATACAGATACAGATACAGATACAGATACAGATACAGATACAGATACAGATACAGATACATTTGTTGAAGTACACGTATGCGGCAGAACATTCATAATCAAGAGTTTTATACCAAAAATACTTACTTTGCAGAGACTTTAAGGATAACAGGTTCCAGGTGGATTAAGTAATCAACTGCTTTGCTTATGAGAGGGGGATTTGGCTATGAAATGATCCACCTGCCATTGCATAGTTCTAGGCTTGGCGGGGCTAATTTTCAAGGGAAGCGTGTCCGATCGCCACGCCCTCTTATCGCCACCCAGTCACGTCGCCGTAATCGGATGATAAGCGCAATCGGCGCCTAAGAGGCGGCAAGGGTTCGGAACGGGATTCGGAGTCGGAATGGGAATGGGAATGGGAATGGGAATGGGAATGGGGATCTGTTTCAGTTTCAGGTTCAGGTTCAGGTTCGCTCGAATTAGATATAATTAGGTGCGAGTGCAGGCAGTCACGGCAATCGGAAATCAGCAGTTGCAGCGGCAGCGGCAGGGGCAACAATAACCACAATGATGATGGCCAAAAGAGGAAGTTAATCCGTGGCCATAATCGCAGCATAGCGCCACAGCATGAGGCAACCTCGGAGTGCCACTTCCTCGCCGCCGCACAGCCGCACCGCCTCACCGCCTCGTCCACTCACCCCCTCCACCAGCAGCCGATCCCCGCCAGAGGAGGGGCTCCATTGAAGTGTCAGCAGTGCCACACATCGCTGGGTTCCCCTCTGTGCGTCGGCGAGGGTGTCTCCGATGGTAATCTCGGCCTGCTCTACTCCACGCTACCCTGCCGATGCACACGGGTCCGCTGGAGTCGTGGACCAACTGGCTATGTGTGTGGTATTATCTTATCTAAAATGGAGTTTGTTTGCTTATCAGTCTTGTAAATTAGTAAGTTCATAAGAAATCTGAATTTGGATTGTGGTTCCGCGTGGAGTTCGCAATCAAAATCATTGTGCATTCATATTATATAATGTTATATCATTATAATAATATTATTATTTAAAAGTCAGGGCATTTGCTGTGCGACTTCCGTCGATTTCCGTCGATGGCCAACTCTTGCGGACAATGCCAATATAAATATTGTGTAGCACTTTAACATTTAACAATACAACGGCAGCAACAACAATAACGTGCGATAGCTACAGCAACAACTGCGCAGAGCCATAATAAACGAACAATTACGGTTTCATTTTGTTGGAGTTGCAGCCTGGGCCTGGTACTGCGGCAGTTGCAGGTCTCCATCTTGGCTAGCAGTGCCACATGGGCCTGCCCCGCCCCCAAATGCCACACCAGGGGGCACAGCCCCACCGGAGATCGTTGCTGCAGCAACAGCAGCAGCAATTCTTGTGGTATTTTGTGCGACTCACACAGCAGGGAGTCAAAAATTTCGCACAAAGGCTCGAAAAAGCCACTGATAAGAGAGAGTTGCAACAATGGAACTGCAACTGCAACTGCAGCAGCAGCAGCAGCAGCAGCAGCAGCAGCAGCAACAGCAACAGCAACAGCAACAGCAACAGCAATAACGTCGGCCAATCATGGGAAGCAAATCGCTGTTGCCTAGCAAAGGATGCAGCCCCAAAAGGCAACTCACTCTTTGAGAGATCTGCGCAGTTTTTCCAGCTCGCCAGTTGTCTAAGGCCAACTAATTGCGGGCAGCGCTGATTACTCATACGCCCCCATGCCGCACATACAGCATGCAACGCCGCCACTTCCACGCTGTCCAACTGAGATGCCGAACAATGACGGGCGGCAGCAACACGCGAGGAACATGGGACAAACAAGACAAGAGGCCGCAAATATTTGTTAAACTTGACACCAAACAAAAGAATTTTACCGAAAGGATTTGAATGAACCGAAAAAGCGAACAATGTAAGCGCTGCGGCACCGCTGGAATGCGACGGAGCTGCGTTCGGTGGTGCGGTGGCACAGTGGTGCGGTGGCTCAGTGGTGCGTGGATGCGTGGTTGCGCGGATGTGCGGATGCGAGGGTGGAGCGGCTGGAGCGGCTGAAGAATCGCCAGGATGGAGCAAGACGGCGCGGCAGCAAATCAAACACAACAAATCGCCAGGCAAACACCGAAATCAAATTGTACAGCCAGGCAGGCCAAGTTTGAGGGCACAGTGGGGCAAGTACATATGATTATTTATTTTGGGAACATGAAAAGGTGATTAAAATAGGTAAGTGCATTGCTGTCCAAAGCTGTTATTTGTTTATTGAGTAGCTTTCAACTTTTGGAAGGAAGTCTAAGCTTATTCCACATATTTATAAGATGCAAGGCATTAAATGCTTGTGGGGGAGCAAGGCATATACTTTGCAACCACTGTGCCTGTGGAGCTTGAGTTTTTTTTTGGGTCTCCGGTGCCTCCAAGTGCTGACGCGCGCCGATCCTGGGCCGCCGCGTCGGTCGCAAGGAGCTCGGATCTCTGGATAGGATGGGATGGGATGGGATGGGATGGGATGGGATGGGATGGTGCCTAAACCTAACGCAGTTATCAAAAGCGTTGAATTATGGCCGCGTTTGGGCTGCCAGCTAAATGAGCAACACGTTGCTGCTGCTGCTGCTGCTGCTGCTGCTGCTGCTGCTGCGGCTGCTGCTGGTGGTGGCTCGTTTTCGTGGCGCTATCGCATTTGATCTCTCGTTTGCCGGTCCCTGGGATCGACAGGCCGACCCGCAGGCTCTGGTTTTTGGGTTAGGGACAAAGATAGGGATAGGGATAGGGATAGGGATAGGGATAGGGATCGGGGCAGGGTGAGAGTGAGAGGGAGAGGGAGAGGGACTCAGATCGGATTCAGCTAACAATGCCCATGATATCATTCATTTCTCATTTCGGTTTCATTCATTGAGCATTGAGCGCTGGCCAAGTGTCGCCGGCGGTTCAGTCTAATTTCATAATAAGAAACATCTTCAGGCACACAATAAACGTGTGTATTTCTTTCTTGTTCCTTGGCATTTATTTTTATTTATTTTTATGGCCAACTGCGGCGGTGGAATGCCGCTGGAATGTCGGACGTTTCCGGTTGGCCCAGAACACAGAATACAGAACACAGAACACAGAACATAGAGCTTCAGAGGATTAGAACCCTATGGAGGGGGGGGGAGGGGCCAAAGTTCCATGGATGAGTCAGTGGGTCTCTCGTGTGTCTAGCAACTCGCTCTGTGATGAGACCCTTCCTAATTACTGTCTACCCGGATTCATTTCATTCATCGCCAACCTTATAGATCAAAGTTGTCCAAATATTTCCCCCTCCCCCCTACCCCCTACCCGCAACCAACCAACCGCTGCCAATTTGAATAAAGGGGCTATGGAATGATGAGGCGGCGTCTGTTCACACGAGCTGGCTGACGACGGTTGATGGCCCTGGCAACCGGCAACTGGAAATGGTTGGGAGCATAGTCACATCCACATCCACAGCCACATCCACATCCACATCCCAAGTGGAGCCGAGCGATCCCAGACGACTCCTCCGTGTTGCTCAATGTGTTGAAACATGAATGAATCTTGTTCACAATTTGGCAACAACACGTTTAGCACGAAACGAAGGACGACAATGGCCCAAATGCAGGGGAGCCCCTGATCCCGATCTTTTGGTTATTCGGTTTCGGTTTCGTATCCATTGTGAGGCGGTTCTGTCCTCGAGAATCAGGAGGGGCCCAGGGGCCTGGGAGAATAGGGAACCGGGACTCTGGACTTGGGACTCGGGACTCGGGACTCGAGACCCGGCTTTCCTGTTCGGCGGCGTCGCGTACACAAATTATTAGCAGCCCGTCTTTTTAACCAGTTGCCGGTTGCCGTTCGCTGGTTAGTAAAACATCATGTCGCTGTTAAGGGTACCAGGCACTGGGTCAGAATGCAGGAGCAGCAGGAGGAGCAGGAGGAGCGGGAGAAGCAGGAGGAGCGGGAGAAGCAGGAGGAGCTGGAGAAGCAGGAGGAGCGGGAGTAGCAGGAGGAGCAGGAGGCGCTGGAGCAGAAGTTGGAAGTTTGGGGGGGGCGAAAAACAGAGCAGCCTCTGTGGTCCAATTTGGAGTCGTCTTCGCTACCATTGTTGTTGCCTCTGCCGGCGGCCAAGAGTCGCAGTCCGGAGCTGGAGCTAGAAAATTATCTGCTTATCTTGTCTTGTGCTCGTTTCGATCGGCTGCTTATTCATGTTCTCGTGTCCGAGTTGGGCCCACATACCCTACCTCGCTCGTCGGGCATAGCCAGCGGCACATGCGGCCAGTGAATGTGGTGTAGGGGGGGGGAGGGTATTCATCAGCCAGTAAGTACTTACCATTCTGTATCAGAATCTGTATATATGGATGTGTTCCTTAAAATCTTAATGCCTTGTATACATTTGTACTTAAAATTAGTTATAGACTAGGTATTCATTCTGTATCTCTATATATGGATGTGTTCCTTTAAATCTTAATGCCTTGTTTACTTTTATACTTAAAATTAGTAAAAGCCTCGGTGTTCCTTAAATTAAAACATACAGCCATGCCTTATAAAGCTTAAAGGTTATAAAATAAAGTAAATACAATGTGCTCTATAAGGAAACCATATATGTTTGATTATTTTAGCAAGCTTCGTGATATAAAATATTCGAATAAGTTAAATTGATAGTTATTGATATAAGCCAGCTAATCATAGGGCGTTTGTCGGTGGCATAGACCTGGGAAAGACCATTAAATATCATTTGCCAACAATTTAATAAAAGTTCTGGCAGGCATCAAGGCATCTTCTAGTCGAAAAGGCGCACTGCCCATCGCCTTTACTTGCTATGCTACTAATTTATGTGCTCGACGTGACACTTGCCAGGAGCCCCTGGCAATGGCGATGGTGGTTCTTGGATGGCATGGGCATATATATTATATCGCTATTGGCTGGTAACTGGTAAGTGGTAGATGGTAACTGGTCAGTGGTGAGCGGTGAGCGGTAAGCGGTAAGCGGTCAGTGGTAAGCGGTTCGGGAGAGGGGCCGCCTAATATGCGACCGCCGCCTGTTAACACATCGGTGAACCTCAAAATATGAAAACCGAAACCGACACCACCGCCGAAGAAACCGAAACCGCAGTGAAGCGAGCCCCGTCTTGGGTTCTGGGCTCAGGTTCTGGGACTCTGGAATCGTGGACCCCACGCCGCTTGGCCCTGCTCCTGCTCCTCCTCCTCCGCGGCCTCCCCCTGCTCCCTTTGGCTCCTTGTGCTCCTTTTGCTGTGCCCCTAACGAGGTGTCCAGGCGATGACGACGACAATGACGATGACGATGGCGATATTCGAGCCACTGGCTCTGTGGTTCGGTGGTTTGGTGGTTCGGTGGCTTGGTGGTTCGGTGGTTTGGTGGTGGTGCGCGGTGCTGCCCAGTGAGAGTGAGACAAGCTGATCCTGGCTGGCTGAGTTGGTGATTGAATTTCACACGTGGCTTAGTGTCCGCCCGCATTAAGCACGCTCCGACGAGCCGCAGACAGAGCGAGACGGCTGGAGCAGGGAGCAGGGAGCAGGAAGCAGGGAGCGAAAGAGAGGGCAAGTGAGTTAAGAAAGAGATGCGGCTAGCGGCTGTGGAACGGAGATGCAGATAGTGCGACCGGCTGTTATGCAAATGTGACCGCCGTGGGGAGACGGAGACATCGCCATCTTGGCAGGCCGATGGCTGATCTCTCGCCATCTTGGTCGTCGCCACTGCATCACTGCACCACTGCAGCACCTCCAGCACCTCCAGCACCTCCTGCACCTACAGCACCTCCTGCACCTCCAGCACCTCCTGCACCTCCAGCACCGCCAGCACCTCCTGCTCCTCCCTTTCGGTGATCCTGATCCGCTGAGCCATTGTTCTGTGGCTCCTGCGATGGCATTCCCCAGATTAGAGCGAGCGAGAGAGATGCCGAGAGGGAGCGGGAGAGCGAGCATACCTACATACATGCCACATGCCACATCCTGGGCAATAGCCTCCGATTTTCCATTCCATTCCTGCGGCTGTCTCTGCGTATGAATGAGTTATTTCGTACCTAATCGCTCCGTTTGCATCTCGACCAACGACAAAAATGCCTTCGCCTCGTCTGCGAATCTGAATCTGTCGCCGCCGACTGTGACTGTGAGTCCCTGAGTCCCTGAGTCGCCAACCTACGGATTGGATGCCCGGCCACAACTTGCAAGACTCCAGCAAAACAAGCAACAGAAATAAGTTAAAGAGCAGCAAAAGATACAAGCTGGTGTCCCCAACAACTCAGAGACCCAGCCACGTTTTGTTTCAGCCAGCCAGGCTCTTTGGGCTGTCCTCCATTTGATTGAACTGCTCAATGAAATATGCAAATTTGTTGCCGCCGCTTAATCAACTGCAAGGCCTCGGAAACTCTGCTTTTTTTTTTTCTTCTTTTTTTTTCTTTTTTTTCTTTTTTTTTCTCCTGCGCTCCAGCATTCAGATACAGATTCAGCCTGGCCCAGAGGTTTCGGTTTTGGTTTTGGTTTTGGCTTTTTGGTTTTGGCTTTTTGGATTTTGTGCCTCATCATCATCATCTTCGCAGTCCGACGACGATCGCCGCCTTCGTCTGCTGCTGCTGCTGCCGCTGCTGCTGCTTTTGGCCAACACATTTGTGGTCTTTTGTGGTCTTAAATATATCCTGCTGGTGGGTAAATTTTTCTCTTCTCCTTTTCCCAGCTGCGGTTATCGGATCGCGGCGAGGGTAAGTCACGACTTTGCCGCCAAGAAGCTGCACTCGCAGTCCCAAGTTCGCAGTTCGCAATCCAATCGGCAGACCCACTGGCCATCACCATCACCCATCACCCACTACCCACTCCCCACATCCCCACATCCCCACATCCCCACATCCCACTTCCCACTTCGCGGCTCCAAAAAGTCGACAGTTGCAGTTGCAATTTGGCATTTGTACCCACATACGTTGTGCGAACCTCCTGCGAGCTCATCCTCGCCTTCTTCGCGAATCAGTGCATCATCTACACTGAGAGGAAAACAATGGCATGTTTGCATATTTATGCTGCTGATATGTTATTCCGCTCTGACACTTTCAACAGTTCCCGTCCTGTTCGACTCGCAAATAGCCGCAATTTTATTATCATTAAGAACCAGCCATGACAAAGTGGTTCCAACACCTATTGACTCCAACTTACGAACATCAGTTTAGTGTATGTGCCTTTTTGAATGCTCTTCTTACTGGCTTAAGTAACTGCAGATAGAGATACTAGATGTATATTCTGTTATCAAACAAAACCATGCCACCATTGATAAATGGATAACTTGAAAAGGATAGGCTGAATATAATTTTTTATATAAATTGAATACCTAATTGAAGTTATTTTTAAATACAAGAAACTCATTTCTATTTTCGCAGTGTACCGCGGTAGAACCTCAGTGGATCGCAATGGCTAGTTCCTGGGTTTTCCCGGACACCCGGACAGGGTATCAGGTGTGCGCTACGATGGTCTATGGCCGACTTTGCAGTCTAATTGAACTGTTCATGCGCCGGCTAATTACGCTTAATTGGCTTTGCTAACAAGTCGGCCACAATTTGGCAACTCAATCAAGACATCAAAAAGCGGTTGAGATGCAGATGGCAGCTGAAACTGCAACTGAAACTGCAACAGAAACAGCAACAGCAACAGCAACTGAGAATGCAACTGCAACTGAGAATGCAACTGCAACTGTATATCAAACTGAAATTGATATTGATTTTGAAATTGAAATTGAGAGTGACGTGGAACAAGGCCTCGGGCTAACCTTCGAGTATGAGAATGGATGGATCCCGATGCCGATTTGGACTTTAGATACCGATGCGGATTCCCTGCCACGCCCCCATCAACTCCCCATTTCCCATGCGAATGGCAATGCGCCTATTTATGCAATAATATACAAATGCAGATACAGATGCAGATCACGATATATCTGCACCGCTGCACGGCTGCAGATACAAATCTGAGTGACTGGCAGATTGCAGCTATCGGTGCTGGCTTAATATTTGCGTTTGTGGCGTTAATTATACCCTGGGTCCAACTCAACTGAACCCAACTGAACCGAACTGAGCTGAGCTGAGCCGTTTCTCTGATTGTTTATTTGCTTGCAATCGATTCAATTCGATTCAATTCGATTCGATTCGAATCGGACTTGGAGTGCAGTGCAGTGCAGTGCAGTGCAGTACAGTGGAGTGGAGTGGAGTGGAGCATGGTGACGAGCTCTGGAGAGGAGTGGAGTGGAGCCTGGACATGGCTCTGACAATTGCGCTGCTGGCCGTGTAATTCCGGTTCGTGCAACGATAATTATATTAATTTGCCATCGAATGGGCCGCCAGTGATACCCGATACGGCTGCACTTGCTGCTGTGGCAGTGGCACTTGCAGTTGCAGTTGCAGTTGCATTTGCACCGGTCTTGGTTATCAATTTCCCACTTCGTCTGGCCAACTGTCCAGCTGTCCAACTGTCTAACTGACTACCTGGCTAGCTGACTGGCTGACTTTCTGGCTGACTGGCTGACTATCTGGCTAACTGGGGATATCTCACTATCTGGCCATCGACATGGCATGGCCATTACAAAACAATTGCGTTTTTGAGGAAAATCATATCAGTCGCAGTCGTGTGGCCCAAACAAACAGCTGACATGTGTGTAATTATGCGAAATCAGGCGACCAAGGAAATGGCCAGCAGATACTCTTATTTTATCTCTGTCAACCCGCTGGCGGAATCAAGTGCCAGGACATTCGATACACTGATGCAGGACCGCAGCGGTTGCCCATTCCCATTCCCAATCCCATCCCCATTCCCAATCCCATGCCCATTCCCATTCCCAGTGGCATTTCCATTCCCAATGCGGCGCTGTCATAAAGACTTCAATGTGGGCATTAAAACGCGTGCAGCGGCAGTCGCAGCAACCGAAAGAGAGACAGATACGGAGCTTCAGATACAATACCTGTCCCACCCTTAACCCCCTAAGGCACCCCCCACCTCCCCCGCCACCCGCGGCCGCCTTAACCCCTTCTCGACTTGTCTGTTGGCTGCGTGTAAGACAAATGAGCACTCAATTATCGTATTTCTGCTTTGGCCGCTGCTTCATTTCACTTCGCATTCGAGTATCTGTGTGTTTTTGTAGTCGCGCGATGTGTGTGCGTGCGTGTGTGTGTGTGTGTGTGGGTGTATCTGTGGCTTGGTCAGGACTAGAAATGCGTAACTTAGACTAGAACATCCTTAAAGTTGATCTTACTTCAGCGAGTTTGGGGTTGCAGAATGCTTAGCAAGGCTAGTAGATGACTTACTCAAGAAGAGTCGGGATCAGGATCAGACCCTTGTGAAGGTTACCCCCGCACATCGGGGTCACCGTTGCCGCCAGGAGCTCTCGGGTGGTCCCCGTTTATCGATCGGGCTCGAAGATCGGGCGAGGCTGGAGCCCCACTCAGAGCAGAGCACTTTTTGTCCCCGGTCCGGGTCCTCATCCTCATCCTCATTCTCATTCGCATCCTCATCCCGCTGCCTCCGTGCCGCCTGTCAGTCATCCATCCACATCCACATCCCCATCCCCATCCCCATCCCCATCCCCATCCCCATCCTGCCCTGCTCTTCTCCGCTCGCCGGCTGTCCACTCGGCTCGCTCCTCTTTAAGCAGCAAAATGCGGAATTATGAATCGGCATGTTTTACATGTGCGGGAGGTCTTGTAAGACACAGACACGGATACAATGCCTCCGTTTTTCTTCGTTTATTTTTGTGTTTTATGTTTTTTGCCTGCCGGTACGCTGCGTACCTGTCGCTCAAAGTCCCCAGAGCCTTGGAACCTGTTCGCCCGACCTGACCCCTTTCCACTGCCATCGGCACCACTGCCCCTTGGCTACCCGTCAAATCTTGAATTAAATGTTGTGAAATTGTACACTTCAAAACGAAAACAAGGGGGCGGGCAGGGGTATTGAATTGGTTAGGATTGGATTGGATTGGATTGGATTGGATGGGATTAGTGTTGGTATTGGTATTGGATCGCTTCGGACAAGAAAGGAACTATCATTCTACATAATTATCATCTGGTGCGGTATTTTGTGCTGCATCCCCGATCCTCCGATGTGATATGTTTTGTAGCTGCTGCTGCTGCTGCTGCTGCTTCTGCTGCTGCTGCTTCGACTGATGCGGCTGCTGCAATTACAGCTCGCACACTGTGTGGTCCATGTCCACCGATGCGGGGCATCTGGCCGTCCTGCTCCCTCGCCTGCCGCAACTCCATTGCTGGCCGAGATTAATGGCTGCGCATTAATCAGCCCTCGGCGAGCGGGCGCCATCAACACTTGCAGTGCTTCCTTGGACTGGAGTTGACTTGATTTGACTCCATCCTGTCGCAGTAACAGTGCCAGTTCCCTACCAAGTCCATGACCAAGTTACCAACGCACCAGTTGGAGTCCCTGTCATTTGACACTTTCTGCGGTCAAGCCCAATCAACGAGCAATCTCAAACGGAGGCGCCATCGAACGACTTCCCGCTTACCGCCGCACACCCTCCACCTACCCCTCCCCCGTACGCCGTCCCCCGTCCCGCTGCCATCCAATCCAATCCGATCCGATCCCACTGCGAAGCCGACTCCGACAACGCATTACTTCCACGCCAGCTAGCTGCCTATGAAAAGTAATAACTGTGGGAACTGATTTGTGGTGCCGGTGCCGGTGTCGCTGCCCCACACCCCCCCCCCCCCCTGCCCCCCCTGCCCCGCTATCCCCCCTCAACGCCCATCGCTTCATTGCCGTTTTATTGGTTGAAAATAAGTTAATAACATGGATGCCGATGCCGATGCCGCCGCCGCCGCCGCCGCCGCCGAAGAGGCTCCAATATCCTTTCAGCCACTACCCCACACGGCTACTCCTCTGTTTTGGGGCCATGGAATAACAATAAGAATAACAATGCAACAATATTGCCAGTTTGCAGCGGAAGCTGCTGGAGCAGCTCCCCATTTTCAACAGCTAAGCCAAGCAGGCAAAGTATATCATCACAGCCACCTACGGACGGGATATGGAGGGACTGGCAACGGCACTGGGGATCCTTCGCTCCCTTTGACTTCGGGAACTGGCAATTGGCAATTGGCGGACGATGAGAGGGCAGCGCCGCCAACACAGCAGCAGCCACCGCCGCCTTGGGCGATATGGGCATGGAACTGGGCATCATGGGTATGTGGAGTTGAGCATGGGCATGTGGAGTTAAGCATGGGTATGGGTTAGGCATGGGCATATGGGGTTAGACGCCGACACCGCCGATAATGATGAAGGTGTTGGCGATGATGATGCTGATGACGCGAATGCGCCACAGCCAAAGCTAAAGTCAAAGTTAAGGCTCCACCTTCTGCCCCCGAGCCCCCGCCGCTCGCCACGCCCCCTCGACCGCTTTGTTCTCCACTTTTTGCCCGGCTTGAAGGCACATCGCATACCCTGCAACCTTCACTTGACCGCATCCCTTATGGAACTATAATTAATATTATATATGAATCCATTCCCTTATTAGCGGTATAAATATGCAAGTTGAAACCAATACTCTTTCTTCAAATAAGCTAATCTTTTTCTTGGAAATTTTAAAGTTATATGTTAGTCATGCATAAAATTGATGGCATAATCTGTTCGTTTTTAGTTAACCACAAATAATTGCAAATTCAATTAAATTCATGAGCTAAGCACCTGGGCAGAGCAGGTAATCCCTCCTAATCACCCAGACTCCCCTTCGGTGTAGGGCATTCCGCGGGGCTGTGCGACTGGCGCCGGTTCGCAATGCGCCGCCGCTAAATGGGATCAGTTTTGGTAACGAGTTAACGAGTTGATTTCACTCCAGCGATTGCCGCCGCCGCCGCCGCCGCCGCCGAACCGGATTAGCAGTTGCATCCCCTCTGACCGCCGATCATCGACCACCATCCGCCATCCACCATCCACTATCCAGTATCCAGTATCCAGTGTGCAGCACTCGGCACCCAGCATCCAGCATCCAGCATCCAGTATCCACCATCCACCATCCGCCGAACGGCTCCATCTTTGTCTGCGTCTGTGCGGTGGCCATGGCCAATGTCTACACAACAAGGTGACGGCTCATAATGACGGGCCATGGCCAAGAACGTGAGCACGGATGGGCCGGGCTGCCATGGATCGGCTGGGATCAAATCGCGCTGCGTTGAGGCGTTTGCACCTCCCATGGATGAGAATGAGTCGCCGATTCGCGCTTCCCTGGCCGCCACACGGCGAGAAAAGGGTGATTGCTTGTAATAGTCAGGTTATTGCAAATTATGCACCTGCATACATATTCAATGAAATCGGATGTGAATCATGTCATATATGCACATGGCAGCTGATGAAAAATAAAATAAATTTATAATGCCAAAATCCTCCAATAAAATATGTAAGTAAATGTTAATGTATTCATATGAAATATATTCAAATAAAATAAATAAAATAATATAAATATAAAATATAAAATATTAAATATAATAGAATAAAATAAATAAAATAATATAAATATAAATAAAATATATAAAATATAAATATATAAATATGAAATATCATAAATAATGCAAATATAATACATATAATAATGCAAAGATATATTAGATATATCATTTTGTAACAATTACTTTCACTTTTATGGGTTAAGTGAAGTATTGAAGTTCGCTAGCTTAATTAATAGCTAGCAATTTAATACGATTTATATATAAATTTACATATAATTTGAATTATGTATATATATTTATATTTTATATATAAATTTATATAACATTTATATATAATATTTTATAATTTATAATTTATAATTAATATATAAAGTGAATATAAATTTATAGATCTTTGCAAGTAGTGCGCGCCATTGCGTGGCGCTATTTCTCGCAGTGCACTGTGCCTTTGATGGTCGCTCCATATGCATCCATCTTCCAGCTCCCCCCCCCCCCCTTAACCCGCTACCCGCAACCCGCCCCGCGACCAGCGCTCCTGGTGGTAGTGCGACTGCTGCTGTGGCTCCGTTTTTGGGGCTTTGTCGAGGGGCGTTACCCGGTGATCATCACGCATTTGCGCCCCCCCTCTGCCGCCTCTGCCACTCGGCACCCTTTTGCCCACTTTGACCACTTTGCCCCCCTCGAAAGCCGCTGCCCCCGCCGGGCCGGCCTTAATGGGTGTTATTTTGTTTTGCCGTAAATATTTTTGCAATGGGCGCTAATTAAGTTTGGCTCTTTTTGGGCTCTTTTGACTGCATCCTTCGCACTTTGTTATGTGTGAAACTTTTAAATTTCGTTGGGTCGGCAAAGATGAAAACCGCCGTGTGGTATCCCCCCAAATTGGCGGGCATTAAAGGCCCCGCGATGCCCCCAACCGCCTTCACCATGCAACCATCCACCATCCACCATCTACCATCCACATCGCAGCGCATCGCAGGAAGTATCAATACGAGCAGCTATTAATCCGCAATTGCAAATTGCTCATACGCCACGTGGTGCTCGTGGTGCTCGTGGAGCTCGTGGAGCTCGTGGAGCTCGTGGAGCGTGGAGCGTGTAGCGTCTATGAATGAACTAGTGAGTGAATGTGTGTAGAACGATGAGTAAAACAAGAAGAAAAATAAAGCAAAATGTAAAAAGCCAAGAGCCAAGAGCCATCGCCCCTGACACTGCAGCCAATTTCATTAGCCGTAAAATATTGTTTGGCATTGTTTTCTGGCACTGCGATTTCGCTGCTTTTATGACTCACTTTCACCGCTGCCCCGTTCTCCATCAGACTTTGCAGCCTTTAGTTGCTGTTTCAAATCGATTGGACAATAAATTAGCATTATGCGGTTACAGCCAACTCAAATTCCTCGCGATGAGCTGGCAACATCTCGTCGACTGCCGCGGGTTCAAAGTTCTCTGCGGGGGCGAAACTCGGCGCACTCGGGCGTCTTATCATCGCCTAGTCAAGAAATTTCCACAGATTGCAATCGCAATAGACATTAAATGGTGGATTTTCACTTCGGCCAAGACGGAAAAGTTCTTATGCACGCTCATCGCACGTACAATTTGATAAAATTGCTAGCACCTGACGCAAATTATAGCTGATCGTATCAGAAGAAGTTGGTGTGCTTCTTTGGGCTTATCAGTGGTTTTTCTATGCCTATATAAAAGCATGTTGCACTGAAGAAAAACTCTGGGCAATTCTGGTAATACCGTTCAAGCGCTAAAAAACCCCTAGATTGCTTATAAAATGAGAGACGAAGCTAATAACATAAGCATGTAATAATATTACTACATTCATAATTATTAAATGAGCGCCCTTAAAAGAAAGAAAATATTTAAGAGATATTATTTTAAATATTTCAAATATTTTTGAAATTAGTTTACTCCACAGCATTATATGATTAAAGCTATTTTTAACTAGGATTCCACGAAAATCGGTGCTTCATCGCATATGCTGTATATTTTTAAAACTATTTTACTTCAACGAATTAAGTAAGTAAAGCTATTTTAACTAGGAGTTCACGAGAATCGGTGCTTCATCGCATATGCTGTATGCTGAACATTTAAAAAAAAACTTTTCCAGCACATTAAATCGTTCTCGAAGCATATTAGCATACCCATTGCGCTCAATCTCGAAATACCCTTAATGAGCCACTTAAAATGTGACATTTCGATCACTTTCCAGCGTAATTAACTAATTACTTTCAGATGGGAAACGAGAAAGTTCTTCCCCTCGAAGTAAAATAAGTTTCGCTTACGTGCCCATGTACTATGCCACTTAAGACGAAGTTCATTCAAGTTTTTCCCCTTTCGAAATGAGAATAAAAAAAAACCAGCAGTCCAACCCTACATCGTTTCCACGACATCTCCAGCCCAATCAATTTCCACATCCATTCATTCAGTCTCGAGAGTTTCCCATGTGCCGCACGCGTGTCTCATTTTTTCCCCCACATGATTGGCAATATACGTCAAAAAAATATTACTCATACGCCACCGATGCCGGCACCCCAGTCATCGCCATAGACTGTCATGCATTAGTTATTAGGGTTTTACACTAACGCCGCCACAGACAATCGCAAGATTGCGATGATATACATGATATATATACATATGTACATATATGTATGTACACACATACGTGTATGTGGACACCGCGGACAGGGCCAATTTTGGTCAATTCCCAGCGCCGCGAACGAAATTGAATCGAATTCGAAATATCCGCCAATTGGACAGATCAACACGATAAGCCGAAATCAAAAGGCACAGATACCCGATCCGTGGCAGTCCGCTTCGCACAATGGTTTAAAAATAGCTCTGCCTAATCATGATCACTGACTGCCATTCGTCTGTTTGACCGCCAGCGGTGGGCGGTGGGCGGTGGGCGTTGGGCGGCCGACGGCGAGTGGGAGTGGCACTGAGCGGTACGCGTTGAAGCGTGAACCGCAAGCGGTAAACGTTATGCGAGAAACGGCGACGTCGCCACTTTGGCCATGAGTAACGACCAGTGCTCAATTACTTTTCGATTGATCATGGTTTTGGCGCGCGGTGAAATTTAGACCGCTATGCAGACTGGCACAACTCCCCATACCCCCCCCCCCCCCCCCCCCCCCCCCCCCTTGGCGGGGCATCCGCATTCTGTACAACGTTGGAGCGTCGGCAATCATGAATGAATCGCCGTGTTCGCGAGCGTGAGAGTCCGGCCCGCGGCTGCGAAATCATGTCGTCATTGGCGTCTGTCGGCGGCCAACGTCGCGTATGAGTAATATTCTTGCGAAATTGAACGGAAATAACTGAAATTCATGCCTGCCCCCATAAATTGACGACTATTTCATCGGAAGAGAGTGTTTCATTTCGTTCCGTTTCGTTTTAGATCGCTTCGGATCGGAAACGATCGGCTCGGCATGGAAGTCGGATAGTAGGAGAGTAGGAGAGTAGGAGAGTAGGAGAGTAGGAGTGTAGGAGAGTGGGAGAGTAGGAGAGTGGGAGCGAACCGGAGAACCGGAGAATCGGAAGTGGCGTCGAGTGAAAGTCATCCGATAAGAGCCAAGTAGCCGCTCACTTCTTTTCTCCAGAGACCGGCAAATCACACCATTGTTTTGTTTATCTGCGAGCGGGAGAGCCAATCGGTTAGCCAGCGAGATATGCAGATAGTTGTGTATATGTACGTGTACGTGTATGTGGCTCGCATGTAACTCTCCCAGCGACCTTATCTGTGAGATGATCAGTCGATCGATCGAACAGTCGATCAACTCCGCCGATTATGTGTCATCCCAATGGGGAGCGCTAGAGAGCGGTGAGTATTTCTCAACGTGTTGAAATCTGGCTGGCCTAATCATGTACTAAACGGTTTTCAGCTTTCACGCCCACTACGACTGGCCATAAATCGGTTAGGTTTTGGTCAGGACTGGCCATCATATAGAACATTTATGACACTACTTCACTACTGGTTCACTAACCGAAAATTGATTTCAATCGATTTTGTAGTGAGTAACACTTTTCGACTAGTTATATCTGATTATTGCTTGCCTTTGCTATATATTATATTATATATAATTAATATTATTTAGCTTTAGTCTTTATTTACACTTTTCTTTCTTCAGCATATCTTTCCAATCGTAGTTGCTACCCTAGGTACAGGGTAGCCCGATGTCCACACTCAGCCGCTCTGAGGGGCCTCTCTCAGCTGTTCATTTTTAATGGCTTTCTCACTTTGTTTTTGGCACTCGGCGAATGTTTTGAGCGCCTTCCTTGCGATTGCACACTCATGACAGTCGAGAGAGCCTCTCGCTGTCTCTCTTCCGCTTCTTTGGTGATTCGAGCGAAGCGGACCGGACCGGACCGGCGGACTGGGCGTCCGCCTCCTCATTAGTATGCTCATAGTAACTGAGGAGTTCAGTCAGTCAACGACGGCCCCGAAAAGCAAAACAGCAAGTAAAAAGAAACAAACACATAGCGCTGCACGCGATAGAAGGCGAGTAAAAGTGAAGAAACGCGGCTGTTTGCAAAAATTATACAAAATATAAGGCTAAGACGGCGAGAAAGCCACTCCAATACACTCCAATACACTCCAATACACTCCAATACACTCCACAACACTCCACAACACTCCACAACACTCCACTCCACTCCAAGCTCGCCATCTCTCTCCAGCGGCGAGAAATCGACAGCGCCGTTGACTTCGCCTTCGATCGGATCGGAATCAAATCATAGCAGTCTGCCGAAGGTAGCGCGTCGACGCGATAGTTCCTCCAGCCGCGATACGAAGATACAAAGATACAAAGATACAAAGATACGCAGCCGAATTCGCCAAATCGCGCTCGCTAAGCTTGCAATTATAGTACGTTCTTTTTTTTTTTGTTGTTCATTGCGTTGCATTCTGGAAGCTTCCTTCCTTCCGGCAAATACACACAAAAAGAAAACGTCTAACACCAGCGTCTACCACCAAAAGCAAAGTGCGTGTCAAACAAGTGCGAAATTTGTGCAGAATTCCCAGCCAACGATTTTTATGTAAATGGTAAGTACAAGTAACAACTACTTATGTCGAATTACTCGCCGATTTTCGCAGTTCATTTTCATATCGCATTCATATCGGTTTGCTGATAAGTACAGGTGTCTGGCACTCGAAACTTCTGAGCCCAAGAGTTCTTGCAATCGGCTGCATTGGCTTATCGGCTCCCGATAAGATGATATTAGCCCAAGGAGCTGTGATGGGTATTGGGATAGGGATAGGGATAGGGATAGGACTTGGTATCTGGCTTCCATCTGCTGCGTTTTTGATGGCGAAACCCATTCGTGAATCACTGTTTGGTGATAGGCATTGAAAACGAGTTTTAAATTCATGATGCCCAGAATGTTAGTTACATTTTTCCATATGTGAGTCACAGTCACATTTTAAAGTTATTACAATTATGAAAAGCCCAAAAACCCAAAGATATTTGTAAATCCATTGAGATGACTAATAACTAGTAACTATTGCACCACTAATACACACACAACGTATGCTTGTGGCTTACTTACATATGTACATACATATACTGACTAGTTATGGCAACTGTAAGAAACCCTTTAAGCCATTTCTGTGCGGGGGTGGGGCAGTCTTAGCCCCACTGCTCTGCCCAACTAACAGTTTATACGTCGTTGGCAAAAATCAAAAAGGAAATAATGGCGAAACATGTGAAATTAATTTACACGTTCCGTGCGGCGGGGGTGGTGCTGCTGATGGTTGGTGATTGGCGGTTGGCTGGTGGGGATTGGTGGATGCGTCAGAGGTTTTCGGAACAAGAGGCAAGTGACCACGGCGATAACGAGCTGGACGGCGAAAGAGGAAGGCACGGCAAGAGCTTGGCCAGCAGCTCAGTTCGTTGACCATGTTGCTCATTGTTGGGGCGAATGGAGCGGCCAGAGCAGAGCAGAGCAGAGCCTACCCCACCAGGTGATATGGGGCAGCGGCACCTGTCCGATAGGAGGACTGCCATCGCTGCCACCAGTCGACCTCCAACCGACACACGATGATTCAGCCAGAAAATGTGGCCAAATAAAGAAACGTATTTTTAATTTTAAATAATTATGTCAGCCAGATAAAGGCAGCAGCAATAGCAATAGCAATAGCAATAGCAATAGCAATAGCTGTAGTTGTAGCTGTAGGTGTAGCCAAAGCGCAAGCGATAACAATAACAAATCACGCACGCTTCGGGCCCCCAAACAATTGCGATTGTGTTTATACAAGCGTGTGTGTGCGTTTGTTTGTCCAGCGGGAATCCCCAACAATCATCATAATTCGCCCACTCAGGCACTCACTCACACAATCGCACAATCGGCACAATCGGCACAATTCAACAATCATGGCATCACGTGTGCGGATTTTGGTTTATATTTGGCAAAAGTTGGCCAAGATAATATATAACCAGTCGGTTCAGTTCAGTTCAGTTCAGTTGTCCGCGCCTCGTCCGTTAGTCTCGCCTTGGTCTTGACTTATGGTAATTGCTCCCCCGGCGGGGCATACATTTGGCCATCCGCACCCTCTTTTCGGCCAAAGTTGGTGTATGTAAATAGCTGAAAATCTATAAACTGTTAGTATGGCATAACCTGTTGCTACACTTTTCTTATGCTAAATAGCGACGTCTGTGACGTCAAGAACTCCAGTGAAACTGGCCCTTATGGGTGGGGGGGGGGGATATGCTTTGTATGATTGTGTGAATTGTTAGCTTATAGTGAAACTTTGCCCATCCACAGACGACAGCTGACCGCCCGCTCGACGTCAGCAGGAGCAGCGGTAGCGGAAGCGGAAGCGGCAACAAAACGGCCAGGACCAGGAAACCAGAGCAACCGCAGCCGCAGCCGCCGTTCGTGGATCGACGTCGTCTGGACAGGATCTGGTTGGTAATCAAACACATCTTGGTCATGGCACTGCTCCTGCAGCTTGGCCACTTCGACGGCGGTTGTGGCGTCGCAGCGGCACCCAGCAACCAGGGTCACCTGGCCACCGCGCCCAGTGCCAGTCACCTCGATCATCCCAAGCACCTACAGAAGCGTGCCAGAAGCGCGGCCAACTTCCAGCTGACCTTCCAGCAGAAGCTGAATGCCAGCAGTGCGCACCTGGACTGGGAGAACACCTGCAACATGAAGCCCACTGGCCTCAGCGAAACGCACAGCAAGGCGAAGCGCTGCAAGAAACGCCAACGGGTAGGTTGCAAATGAAAATTCCCTAATAAGCGATGATATGAATTAACATTAACATTCACAACTAATTAACATCATTATCGATATATTGTCGTATCCCTTGCAGATCCTGCAGATTCTGCAGCACCAAATGGTGCGCGAGCTGAGGGGCATCCAGGCCGAGGACAAGGCCAGGATCACCGTCAATGCGGATAGGACGGCCACGAACAACACCAAGACTCTCGACATTGTCGACAAGAAGAAGTGGCGATTCTTCAAGGAAATCTACAGTTTCCTGCCCCGTCTGAATGCCACCAGCAAGCAGGTGAGTGAGTGCCCGTGTGCCATTAGCATACATACTGGTATGTACACACATACATACTCGTATGTACATACATACACATACATACACATACATTCATATATATATATAGATCGTCATGTGCAGAGCCATTGGATTGCTTACAGACATCAAACACTCGCGGGGGGGGGGGGGGGAGGAGGAGGGAGGTTGGGTGGCTTCTTCTGTTGCCAGGGCGCTTTTGAGGTGATAAAAAATAAAGGGTCACGTGAGGCGTCCGCCGCCCCGCTCACCTGCGTAGGTGCAAACAATCCGTCACAAGCTAATGGCGAGTGGAGCGGTCATATGAGTCCAAGTTTGGGGAATCGTGCCGGCAGCCGCGAGAGTGGTTGCCATACTTTGTCAACTCGACTAAGAGTATCTATAAGTCTATAGATCTTTAGATCTTTAGATCTTTAGATCTTTAGATCTTTAGATCCTTAGAATGCTGGAAACTATGGAAATGCCATACTTTGTCAACTCGATTAAGAGTATCTATAAATCTATAGATCTTTAGATCTTTAGATCCTTAGATCTTTAGAATGCTGGAAACTATGGAAATGCCATACTTTGTCAACTCGATTAAGCGTATCTATAAATCTTTAGATCTTTAGATCCTTAGAATGCTGGAAACTATGGAAATGCCATACTTTGTCAACTCGACTAAGAGTATCTATAAGTCTATAGATCCTTAGATCCTTAGATCTTTAGAATGCTGAGCTATATAGTTCATATGTGCTAGCTGAATGATGTTTCAACTTGTTGATGTTGATATTGTATCAGCTTGAGTGCTGAGCCAACAGGGCCAACATCTCTTGAGTAGTGAAGTGCCGCTAACTTGTCGATCGCACCTCGTTCGATTCGTCAGCATTGGCCGGCATTTCGGGACGCCCCATTAGCCGTCGATTTGCATGGGCAGCAAACAACAACAGCACGAGGGAAAACATTAGCAATCGATGCCATAACCACATTAAGATTAAGAGCAAATTGACGGCGCGCGCGCTTTTTCGGGTATTGTTTATATACATAGATCCATCGCAATCCCCCCCAAACCGGCCTTGATCCAGCGATCACGTTTTATGGCCCACCCGTAGATTGGATCGATCCGAATCGAGGCTGATACTGAAGCTAAAGCTGATGCTGAAGCAGTAGCTGTATCTGAAACTGAAAACGAAGCTCAATCCGAATTTGAATCTGAATCTGAATCCGAATCTGTATCTGAATCTGTATCTGAAGTGGATAATTCGTTGGATAAACAAAATAAAATCAAGCGGCACATTTTATTTACACTTTTGACAAGTAAACAACAACAAACAGAAGCTAATCAAATTTCGAATTGGATTCGCCACGGACATCTGATTTATGGCGCGCGGAAAATTATAAAGCTTTTCAATTTCAAGACCCACGAGTTCCTGACAATTTCATTTAAGTAGCGTGCAGCCGTTTGCTAATGCCAAATTGCCGGGGTCTGGGAAATTCGGAAATATTTTCGCCCTGACACAAGTAAATGGGTTGAATGAGCAAGCACAGCTGAGGAAAAACCCAGTGTGATCGATAAGCCAGTGAATAATGGAAGTGAGGTTTTGGCGGCTAATGGGCAGTGTACGAGTATGTAGAATGTGGGTTCAGGAATGTGGAAGCAATAATTGACTATGGGTAAAGGGTACACGTCGATACGTGACCACATGACACAACGCCCGGGCCAAAGAAGGGTCTAGCCCAGATTTGAGTGAGCTGGAGGTCGCTCCATGATGAATCGATCGAGATCGGTGTGATTGCCCCAACGTGCTAATTCCTAGGTGTCCGGGAAAGTTTCGTATAGGACAGTAATATCTGCAGATAACCAGATGAGTGTAGTTCACTTGGCATGGTCATAAACAGATATTTTTATGAGAACGCAGGTGCGGCGAAAACAAAACTCTAAAAAAAAAATCAAAACTCAAGCGTGGTCAAGATGCACGAAAACTGCCGACTCATTTCAAGTCAGCCAAAAGTCACGATCAGAGTACAGGTGTATCTCAAAGGTCGCGAACCCCTGGGAATTTGGTTTTCTATTTTTTTAATTAGCCGTTCTGCTAAACTTAGCCAGTCCCATCATAGTCATTATCGCCACCACCACTCCAGTCATTCATTCATTCACTCAGTTCACGAGTCACTCAATCGTCTATTCAGGGCGATGAGCAAAATTTGGCTTTCGCTGAAATTTCTCAATTGCCGTCATAGTTGGCGAAAGGTTCCAGAGCCCCGCACTGCACTGCACGAAAATGGGGGCTGGTCCCACCTAACATTTGACTGCTTTGGCTGGAACCACTTTCAAATCGCTAATGAATTCTCCCTCGGTATGACTACTTTGCCACCTTTCAAAATACTCGATTCCAGCAATCGAGCCCACCTTTTCTCACTCTGTACCAAGCTCGAAACTTGCCGCTCGAGATGTGTGTCAATATTTGGCCAACATCGGCTACGTCAATGCCAATTGTGCCAACTAATTGTTGACATCCCCGGAACAAAGCGAAACGGAACCCAAACCGGAACGCGATAACACGACGATATGCCAAGCGGGACTGATAGAAGAACTCTATATTTAGATGGATCGCTTCGATACCAAGAATCGACGGCCTTTCCGACGTCACAGCGCATGTATTCGCACATATTCGCACATATTCGCCAAAAAAAAAAAAGAAAAAAAAAAGAGAAAAAAACAAGGGAAGAAAAATAAAGAAGAAAACAACAAATCCACTGATATCGCGCTGGAGAAAGAAATGAGTTTAACGATAATATGCGTTCGCGTTCGTAGTTCACAACGCTCGTGTATCGTAAATGACACACACACGCCGCGTTTGCCTTGGGGTGCGGCGGTGCGGGGGTGCGGGGGCGCAGGCCGCAGGTCGTATACGCGATATGTGATTCATGTGAAGCAGAGCCGGTGGATTCCCCCGAAACTGCGGCGAGAGTGAGCGAGAGAGGGCAAGCGGCGGGTGGCGAGCGGCGAGCGGCGAGCGGCATGAATGAAACGAAGTGCCAACGGCTACGTCACAAGCGGGCAGCCGAAGCGCAGCCGAGAACTCAAAAAACAGTTACGAGAGAGCGGCGAGCGTTCGGCTCGATTTTCACTTTCAGCCGCCGGGCAGATAAGTTTCCGGGCGTGGAGGGAGGGGGGAGGGTGTCGCGTTTGCGGGTGGCGGGTTTACTCAACCCAAGAAACATTTGAAACCATAGGATTTTACTATACGACATACATATTCCCACCATTGAGATATCGAACATGTTCGCAGTTTCAAGGTTCCGTCGTCGCTAATACTTTAATTTTTCAATTCCAATTTGGGATTTTTGATTGCAGCCGAGAGCAGTATATATTAAAAAACGGTTTATTACTCAATAAAGATAACAACGACTTTCATTCATGGCGACACAAGTAAATCAGTAATTGGGAACTTACTTTGCTATATTTTAATAGACTTCAGCTGAAAAGCCCCATATAAATAGACCACATAGAAAATAATAGAACTATAAATGCATGGATTCTAAGCCTTATCAAGGGAGAACCCCTCGCTGCACATCGCTATCAATCATTTACGATCACATTCATAGTATTCTCACATCACAAGAAAGCCATTCAACTAACCCGCTTCCAATCTTTTTCGTACCCATTCCAGTTGAGCCTTCGCCATGTCCATCGCGACCTGCAGATTTACGTGGGCGCCTTCACGTACATGCGCAACATCAAGATGTACTTGGACCTGGCCAAGCTGAAGACGAAGAGCGTGCTCTCCGACGAGCTGGACCGGATGCGGAAGTCCGCCCGGGAGGTGCTCTGCAGCGTGGAAGGCACCATCAACCTGACCAACCTGCTGTACCCGCCCAGTCGGCCGCGGGCGCAGCAGGCGAGGGGCCAGAAGAAGCGGCGCCAGGCCCAACCGGTGGTCACCTACAAGATCCTATCGCGCAAGCTAATGGAGAAGCAGTTCAACTCCAAGTGGGTGTCACTGGTGTCGCTGCACCGGCAGGCGATCTTGGCCGCCCGCGATGAGGATGTTCCACCGCCGCCCGAAGACCTGATGGTCCTGGAGCAGCACGCCCTCTTAACCAAGCTGAAGTTCGTGCAGTATCTGAAGAGCATCCGCAAGATACTTTCCAATCAGCGGAAGAATCTATGCAAGACGAGAGCAGAAAGTAGAAAGTAGAAATCTAAGGCCAAGAGCTCAGAGAACCGGCGAAACCTCCATTCCACACAACGAGGCTCATTCCATGAAGACATTCTTAATTTATTAAACATCCTATATTTATTAATCACGCCACGCCACACCAATCACCAATCACGAATCACGGGGAATCCCCGACAATCCCAAGGCTATGAAAAACCGAATGTGAACAATCCACCACGAAAGTGAATTGAAGATACCCAGTTTTCTCGATATCTTAGAGGGAATGTTTTTTATTACATTTTCCTTCTTTTTTTTTTTTTAATAATGTTAAGTCCCATTGTATTATTTATTATTCCGAATCGCCAACAATCTGCCGCACATTCCGCTAGATACTAAGTATACTAGATATACTTTGCCTTGTATTACGATGCTGTGATAGTAGATGATTAATGTAAGCACAACGCTCCGCAACAGCCACAAACTACATATATATCTCCCACGACTATATTTACGCACGGATATATGTAACTAAGTAACTAAGGAATTAACATCAAATTAGACATCAAATGCAAATATAAATACAAATACAAATGCAAATACAAACCATTGAAAGTACAAATGCCTCTGGAGTTTATCTACGGACTGGGTGGTCTTCTGCTGGCGCCATCTGGCGTCAATTACACAATTACACTCGGATATGTGGGTAGGGTTACGAGATAGATTCCCACCGAAATCGCGCATACGCCCTGTTCTGCATGAGAGCGAGAGAGAGCGAGAGAGAGCGAGATAGAGCGAGATAGAGAGAGAGAGAGAGAGAGAGAGCGACATATGAGAGAGACATAAAAGTGTCCAAACAATTCGCCTTTACGATCGTCGCCGTGGCTTTAATTGCAGCAGAATTACGCGGCATTTATAGACTTGTTCAAATATTTTATGAGCCATATAATAATTCTCTACCCCGGGGTTTTTCGGATCGGCATCGGGATCGGCATCGGGATCGGAATCGAGGTCGTAGTCGGTGTCGGTGTCGGAGTGAGGGTTCACCTTTGTCCCTTTTTGTCAGCTGCAGACAAAACACCAGCGATTTAACGACAAGAAATGTTTGTCGCCGCCCTTGATTCACCATTCTCCATTCTCCATTCTCGAGTCCCCCTCCATGGCTCTTCCTGCCACAGATCTCCAATTCTCCCGGCCTTATCGCTGGGCCGGAATCAACGCGCGCACCTTCACTGAGCCCTGGATTTTTGATGTTCTCCTCTGCGGTTTGCCGGAGTACCCGAATCGGGTTTATCGCACACAATCAGCAATTGTCATTAATTTCGGACTCGGTGTACGTGCTCCGATTTGTCTGCCCAGCATACAACTGCTCCTCCATCCCCGACTCCCATCCCGATCCCGATCCCGATCCCAACTCCGACTCTGACTCCGACTCCGACTCCTTCTCGGTGACTGATTCAACAATTTAATATGCCAAAGATAGAGCGACAGAGAGGGATGCATTCCCATTCTCCATCTCCGTCTCCATCTCCGTCTCCGTCTCCAGTTAAGATGGTTATCGGTCTGATTTTATTGTGTGCTCTCCTCCCTGCGGCAGCCTCTCCGCCGTCCGCTGATCTGGCGAAGATCTGTGGCCAGTGATCTTGGCCAGGTCCGAGTTCCAGCCGCATGAGGCGCACATGCAGCTATGCGGATCCCATTCATGGCCATCCGCTGATATCGCCCTCTCCCTCTGGCTGCTTTGCATGCAGGCTGCGTCAACCCTTTTGTCCCTTTCGGGTGCACGTAGCGCACATCTATCTTCAGTTTTGATAGGTTTTTATTGGCCTGACCTTTATTAAATTGAAAATTATGTCTTTCTATGAGAAATGTTGAAATGCCTTCACCACCCCTCCCTCTCTCTTTCTCTCTCTCTCTCTCTCTCTCGCAGCCCCTTCTTTTCTGGGCATATGTGTTACATCGTGCGGATTGTGTGAATCAAGGCTTCCAAGGTTGAGTACTTATAGAAAGTGGTTAGTGGCTTGCTCTATCGTACTTTGCTGCTTTTAAAGACCGAACCCCGAGTAAACCATTAATGATGTCCTCTGCAAACAAGCACTTGTATATGATATCCATAAGCAATTCCATTTTAAATACATTTTCTGAAATGCGAGTATCATTTTGGAGAAATATGTTGCTAGATATATGGAAAAGATCGGACATGACACCCCGCAATCCTGTGAAGCAAACCTGCTTTAATGGGTATCCGCGCTGTCGAGACCCCAAAAAAAAACCCCCCATTTGGGACCTCTCCTCTCCTGACTCCTGCTGAATGAACTTTTGCGCCTGCACTGATCTAATCTAAATGTTCAGTTTGTTTTGTTTCTGTTTTCGGTTCAGTTTTGAATCTGGATATTTTGTGTCCAACTCTCGGCCCGTCACCAGTCACGTGCATGGAACTGTTTTGGTTTCTGATTTTTTGTGATCTTGGTCTGCAGCGCGGCGGCAATTAATTTAAAATATCTTATTTCATTTGGTGTTTTTCTTGCTTTTCCCTCTCTTATTTTATATTTAACTTGTATACGCCGTGTGTATTTTTGAGTTATGTTTTCCGCTGCAGATTTCCTCCGATAATGGCGTTACACTTATGTTCCCTAAGTGTTCCCAAGCCCCCCACAGCTGAGCGTCTCAACTCCGTTGGTGGGGTGGGGAGGAGCGGGTTTGGGGGGCGTGGCGTGTAGACCGCCCACCAGGGCGTGTGTCCAGTGTCCAGTAACTCCAATAGTACCGATTGTAAAACGATTCGCGTGGAGTTTCTCATCCGCGACTCTCCCACGAACCGAATCCGCTGGCTCAGCAAATCCGTCCGCCTGTGGGAATCTCCTCGCCAAGCGGCAGATTCTCCAGGAGAAAGGGGAGCTCGAGGAGTTGGCGGCGTTGGCGGAGGCTGGCCATCTCACTGAGGTGTTGAAATCCCCGGCCACAGCTCTTGCCCAAGTCGCTGCTCAGCAGTTTCGCCGTTCACGGAATCACTCCGACCGCTGGCCATCTGCTCATCTGCTCTTAAGCAATCAACAGTCGCCGTAAAAAACCAAAAAAAAAAATAAAATTCAATTTCCATTAGAGGCGATCCTATTGTAACATAAATATAATTGTCGAGCTGCAAAATTCGAGGTTGAGCTCGTTTCGCTGACGACACCGAAAACAGTCAAGTTGGCAGAGTGCTGGATGGAAAAAAAAAGAAAAAAAAAGAAGAAAAAAAGAAAAAAAAAAGAGTGTGACACTTCCCAGAAGTTCAGCGTCGTGTCAAAGGAAGGTCTTCTCCAATATGAGGTGAGCCACGCAGACTTTCCACAGCTTTCTGATCAAAATAATAGATAATCTAATAGATTTCAGGCAGCTTACTCAATGGTATAAGTCATTATTACCTAATATTGATATTAAACCTTTGCTTATTAATATTCGATATTTGAGTGCATTTTTGTAGCTTTCCCAAAGAGATTGCCTCCTATTTGAGTGGCTACTTGGCTACCAGCTGAAATCCTTTTAGCCTCCTCCAGTTGTTGGCCTGCAAATCGGGCCATTCAATAACCATCTGACCAATCTGAGCAATCCCAATCCCGTCTAAGCGGCGCCTTGGCCCAAATAAATTACGATCACTTAACAATGAGGCGGCCTTTTCATGGCTTTTTTCTTTTATTTTTTTTTTTTTTTTTGGCGTTTTCATGCAACCTCCCGAATTTTCCGCTTAATAAGGTCGAAGGGTGTTTTCAATTGCGAAATGGGATTCGGATTCAATTGTCTGCACTCGAGCACATAATACATAAGGTGACACAAATTATGAAAGAACCAGGGATCGAGGGATCGATCCACTCAGATCAAAGGCGACGCGACGCGCCCACTCTGCAATGGCCAACAAATGACAATTGAATCGCCTGCCAGCGGGACAAAGGCGGTACTGTCCGGGAGCGGGGGTTGGGGTGCGGGGTGCGGGGCTGCAGGCGGTACGAGAATGCGGACGAGGGGCAGCTGCTGGACAGTCGCACAATGAAGTGATCAGCGGCGGACAATGGGCGAGCGTTTTTATGTTTTTAATTGTCAATGAATGCCACATCAGCTCTTGACCTTTTGCGGCTATTTGGGAAACAGTTGCCCATGCCGTGCGAAAAAAAGGTGGCGGTGGCTTCCCACCCAGGTGAGATTTGATGTCCTTAAAAGGGAATTCCGATGCAATTCAGATGCCCGGCGATTCAGATGCCGATTTTGATGGCCATTCCTACAATGGCATTGATATAATTAATGGCCAGTTTGGCGCCAGACTTTCGGAACACGAGAAGGGAATGCGTAGGACTGAGGGAAATCATGTACACTCGAAGAATATGCGCTCAGGACAATTTTATTAGATTCCATAAATATATGATCATATTTCAGTCTTAAAAATCAATTAGTATTAAAATATCAAGTGATAAGATGTATAATTCATTAATACGAGCTTATAATGTACACTGTGCCTTTTATATTCGTTTCATATTATATGGTACACCATTTTATAACTGCCCAATAACTTGGTTAGTAAACTCTCAAAGGAAATTAACCATATGTCTTAAAACATTAAAGTAAATAGTATAGGTGGAACCTATATTATTGTATTCCCAAATTCTTTTATATGGAGTAACCCCATATTATCTTGATACTATATAATGAATAATATAACTATGAATAACATGAATATGGGATAACATACACGTATTCTCCATGTGCACATACTTTGCATCCGAGTTTAAATCTGGTAAGGAGTCGAAATTGATGAGCGTGTGCCTGCGTTATCCTGGCCGAGCAGGGGTGGGAGTGGTGCCAGCTTATCGCTGGACAGGATCAGGGCGCAAACAGAACCGATACGCCGATCGAGGGAGAGGAAGAGGGGGGGTGTGTAAGAGAGAGGGAGAGGGAGTGAGAGTGAGAGGGGCGCAAGTCAATCAGTCAAACAAGAAGGCAATCACTCAATGGGAACACACACATACTCGTACTCTCACCGCGGGCGGGAGGAGTGGAAGGGGCAGGGGCAAGGGCAGGGGCAGGGTCAGGGGCAGGGGAAATGGGAAAGGGGAAATGCCGAAGGGTGAGGTCACAATTCACAAGTGGCCCGTCAAATATTGACGGAACCCCTTTACGGACAAAAGGGCCAGGACAAAACTTCACAGGCGAATGCGATGGTCAAATATTTGAATATGGAATCCCGCTCCCTACCTCCCCCGCTCCCTTTTAAGGGATGTGGATGTGGATGTGGATGTGGATGTGGAATGCGGTGTCGATCTTGTTAACTGATATCATCCGTTGCAGTTGCAACTGCAGTTGGAGTCGCATTCGCCGCCAGTCCTCAGATACTCAGATACTCAGACACTCAGATACTCAGACACTCAGATGCTCAGATGCTCAGATGCTCGAGTGGTCATGTAATCCTGGAGTTCAGTTCATTAAACCGATCGCGACCGGACTGCAGTTAATTGGTTGCCCATTATGGAGCTAGTCTGGGCCGATTCGATCCCAGCCGATTGGCAACTGTATGCAGTCAGAAAAAAGTATATCTACATATATCGGAGGATCGAGGTCATCGCAAGGAAGTGATTCCAAACAACAGAACAGCACTTATTATATGGTTATATGTTATATGGCTATGTATATTCATAATCATTCATAATATTCAGCATGGAAATGTCATGTCATGTGACCTCAGAAACAACATTATGTACTATGGTTTCAATTTCAATTAGTTAGATTTAAGATTTAGATTCAACAAGGCTACCGTTGGTTAGGCTAATTTCCAACGTGCATTTAATAGTTATTTAATTATTAGAACTGATAGTTTCCAGCAGCTGGAAATGTCTTTAGCTACACTGGACACATATTTTCCACTGTGCACCAACGGATCGCGACAATATTTGATTAACAAATCCAGGGAGGAGACATCGCCGGCTGGAGAAGGATCGCGAACTGACCAAGTGTGGCCCGTCCGGCGATGGACAAATCGGACTAATTGCTGGCCACTAATATGACAGCGTTCTCATTCAATTAAAATATCCATATCTAGTGCAATTAGACGATGTCCATCGCATTGCGGCTCCGCTCATTAAACTTGCACGAATTATTGCACGCACTTTGTCATACATTTTAATTTCACTTTGTCGAGATCACGATCCTCGGCAGCGGGTTTTCTTCTCTTCGCATCGCATCGCTTTGGTTTGGTTCGGTTTGGTTTGGTTTGCTTTGCTTGGCTTTGCTTTTGGCCCGGAATGGGGCTGCCCCGTGGGCTATAACTAAATCTGCAGTAAAATGGAGATGGAGATGGAGATGGAGACGGAGATGGAGATGGAGATGGAGCGGGGGATCGGTGATCGCAGATCGGAGATCGCAGATCGCAGATCGCAGATCGGAGATCGGAGATCTTCGGAGCTCGAGATCCGTGCTACACATTAGCAATTACGCTCATTACACTTAATTACAGAAAACTAGGAGTGCATGAAGATTTCCACTTGCGGACGGACGACTCCGACTCCGAATGCGAATGCGAATGCGAATGCGAATGCGAATGGGATCGCCAACCTGATCGTGAATCTGCAGCTGAATCGGAAAGATGCACGATCGGCAGCAGGGGGAGGGGCCGGGGCAATTGCACTCGGAAAAAAGCCAGTTACTTGCGATCCATACGTAAATATGCTGCCTACCGTAAATGCCCACCTTACTGGATAGCTGTCTATGTGAATTGCTAACAAAAAAATAGTGGCATTGCTTTTCAAATAAAATATATATGGGCTATTTGAAATATTATCTTGTAGCAATAAGAAATGTCCCAAGGCTGAAGTTCTAAACTCCATAACTCAACTTATCTTAATCGGATTTTGAAGCCACTTTTTATGCCACTTCTTAATGTTTGTGGCGCAATTCTTTAAAAATCTGCATTCAAATTTAGAAATTTTTTTTTTTAAATTTTTTGTCATTTTTTTGATGTTATGATGATGAAATTCAAAAAAACTTGAAAAATGTCCCATAGCTGAAGTTCTAAACTCCATAACTCAAATTGTCTTAATCGGATTTGGAAGTGGCATACCTCTAAATGTTTCTGGCGCAATTCTCTAAAAATCTGCATTCAAATTTAGAAATTTTTTTTTTCAAATTTTTTTGTCATTTTTTTGATGTTACGATGATGAAATTCAAAAAAATTCAAAAAGGTCCCAAAGCTGAAGTCCTAAACTCCATAACTCAACTTATCTTAATCGGATTTTGAAGTGGCATACCTCTAAATGTTTCTTGCGCAATTCTCTAAAAATCTGCATTCAAATTAAAAAAATTTGTTTTTTTTAATTTTTTTGTCTTTTTTTTGATGTTATGATGATTAAATTCAAAAAAATTAAAAAACGTCCCAAAACTGATGTCCTAAACTCCATAACTTAACTTATCTTAATCGGATTTTGAAGTGGCATACCTCTAAATGTTTCTGGCGCAATTCTCTAAAAATCTGCATTCAAAATAAAAAATTTTTTTTTTTTTAATATTTTTGTCATTTTTTTGATGATATGATGTAGAAATTCATAAGATTAAAAAATGTCCCAAAGCTGAAGATCTAAACTCAATAACTCCACTTATCTTAATCGGATTTTAAAGTGGCATACCTCTAAATGTTTCTGGCGCAATTTTCTAAAAATCTGCATTCAAATTAAAAAATTTTTTTTTTTCAAATTTTTTTGTCATTTTTTTTATGTTATGATGTAGATATTCAAAAAACTTGAGAAATGTCCCAAGCCATAAGTTCTAAACTCCATAACTCAAATTGTCTTAATCGGATTTTGAAGTGGCATACCGCTAAATGTTTCTTGCGCAATTCTCTAAAAATCTGCATTCAAATTTAGAAATTTTTTTTTTTCAAATTTTTTTGTCATTTTTTTGATGTTACGATGATGAAATTCAAAAAAATTCAAAAAGGTCCCAAAGCTGAAGTCCTAAACTCCATAACTCAACTTATCTTAATCGGATTTTGAAGTGGCATACCTCTAAATGTTTCTGGCGCAATTCTCTAAAAATCTGCATTCAAATTTAAAATTTTTTTTTTTTTTAATATTTTTGTCATTTTTTTGATGTTATGATGTAGAAATTCAAAAAACTTGAGAAATGTCCCAAGCCATAAGTTCTAAACTCCATAACTCAAATTATCTTAATCGGATTTTGAAGTGGCATACCTCTAAATGTTTCTGGCGCAATTCTCTAAAAATCTGCATTCAAATTAAAAATTTTTTTTTTTTTTAATATTTTTGTAATTTTTTTGATGATATGATGTAGAAATTCATAAGATTAAAAAATGTCCCAAAGCTGAAGATCTAAACTCCATAACTCCACTTATCTTAATCGGATTTTGAAGTGGCATACCTCTAAATGTTTCTGGCGCAATTCTCTAAAAATCTGCATTCAAATTTAGAAATTTTTTTTTTTCAAATTTTTTTGCCATTTTTTTGATGTTACGATGATGAAATTCAAAAAAATTCAAAAAGGTCCCAAAGCTGAAATCCTAAACTCCATAACTCAACTTATCTTAATCGGATTTTGAAGTGGCATACCTCTAAATGTTTCTGGCGCAATTCTCTAAAAATCTGCATTCAAATTAAAAAAATTTTTTTTTTCAAATTTTTTTGTCATTTTTTTGATGTTATGATGTAGAAATTCAAAAAACTTGAGAAATGTCCCAAGCCATAAGTTCTAAACTCCATAACTCAAATTGTCTTAATCGGATTTTGAAGTGGCATACCTCTAAATGTTTCTTGCGCAATTCTCTAAAAATCTGCATTCAAATTAAAAAAAATTTTTTTTTTAATTTTTTTGTCTTTTTTTTGATGTTATGATGATTAAATTCAAAAAAATTAAAAAACGTCCCAAAACTGAAGTCCTAAACTCCATAACTCAACTTATCTTAATCGGATTTTGAAGTGGCATACCTCTAAATGTTTCTGGCGCAATTCTCTAAAAATCTGCATTCAAATTAAAAAACTTTTTTTTTTTAAGTTTTTGTCTTTTTTTTGATTATATGATGTAGAAATTCATAAGATTAAAAAATGTCCTAAAGCTAAAGATCTAAACTCCATAACTCCACTTATCTTAATCGGATTTTAAAGTGGCATACCTCTAAATGTTTCTTGCGCAATTCTCTAAAAATCTGAATTTTAATTTAGAAATTTATTTTGTTTTTAAGTTTTTTGAAATTTTTTGATGTTATGATGTTATTTGTGCAATATTTAAATTACCTCATCACTTTTTTCTGCGTGTGGGCCGCCGTCTGGGCCAGAGTCTGGACTTGGTATCTGTATCTTTGTGCCGGGGGGTATGGGGATCAGGTCAGGGCCGGAAAGGGATGGGAAGGGAGATGGGCCGAGGGAAAGAGGGAAAGAGATGGGGAGAAAGGCGAAGAAAGAGAGGTGGGGAGGCAGAGAGCATGCAGAGCAAGTGAATTATTGCAGTCTCATTATGTGCGATGAGTTATGTATGGCGTATTGCTTTCGTCGTCAGCTCGTCAGTTTGAGGCCCTGGCTGGAAAGTGCTCGTGTATCTGCATCGCGCCGCCAAAAACGTCGGACGGACGGCCAGCCATCTGTCAGCCAGGCTCACGGCCTCCATCTCAGTCTCAGCCGCAGTCTTGCCAACACACACAGCCCCCACTCCCCACTCCCCACTGCCCACTCCCCACCAGTGATGCCTTACCCCTCCGCCGACGGCTCTGTCCTCGTCGAAGAATGTAGTGCGATGGTCGCCTAAATCAAGCGTACTTAGCGAATGATTTACATTCCGAGAGACAGCAAACACACTGCTTTGCGGTATGTGATGTTATGCGAGCAGCAACCACAGCCGCATCAGCAGCAGCAGCAGCAGCAGCAACAGCAACATGCACGGCAGCAACAACTGCAACAACTGCAACAACTGCAACAACAGCAACAACTGCAGCAACTGAGAGTGTGTACATGTGCCCCACAACGCTGCAAGCGGCAGCAGCAGCAGCAGCAGCAGCAGCAGCAGAAGTCAGCCCCAAAATGAAGAACCAACCCAACGAAACCACAGATCTCCTACGCGAAGATACTGAAAGGTATACGAACAAATATGAGATACAATGTTCCACACACATGCATCTATGCTAAATTAGTAAATGCAGTTTCATTCGCAGAAGAACAATACCATGTACGGACATGGTAAAAATAATAATTCTTTTTAAAATCATGTCTTAGGGCAGTTTAAAAATATGATGAAACTAATCTTTTCTGAGAATGTATCATGTGTTACCCATGGTAATGCTGATTAGAATTATTAAGAAATTTATAGTTGCCATAATAAGAACCGGAAATAATTAAAATTATCAAGAATAATGTACAAAGTCCATGAAGTCCATGAAGCCCATGAATGAATCAAATACCCAACAAATGCGTAGTCATCGAACCGCAACATAGGCAATTCTATAGGCAATCGTGTGGAATTACAACATGCGAATTTCAATATAGCACGCAAATACACAACTCTTTTACTTTGCCCCATCCCGAGTAACTTTGTTTACTGACATTTCCAGCTGATAAGCGAAATGCCTTCAATCGCCCACAGAAATAACTTTCAGATGCTTGCGAGTAGTGAGCGGTGAATAAGAAGCGGAGAATGCAATTCGCAGCGGTGCATTTATTTTCTGAATGAAAAGTTATAAATACAAATTCCTAATCAGCTCGGCTCGTAAACAATAATATTTAGCTCAGTGACGTTTTGCATTCGATTGCCTGGCGATTACTCAGACGTGGAGCACGTGGAGGAGTGGAGTACGTCACAACTGGAAGCGTGTGGATGCCTCTTATCGCCGGCTTTCCTGCTAATCAATATGCCGCAGCAAACGCGTTGTGGGGCAAGCGAATAATAAGGGGAACCCACGAGGGTGGTTTGGGGGGGGGTAGGGGGATTGGTTAGCCCGGACGGGGGAAGCACCGCAAAAGTCGGACGCTTCCTCGCATAAATATCACCAGCAATTACTCAGTCATAAGTCTGCCGCTCGCTCGTTTGCTGTCATGACATGAGTGACTCTGCCCCGGCGATGCACGCTCTATAAGGTCCGCGCCACAGATCTCTCCTTTAATGCCCCACCCCCTGGTGCCGCGGGCTGCCCCACTTCCTCCTGGAGCCCCCGTTCCGGGGTGTGCGCCCAAGTTTGCCGCTGGCAAAGAACGGACATCGAGTTGCTGCTGAAGATGGAGATGGCCTGGAGTTGCAGTTGCAGTTGGAGTTGGCGATGGCGATGGCGATGGCGATGGTGCTGAAGATGAAGATGAAGATGAAGATGGAGCTGCGGCTGCGGCTGCGGCTGGAGCGTCTGGAGCTGCAGCTAAAGATGGTCAAGGGCTTGGGGTCGGGTTTGGGTTCGGGTTTGGGTTTGGGTTTGGGATCGGGGCTCTGGTGTTGGTTTGGCAAATTTTTACAGCGCTTTTATAAACAGCCCCGTTGTCCAGCGGTGCGGCGGCCACTGGGCGGTAATTTGTTAAAGCTTCCTTACTTTTCAACACTCCCGGACTAAAAAGCAAAAAACAGAAAAACAAAAAAAAAACAAAAAAACAAGAAAGGAAGAGAAAAAAGCTGGAAAATGCGAACAAGAACAAGAGCGAGGGAGAGAGCGGCTTTAATTGTGCCCCTTGAGTGGCTGACTGTTTCAGATCCTTGCGACTACTTTGTCTTGATGATAAATCTCCGGAGCTATCCATCTAAGCGCGCCACTTGGAGGCAGTTCGTCATGATCGTTCAGCTGCACGGCAAGAAATCGAAATGCGCTCCACTCGCAGTGGACTTGATTTCACCAAAATACGATCCCATTAAAGCAACGTGATTATTCATCATTATGAATAGCTATGAAACTTTAATAGTTTCAGAACGAGTCATTTTGGGGCATAGCTTTTCTATGATACTTATTATGAATGACCTAATGACAACTTTCTGTTGAAATTCTTTACTTATCTGGTTGGTTGTTTCATGCATTTTATTTTGGTTTTATTTTTTGGCTAGCCTACAGATCTTACAGTTCTTACAGATCTTACAGTTCTTACAGATCTTACAAATCTTACAGTTCTTACAGATCTTACAGTTCTTACAGATCTTACAGTTCTTACAGATCTTACAGTTCTTACAGATCTTACAGATCTTACAGTTCTCAAGAGTGTTTGATGCTATGGTATATGGATCTGCTTGTTTCTTAGCCAAGTTTTTAGCCAAGTTAGCCTTTGATGGCCAAACTCCTAACGATTTTCCCGCAGTGTGCTGCCCTTTGGGATGAGCATGATCGTGAAGATCAGCTTCCAAGCAGCTCCCTCTTTGGACCGGCGACTCGAGCACTTGCTTCCTCGACACAAATCAACGGGGATGACAGACTCTGACACCGGACTTGGGATGGGATTGGGCATGGGCATGGGCATGGGACGTGGATGAGGATGGGGATGAGTCCCGGGGCCTTCCATCATCCAGCTTCCACTACGGTCCACGTTGCAGCCCCATCAGAAGTCCCGTCTGCAGTCCGAAATGAATGAAAATGTTAAGCATCTTACGCCAACATCAATTTCGCGTTTATTTATAGCTCGTTTGCCGTTTGTCCAAGAACTTCGCTGCACCGCCTGCCAGCCAACTCTCAGCGCACTCTGACGTCACTGATAAGTCGGCCCAGAACGCAATGTACTATGTGCAGTATGTGGTATGCCACTATTGGCGATAAGCGCGCTTGATGCAAGTGAACTGTCGCAGTTCCTTTGGGGCAGCCGTGTCGTCACTGTTTTCAATGAAGTTGGTCACTCTTTTGGTTTGTTTTCTTTTATTGTCATCATGCTGGAGTCGCGGTTTTTGTTGTTTTTGTTGCTTTTGTTGTTTTTGTTGTCATGTGGCTGAGTCAATAACCACCAGACAACAACTTGCACAGCTTGTTGTAGTTGTTCAGCGGCACAGCCGCCAGCCAGTTTATTTGCGGCCCAATTCGGATACTCTATCGCAGGAGTACATCGCCTCAAGTCGCAACTAATAAACCAAACTATTTATGTGCTATATAAAGATACAATACCTTGAGGAGATCTCAATGAGAGCAAAAGAAAAAATAATAGCTATGTGTATTTTAGCAGGGTATTTGCACATTCGCTACCTGCGTTTTCTGGCCATTGCCGGTTTTACTTTTTCGGCGCACGAAAAAAATTCAATGAATTTATCATAAAATTGCGAGAAACTCCGGCGTTTTTCCCCGAAAAATTAAACGTGCGACTCGAGTTGAGCTGCTTGGCGGTTTCGCTGGGGATGTGGTGGGGATTCGGTGTCCGGAGACGAGACGAGATGAGATGAGATGGTATGGGATGGTATGGGATGGTATGGGATGGGGGCGCCTCATCGGAACGTGGTGGTTGGCCAGGAAATGTTTGGCGACCTTGGGCGTTAATGGGCGGCGGTGTGTCCATATGGGGTAAGGCATCGATTGCGATTTCCGCACAGTTCAAGAGCAGAATAAACTCTTTTCATTAGCGCAGCGGTGCGTTACTCAATTGGCAAGTTGGGTCAAAAGGGGGGCGTTTGGATAGTATGAGCGATTTATAGGGAAAACAATTTATAGGCTGTCCAAACTTCCCGGAATTCCAGCTGCATTCCACCGAACTCTGACCCACTGGCCTGTGAAACTTCTGCCCGCCCTAATCTAATCTAAATAGCAATTTAAACGGAAATCAGATAGCACTTGATATAGTAGTCTATGCCCCACGGAACTATACTTGTGTATTTGTGGAGACAAGTCGGTAAATAAATGAATAAATGTGAATTTTAGGTGGTTTTCATAAAGTCAATGAAGTGAGTCACAAGTCAATGGAAATTATTTAAATATATTATATATTTATACTTGTGGCGACAAGTGGGTAAACACAAATTAGGCACGGCAATTGAATGAATGAATCAAATGAATCACAAATATACATACATATGTATGTACGTATTGTACGTACTGAAATCTATTAATAGCCATATGGGTAGCTAGACAATATCAGTGAAACATATTTAATGGACTTTTGGGCAAATGAACTGAATCATAATTTCATAACAATACCGTACTACTTACATATATTACTATACTGTTAGTATAAACATGTTATTAGTATAGACATACTATTAGTATTATATACCATAAATATATATTAGTAATAATATAGTAATATTAGAGTTTTGAAATGAGCTAGAAATAAAATATAATAGATAATAGTATAAATATACTATTAGTATATATACTATATATAAATATTAGTAATAATATAGTAATATTAGAGTTTTGAAATGAGCTAGAGATACAGATTTACTATCTACTTACATATATTACTATACTATTAGTATAAATATGCTATTAGTATACATATACTATTAGTATAAATATGCTATTAGTATAAATATACTATTAGTATATATAAATATTTGTAGTAATATAGTGTTATTAGAGTTTTGAAATGAGCTACAGATACAGATTTACTATCTGAGTACTTTACTTAAGTACTATAATTCGTGACCGAATGAATAGCTAAGTTGTTCGCTGATACTGCCATTTACAACTAATTACCATTTGTTAACGTAATTGCCATTGTTTTGGGGATTTTGCTGTGATATGTGCACACCCACAGATAATGATAAAATCGTTTCGTTTCCAGGGCATTTTTAATGGCTTTGCGTGGGTCAGTTTTGTGGGTGGCGGGTGGCGGATGACGGATGACGGGGGTCATTACCACACAAATGGCTAATGGATAAATTTAGATGCATTCGCAATTGTTTGGGCTTAGCCCATGCCACTCAAAAAAAAATGTATTAATACTCTGGGCGATTTCCCTGCGCCGTTCGATTGGGGAAAGAAAGATCCCCATTCCACTGGGGGCATTTCCGATCCGAGTGGAGGGCAGAAGGGGCTCCGTGGGGCTAGTGGGCTTAGTGGGTCTAGTGGGTCTAGTGGGTTGCTTGCTCAAGTCAAGCATTTGAACCGTTTTTAATTTCGTTTGCTTTTGGCCCAAACACTGCGTACAGGCTTTCAGTTTTTCAGTTTTTCAGCTCTTTTAGTCGCTTTTGGACTTTGTTGGACTTTGTTGGACTGGGCACTTGGCTATGGACTTGAACTGGGGACTGGGGTCTGGGGACTGGGGTCTGGGGACTGGGCACCTCCAGAAGAAGTCCGCCGCGCTGGGCAGCGGCCTTTTATGATGGGAAACATTTCGTGTTCGGGCCCGGGCTTAAATCATGTGAATGTGGCAACAACAAGTCTCGGCCGTTGTTGGTGGGCAAACATTCGAACATCATCATCGCGACTCCGCCTGTGACGACTATGACGACGATCATAATCGCGCCACAACCCATTCATGTACTCAGCTGCCCCTGCCCCACAATTTCCTCTTGATTTTCCCTCCGCTCGCCCCGCTCCCCTCCCCCCTTCCCCCTGGATCTTGTACACTTTTTTCTTTTTCGTCTTTTGTTTTGCCTAATGACAAAGACTAATATTTTCTTCCTGTGACATATCTCTTTCGTGCATTGAAATTTACTTTTGTTGGCCGTGTGTGTGTATGTTGCTTTGTGTTTCTTTTTTTTTTTCGTTTTTTTGTCTCGGCTGAGAGTCTATTGCCGTGTGTGGTGGTGTCGCTCCATTTAGGAACGGAGTCCAAGTCCAGCGGAGGAGGAGGTCCGCTCGGCGCAGCAGTTTATGGAAATTATTTGTTGCATTGCGCTGCTAATGTGTTAAAACAATATCTGGCCCAAAGCCCCCTCCCCCTGCCCCTTCCCCTACCCACAAGACACGACCCGAGCGGCAGGGAGGCGGTCCGTATGTCCAACTGTCCGTGTGTCCAACTGTCCGTGTGTCCGTATGTCCAACTGTCCGTGTGTCCGTATGTCCGTATGTCCGAATGTCCGTATGCTCAACTGTCCAACAGTCCGGCTTTGTGTGCTGTGTGGCACAAATAAGACGGGGAAATATTTACACAAGCACTAAAGGCTACAACTGCGATACAGACTGAAACTGAGTTTCAAACTGAGGCTGAGGTTGAGGCATGGGCGGCCAGCTGTGAGCCGGGCACGCCCCTGCTGCCGCCCCTAAGTCTCTCGGTGGTTCTTCTGATTTTTTTTTTTTTCGAGACTCCGCAATTGGCAAGCCAACGACAAAGTGTCTCTGCATCTTCATCTTCATCTTCATTTTCATGTTGAGGCAGTTGTAGGCGGACCACCCAGCCACAAGTTGCAGTCCGTCAGTTGTTCAATGCATCAATTAGCTCCCACTGAGCCAACTCCGCTCACCTTGTCCACCTGCCCACTTTGTCCGTGGGTAAACGCAATGCATTTGCCCTTGTTGGCTGTTTTATTTATTTATTTCTCTTTTTTTCTCCTTTTGTTTTTGGTCAACCGTCGGTGGTCAATGCTGCAGCAGCGTTGCCAATTACTGGGCCGCAAATTGAAATGTTGGTCCTTTGGAAAACATACACGGGCCCCACATGGCGTATACGCAACGGGGCGACTCACCAATGACTCACCTTGTGTCCGTTTTGGGACAGCACTCATTAGGTTTCGCTATGCCCCACATGTTGCACGGCTCTTGATTAACTAAATGGGCAATCAAACTATTATAATACTTTGCATGCTGAGCCTGCTCACACAATACGTACAACATTGAATATGCACATGTAGTAATTAACACAATAATAATAGCATCTCAATAACATCTTTATAAATTTATAGCGGCATTAGTTATATGCGTACTGCTTTGAAATATTATTTGGTACCAGTTCTATTTGCACTTACTTATATGTTTATGTTATATGTGTAATGCTTTGAAATATTATTTGGTACCAGCTCTATTTGCACTTGAGTATATATGTTTATTTGTATACCAAAAAAAAGTGTTGATTTCGTTATTCACTTATCCAGTAATAATAATCTGCTTGATTCCTGCACATACGTATGTACATACGAGGTAAGAGAACCCCTATATGGTTTCTGATTTCCCTCTCTGTCTTGCTGCGATAGCCCAATGTTATTATGTTTAGCCTTAGCGGGACATCCTTAAATCCTGCACCGTTAACACTTCCGTTGTGGCAGCAACACCGTGCTCGACTCCCATTGTGGATAAGGTGTTTGTTGTCCTTGCTGCTTTCGAGGACGTTCGAGGTCCTTTGTTGTTGCTGGAGGAGCGAAACAAATATCAGGAAATGTCATCATTTGTAAGGGCCGTGTAAAGAGAAAGGACGACAGACGACAGGACGACAGGACGGAATCGAATTGAATTGAATTGAATCGAATCCAGGACATTGCCACACATGGCGTGAGCGAGATGGCAATCACAACGAGCAAGAGCGAGAGAGAGAGAGAGAGAGAGCGAGTGAGATAGAGTGAGTGAGAAATTGTCACTGCCAGCTGCATTGTACTGGCTTCTTTCTTTCCGTCGCTTTTCCCCCGTGTGCGTGTGCGTGTGTGTGTGTGTGTGTGTGTCTTTCTTTCTTCCTTTCTCGCCTTCACTTCTTCTTGCTTCTTTCCCAGCGTTTTGTACTCCCTACGACCACCCCTCCCCCTCCCCCTCCCCCACTCCTACCCCTACCCCACCCCCTACGTGTCTCTGTTGTATCAGCATTTCTCCGCCGCTCTTGTCTTGTTTGCATTGTTCTCGCCCAAAAGATTTGATCAGTTTTTAATGAACTTCATTCATGTTTGAATGACTTTGATCAGTTCCGCTCGAGCCTCGCCTCTAGCCATCCCGCTCTGCGTGTCACTCGCGCTCTCTTTCGCACACTTTTGAGTGTTTGTCGCCTTGTCTTGGTTTTTTTTTTCTTTTCTTTTCTTTTTTTTTTTTTTTTTTTTTTTTTTTTGTTTAACAAAAGCAAATACACGCGTGCGGTACAATCGTGTTGGGAAAGAGCCGAAAATTGGGGCATATAATGATCCAAAGGATATGAATGGTGGCGTATGCGTAATGTGATAGTCTAACTAATGGAACCTCTACTAGTAGTTCTAAGCTACTGTAACTTATTTGGTACCATATGTTTTGGGTACCTCTTCGACTCTCCAGCAGATCTTGCCCACATCGGCTAATCCCCGACAGCCATGTCCCCTCTAAGCCGCTTCAGCCCCCCCCCCCCCCCCCTCCACTCCGCTCCATCCGAATGAGAAAAAGCAAAAGCAATCTGAATCCGAATCCGAATCTGAATCCGAATCCAAATTCAACGAGGCGTACAACAAATATTTTCACCAAGTGCCGACAGTTACCCCGCCCCCCCCCCCCCCCCCCCGATCCCCTACGACGATTTTATAGCCCCGCTCCCTGGTTAGCCGCAGATCTCCATCTGTTGGCTTGATTGAGGGTCCTTCAAAAAGGGTACAAAACAAAGAGACTCTGGAAATCAGAAAATTGTATTAAATGTGTCCCACCACCGCATTGCCGGCAAAGTGTGCGAGCGGGATGGCAATGCGCGCCGAGAGCGAGATGATATAGAAAAATTTATTATTTTACTTGTCAGAATTTGTGCAGCAGAAGATCTGTTAAGACGACAGTCGCTCATCATCATGATCGCGATGATTATCATTATTGAGGCACTCTTGCTTTGATCTGGCCTGCAGTTGCGCCCAGTTCATTTCAGTTCAGTTCAGTTCAGGCTCAGCTCATCTTTAACCATTCCCAATCCCAATCCGAATCTGAATCTGTATCTGTATCTGTATCTGTATCTGTATCTGTATCTGTATCTGTATCTGTATCTGTATCCGTGGCTGTGGCTGAATCCCAATTCCTATACCAAACCCCCACCAGAATGGCCATCCATGGGCGCAGCAAGTGCAGTGCTGTTGTTGCCGCCAAAGTTGACGCTTTGTGTCATTGTCAAGTGTTGCGCCTTGTTTGTACAGCACCGTGTTGCAAGTTGAGGGGCACACACGCACACACGCACACACACACATGCATCTATCTATAGCAGGAATTACTGGGGGAATCAGCATTCTGTATCCGAATCTCGATACCAATCTCTGACTCTGCGCTGCTCTATTTGTACCCATTTGATTTGTGATTAATGTCTCCCTCTGTGGCCTTTGTGAGTCGAGTGAGTGTATTCAATCGGCCGTGAAGAGTTGGGGATGGGGGGGTTACAATCAAAATTCCACGGCTAAAGATCGGGCCAACCAATTGGTGGCAACAAATGGCTGGAACAATGACTGATGGCAATTATAATTGAATGCATTATATGACACTCCGTTCCTTGATAGGCATAGGCTAGTTTGTTATCAGACCCAGTTAGTTTTGTCTATGATTCGTAATTACAGAAACTGAGCGTATTTACCATAGTAAATACCATTCATAGCTATGAATAAGTAGTCTCGTACAATTAGTCTATCAGTAACTCTTCCAATTATATAAATGTAATATGAAAAATCCAACATTTCTTGATTTCTTAATTTCTGAATTTCTGAATCAAAGGGTGAATCAAAGGGTATCACAAAGAGCTGCCGCACAATTATTCAAAGGTTATGAATAAGAACTCCGCTCCTTTGGTTATTTGTCACTTTACACCGGCAGTCGAAGCGAAATTAATGCGAAATAAAAAAGCTTATTGACTGCCCCGTTATGTCTAACAAAAACAAACGAGCCCCAAGGGATATGATTTTTTTTTTATTTTCCTTATTTTTTTTTTTTTTTTTTTTTTTTTGTGGTTTGGAGACCGAAGGCAGCAGCTCCACCGGCGAGTCACGTTCGCCAGGTTGCATAAATCAAGTGACAGTCGCCTGGCTTTTTGGGCCTAAATGGTGAGTGCGAGTGTGAATGTACATATGTGCATATGTATGTACGTGTATGTAAGTGCGTGTGCGTGCGATTGTGAATGTGAGTGTGTCACTGGCGCAGCGGACGGCGGAGAAAAGGAAAAGGGACGCAGCACCGCGAGATGCTGTGCCGGTGATTATGACGACAAACCATAAAACGCATGGCAGGATGAGCGAGCTGCGCGCTGCGCGTACGCGTCGCGAGTTATTCCGTGGCTTCCTGGAACCGCAGAGCCCTCGACTCCCTCGACTGCATCCTAGACTTAATCCACATCAGCACCACCAGAACCATGCCGTGCCGTGCCGTGCCATGCCGAGCCGTACCGAACCAAACCGAACCGAACCGAACCGAACCGAACCGTACCGAACCGAACCGAGCTGAACTGAACTGAACCGAACCCACGGTGGCCACTAGTTGCCACCGCGCCGCGAGAGTCCTGTGTGCGCGCGAAATGCAAAACAATATGATCATAAAAGGCAGCAGTCCATGTCCACGAGCATGTTTCAGGTCTATTGGTGTGGGCCAGGTCTAGAGGTATGCCATAACCGAAACCAAAACCAAAACCAAAACCAAAGCCAAAGCCAAGCCAAAGCCAAAAACCAAAGACCAAAAACCTAAAAACCTAAAAACCAAAAACCAAAACCGAGAAGCCAGAGTCCGAGTTCGAGATGAGTGCTCCTCACTCGTGACCGCTATAAATCGATGAAGTCATTGTGTGCGAGTGCCGCTGGCGATCCTTTGCAGCGGGTGCGACCGGTACAGGGCGCACAGGCACAACAACACAGCCCCTGCCGCCTGCCTGCCTGCTTCATTTCTCATTTCTCATTTTTCAGTTTTCCGTTTTCAGTTTTCAGTTTCAGTTTCAGTTTCAGTTTTATTTTTTCATTTTCGTACTGCGTTCGATTTTATTGCCACCTCATAAAAGTAGCATAAACATGTTAGTAGCCTTTTGCTACCGCTACTTAAGTTAGTTATTTTCCTTTTTGCCTGGCGGAGATGGAGATTTACGAATTTGTTGCACATTTTATTATGTGATTTGTGCCCTGTTGATTCGGCCATATATCGATACATAGATACGTTCCTCGGAAACGGTTTCAAATAGTCGGGGGCGTTAGAAGTGCGCTTCCCGTGGCGTTTGGGCTGGCATCCTATCCAGATCGATTTGTAAATTTGTAAATTCAGGTGATATGTATAATAGTAGGGTATTCCCCGATCGACGTGTTTATGGCCCCCCCTCCCCCCATATACATACGCTGCCCATGCGGTGCCTACCGTTTTTTGTTTTTTATTCTCTCACCTCTTCAATGGTCTCGTTCTTGTGAAGTTTTCTTTCAGTGTCAAAGTGTAATAAAATATTACTCATGGTAATTAAAATTTTGTGCTGCGTTGTGAGCTCTTTTTTTTATTTCTTTGCCGTCAGCTCAAGTTCAATGTGCACAGTGGCGGCGTCGCAGGGGCGGGCGGGGTAACAGAGGGGGGGAAACTGCCAGCAAAGTGGAAAAATTAAAACAATTAAAAAGCGTTAGTCGAGGTGCCCAGCCAGCTCGGCTCGAAAATGAAATAAAATAAAAATCCACACAGCCTAGCAGCTCGTAAACCTGAGGCAAAAAAAAAAATGGAAAAAAAAAAAAACGAACTACGCTGCCGGCGACAGTTCAACGACATGTTTATTAAGTCATACGCAAAATCTTTTCTTATTTTTTTCCATACTTTTTTGTATTTTTTTTTTTTTTTTTTTGGACCCGCCTGGGACCAGACTTTAGGCCGGGTCTTAACTGTCTGAGAACCCGACGGCGAGATTTATGCGGCCGCACTCTATGAGATTACATAAATGGCCATTAAAATGTATGCTAATAAAAACAAGATATGATATGTCCGACCAGACAAGCGCACAAATTATATAATTAAGGCCCGCCAGAAAGGCAATAGAGGCAATTCACGTCACTTGGGATCCTAAATCTCGGATATGACTTTGGAGCACAGAAGTACCACACATGAGTCGGCTTTGTATCTATTACAATCGATGGTTCCGCGGCACTTTTTTACCAAATACCCATTGTTGGCCATAATATTTGCGATTTATTTCCTGTTCCCAATCACAGTTTTCTGATCTGCATGTCAAACGTCTTTTGTAGCTTTGTCTTGGCTAAAACACTCGGTAGTTGCGCTTCGTCACTACGTGAACTGCCCTGGTTTTTAACATTTGCCCTTTTTAATAGTCAAATTGGGTTTGTTCACTGCGATCCATTAGCATCCATCGATAGACCTCTTTTTTCGCATCTATCATCAGTTCAAATGATAATGGGGAAAAAATCCGCTGCCCGCTTATCATCATTATCATCAACATCGTCGTCATCATCATCATCATCATCGTCATCATCATCGCAATCGAGAAGTCGAAAAACAACAAAATCACGGCTTGAAGCCGGCCGGCCGGCTATGCAAATAATAACAGCTGTAAAAAGCATAATAATAATAACAATAATAACAATAACAACAATAACAACGCGTCGGCAGCGGCGATAAAATAATAAACATGGAAAATATTGAAATGCGAACGCTTTGAAATGCAAATCACGCGGCCAATTTGACAAATTAATTGAATCGCTCTGTAAACAAATCGAATTTCAATTGCAAGCGGCTCATGGCTAATTTAACATGAAGCGGTTGGTGGCAGCGGTGGGGGGTGTTTATTTTGGGGGGGGGGATCACCCGGAGGGGATTGACTGCGATTGACTGCGATTGAGTGGTATTGACTGGCGGCCTAATGGGATGTGATGAGATACATATGTCGGGCAGCAGTGCTATAAATTGAACTGCTGCAATCATAAGCCTCAATTAGAAGTCGTGCTTATGGAAAGTGAATGTGCGTGGTGACGAATTTCATGCGGCGGGAGTTGTAGAATCGAATCCATTACGGGTAGCGATGAAATGCGAATGGAACCGAGCTGTGATTAATACATCAATTGTTTATATGACATACGTGTATATGTAATCAAAGTTATCGTAGCCAAGTTCAGAATATCTTGCAATATTATATTATTATTATAATAAGTGTATCTTGTACATATATCTTGCAATATTATTATATCATTGTTATAATAAGTGTAACTTGTATATCTTGAAATATTATTATATCATTATTATAATAAGTGTATCTTGTATATCTTGCAATATTATTATATCATTGTTATAATAGGTGTATCTTGCAATATTATTATATCATTATTATAATAAGTGTATCTTGTATATCTTGCAATATTATTATATCATCATTATAGTAAGTGTATCTTTTATATCTTGCAATATTATTATATCATTATTACAATAAGTGTATCTTGAATATCTTGCAATATTATTATATCATTATTACAATAAGTGTATCTTGCAATATTATTATATCATTGTTATAATAAGTGTATCTTGATATCTCGCAATATTATTATACCATTATTACAATAAGTCTATCTTGTATATCTTGCAATATTATTATACCATTATTACAATAAGTCTATCTTGTATATCTTGCAATATTATTATATCATTGTTATAATAAGTGTATTGTGTATAGTATTGTCTATTAAGGTGCAATGGAAACGCATACATTCATTGCTTTCTTATCACATAGATACACATGCACCTAGGTATTGGTTCCTAGAGTCAAGCAATGGTGCTCCGTAAGCTGGGAATCGCATACCGCATCCAGGGCAACCGATCCATCAGCTGGAAAGGAGACTATCGCAACCCGTTGACTGGATTGATCGTAGCAATATAATTGAGCCGATGGCCTAATTGAGTTGCCACTTGTCTGCCGGGCGATTGAGCATTTCGGGTACACAAATTGAGTGGCACACAGGACATGGCCAAATAGATACAGATACAGATACAGATACATCCTGTTCGTGCGGGGCAGGACGCAGCTTGGCGGGGCAGGGGACGCTGCACGGGATGGGATTCCTGGAAGGTGCCGCAGGACAATAAAAAACACAAAAAGAGATTGGGAATTTGTGAGTCGGCGAAGAAAGGAAAAAGAGGAGCGCAAAATGGCAGGACAATGGCAAAAAGTGGCCGGCCACAAAGGACTGCACAAATGCAGTTATCTTGCAAAATTGTCGACACAATGCGTGGGAGCGGGACGGCGCAATGATGGGTTATTAAATGTTGTTAATCTTTTTTCTTTTTTCTTATATACGTATATATTTTTTTTTTTTCTCAACCTCCTCCTCCGCCCAGCCAGGCACATATTCAAATTTCATCGGGTGGAAGAGGGTAGCCAGGTCAGGTAGTCAGACGGGCGGGCTGGTCCGTTATGACCAGGCCAAAAACAATGCCCCGAACGGAATCCGAAATCCGAAAGCCGACAACTGCAAACTGAAAACTGAAAACTGAAAACTGAAAGGCGAAATACCGGAGTACCGGAGTAGCGGAGTAGCGGAGTACTGGGATACTGGAATACTGGAATGCCCGCCCGACCGTCGACGGGCGTCGTCGAGCCTCTTGGCATTTGCCTTTATTGTGCACGCTGTTTAAATATTTACCGAGTTTTACAATATTTATGACAGCTAAAAACATAACAACACCTACTTACCCGAAAGGGCTCAGGCCAAAAAGGGGACACTTGACACTGGACTATGGCCAAGATGCCCGAACCCGAACCCAAACCCAAACCCAAACCCAAAGCCAAAACCAAAACCAAAACCGAAACCGAAAATAAAAACCATAACCCTGGAGCGGCTTAAGGTCTGGACTTCCTTCGATCGATTGCAATCAATAAACGGCTTAGGCGGCATTATAATGCGCATGCAGAAATGTTTTTGCTCAGCGTCTCGTGCTAATCCATTTGCATGTCAACATACACGTATCCTGGGCACTCTCCCGCCGCCAACCAGGACACTTAAGGACACGCAACGAGCACGGCCGTCTGCTTCCGTTCGCTGAGCGCTAATAATCCGAGCGGACTTGGCCATAAGTTGCCACTAAGCGCCCTAAACGGAGCTTGGCAATAAGCCAAGGCATTAAAAAGTAAATTTGCCTAAATCCGCTTAAAACAAAGCGGGGATTTCTCGACACCAGACTGGGCTGCAAATCGGTGGCCAGGACAAGTGCAGCCATGGTGTTGCACGCACTTAACCCCGGGGATAAGCGGCAGCTCATCTGCCCCCCGGATCCCGGCACCTTTGCATTCCCGGCAAGTGCTAATGCCACCGATGATGATGGTGATCGGCTTTATAGCGAACTTTCATTGAGTGGTTCATTGATCGCAGTCCATTCATTTCCACTGGGCAGTCCATTCTGGAGACAGGTAGGCGCAGGTGGGGATCGGGATCGAGATCGGGATCGAGATCGGGATCGGGATCGGGATCGGCATCGAGGGGAACTGGTAACTGGTAACTGGTAACTGGTCACTGGAAGCCTGACGTGCTAATAGCTTGACGCCGCTGGAGAGATCATAAAAGCCATGACCCACGGAGGAGCCATAAAGACGCATCCAAGGCGAGTCCAAAGGCGAATCCGCAGAAAGTGTGTCAAGGGAATCGGGGTAATGGGATCCCCAAGATGTGCCCAATATGGATGCAATACACACGAAAGTATTAGCCACACAAAAGTGCTCGATAGGTTTTTCATGATACACTTCTCAAAAAAAATAATTATTACAATTTATAGCAATGATTTGTAATTTTTTTCATAAAATGTTTAATTATATTGCTCGCAACTAATTATAGAAATATATTTTATTTCGAAATACATCAAACATCGGAAACGGCGAGATGAAAATGTTGAACTTCAAAATGCTTGCTTTCAATACGACACCATTTCGAAGTATTTCCACTCCAGAGTTCCATTAAAGATTGAAATACAATCAACATGGGCAAGGAATGTACGAGTATATTTTATACTTCACCATAACATTTATTTAGATAAATGAAGAAAAACAAAACCATAATTATTTTCAAAATTCAATTCAGTTTATTGTTCGCTTTATTCCGCTGCTGGCTTAGTCATATGTCGGTCGGTTCTATAAATACGAAAATCGATTTCTAAGGACGAGCTTAGGACTACGTGGGCATGGATGCGGCCACATGCCGCCAATGCGATCTACATATGTATATGTACAATTAGGTTAGATACGAACTAGTCAAGCACTATATCACAGATGTCAAAACACAAGCTAGCCTACGAAAAAAAATTATGTGTGTGCCTTAAAATCGAAGCTTAGTCTACGGAATATAATGGATGTGGATATGGATATGGATGCGGATATGGATATGGATGCGGATATGGATATGGGTATATGGATGCGGATATGGATATGGATGCGGATATGGATATGGATGCGGACTTGGATACGGATATGGATATGAATGTGGATATGGATATGTAGTACTCGATATGGATTCTCGGGATGGGCCAAAAAGTGGTCGGATAATACTTTCCAGTGGGTGGTGGTGGTGGTTGGCGGTTGCTCTTATGTGACTAGAACGGCAACTGCAGATAACTATCTCGCTCTCTCACTCTCTCCCACTCTCTCTCTCTCTCTCTCTTTCTCTCTCTCTTTCTCCCTCTCTCTCTCTATCCCTCGACTGATATCAATAAATACGGAATGTGGTAATACTTGCAATGAATTCGAGAACAGAGACTCTGTGCTGTCAATCAAATAATTTACTTAAGCTACGATCAATCAATTAACGGTTAAACTAAAGGGGGGGGGGGGGGGGGTTGTGGAACAGAGGAAAAGGGCGTGTCCTGAGGATATGGGGTCGGTAGGAGGGCAGGGGGCAGGGGGTAGGTGCGATTTCACGTGCGCTGCACGCGTTTCGACTGGCGCTTTCCACGTCTGCCACGTGCAAACTGGTTGCTTCCACCACCGGATACACCTGCAACTCCAGCCGCCCCACCTGCCACTGGCTTGGATACCTCGTTGAACTCCTTGCCATTCAAGGTGGAGCTGCGCCACCGCTGCTCCAGTTGCTCCAGTTGCTGCTGCTGCTGCTGCTGCTGTTGTTGTTGCTGCTGCTCCTGCTGCTGCCGCTGATGTTGCTGCTTCTTGTGGCTCCTCCTCTGCTGCTGGCTCTTGTGCTTCTTGTGGTGCTTCCGTGGCCGACTTCTCACCCGCTTGCCCTCCCGCCGCAGCAGCTGATACATGGTGCGCAGGAAGTCGTAGTAGTGGTGCTTCACGAAGCGCATATCGATGGAGTCCGCCTCGCCCGCCACCATGGATGCACTGGACGCACCACCCATGCCGGAGCCACTCGTCTTGGAGCGCAGCTTCAGACGCTTGTTCATCTCGAGCCGCGAGATCTGCGGCAGCTGCTGACCCACCGTAGTGGTGCCAGTGGTGGTGCTAGTGGTGGTGCCAGTGGTGGTGGTGCTGCTGCTGCTGCTGGTGGTGCCACCAACTGCTATGACCGCCGCACCACTGCGCCGCTGCTTCTGGCGCGGACTCTGCGTCTGGTTGACGGCGGTCTCCAGCTCGCAGAGGATGCGCCGCGAGCTCAGGAGCAGCTCGCGCAACTCGCGGGCGGTACTGGACTCGCGGGTGATGGACCGCTGGTCCCAGCGGATCTGCTGGCGCCTCAGGTACGCGAAGCTGGCCACGTACGTTTGCATGTTGCGGTACCAGCGCTTTAAGGCAATCTGTGGCATAAATCAAAAATATGGTGGGCATTGTGAGATATTTCAAAGATAGTAAGCTAGTAACTAGTTGACAGTGCTGTTATAATACAAAAGAATATAATAGAATAGAATAGAATGGAATGGAATGGAATGGAATGGAATGGAATAGAAAAGTAGTTGCAGTGGGTTGGCAACCATTCGCTTACCGTGGAGTTGGGCTTCAGCTTGGGCAGGAACTTGTAGTTGTGCGTGTGAAGCGACCACATGGTCATGTTGCGGATATCGATGGCCGAGTCCTGGCTGCTGTTCAGGCTGCGGTACTCCCTAAAGGCGTGGCGCTTCAGCTGATTGAAGCTCTGTGGAGGAGCAGATGCAAATGGGAAGATGGATTACATGTGGATCAGGTCTCCAGCGTGCGCTGCCATTTGAACTCACCTGCCTGGGCCGCTGGCGATTGAAGCGATCCGCCGCCGAGGGGTGATAGTTGCCGCCGCAGGGATTGGCCCACTCCAGGGCGGTGGTGTTCTCGTCGAAGTTGCGATAGTCGATCCAGTTGCTGTTCCGCTTCCGGTGGCGCTTGCGCGGACTGACGCTGGCGGGGATCTGTGCCTGATTTGGCTGCTGTTGCGCCGAGCCTGTGCTGGAGGTGGTGCGTACGCGCAGGCGGTCGCTGTCGATCACCGTGAGACCGCCGCTGCTGGTGGTGCTGCGCCCCTCCGCCAGGTGGGGCAGCTGGGCGGCGAGGAGCAGGACGAGTAGGGCGGGCAGGAGCAGGAGCAGCGGACGAGCCATCGCCGCATGGTAGCCACTTTCTCTTCGGTGCCGAAATCCGCTAACGCTTACGCTACCGATACCGTTACCGCTACCGCTACCGCTACCGCTACCGCTTCCGCTTCCGCTGGTGTTTCCGTTTCCGTTGCCGGCTGCCGTGGTGCTGCCTTTAGCTGTGGTCGCAGCGCACTGCCAACCAACTGCTGCCCGTGATCCGTAGTCCGTATCCAAACCAATGTGCAGAATATGTGCAGCGAATATATATATTTATATATATGGATATATTTATGGGGTGGGCGGGGTTGGGGTCAGGGGGGGAGAGATGTAGAGAAACACACAATGAGTATCGAGAATGCAAAAGTAAGTGAAATCAATTTCGGCATCAACGCGGGACGACCAACGATTAACTGCGATCACAGTGGCTAGATGTCCTAGATGGTGATGGTGACTAGATGGTGAACTAAATGGATTCCGTTGGGGGCGGATGGATTGCTGGACAGGATTCTGGGGTGGTGGGGCGGTGGGGCGGTGGAGCGGTGGGGCGCTGGGTTCGTGGGTTGGTGAGGCGGTGCCTTGGTGGCTTGGTGGGGCGGTGGGTGATTGGGTGATTGGGTGATTGGGTTTACGGGTCGGATGTTCGTCCGAGCCTCCTTCAATGCGAATGCAACTGCAACCGGACAACAGCCTGAATAATTTGGTTCAATTTTTTTAACATTTTCTCTGCGTTTGTTTTTCTGCTTTTTTTGTTCGCTTTTCGTTGTTTTTGTCTTTTCCAGGGCGATATGTGTATATTGGGGGCTGGTGGCTGGGGGGGGCTAACTTTTCAATTTAGACAATTAACTCGAGAGTAGCCTGAGCGAATATTGAAGACGTATCGATCCGAGATTCAAGGATCTAATCTCCTCCAGTCGACAAAACGCTGCCTTCTGGCTTGGCTTCAACTTCCAGTGTGTGAAAGTGTGGGAACTTTTGAGTTTGAATTTTGGATTTTGAGCTAATTCTGAATTTTGAAAGTTTCAAATTGTCTACACAAGCTAGCTACTTAGCTACTTTATCTGACAGGATTGGAATTCGAGACTGAAGATCGTTTGCTGCTAAATATGATCGCAGGACTCGCACAAGTAACTATATCTTGAATGCATTCGCATTATCCTGTAGAAAATGTATGCATCTATTGAGCTATTAAAAATTTTTCATTTACTTCCAAATTGCAATTGTGGTCACTGAATGTCCTTTTTGTTTTACAGCAGATCGTTGGTCGTTTCTTGTTGATAAATCGCTTGGAGAGTGGAGAACTGATTTTGACTGAAATATCCTTGTTGATCCTTTCTCCACTCTCCAATTGAGCCTGCTAAGTATCCTAAGTATCTTGATCAAATCAAAAATAATACACACACCGCATTATAGATGAAAGTGGATTCGGTCAGGATCCTCGCGGAATCCCCGTGGCTTCTGCTGCGCCTGAGCTGCCAAAAGTCCGTGCGTTAATCCAAATGGGCGATGCGTTCGAGATGCGTTGTTTTCGTTGATTTTCCGGCGGTTTTCAATGGGCACTCTTGCAACACAACACTCGCAAAAAAAAATTGTATTTATATGTGTATAATATGTGGGAGACCACTTGACAATCTGTGCTTCAGTTGATTGCTGCAGTTTGTGTGTTCTGATTTGTTGATTCTCTTGTTGTGGCGACTGATTCGCGGACACTTCTGCTCGCGTTCGAGTGTGAAACCGAACTGAGCCCAAAGTCGCGCTGGATTTGACCAGCTTTCTTCGCTGAGAGGCTGCGGATACCAGATACCACAATACCACAATACCAGAGCGATACCGAGCCAACCAACCAGCCAGCCAACCAACCAGCCAACCGACCAACCGACCGACCGACCAACCGACCAACCGATCGACCGACCGATGAGCAGCGGCAAAAGGCCGAAACCGAAACTGAAACGGGAACGGAGGCGATCTGAGCGGCCTCTGCCGACGTCGCTGCCGCCGACTGCCAACGAGCGGTACGCCATGGTCCGAGCCAGAAGAAGACCGCCGACTCGGACCGATCACATTCAGATCCGAAGAACCGCAGGCTGTCCCGCTCCCGCGCCCGCTCTCACCGTTCGCTTGGGTATCCTATCCCCAGGTCACCTGCGCATGTGTGCGTATGCTCCTACCTGGCCCATGTCTGTATGTGTGTGTGCGTGTGTGTTGTGGTGTTGTCTTTGAGCCTGCCAACCGGCTGTCCTCTCGCGCCATCCCGCTTGCTCCTGCGGGCGAAGGCGATCTTGGTGCGGTCGCCATTGCAACTGGAATTTTCCCACTTGCCCAATCCGCGCCACTCACTCAAAGAGCGGGAAAGAGAGCGAGAGAGAGGCAGCGAGTGGAGAGCCTACCTGGTGCCCCAAAAGACCGAGCCTACCTGCCTCTGTCCCACACTTCTAGGCGCGGTCAGCTGTGTTCCCTATCTCTCTCTCTCTCTCCCTGTCACACACACACACACACACACTGTGGGTGACCTTGAGCCTTGGGCCTGCTCACCCCTCCCAAAAAGTCCTGACATTCAAATCGGCCCAGAAAGTGATCAACGGAAATGACCAACATAACACCGCATTTCGGCTCGCTAATCCAGGTAAAATCTCCATTCGAGAACCATCCACACGTGTACAATATTATAATGTACAATATTGGGTATTTATTAGAGATGAGATACGCCTGGTAACCAATAGTGCATTTTCTTCACGTTACCCTTACCAGTTTTACGTAACTGTCCATTTTCTATACCACAATTTATATTTAAAATAAGTAATTATAAATAAAATAGTTATTGGTAAAATGTGAATTTGAATAACATATGGAATTTCATTACTTCCCATCAGTATTACTAAAATATTAAGGTTGTATATATTCAATATCTATATAATCTATATAAGCTCTTCAAACCCTTGATTAAAATTTGATTAAATAACATTTATTATCATCATATTTCCATAAACACATAAATAAAGCGGTTAATTACTACGAATTTAAGGGGTGATTATCATAATTATCATAAAAACGTACATTAAAATAATATTATATTAAGAACATTGCTTCAAAAATATATATATATATTTATAACTTACCTTAAACTATTTGTGAAACATTTCTGTTTCTTTTAAGGATCGCTGCGATGATATCGCTTAGTTTGGCTTGATACTCATGCGATTCCGCTATGGGTGGGAATATCGCCTATACAGAGAGCTGCGAGATCTCTGGCCAGTGGGCCAGGTACACCCAACTGGCTACCTAGGCATCCCTACATCAGATGTGCCCATATTTCACCCTATTTTCGAGGGCTTGCACAATTGACGGTCTAATTAAATCGAGAGTTTTGCTGCATTATGGCCGCATTGTTTTGGGCAGCCGAAAACAGCTGTAGATGGTCGGATAACGGACAGCGGACAACGGACAGCGGACAGCGGCCAACGGACAGCGGACAGCGTGTCCTTGCGTCTAACCGTAAGTGCAGCGTGCAGCGTGCAGCGTGTAGCAACTGCCGCAGGAAGCAGTTGTGTTGCGCAGCGGGGCCACTCGCCTTGATTTCGCCGCAAGGCAGAACGCACAGGACTCGAACTCGGACTCGGACTCGGACTCGAATCTCGCAGGACCCACAACCCACAGAGAGGGACTCGCTCGCATATATCACATATATCAAGGTGGCAGCGCACACCTTTTGTGAGCCGAGCCGTCGTCTCCTTTGGGAAACGGGCGGCATGGCACAAAAAGGGCCATTCGCACCCGGAGCAACAGCTTCATCTGCAAGGATGCACAAGCATCGGCAGCGGGATCGGGCTCGGGCTCGGGATCGGGAGTGCAGAGTCCCTATACTCTCGTACGCCCGTACGAGATGGACACGATTATTGCATTGATGAGCTCCTGCTGCTGCTGTCGGTACACACACACACAGCACACCCCGCGGGGAGCCCCCACCCCCCACACCCTCACTCACCCCGTCCGTCCGTCCAGCTTGGACTTTCTGTTTTACTTGCGATTCGTTCTGGACAACAAAAATATTTTGCTACAAAATTGAGCTGTCCTGTGAGGTCCTCGCCCGTCCAGAGCGCATTGTGTCCTGTCATGGTGTAATTTTTTAGCGGCGTAACGAATGCTAAGGATACGCTTTAATTGCCACGGCGAACACATCGACCTCGAGATGGAAGGTTAACCGAGAGATACAGATACAGATGCAGATACAGATACAGATACAAGTACAAGTATCTGTGGATGTGGATGTGGATGTGCCACAAGGAGAACCATCCGTCATTACACGCTGCTTAGCTCCTGTCCTTTCGCAGGACCTGATCCCATCCCAGGCATACCTACCTACCTCCGCACCTCCTGTTTTCGTGGGTGTGTAAGTGTGGGTGTGTGTGTGGGTGCGGGTGCGGGTGCGGGTGTGCAGTGGTTGGGGGAGGTGTGAGTTTCCCATTTCCCAGCTCAGTTCCACAGTTGTTTTGATGTTTTTTGATTATGCGTAAAATCGCTCGCTTTATCAAGATCCCGAAGTGCAATTCTCACATCCGCAACGGTAACTTAAACGGTTAGTTAGTCGATTTGCTTGTCCGCTTGTTTCTTGTTTGTTTGTCCATTTTCCGCCGCTTATCCGATCCTCAATGGCCATTGCCATTCGGATTCGCCATGGATTTCCACTGGTACCTTAGGGATTTATTGAGGTCTCAGTCCTGCAGACGGCTTTAACCCTTTGATGTTGATTTGTTGCCTCGAAATGGTACATCGTTATGACTTAATCAAGGCTAAGTTGGTCATTTATTAGTTATAAGTTCAGGATAACATTTGTATATGCATGTATATACAATAATATAAAATATGTATAAAATAATATGCATTAAATAATATGTATATAAATAAGACTATTGGAACTCCGAGTAAAAGCTAATATAACATTTTTCCTCTTATCATCCGGTTTAAATTTGTTTGATATTGGTAAGTCGTCCGATTTCCAGTTTAGTTTAACTTGTGGCCTCATTTAATGGGCAATACTTTCTAACAGCTCTTCATCCAATATGCCACACTTTATAAAATTCAATAAATTTACTAGTTACTATATTTTTATTACACATGGTCCGCATTTGTATAGGTGAAGTGAATTATGAATGTGCAGCTGGAAAAATATGTGTGAAAAATGTATTCAAATACAATAGGCAAATATTTTCATAACAATGCTTTCATTTCAAAACCAGATCAAGCGCAAATCTTTGGTCCAATAAGCTAAGTTCCCCTGCCATTGTTAATAACACTACACATATTTCTTAATCCTTTTGTGCCCATCAAATCCGCTCAGGGACATTTAACTTTTGTTAATTGATTTGCCCGAGTTAGTTGCGACCCACTGGCTGGTGGGCTGAGGGGGTGGCGGAGGGGCGTGGCGCTTAGTTGCCGCACTGCGTCCTTGTGTGCGTGGGCGGTGGCACGTAGCCCCATCGGTGTGCCTGCGAGTGTGTGCGAGTGGCACGCCGCTGATTGGTCCGCCGCCCCCTGAGCGTCACGCCGAAGACGAGCGCTTCCGAAGCGGTCTGGCCAATCGGCGAGCAGCCAAGACGCTCCAAGCGAGAGACGCGTAGAGCGCCGATTCGAGTGGAAGAGCAGAGCGCAACAGGTTGCCGCTCGCCGGAGAGAGTGAGTGAGAGACAGACAGCGAGAGAGAGAGAGAGAGAGAAAGAGAGAGAAGGAGAGAGAGAGAGCGAGAAAGAGTGAGTGAGGGAGAGGGAGCGAGCGAGTGCGGCGAGAAGATAACAGGTTGTCGAGCGGAACATTGTGTGCACTTGGATTTTCATTCATAAACTCAGCTCGCTGCAGCAGAGCAAAATGCTGCTGCGACTGTTGCTGCTGCTGCTGCTGCTGCTGGGGCTGCTGCTGCTGCTGCTGCTGCGGCGGCTGCCTTTGCTGCTGCGGCGGCTGCCTTTGCTGCTGCTGACTCAATTCGCTGCGGCGGCAGCTCACAGCTATCGTTTTTCGAGGCGACTGACGCCATTGCCACGCGAACGACTCGGCAGCCCCAACCCAATCCAAGCCCAAGCCCAATCCAAACCCAAACCCAATCCCAACCGAGTCCCCATCCCACGCACCACCATCTTTGATCGCTCCTGACCATCCGATCCGATTACCCCCAAAGAATCGGGAAGCCAGCCAAGTGGCAACGGTAAAATTGGTCCTTTGCTGCCTCCTCGAAGGCAACACAATACCCAGTACTATATACATACATACATACATACGTGCATACGTACATACGTGCAAACATACACTGGCAGAAATGCTGGGTCATGATGAGCCCGGTAATTGGGCTGCCAACTTGTAGCACTGGAGGTGGTCACACTTTCTGCCTCTGAGCACAAACAACCATTTTGCCATTCGAGAGTGCACTTTGCACTTTTAGCTCTCCCTTCGATTTGTACCATTTAAGAAAATAACTCAATTAAGCACCTGCCGTTCCAATTCATGGGAAGATCTCGTGAGCCATGCCCTAATCGAAGTTGTAGATCTTTGGGAGGTGATCAGAATTCCCGCCGTTGAGTAAGCCACTTCGATGTAATGCAATTTACATCGGAATAATGAAATATTTCGATAAACCGGAACTGATTATGGGCCGCCAGAAAAACACATTAAGTATGCGGCTATCGGTATAATTTATTAATAGTCATAATGTAAATATATAAAAAAAAATACACTTAAGTCATAGTTTTCATAAGTTATCGAGCCTGCGAGGCGGTGAATGTGTTCAGTGAGTATGGTGATATATGTACGTGTATGTATATAAATAGGATGCGAAGGCGATATAAATACGTAAATATGGGAATGGGGGGCAATGGGGGGCAATGGGGGGCAATGGAGGCTTAATAAGTTATAATAAATAATAGGGTCTAAGGCAGATGAGGGTGTGTGGGTGTGTGGGTGTGTGGGTGTGTACTGGACAAGTACGGATATGTATACACGTGGGCATTGCCCATCAGCTTGAGATTGCATTGGGTTATCGAGGGCGATGATTTTTGGTATGGCTTCGTCTGCTCCTGTGGAGCTTCTAGCTCTGGCCAGCGGACTGCGAGTACAGATTGATCAGCTGCTCGTACTTGTGCTCGATGATGGTCAGCACCTTGATGGTCTCCACGGCGGCGCCGAACACCGGATGTATATAGTGGGCATTGTACTCGGAGGTCCTGGGATTGCAGGCATCGTGCAGGCCGGCCACCTTGAGGGCCTCGTGCATGTTGTGATGGAAGAAGTGCACAAAGTTGTTGAAGTAGCAGTTCCAGGACATGTGATCGAACTCGATGATCTCGTACAGATGCTCCAGCACCAGCAGTGACTCGATAATGGCCGGCATCTCCTCCTCCACCGTGGTCACCTTGCCCACGTACAGGAAGTCATCCAGCTCGTTATGGAACTTGACCTTCTCGACCTCCGACTGCAGCGGATGCTTCACTGCCATGGAGTGCTTGGAGTAGGCTCGAATGTCCTCGGTCAGGTTGTGTCTCTGGCTCATCAGCTGTTTTTTAACGCGAAATGGGAAATGGAAAATGGGGAGAATTAGTTCCACTGCTGCCACATGACCAGCGATCTGGCTAACATACCCATTCCTTGGTCAGGCAGAGGACCGCCTCCCGCGTATTCTTGGCCACCTCGTGCGCCAGCTGCAGGTGCGAGATGTTGGTAGTCATCTTAATGGCCACGCAGCTATCCCTGCCCTTGGTCTGGTTGGTGCGCAGGGGTATGATATTGGTTTGGATTGACCTGATGTGCTGGTGGTGATGCAGCGGCCGGGTGTGGTGGCGGTGCGGCAGGATCAGTTGCAGTCCTCGGGCGCGACGCGGTGCGGCAAGTGTCTCCGTGGGCCAGCTGATGGCGACTGTGAGTAGCAGCAGGATGCCCAGGAGCCAGCACTTGGAGGGAGCTGCAATGCGAGGAGACGAGATGGGAGGTCAGTAAAGGAGGAAGTTCGAATGGATCTCCCTAAAACCCGATGGCTGGCATGGTAACGTATCGCAGTTAGGATAATAGTGTTTAAAGTTGCTTTTCTCAAGATCCCTATCATTTGATGAGAGCTATTCGCTCGCCTTGTGCGCACACATTTGCTGTTTCTGTTTCGCACATTTGCTGTTTGCACAGCGATGACACAGTTATAGATACAAAGATACGGATACAGATAAAGCCGTGTGATCTTCAAGCGTGACACTTACAAATGCGACCAAGACGGGCGGACACGGACACGGCGTTGATGTTGTGCTCCTGCTGGCAGGACACTTTCGTCGCCGGAGCACTCTGCTGCTGCAGTTGCTCGAGGGATAGAAGCCCTACGGATGTACTGGCACTACTGTTGGCGCTCATATTGGATTTGTACGTTCGGCACTCGCGGTTTTGCAGGGAGTTAAATGTTTTGCAATTTTTTTGCCAAGATCTTTTTTTTTGGCCAAGCTGGGAAAGCTAGAAAGCTGGTGAGCTGGAGAGCTGGAGAGCTGGGGCTGGCGTGTGGGCTCTGCGAGATCTTACGGTTAATGAGGAGTTGGGGCATACGCCGGCGATTTAAATACAAACCGGACCGATATCAGTAGCCGAAGCGGCGGCACGACGGACGCAGCGCATGTTCCAGCTTACGTTTTTTTACGCACACATACACGCGCGGGCGGCTGGCGCTCACACTTGTTGTTGTGCTTGTTGTAGCGGCAAGTGGACAGAAACAACAACAGCAGCACCAACAACAGCAGCAACAGCAGCAGCAGCGGCGGCAGCAGCGGCGGCAGCAGCAGCGGCAGCATCAGCGAGCGATGTTTAATGACGATAATGAAACAAAAAAACCCCTGGAACGTAAATGGAGTTCGAATTTGCTTTTCTCGATAAACGGAGGTGGGCGGTGGGCGGTGGGCGGGCCGCCGACTCAGCCAGGGACTAGCTACTCCCTGGCGGCCAGTAGTAGTAGTTCATGCGGCACTTGCACCGCTGCACATGACGTTTTGTTCTCTTCCTGTCTTGCAACAAGTGAGTAGTTGCCCGCCGACGTAATTTATGCACACACGCTTCTTGGCCCAAAACGGATGTCGCATTGTTTTCGTGCACCCTACAGCAACTAATCGGGCTTATTGCTTGCTAACTGCCTTTCGGTTGGCCTGCAGGATGGCCAACATTATTGTTTTCTAATTAATACTTGTGAAATTGTTTCTTGGAATTGGATTGGTATGCGCATACATATACATATGTAAAGCCCAGTGTTCAAGCAGAGCATAATATCTTGCCAGACATGAAGCTCAAGGCAACATTTTGATACCAGCCCTTTGGGGAATTTCGTATTTGTCCGAAATTTGATAAGCTTGAGCTGGAGCTTGCTGCAAATTGTAATGGCTATGTGCAGATTGAACTTGGCTTTAAGAAGCAGCAGGCTCACAGATTCCCCAATATGGAAACGCGTTTACTTCGATGACTTTGCGAGTATCTCGTTACTGTTAGCTGCTCCGGCGGCGCCGTCACTTCGGAATCTTCAAATGCTTGATTAACGTTAGCTAACCGGCGACTTGTGTTGCGAGTGCCACTTGCCTGGGAAATGACGCGACTTTCCGTAGGCATTTCCGATCGATCGCTTGGCACATGCCACTGAATGGACGCACTGCCGCACTGCGAGCACTGCGGGCACTTGGCACCGCTGGATCGAATGGCGCTGGGTATAAGAGACGCCCGCAGACAGAGTGGCTGTCTCTTCTATGGCCAATGCACATGGCACACACACCCACACAGAGCACCAGAGACACACACACACACACACACACTTTGGCAGCGAGCCATACACACACGCCATAGAAATGGCTATTAAGCCGCTTGCGTACGCCAAGCCACTCGCCGGGCCCAAAACTCCCCAAAGAGTCCTATTCCCTGTAGATCATTCTGCGTATTTTTATTCATTTTGTTGAAGTTATGTTTTACCCAATTGCTGCGGGCATATCCAAAAATGGCAAACATTTCCGGAATTTAGGCCCTAGACTACATCATACATATTATATGTACATATGTATATTGAAGGGTCTGGCAAGGCTGTTGTTGTGCCTGCTGCCGGGCCAGTCCGCAATTGAAGAAATGCAATGAGTAGTTGCTGCTGCCAACCTGTTTGTATTTTGTGGCCAACCAGCCAATGTTGACTGTTAATTATCGCACTCGCGGAGGTGCTAACTCTGGCCACGCACAAATCTCGGCCTGAGCTCGCTAAACCTGCAACGTCATCCGGTTCGAGGGAGATCCGCTATCTATCGCCCGTTCCTGTTTGCCATTCCCCTTTTAGAAATGACCATTCCCATTGATGAGCTCTTCCAGAGTGACGTACGTACTTAGCAGACGTACATACATACATATGTATGTACGTGTAGTAAAAAGCTTCAAACGGCCCCTTCTCAGTTGGACGGAAATAGCTCATGCCTATGGCGATAAGTCTGTTAGCCATATATTTAAATATAGCAAATATACCGAGGCGGCACGCATTGGCATAGCCGACTTGCATTGTGTGGATTCCTGACATCCCGGCGCACACGAGACCGGTGATAATGTTTGCCTTAAAGTTATCGGGCTATGTTCACATGGAACGGAAGCCGTGCTGAATGCAACTCGGAAGCGAGCAATATATCAAACAGCTCCTAGATTTTAGTTGGTACACATACTCGCAGTTGGCTATTGCAGACTCTATGGCTGTGCAGGTCTAGAAAGTAGTTATAGTACATTTTTAGCTTGGCTAAATCTCTTGATTTTGAAAGCCAGAGCTTAGAAAGGATTTCTCAAACTGCTCAGGCCTATTAAAGTCCTATTAAAGTCCTATTAAAGTCCTATTAAAGTCCTTTAAAGTCCATGTAGTGGCAGGAAACGCTTGTTGCCATCTAGTCTTGTGGCCATCACTCAACATTTGTTTGATGTGTGGAAATACCAAAGTTAAGCATTGGTTAATCATCGATTACCATTCGCTCTGCATGGGTTTTGTTTTGCTCCCGAAGTCTCTGCTACTGAACTTTCCAGCATACAGAACACCGACTTAAATAATTTATGTTTTATCGCTGGGCATGGAATTCACTCCATGCGAATAGAATTCCCCACTGTGCAAACTTCCGCATAAATGGTGCTTGATAATAGTCTGTTGGAAAGACCGCACCTCAGTTAAGATGTAAGTGAATCAGGGCGTTTAAGCTTAAGTCCTCCTTGGTAGCCACCAATACCGGTTGCCATCGTTTACCCTTGACCGACTGAAATCACCCTCGGTGATGTAAATGTAGAATCTAGAAATCTAGAAATCTAGAAATCTGGAATCGTCATGAGGAAATACCCCAATTGGATGGCAGTCATATGGCAGTCATCTGGGAGCGGGCCGTACTGACCACAGACACTCAATGGCTATGGCTGGATGGGTAAATCACCGAGCGACGCTGCTCCGTATTTGCGTTTGTGTTTAGAAGCTGAACCCCCCCCTCTCCCATCCCCCTCCCCTCTTACCCAGTTCCAGATGACCAGCTCTCCGGCCAGCCGCGTCACCTACCACCATTCAGGTCGGAGCGGAGTGTCAACTAGCTCTCGGCTCACGTATCTTGGATCTGGGTACGGGCCGAGGGAGCGACGTGGCGAGCGACTCACATATTTGCCCAGCGCATTATATATTATGAATGGAGGGAAGCGCTGTGGGAAGCACTTGGGCGGAGTCGTGCCGCCTGGCAATGGCGGTATGGAAACAAGGGGCTCGGACAGGTGAGAGAAGTGCCTATTTTTGGCACTGGCCGGCCATCTTCCACAAGTCATCGAGGTGCGAGCGGTGACGCACTGGGGTTCCCCGAACCAGGTTCCTTGTCACTTTGCCCGCGCATATTAAGTATACGTCACATTAAGTATACGCCACGCTGCAACTTAAGTTCAACTTGCAACTACATTTAGAACTCACCTCAGTTTTCTCACGGGACGTGTTTTAGTTCAATGCGGCGATTAGCTGCAAAAGTGAAAAAAAAGTAAAAAAAAATTAAATAAATAGGGATATCATTATTTCAAGGTCGAATGCATTGAACTGGGAAAAGTGCAAGCTTTGATTTTCCCTCCACCGGCAAGTTCACCCCGAAAGTAGGCAGCGCTTGAAGGAAAAGCTTTCACCTCAAAGCTCTCGAAAAACGGGAACATTTTCCATGGCCTGCTTTCAGGCACCTCCGCTAACAGTCGCGTCCCGAAATAGTGTCGTCGCTCACTCAGCGGATAGGTCTTGAAGAATTTAGCCACAATAATGCAGCCATTTCACTTGACTGTCTCTGTCCCTTTCGTTCTTCTCCGGCATTCTCTTGTTGGCTTGATTTATTTGTGGTGCTCTGCACGTAGTGACATGGCAACAAGCTACTGAACTTGGTGGCATTCCGGATAACTTTTATCTTTCCTTGGGCGCGGAAGACGCATTTAAGAAGTTGGTGATTTTGCCATTTTATTATTATTAATTTTAAGTACAAATATTTCTGCTAGACTGCAAATACTTTTAAAATAATCACTTACCATTCAATGACTTTATTTTTCAAACTACTTTTCACTGTCAACGCGTTTAGAAATGTTTAAATTTTACAGATAGTATTGGTGAAAAGTATTAGATTAGTAGAAGTTCAGAAGAAAGTGTATATTTCTATTCAGTCTTAAATACACTCTGAAATATATGTATGTACATATATTTTTAGAAAAGCTAAAAGAGGCAAGAATGCAATCGAACTGCAGTCCGAACAACGTTTGACTGGCTAAAGTAATCTAGAATGCCCCACCATCGCGCTTCTCTCTCTTTCTCTGCGATGCTAGCGACTCTCTCCTCGTCTAACACCCGCGTACTGTGACTGCTTGCGATCTTCGAAGCGGTTCCCATTCACATTGTTTACTCACCTTTTTGACGGTGGACAGCTGTGATGAGGGGCGTCACGCTATTAATGCTTTTGCCGCAGGCGGCCAGGTAAACCCACGTTAATTACGGGCCGCAAGAAATTCACGAAAAATCCCCGAACTAGCGGTGAATCTGTACACTCTTGATTACACACTATACACACCGCACAGGTAAGGGATTAATTAGGAAATCAAAAACAAAAAAACAAAATTGTGAAAAGACGGAGGCAACAGAACCGGCGAGGTCGAATGATGAAATTAAACTGAGGCATATCGAACAGAATCGCCAGCTGGAGGGAGCTATAAAAAAATCAACGTTGCTCGCAGCAGAGAAACTGCGATTTATTTGACTAATGTAAGCGCAACTGTATCGCATCCCAAAAAGTTCGCCCCCTAAACTCCCCATTGTTTTGGAGTTTTTTTTTTTGTTTTTGAGTTCCCACGCATCACGAGGTTCTATTTGAGCTTCAGTTCTGGCGCATTCCACAGTATACTGTTACTGTTTGTGTCATTCAGGTCATGTTCTATGCGTTGGCCCTATCATACGCCCCAACCAGAAAAGCACCAAGGTGTACTAACTGTAAGGGAACGCGACTGTGACAGGGTGAGTTTCTGCGCTACATGCAGGGTTTGAAACTCGACTAGCAGGAAAAATATCTATTTCAATGGGACTTTAAATATGAAAGTAACAATTATAGACAGAAGACCTAGCAGACCAAGAAGACCAAGAAGACGAAGAAGACCAAGCAGACCACGAAGACCAAGAAGACCAAGAAGACCAAGAAGACCAAGAAGACCAAGAAGACCAAGCAGACCAAGAAGACCCAGCAGACCAAGAAGACCAGTAAGCATCGGCAGCATGAATGCTTCAAAATTATCCTATAATTGGGATAATTAGGCAAGTAATTATAATATGTGCACCATCTATTGCATGTCACCCATGGCAACAGTGCGTTGACAATGGACGCTGTATAGCTGATCAGGCAGTAACAGATGCTGCGGTCTCACATGCCTACCGCCTGACTTACAATCCCCCCCCCCCCCCTCCCCATCCGCCGTGGGGCCACCGTGTGCGGCTTTCGAGTTTTACGCTTGAAATGAGGCCAACTCCGACATGTAGTAGGCTTGTGCAGCTCAAAGCCATTAGCCACTGGCCACCAAATGTCGCCCACCACCCACCGCTACACCCTCGAAGTGGGGCATGCCCAATCGTCATGGACTGCGATGTACGTTGCATACAAAGCATTGCCCTTTGACATTGCCACGGCAGAGATTCCCTGGCCAGCAACTTTATTAGGCAAATTGAAGTACTTACCATATCATACCTATCATACACCACAAATTCCACGCTTCGCTAGGAAATCAAAAAAAAAACGAGAATCATAAAAAACCTATGTTCTAGAAATACATTGAAATCGCATACAATTTAATGGTGTCCCAAAATTTCTATGACCAATTGCAGGGTATTTCAAGGTTCAATGGTCCATCGGGCCGGATTGCCGGTCCACTTGGCTGTCGAGCAGAATGCTGGAGCCGATGTGAGTCCCGCTGGCTGTTTGGCCAGTCAAGCGTTGCATAAAGCGCATTAACATTTAATGCCTGCTGCGGTCGTCCTTAGTCCTTCGTCCTTCGTCCTTCGTCCTGTACCGCCGGCGTTGCCACTTGGCGCACATCCAGCCGAATTTGCGTTGCATACTTCGAGGCGCAGACCGAAACACAACTGTGGGTGGCTTGGGCCGAATGGATGTTTGATTTATGGCAGCACCACTCCACCAGGATCAATCGTGCGGTGGGCGGGTGAGTGGACGGGCGTGGTGACTTGGTTTCTCGCCAGGTGGATGCACTTGGAAGATTCGCGCTTTGCCCAGCTGGCGTCCATCAATCAAGGGCGGCTGAAAGCGATGTCGAGCCCCATGCCCCTGCCCAAATGAAAGCGTCTGCCATCTGTACACATAAACTATTTATTTCCGTATATATATATATATATATATATATATATAGGTACATATATATATATATATATTCCATATGTATATATAGATGTATATGGGTGTATATTTAGCTGTATATTGGATATTGTATGTGTGGTAAAGTACACGCGCCTGGTGCACATCCTTTAGCGTCCTCAAATCTTGTCGGTTTTATCCTCGAAAACACGGCTTACAAATATCGCACACACACACACACACACATACACGTGTGTGCATGTATGTATGCGGATGCATGTGTGTGTGTAAGTGTGCAAGTAGTGCCTGCCGACCGATTTATCGCATTTATCGCATTTATCTCATTCGCCATTTAATTAGTTGTATTGTATTTAATTTGGTTTCCTTTACATTATGTGTCATCAATTGATTGTTTTACATTCGGTTGCATTTGGATTTTGGCTTTCAAAAAAAAAAAACATCTCAACTCAACTTCTGTCGCTATCCCCTTGCTAGCGTACGCATAATTATGTACAAACGTATTCCCAATGCTCCTTCCGCTATTTACACAGATATATATCCTAGTTATATATGCATGCATGTCTGCTGCTGCTCCTCCAACGCTCCTCCAACGCTCCTCCATCGCTCCTCCATCGCTCCTCCATCGCTCCTCCGCTCGTTACTCACTAGATTATGCGTAGTTTTGCCCGCTTTTCCCCCCTGGGTGCTTGGAACCCAGAAAAAGCCCGAAAAACCAAAAAAAAAAAATATATATATGTATATATACGAGTATGCATGTATCGCTTAACAGCGAAATCATGGATCGCTCGAATCAAAGTACACACATTGGATATATCCGTATCGCTTTATATCTATGTATGCATAGTATATGTATATGCATATGTATATGTATATGTATATCCGTAACCCGAATACCGCACACTAAGAGAGTGGTGGGTATTGAATATTCTTTGCGTTGGGCGACAGTTGCCAATTAACACTACTAAAGTACTGTAGTCGGTGGTAACCGCTTGCTCGTATGTAGTCTTAGGTTTTACGCACACAAACAGACATGTGGATAAACAGTAACAACAATTGAACAACGGTAATTACAATTGCACGACATCGACAACGTCAACAACAATGACAATGACAATGACAAGGACAATGACACTCCGCGAAAATCTATGGAAATCCAAGAAGTTCCCATTTCGCAGCTGATTATTTATGGGTTATACATACATATATTCCTTGGATGCATTATTATCTCTCGATAGGGTCACATACGAGTACATATGTATTATATGTGTATACGAATATGTTGGTAGTTATAAATCTATGCACATTCAATGCTAAATCAATCGAAAAAAATTGCATCCATATTGTTTAGTATTCGTGTATGTATGGTATACACGTATTGTATATGCGGTACATATATGCATATGTAGTATATGTATATGTACAACTATCAAAAATAGGACAAATAGAACTTGAGAGTTTCTTTGGCCTGCTCTACACATCCAGATATCTGCGTTCATCCAGATACAGTTCATCTCAGATGTCCTTCTAGTACCACACCCCCAATCCCCCCCCCTTCACTCGCATTTTCCCACCGCCCGTTTTTGTACACATTTATTGTTACACAGTGTAGATCGGTAATAGCAACGATATATGCATGTAGAACAACAGTTAGATCAATCTAATGATGAGCAAAACGTGGACAACTCTAGTTAGTTTAGCTGCGACCAAGAAGGATCGCACTTGTAAATAGTTGAAATATATGTATATGTATATGTATATACGGTATATATTTGTATTCACGTGCATATACTTGTATAGCTATAGATCAGTATTTAGTATTCGGGTAAATCTGCCGCTCTTAAGCACTATATAACACACTGAAAGTGAAAGTTAACTTTGGGTTACCTCCTTGAGACACGCACATGGAAATCGAAGTCTAAAACACATTTGTCGGGCACATTGAGATACAAAATGGATAGATGTTTAATATTATATATGTATATTGTGTGTATATGTTATATTGCGTAGTTGCGCCACTACATTGCAGTCCTCCAATCTCCTGCCCTCCGCATCCATCTGCCACTGGATCAAATTGACAAATTGACAAAGCCAAATGCCGCATATATGTACATAGAAGCACACTTGATGGATAGCAATATTGACTGATTGTTTGTCGGTTTGTTTGTTTGTTTGTTTGTTTGCTTGCTTGTTTGCTTGTTTGTTTGTCCAACTCTACTCTACCCCACTCTATCCCACTCTATCTCTCCCTTTCTCCACCCCCCCCTTTCTCTTTGGCTATCTGACACTCCTCTGTTTGGCAATACTGCAATTGCAAATTTCCAATTTGAATTTCTTCGTTAATTGATTTTCAAACTTCTTCCTGGGAAACTTCCTCCCCCACCAACTGGCAGTTTTCAGCTTTTCTGCTGCTGCTGCTGCTTCTGCTGCTGCCTGCGTATTATTTAACGTTTAACATTAAATATTCAACGCGAACATTAATTTATATTCGATTTTCGAATTCAATTCAGCTCGACTCGATTTAGTTTGGCATTTGCTGTTTGTGTTGTGATTTGCGATTTTGCGATTTTGCATTTTTGCGTTTTTTGCGTTTTTTGCGTTTTTGCATTTTTGCGAATTGCGATTTGTGATTTGTGATTTGTGATTTCTGCCTCGAGTAAGCTCAGATTGTACATACAAATTACATTTATTGTGTGGTTTACATTGATTAAAACTCTTGAGTCTGTAGACATTTACTTCTTATTCTCCGTAGATAAATATGCATGTATATTCGTATATTCGTATATTGTAACGTGCTTATATGCACGTAGCCGTGCTGATTTCATTGTGTTCATATGTGTTCATATGTGTTCATATGTGTTCATTGTGATATGGTTGTGGCAACCGCTGGCGCATCAACTTTTGCCCTGATTCACCCGATTGTTTGCTACTCGATATGCAACGACCGATTTGTGCATCTGCCACGGCTGCCTCATAAATACGTACATACAAACATGCGTGTGCATTCAATGTGTCTGTCTGTCTGTGTATTCCGCCGCTGTGCATGCATGCACATGCATGTCCACAAAAAAAAAAATTCCTCCACATACATATGTAGATATACATACATATGTACATGTAGGTGGTTCCATTGCCATATTGGCAATGCATCAACAAGTCCCCCCTTTTACATCTTTATTACGGGACTTACTCCTTCAACCGGGACCCGCTTAAATTGCTCTGCACGTAGAAAAATATGTGTATATTCTCTGCCCTCTGCCCGCTACTTCTTCTTCGTCCCCCTCGTCGCTTACAAATGGTATGAAAATGTATGAGAATATATACATATATATATTTATATATTTATATTCATATTCATATATTCATATATTCATATATTCATATATTCATATATTCATATATATATATGTATTTATCGTTTATCTGTTTCTTTAGCTATAAGAGGTCTATCCCGTCATCCTTGTCGCGGAGGTAAAATGGGATGAGGTGTTGTGTGCACCGATTCCTGATGTCTGATTCCATTTCCCTGACTCCCCTGCAGCGTTGCCTTAAACTCTATCGGTTATCGCTTAAATATCTGTCTATCGATCACTGTCTATCGCTTATCGTTTCACCCTCGCCTCCTCTCACTTACCATTACCGTTATGCGTAAAGTTACTTGTACCGTTAAAAGTTGCTCTCTTGTACTCTTATTGTTCACCGTTAATCGGATTTCAGTGCTATCTGGTTTCGGTGCTTCGATTGCGATTTCTCGTTCTGTTTACGGGTATTTTAAATGTGTATACATATATGTAGGCGCAGTAGGTAACTGTGTATTGCTGATTAGTTAGATTTCCTCCATCCTTCATCCTTCATCCTTCATTTTGTGCTCGTTTACCGAGTGTATAACCAACCGGATGCTCCGTCAGGTATCAGATTATCGAAAGCTCCTGCAGTGTTATCGTTAAAATACCAGGTATACGGTTTGCTTTGTAGTTCTAATTTCTCATTCAGTTTCCATGTACCGACAGATCAATCTTACTGCCGGCCTTTGCATGTTCCCAATGTTCTCAGTGTTTGATTCAATGTGTGTTGTGTGTTTCGTGTTGTGTGTTGTGTGTTGTGTGATGCGTGTGCTGTCAATTATTATTATACTGTTTGTGAGCTATGATGTAAGTGCAGTGATTTTGCTGAATTATGTGCATCTCCTTTCGCCCGAAAGGCAGACGTTGCTATGCTTTTAATCTGCCATTAAGCCTCTGCTGCTCTGTTACGTAAAGAATTCATTGATGATTACTCCTGCTTCGCTTATTGTTCACTCGGTGATGTGTAAGCTTTCAACTTCAACTTCAACTTCAACTTCAACTTCAACTTCGTTCGATTCGTTTTGTTTTCGGATTTCGGATTTCGATAAGGATTTTTGGATCTCAGAGGTGCAAGTAGCTGGTTAAAAGTGGTGCACACAGAACGTAATATAACAATGTTAGGATCAGGATATTCGGGATATAATTTCAGGATACAATTCATGAACCGTCCAGTTGGGTAGAAATCTTAAGCCCTGCACTCTTAGAATATTCAATGTACCTTTTTAAGGAATTTCTCAAGACATGATTTGTCAATTCAATATAAACATAAGTGTGTTTAAAAAGTTCAGCACCAAGATATATGGGGGTATATTGAAAGCTCTAAGGAAGCAGGAGTTACAGGAAGTAGTTACAGCGTGTGCTGTAGCCCCAACTTCGATGAAGCCTTCCTTGAATTGCAAGGATTTTGTAGGATTCGCAACTTACCGGTGTGCTGCTCTAGACGCGACTCGGTCCAGTGCTTTACTTGCCTCTGCGCCCCGCGACCTATTTGACGAAGAGGTCCTTGAGCGTGGCGCAGAGCGAGGCGTCACAGGTGTCCTTGGAGTCGTCCTCGTCGGCCTTGCCGAACCAATTGAGCGTGGAGCGGACTGCCCGGCCGGCCTGCGATTGAGCAGAGCTGCCGGCGGACGGTCGACTGCGACGGGCACCGTGGGCGGGACTGCCGCTGGCGCTGCCCGTATCCCGGCCCGCCTTGGGCGTGGCACCGCGTGCCGCTGCCGACGTGGAGGCACCGCCGCCGGACGATCCGCCCATGCTCGCATTGGAGCTCTTGCGCAGGAAACCCTCGATGGCCGTGCCCAGAATGGTGGCATCCACCGTCGCCTTGGTGGACTCCGCCCAGGTCTTCTGCTTGCTCCTGGGCTTCAGTTTCGGCTTGCCCGAGTCACCGCCCAAAGGATCCTTCTTCTGCAGCCGCTCCAGCACATCCTTGGACAGCGCCACCGCCGAACTCTTGCTCCGCACACTCTTCTTGCGCGCCAAGGGCGTGTGCCGCTTGGCAAACCAACCGGACAGGGTGGCCGATCCATTGTCCTGGACATCGCTCACCAGCTGCTTGGCGTTGTTCAGCAGGGACACATCGAAGCTGTTGGAGCGCGTCGACCTGCCGGCATTGGGATCGAGTAGGCCACCTGTTGTTCCAGATGCTCCACCGCCGCCACCGCCTCCTCCGCCCACCGTCAGCGATCCGATGTGGGCCGTCGGTGTGGGCGTGGCGCTGGTGGCACGCCCACGAGCGGCCGCCTGAAACGTCTGGCTGAGAAATGGACTACCGGCCGTGGCCGTTGCCGAGGAACTGGCACTTGAGCTGCCATCCCGTCCTTCCGGTTCCGTCCGGTGCACATCCATGGCCGAGCTGGTCAACGAACTAAATATGCCGGCGATATCTGTACGACTGCCCAGGAGTCCAGTTCCACTGCCCGACTTCTTGCGACGCGTCGAGGCACGAGCAGAGTTCTGCTGCTGCTGCTGCAGCTGCTGCTGCAGCTGTTGCTGCTGCTGCTGTTGCTGCTGCTGCTGCTGCTGCTGCTGCGACGGCGGCAGCTCGGAGGCGCGGCGAAAGGAGCTGGCCAATCCTGGCTGGGGGCATTCCGAGTAGCGACGGTTAGTGAATCGTCGGCCCGGCTGGCCGGAGCCCGCCTCGTCGACGGTCTGCACCTCGCACACCTTCTCGTTGGAGGAGGTCCAGAGCTTCAAGCGCGCCTTGCGTGACTGCAAGTAGATGTCGTCCATGATGTCCAGCTGCAGATTGTGGATGCTGCCTATGGGGTCTGTCGATGGGGGTCCTGTGCTGCTGCTCTCCCGCCGGGAATTCAGCACCCGACTGCTCCTGTGGTCATAACAGATAATCGATTGCTAAGTATTCTCGGACGGATCGGAGCTGCATGACTCAAGTTGCCGTCGGCAACTTCAAAGCCGTGCAGTGCAGCTCATTTGTTAGTGTGGCAACAAGTGTGTGTCCTTTTTGTGTGTACTAAACTAGTCTGACCATAATTCTAATTGAGCTAATTGCCGAAACTCAGTTACAATTCATTGTGGAGTACACTCACCCATTGCTGTTGGGATACGCGGCCACGGATTCGCGGCGTGAGCGGCCAAAGAGTGTGGTGGGCACCTTGGAGATGGTCACCACCGAGTGGCGACGTCCGGTGGGCGCCGGTGCCTGCGAGAGGGTGGCCAGGAAGGCGGCTTCCTTCGGTGTCGGTCCGGATCCCTCGCCACCTCGCTCCGAGAGCCGGCGCACCTGGCTGGCCGTGATGCCGTCGGTCACCTGCTGCGAGGGCAGGGAATGCTTCCTGGCCTCGCGAGGATCACGCCAGGGCGAGAGCAGATACGGATTCACGGGCGAGTCGATGTCCAGGCTGCCGCGATTCGAGACCGTCGGCTCAGAGCTGTCATCCTGCTCCTCCGGCAGATTGGACTCCTCCACCACGATCAGCGGCTCGGGGGCGCTGATGCCATGATGTGATCCCATCGCCTGTGCCCGTTGCGGATGCTGTGGGTGTGGCGGTGGGCGGGGATGGCCCGGTCCGGTCGACTGGCCCGTAAAGCGGGCGAATGGTGAACCACGGAAGCGTAGCGCATCTGCGGAACCAAGTAGTTAGTATCGCTAGTTACTTGCAAAAGCTAATAAAATGTTTAAAGCTGTTATTAAAGATGTTATATTGATTAAAGATGCTATATACGATTGCTTCATGAGATCTAGTTCTCTATGCACGATGTTCGTTTTTTGGCTATTCAAGAATATTTAGCAAATTTGAAACTAATTTTGTTTTAAGCCCGAAAATCACTTTGCTGTAACTAAACTTTATAGGCCATACGAATAATAGGACATGGCTTAATATATGAACTTAATATATTGAAGCTTATGCAGTGTACATAGAACTTAAGGACCTGTACTTTGTACGGCTAACTGGTGGCCACCAATGAGTCCGGGCAATGGCTGCAGCATCAGGTGTGCGATGGGCCACAAGGTGTCCGACTGGCTCGAGTGGTTCATTAGTGGCTCGTCTGGCTGGTGGCACTTACCCATTTTGCACAATTGCTCAATTGCTCGCCAGCGGGGAACTCGCTACTGACTGTCTTTGGGGTCTGGCCAAGCTGCTCCCGACTCCTGCGCTCCGGTGTTCGCTGTCCTTTGAAGTGTCCTTGCTGGAAAAAAGATGGAGCAAGCCAGACGTCCAATGAGCGATACTAGCATGAAGCCATATTTTGTTCAGTATTCATTGGTGTTCAGTATTTAAATGGGAAAATCATTGAGATACAGCTTTAATAGGTGGGCCCCAAGAAATACTAGATGGTACGCTAGATGGAATAGGTGGAATAGGTCAAAAGGTGAAAACTGATGAAAACTTCATCTGCAACAGTCTGTGAATATTTCCAGCGCTTTTTCGCGTTGTGCACTCAAATTTCGTTATCCATGCAGCGCATGTATGTACATATATACCTCTGAAGTCCTGAAGTCCTGAAGTCCCGATGTCCCGATGTCCTGAAGTCCTGTTGTCCTGAAATCCTGAAGTACTGAAATCCTGAAATCGTGAAACCCGGGAAATCCCGAAGCCCGAAGCGTATTACATACGGTACAACCAGCTCATGTGTAAATATTTTACGTGTGCCGCCCCCAATTCACTGGGTGCGTCCGTGTGGCAGGTTGAATAATGCCGCGGCAAGTTTCGCTCCTCCTGCTCATTATACACCCGGCTACAAATTGCAAATGGCAGCAAAATCATGCATCAAAGTAATTAAAGCCACTGTCCAGGGACTTTTCGCTTCGCTGGAGATGAGTCCCTCCCCCCCATTCCCCCACCAATTCCTGGTTTGCTGTTTGCTCCCCTATTTTCCTGTTAGGGACAGCGACAAACCAACAAACCAACAAGCCCCACATCTCGCCATCCCGGCCATAATAAGCATAAAATTATGCAAAAGTTGAAATGAAATTTCGCCATAACTCAGATGCCACTGGAGTTTCTATGTCGCTCGATGGCGATGGCGATGGCGATGGGTGTGCATCAGTGGGCTAATGGCGATGGAGTCCAAGCCGCAACCTTAGCTCTTGCCAGGCGCAATGGGTAACTATTTCGGTGCAGGGTATCCAGCGATCCAGTGTGATCCAGGATGTGATCAGTGAGCCACTCTTATGAGATCAGCCAAGCCACTTGGCTGCGATCTTGGCAAAGGCAGATTTGATTTGATTTCATTTGATTTGTTTTGATTTGATTTGATTTGATTTGATTTGATTTCATTTGAAATGATTTGATTTCATTTGATTTCATTTGATTTCATGTGATTTGATTTCATTTGATTTGATTTCATTTCATTTCATTTGATTTCATTTGATTTCATTTGATTTCATTTGATTTCATTTGATTTCATTTGATTTCATTTGATTTCATGTGATTTGATTTCATTTGATTTGATTTGCATTGATTTCATTTGATTTCATTTCATTTTATTTGATTTCATTTGATTTCATTTGATTTCATTTGATTTCATGTGATTTGATTTCATTTGATTTGATTTGCTTTGATTTCATTTGATTTCATTTCATTTTATTTGATTTCATTTGATTTCATTTGATTTCATTTGATTTCATTTGATTTCATTTGATTTCATTTGATTTGATTTGATTCGATTTGATTCGATTTCATTTGATTCGATTTGATTCGATTTGAACCGTTTGCATAGTTAGCATACATCGGGTATCCTATATCCTGTATCCCGTATCCCGCATCCCGCATCCCGCATCCCGCATCCAATAGCCTCATCCGCCGACCGCTGCAACTTGGACAGCTCCAAGTCGCAGGCCGCAAATCGCAGGTCCCAAGACCACACAATCCGAATCTCGAATCCCGAGTCCCGAGTCGCAAGTCGCAAGTTCATTAAGCTTGTAAATTGGCAATCAACACCAAAGTTGGGGCTTTGTGTGGGCGCTAATTAGCCTGTCTATGCCACTGACAGGACACCCCCACCTCCCACCCCCTCCCTCACCCCCATCCCTCTATCTCCCTCTCTCTCTCTTACTCGTTGTCAAGCGCTCCTTTCCCTGGCAATTATCCTTCCGGAAAATGCTTCACGCCTTTGGAGCGCGCCCGCTGCGAGCACTAGAGAAAAACTTGAAAAACACCAAGCTAATCCAACTAAAAAAAAAAAGTACGACAGACAACAAAAAAAAAAAAAACGCTTTTCCGAATTTAAATGAATTCTAGTACTCGACTATAGGTGCCCCATGTTTTTTGGGAATTTTCAATTAAGCACCAGCCGACTTTCCCGTGAAAGGAAATGCTCACCCATTATTGCATGTCCTTTTTTCTCATTTGACATTCTTTTTGGTACCCTTTAGTTGGTTTTTCGGGCCGCTTAAAAGGCAGCGAGTAGTTCGAGCTAACTGCCTTTGCAACCAGCCACCCACTGATTTGCCGTTTTCTGGGGAGACACACACATACCGGCTTTGAGTGGGCTGGACGCTTGAAAGGGCAAAGGTGAAGGGGGTGCAACCGCATATGGCCACCGGCAACATCGCTTTCACATTCAGCATCCAGCGTCCGGATCACCATAAGTTCCAGATTCAGTGCCACATTACCATTTGCATTCGCATCGAGACTCAAATGGTCGGAGAAAAATGTGTTTTCTCTGTGCGTGTGCAACTTTCACCAGTTTTTCCTGTCACACTGCGGGTATATCAGGCAGGTCATAAGCGTTAAGCGTTTCTCTTCACTAAAGATGATGCCAAAATTGATGGCAAGCAGAAATGGCAAATATAACTAGATAACAGTGGCTTAAGCAGTTGGGAAAAGGGTATACAATAGTCCATCAGCCAGTGCGATGGGTCGCTGAAGTAGTCAAAGAAGAAGAATGCAGGCTTATGCGGAGTGCGGATGCGATTCGGTATGGGAACATCATGATTGCGGCATTCTTGGCTGACTTTGACATGCTGTCTTGTATCTCGCAGCAGTTGCACCTGGCAACGGAAGTGAGTTGCGGTTGCACCGGTGCACCGGTACACCGGTGCAACAGATGCAACAGAGATGCGGACACGGAGGGGTCAGTCGGGCGTGTGGTTTGCTGCAATTAGGTGGTCAGGGAATTTTTAATGAATTGCGTCCATAAATGCATTTCATCCTTTCATTCGCAACCTTTGACGTCATCTTACACTTAACTTTCAACCACTTTTCGTCTACTGGCGCTATCATCTTTCGATTAGGGAGGGTATGCTTTGGAAGCTGATGAACATTGTATCCATTTCCCATGTGCAATTGAAAATGTTCTCGAAACTCCCCAGCTTCCGCTTTCTTCCACTCCCCCTCCCCCTCCCCCTCCGTGCCCCGCTCTGTTGCCTTTCGCCCGTGGAGCTCCACTGCTTGACAAGCTTGTTTATGACATGCAACAACGAAAATGCGGCCAGGATGTACAAGGGGCCATGCACAAAGACTCAACCTCAGCAGCAGCAGCAGCAGCAGCAGCAGTAGCATCATCAGCAGCAGCAGCAGCAGCAGCAGCAGCAGCAGCAGCAGCAGATGCGTTTGTGCAACGGTTCCTTGGTACTTCCGCTTTTGGTTTCGATTTTGTCGCCCCTTTGGGGCTTTGATAACATTGTTATCGCCAGTTCCTTTGTATGCACTATTTGTTGTGGCATTATTATTATTATTTTTTTTTTTTTCCTCTTCTTATTCGGCAATTTACAACTAAAAAGTTGCAAGAGGATGTGTGCGCTTGTATGTGTGTGTGCGTGTGCCTGTTGCGCAATACATTAACGCGGCAAGCGGAAACGGAAATGTCACACATTTGCTGCCGCTGGCAACATTGTGGCAGCAGCCGAGCTGCGGGCCAGGAAGCGAAGCGAAAATAGCAATCAAAACTTAACTGAATTGCAGCACATGACGGCAGAGGAGGCATACTGTCCCCATTCCCACCCCCATCCCCATTCCCATCCCCATTGCCATTGCCATCCATTCCCAATGCCGGCCGCATCCTCGTCCTTGTCGTCCTTGCAATGCACACGCCTTCACCTACAAAGTTGGTTGAGCGAATTAAAACATAAATGCATTTGCTGCAGAGGCCAGCATGGAGCCAAGATGAGTCCAAGTGGGCGGGCGCTTACTCCTAATCGAATCGAACCGTAGTGGATTAAGTGAAAATGCCAGAAAATTTGCATTGCCTGGGAAAATGTGCAGAAAACAGTGGGGGGCGAAAAACAAGAAATAAGTGGCGAGGGGGGCAAGAAAAAAGAGTGCTGTAAAACTGTGTGCTGTTACGCCCACTGCCCATTACCGCCCACTCTGTCTGTGTGTGTGTGTGTGCTTGTAAGCGTGTGTGCGTGTGTGTGTGTGTGTGTGTGTGTGTGTGTCGTCTTCCTCTTTTATGGAACCATACAAATTCGTTGGCCATTGAACGATAGCAAGTCCTGTCAGCCAGCTTTTCCTCCACCATCACCATCACCACCACCATCACCACCACCATCACCATCACCACCATCACCACCACCATCTCATCCAACTCCTCTGTGTTGGATCCTACTACTGCTCCTAGCCAGCTCGGTCCTCCTTGGCTGCTGTGCTCTGTCTGCTCTTACTTTGCTTCCAATTGAATCAAATTGAATTCAATTGAATTCGCATGTTGCTCATTGAATTGCACAGATTATGGCTAAAATACAATTTTAATTTCACAGTAAAAAGTATTACGAAATGTTTGCTCGCTCTCTTTTTTTTCACTTTCGCGCAGTCTGTCACTCTTTTGCTGAATGAGAATGGAATCGCTTGTATGTGTAAATACCCTGTAGCTATGTATTTTAACCGAATAAGGCTGTTGCCAAATATCATTTCATGGATATTAACCACGCAATTACACAGAAATCCCAATTGAAAACCTTATATACAATGTACCCATAGTACACACAAGATATGAGCTAGTTTTTATTGCATGTTTACACCAAGCCATATATGCGATTACTTTTGTTGCACATATTATATTTACTTATTATCCCGTTCATCACTGTTTGTCCCTGGCAATATCAATAGGACTTACGGGCACTGGAAAAAGTGTTGAAAAGTAAGCAATGAAATGAATCCACTGCACTTTCAGTTGAAATACATACATGTTGCATACGTTTAAGCACATTTTAAAACACACAAACAGCGATGGGTGGCAAAGGGTTTTATTTAAACTTTAATCTCTCGCCACACAGAAGTTCCGATGGGTACTGCCAATTTGGCATGCCGAACCTGTGGCATCCATCCATTGTGCTGTTAATTAAATGTTGTCAGGTAATTAAAATGCAGCTGGCACAAACTGCTGGAGTGGCGGAGGAGTGTAAGCTGCTTACTGGGCTCTAACAAAGCCAACAGCAGTTTGGCACTACCGGAACCGGTTGATAAAATGGCCATAGGATTGGGATTGCGACTGGCATTGTGAGCTGAACATTGGGGAACTGAGAGTACAGCACCGGCAGCTGGCTTTGTGAGTAACCTGGGCTCCCAGCCAGATTCCAGGGGCCGGGGAAACTCGCTGGAGCTGCACCCAGGCATTGTTTCCCAGCGAAAAGAAAACTGCTGTGGGAACAATGGCTCTAGATAATATTTTCATCGGGCTAATCCCGAGGAGCTTAGGCAGTTTGCTTTTGTTTTACATCGCACACAATGCACCACCACCTGGCGGGGTGGGCTCAGAAATGCAGCAAGGATTTCACAACAAGTTTTTGATTGAATGGAATTTCGCATTTAATTGAATTCGGTTTCGATGGCACTACGCACGCATGTCACAGGCAGCTTGGCCAAAATGCGATATGGAACCTGCTCGTACATACATAGCTGGCAAGGTGTATATCCAACCACAACCACATGAATATGCCCCAAAACCACGCCACACGTCTCTCCCATCTGTCTATTTGTCTATTTGTCTATTTTCCATTTTCTGCTTTTGTTGTTTTCATTTTTTTTTGTTTTGTTTTGTGAATTTCCCCCCTCGATGCGAAATATCAGCGAAATGTGGAAAACTAATTAGCTTAGCTAACATGGTGCCAGTGGCAGAAGTGAGCAAGCGAGACGCACTGCGCGGCGGGAAAGAGACGACGCAGTGGTTGTGTTGCATAAAACTGGGCGCCAGTGAAAGTGCAGTGAAAACTTCTGACAAGCGCAACAGATATTGAGAACCGTACTTACTCCGCAGCCAAGTAAGTTGCAGCAGCAAAGTAGTTATTTGCCATTTCCAAACTTTTAAAATCACAATTTATATTTGGAAATTGCAAGAAAAAGGACGCTGAAAAAGGACTATCATCCATCTGACATCCTGGATGCACTGAGTGCTATTCATAGAGCTCTTGCTCTTGCTCTTGCTCTTGCTTGGGAACTTTGCAGATCTATAACCATGGTAGTCGGCGTTGCAAGTGACATTTATGCAGCTATAGTATTATATTAATTATCGCCGATTATCAGATATGTGGGACCCCGCGGGGTAATTTGCCACATTATAGATAATTCGTGCTGCAAACGCGACAATCCATATGCAAGAGCAGCCACTTTTTAATTGTTTTTTGATTTTTTCTGTATGATTTACGATAAAATGAAACTAAACGCACGCACACACACACACACATACGGGCGGATTAAATATTTATAGAATCATTGGGAAATAATCAGCAGAGAAGCATGCATGATTTATCATTCATAATGCTCGGTCACTCCCCACAGCCATTAATTAATTGTTTATTTAACGGAGTTGGTGGCGCCGCAATTAATGCATCCACATTCAGACGATGCCATCACCTGGTACGCAGCCGAATGCGGATCCGGATGCGGATACAGATGCGGATATGGCTGCGGATACGGCTGCGGATACGGCTGCGAATGCGTATGCGGATGCGGATGGGAACCGCATGGCTTCCGGCTCGTCAGGACGGCGGATGTGGGTGCTCCGCATCGGGGATTTGATTTGTTTATCTAATTAAACATTTACTGGAAAAAGCCCCATAATGCCGAAGCGTATTAGCATCGCGCAGCTGCTTTGATCAAAGCTGAAAGTTCCAGGGAAAACTTGGGACTCGAAAAGGCGGGCAATCAATACAATTATTTTTGTGCAAATACCCACATAAAATCGCATAATTAAGTCACTGCTTGTCGTTTTCTGAGCCTCTAGACTGGATTTGGTTAGCCTTGAATTTGATTTCAAGGCGTGCAGCCATCGAATGTTGCCATTTCCCCAAACCTAGAACGCCAGAGTTGCCAGGATATTGTGCTGCTAAAAGTAATATACGATTAAATCTGGTTCAAAGGTCATAAGCCAGCACATATGTATGTTGTATGTACATATGTTCATATCTGTATATGGTATATGGCGGCACTTCATCAAATTGAAACATTTAATATGGCAAATATGTGTTTACCTTTGTATAATATTGACCCCTGTGTCGCATAAACTTTTACCGTGTAAGCAAAACAAATAAATAATAATAGCAAATGTGCGCTGTCCCCCAGCGAAGACATCCCTCTAAGCCATGTTGCCCCTGACCAACTGGAGCGGCCACCAGCAGAAGGACGTGGCGGATGAAAGGCGGCGGCAGCGGCGGCGGCGGCAAGGAGAAAGCGCTTTCCTGCACACTCTCAATTGTTTGTGGTGCGTAAACATAAATAAATTGTTGAATATTGCTCGACTTGGTCCTTGGAGAGGCTCCCTGCCGCTGCCCACTTCCCACTTCCCACTTCCCACTGCCCACTTCCCACTTTTCACTTTCCACTTCCATTTCACCATGGGCATGGCCTTCACCAGCCAAGCTCCATCCATCCCGCCCCCGCTTGAATCCTTCTTGATGTGCTTTTAATGATTTATGGCAGAATGCAAACAACCAAACGGAGCGGGGCAGAAACGCAGAAAAAATATTCTAAAAAATCCAGCTACAAAGTGAAAGCAAAGTCTATACATTCTGTGGTTTTCCAGCATACAACACACCCCATTCCCGTTCCCATTCCCATTCCCATTCCCATCCCCATTCCCATTTCCGTTTCCGTTTTCCCGTTTTCCCGTTTCCCCCGAGACCGCAAGTTTACTCAATTTGATTTGCTGCCCTTGCTGGCCGACGCTCACGATTATTGTTATTAATTTTGCGAAAGAATTTCGGCTCGGCGGCATTAATAAGAAATGATAGGAGCCAAAATCGATAGTTGCTTCTGGCCGGGCCAGAAGGGCACAAAGTTTGGCCCAAAGGGACTGGCAAAAGATCGCTTTAATTTCACACAATGTAAGCACTTCATTTTCGGTGCAGAGCGATTAGTTTTGGGCCAACCAAAAAAAGAAAGCCATGCCCAAAAATAATAAAGGCATGAATAAATAAGCGAATGAGTTGAGTTGCGTAATTAGACTTCTCGAAAGACTAGCTGGAAATTAAGCTGGAAATTAAGCTGGAAATTAAGCTGGAAATTAAAATGTCTAATTAATATTAATAAAGATTAAATTTTGTTAACTTCTCGAAAGACTGGCAGTAAGCTGGAAATTAAAATATCTAATTAATATTAATAAAGATAATAGTAAAGAACTTCTCGAAAGACTGGCATTAAGCTGGAGATTGAAATATCTAATTAATATTAATATCCAAAAGTTTAATAATAGATTTATATTAAAAGATTAATAGATTAATATTAGATTAATATTAGATTAATATTAGATTAATATTAGATTAATATTAGATTAATATTAGATTAATATTAATAGATTAATATCCCAAAGGTTAACAATTTTTGGCTGTTATATGTCTGGAATCCTCACAAATCCTATTGTCTTTATGGCATGTTTATTCTATCTGCTTTTCGGCATGTTTTTGGCTCTGGAAAAGTGTATTTTCCTTTGCGGAATGAAAAATTGTTGCGACAAAAGTTATGCCAGCGAGAAATACTTTGCGCATGTTTGTGCGCCTGCATTTCGTAATTAAAACGAAAATGCGAAACTATTGTCGGGCATTATAAAAGTGCCTGCACTTTCCACTTTCCATTTGCCACTTGCCACTCTCCACTCTCCACTCTCCACTTCCCACTCTCCACTGGACACTCTGAACTGAACTGAACTGAACTGCACTGCACTGCACTGAACTGAAGTGAAGTGAACTGGCACTGGCCCCAAGTGGACATAAATTCCACTTGAACTCATGCCTCGTCTCGCTTGCCTTCATTAGCTTGGAGCCTTGGGGCTGCCCAGAGGCATTCCCCATCCTGGCATCCCAGCCCCCAAGCCGCACCCCTCTTGTGGAAGACATCCCCCGACGGAGGCATGCCCCTGGTGGCCCCCACTTGAAAAAAGGCGGGGGGAGGGAGGGGTGCAGAAATGAAACATTATGATGACAGTCGCGCATGTGTGTGTGTGTGTATACACATGTGTGTGTGCAAAAATTGAAATTGAGAATGGCAAAATAATGAATTGTAAATTGCTTCGAACGCACACATGTAAGTGTGCATGCATACATACATACATATATTAATTTATTTATTACGCTGCGCAATAAAATCAAATAAAATGGGTCTCGGCGCCAAATTGAAAACCTAAAATCGATTTCCGCTTGACAAATAACCAAAGTGGCAGTTTATATATGCACACACGAGTGGGGCGAGTGGATAAAATCGTGAAGAGTTAAAAAACAGCAAAAAACAGCAAAAAAAAACAGCAAAAAAACAGCAAAAAAACAACAAAAAAAACAAAAAAAAAATCTATATGCGGCTATAAAAAAAGGAGGAAGCGAGAAGCAAGCATATTCCACACGATTAATTTTTGCGATCCATTAAAAAGATTTACTCAAATTGACAGAAGCGCCGCTTGGAGGCTGCCGAAAAGCCAGGAGCAGCAGCAGCGAATGTCCTTGTGCGCACATAGTATGGCCCACGGCCACCACCCATCCTCAAAAAAAAAAAAAAAATAAAAGAAAAAAAAAAGAAAAAAAAAAAAAAGACGGCGAGTGTCTCAATTTGCATGCCATAAGCTTTGGGCGGCCATAAAGGGGGCGGGGCGGGGGCGGCGGCATCCGGAGTGGGGGGCGTGGCACGCTGGGGAATAGTGCGGGGCGCACATTAAATGCATGTAATCATAAATTCACACTCATTAAGAGATTTGGCAAGCAGTCAGCCAACAATGGGGAGCAACAGCGACAACGACAACGACGGACGGAGTAATCGCAAATTGAATTTATCCGGATTGGAATCACAGCGATTTGCATACCCTGTCTACCCTGCACGGCGCAGGGTACTCATGGGTACTTGCGACTGAACGAATATCTTGAAGTCACTTCTTATGTAATAGATACTTAAACTATTATCATTATCTTTATTAGCTAAAAATATTCGTCGTATTCCATTTACTTCTCTTTCGATTCCAGGGTATTTAAAAATAGGGGCTTTAAAATACTAAATCAACAAATTGTAATATTAAATATAATTTAAATTTTTCACTTGTAAAGATGCCTTAAAATCAAATCTCTGTAAACTACATTTAAGCTAGCTTTAAGTAAAATATTATAAAAGTTTAATCATAATAAAGCAAACTCATTAATTACTTAATTCCAGGGTATCACATACGGTCGACTTAACATTCCGACGGCATTTTGATCATTTGTCTGTCCCTCTCTTTTTTGGGGGTGTGTGCGTTCGTTTGAAATTTGCCTGTGTGTGTGCGCGTGTGTGTGTGTGTGTGTTGCAACACAGCAGGCTCACACTCACACAGCGAAATGGGAAAAGACCACATAAGCTCTCTCCCTCTCTCCCTCTCACTCACACACAGGCTGATGCGTACGCTTTACCCCTTCATCGTACACCCACTCCCAATTTCGACCAACACACTTTACTCGCGCCGCATTTGTATAAAATGTAAATTAAGTTAATGGTAATAAAGTGTCTATTATGTAAGCAAAACTCACTCAGACACGCACACACATGCTTGCTCAGTCTCTTTCGCTCGCATTCTCGCCATCTCTTTCCCATTTCCCGCCATATCTGCCGCCATCTCGTTCTAACTGCACTTGCATAAGCGAAATGGAAATATTTGAAGTGTTTTCAAATTGGGGCCACTCTAAAATGAAAGCGCGGACGAGTGGCAGCGGGACTAAGGAATAGTTAAATAGTTAAATAGCTAAATAGTTATTGATACTTAATTATGCACTCATCGATAAGTGATAACGATTAGGCATCGATGCAAATGAGGGGCGCAAAAAGGGGGCGTGCAAATTATCGTTTCATTTAGCCAATTGAATAACTGAGCCTTTGATTGGCGTGGAAAATCGAGCATTTGTTTGCCAACTTGTGGCCACTGGAAACGTGATGGAAAGTGAAAACGCTGAAAATGCTCGCTAGGTTAATTAATCAATCCTTAGAGACTCAGCTCAAAGATCAGCTGGCAACGATTCGTAGGAATTCTGAGGGCTCTGCTGATGGCTTAAACAGGGAATTATGGCCACATTAACCATGTAAAGCCGTGTAATCCCAGGAAATTAAAATGGCACTAGTAACATCTGGAAGAGCGAAGAGTTAAATACACTTTAGGAGCTAACAAGTGATGAGCCCTATTAAAGCGAATTAAGCTGGCAACACACTTCTATTAATCATTTTTCCTGTGGGCTAAACTTGAAGATGCATTGAAGGAGAACGTGTGTATACCAACCGAGCAAATAGTTGGCATTACCAAAGTTCTAATCGGCTGTGGACCTTGACAGGCGAATGGCCAAAAGCGCCAGCAGGATTTCGGCCCAACTGACAGCCTGGCAAATTGACAAACTGACTAATGGTCGGGGTGGCCGATGGATAATGGTGGGGGGGAGGGGGTGTCAGGGCAGGGGGAAGGCATAACTTTTAAGCACCCCACAAAAACACGGCCATTACATGTGGCCACCATTGCTGGCAAGGATGGCCCGGAGCCATCAATAAGAGCACAGCACAACTGCCAGATGCCCAACTGGCCCGCTTTAGGCCACATTAAAAAGCGTCGGTCGACATAAACTCGCCAAAAATCGCACAATTAACCGTGCCGCCAGAGCCGCGCTTGGCCATCAAATGGCCATTAAGAGAAGTTTCTCTGGGATTGAATGCCCGTCCGGCTAGAAGCGGGTAGCAGGTGTATATACAGATGTATGTATAATATGTATGTATGTATTAAGTGCGGTGAAGGGGGAGGAGGAGCAGCAGGAGCAGAAGGAAGCGGTGTCCTAGAGAGATGTAGATATGTATACGGGTGATGACTGGTTCCCCACAGATAAGCCGCCTCGGGTCTAAGCCCTCGAAATAAATTGGGAAATTTAGTAGGGGTTAGCACTGGGGTGAAATCCTTATAATTTCGCCTGTTAAGCTTTCACTGAAAGCGACCTTGATCTTGATGCCATTTTGATGTTTGGCATTGGCGTGGCGGCCACGGAGGGCGGGAAATGGCGCAGAATGCAGCTGCAGCTGCGACCCCTTGACCTAGATGCGTGTGGGTTGAAACAAGGACATCGAGGACCGTTGCGAAGGAGCGAAAAGCGATGGGAGTGCCATGGTCTTCAGCTTTTTCCCCAGTTTTACCGAGAATAATTACGTAAATCTTTGTAAGCTTATTAACACGTATACGAGCCGTGAGCCTGGCATAAACACGCTCCCTTCGCAGGATTGCGAGCGGCTGGATGGCTGGATGGCTGGATGGCTGGATGGCCGGCTGGCTGGATTGCAGGCGAAAAGCCAATGAGCAAAGACAATCAGCTGCAAAGGAATCCCCCGTGGCGTGAAGTTCAACATTTTGCTGCCACTTGGTACTCAAAGTGACTTGGAAAGGCGCCAGGACCAACAGACTAGGACACCAGGACAACAGGACACCAGGAGAACAGGACAACAGGACAACAGGACAACACGACACCAGGACACCAGGACACCAGGACAACAGGACACCAGGACAACAGGACAACAGGACACCAGGACACCGGGACAACAGGACACCAGGACACCAGGACACTGGAACACCAGGATACCATGATAGCAGGATGCCGGGATGCCGGGATGCCGGGACACAAGCATAATTGGAAACGCCTGCCTCTCACGTGTGCAAATATTGATGGATAGTTGCACACCAGCATCACCACCGGAGGGCGAAACTCTCGTGCAAGTCATCAACTTGCAGCGCCGATAAGTAGGCAATGGATTGGGCCAACTGGCAGGCAAGGAAGCGTCGAGGTGGTGCACCAGCTTGTTCTGCTCTCACACGGCCACTTGTCGCACATCACGCATACGCTCCGGATGCCAGGTGAACCGAAAATAGCGCAAACAAATAGATACTTCTAACGCTGAAATCTTGAGCTCCAGCCTACCACTCACAGGATTAACCAAACTAATGTGTACATAAAATGAAGCTCTCAGATGTGGAAGGGATGTGACTTACAATTAAAGATATTACCAGATATTAGCACCTGAAAGAGTTGGTTTTAAGAACGTGCTACTTTGTGTGTGCTTAGAAAGTTGCTAGCACCAAAGGATTTATATATATGTAAGAGTATATATAGAAAGTAAAATAGTTTGAGAAAGCCCTTTTTAAGGATATTTTCATGATCTAGTTTCAAAATGTTCGTAGAAAACTCGGACAATATGTGTATACTCGTACCTGTATGAGTTTTACTACCAATCTATTCTAAACGATTGCCTTTCAATTTTTTGCGGTCTAGTAGTTGCCATAAAATTTGAAATAATGTGCACGTTAAATAGAAATTTATGCAGCCATTTGGCCGAGATTAGGTGCTTGATTCTTTAAGCGCAGAGAAACTCCAACTCAGATCGGCTGGCTGACTGGGAAACTTTCCATTTTGCTGCCGTTCAACTTTCTCGCAATTTTCCATGCCGTTGCCCAGAGCTCTTGGCCGCGTCCTTCGGCCTTCGGCCTCCGTCACTCCTCTCCAGCTTATTGATATTGCAATTTAGCCAACATAAATTTGACAGACCAAATAAGCGGTAAAAGGGGGCGTGGCGGAGGCAAAGGCATGCGGCTTGTTCAAGTGCCACTTGTGTGTGGGTGTGTGTGTGTGTGTGTGCGTGTGTGTGGAGCGGCGGTTAACAAAAGGGCGACGGCCAACGGGTCGGCTACGTAATGCGCTGCTGGCCACCGCAGAAGCCAAAAACTGGGCTCGTCTTTGTGCAGCTCCTGCGGCTGTTTATCTTGCGTGTGTTTTGTTGATTTTACCGATTTCTCTCGTTTTTCCACCGACCCCCCACCCTCACCTCCTCGCCCCCCCTCTATTAACATTTTTTTTTTCTTATTTCAAGTTGAGGAGCATGGAAAATTGTATTTCATTTTATTTGGTCTTTCGGCTTTTGCTCTTCCCTCTTTGGCGGCAACGGAATTTAAACTGAACAAAAAATGAGAATAAAAGTTAATTTTCGCTTGTCGCTCTAAGCCAATTAGTGCGGTTACCGCCCCACGCTCCACCCCCCTCACCCTTCCCTTCACCCTGGCAAATATCCCCAACGAACCATCAAATAAGGCCAAAAGCAGTCGGGGGAAAAAAGAGAAAAAAAAGGGAACACAGCAACAACAACAACAACAACAAACTAATTGAGTAAACAAAGTTCGTCTAAAGTTGGCAGCATTTTGTTTTTTTTTTTTTTACGTTACTTGTTTGCTGATTTTCAGATACAGCGAGTCCGCAGCCTCTTCCCTTCCATCGAGTGGGCTATTTTTAAACTTGTTTTATTGATCCCTTAAAATAATTGCAGGGGCAGACAACAACAGCCCAAAGAAATCTGCTCAAAGTATTTTAGTTTCGCTTCCAGCCGGGGCATGAGCTCGTTCCATCATCGTGATTTCGGCTCTGGGCCATAATGAAGCAACCGCAGCATCGGAGTCTCTTAGCCCGAAAAGTGTTGGCAACCACCTCGGCCTCAGTCTCAGTCTCAGTCTCAGTCTCAGTCTCAGTCTCAGTCTCAGTATCAACCTCAAGCAACCCTGCTACCATCATCATAGCATCATTATCGTCATCGTCATCGTCATCGTCATCGTCATCGTCATCAACATCATCATTGCGATTATCATCATCGGGAATCAACGAGACGCGGGCGCCTCTTGAGTTGATTTAGTTTTTGGGCGGGTCTTTCGAGGGGCGGTAAACTTTTCAAAAATATTTGCCTTTACCATTTGCCTTGGGTCTCCAACCCCCAAACCCCCAACCCCCAACCCCACCCCTCACCCCCATCCCTGCTACATCCCAGGACTACCGAACTTTGCTTATAAATTTCGATGATTGCACGAGAGCGAGGCAAAATGAAGAAGAGCTGCCAAAGACATGCCCCCGAAAAACCCAATTCCCCTTTTAAAAAGAGGTAAGAGAATTTGAATTTGAATTTGAATTTGAATTCGAATTTGAAATGGTGACTTGAACTTGAATGGAAGGAAGTCTGGGCCAGTGGGACTGACAGTCCGATTGGGCATAGAGGTATTGGGTTCTTTGTGCACGCCCCCGAATTCCATTCATCAGGCCAATTCACCAAATGCGGCCAAAGCAGCGAATTGAATAATGTGTAATTTTCCAAAGGGGGCTTTAAGTGATTGCCCCAAGTAACTTTAAGCTTGTATTTGATCAATTTACCATCTGTTTTCAGTAAATATGCTATATAACTTCAAGATTCTAGCTGCATATCAATTTCATTTCAATTGAATAATTGCATAATGATGCAACTCAAGGCTCATTAGCATTGATTTCATAATCTGGCCAAAGGGATCGGTTGATTTACCCTTATTTGCCCCTAAAACTCTTCCGATAACCAGGCCACTCATATTCAACTTGCCTAACTGAAATATATAATACATACAACCTGATAGTGAGATGAAGTGGAATTCAGTGAGCAGGCTAAATGGATTCTTGTGCATGGGGAAACTTCTCTATTACGTTTCTGGGCAATTTCTCAAAAGATTTGTTTTAAAACTCAGTTGCCATAAAGCGAATCCTGGCTGATGCCATCTAATTTAGGATGCCTCGGCGTGTCCTTGCTCGTCCTTTTCGCCATGCCATTGTCCCGCACTATGCCGTGCCGTGTATCTTGTATCTTTTTCTGCGCGTCGTATGCAAACTTTTCAGATAACAGCAGAAGTGTAAGAGGTTCGTTTCCAAGGGGTTAGGCGAAGTAGGAAGGGGTGAGTGTACCCCGGGAAACGTGGAATGTTACTTAAGTAGGAACGCCACTGAAGTCGCATCGTGATAATGGAGAAGCCCGCCTGCCTCTTTTCCACCAGGACCATCAACCACGACCCCCACCCCCTCCGATTCGATATGCCGAAGCTGCTTTCTCCGGAAAACCCCTCTGGAAAAACTCACCCCTTGGGCCGCAATTTCCGTCTTCACTTGTGTTACACTTGCGTCCTTTTCTCTTACAATTTTTTTAAGCTTGCAGCTGACTACTGTTGCTGCTGCTGCTGCTGCTGCTGCTGCTGCTGCTGCTGCTGCTGCTGCTGCTGCTGCTGCTGCTTCTTCTTCCTTCCATTCGTGCCACCCCCCAATACCACCCCCCACCCCCGCTCTTCTTCTTCCTGCCCGCCCTCCGTGTATTGCTTACACACTCAGTTACAGTTAAGTTGAGTTTGGTTGAGTTTGTGTATCTGTTACGCGAGTTTCTATTTCTCATTGCTTGTGTATCTGTTTATGTGACTGTATGGGTAACAAGGTGTGCCAGTGTGCGTGTGCGTGTGTGCGTGTGTGTGTGTGTGCGACACAGGCAGCGACATTGTTAAAGTTATTTCATAAATTGTTGCCACAGCAGCAAACACGAGCACACGCCGAAAGAGAAAGTGTTTTTTGCGAGGGCCTACTCATGTTCCATTTTCCCCTCTATTCTTGCTTTTTTCTTCTTCGTTTTTTGTTTCATGATAAAATGTGTGTGGCCGGAGGGTAAAACACACAAAAAGGTGTGTGTGAATTTGTGTGTGTCTGCTTGTGTGTGTCTGTTTGTGTGTGTCTGCTTGTGTGTGTGTAGCAGGCCAAGGAAAAGCGGCGTCAGTTGCCTTGTTAAAAAGGCAGAACGAGACATTTTGGCATGCCCATTGTTGATTGAGCAAGGGGCGGGCCAAAGAGAAAGTCGCTGGGTTGGGGGGTGTGGGGGGTAGGGGGTGATAGAGAGAAAGTACCAACTGTAAGCAACACGCAAAAGGCGCAACAGGCCGCAGTCGTTCAAGGAACTTGGCAAGCAAAAAAAAAAGAAGAAAAAAAAAAAAAAGAAAAAAAATATCGAAATGAAAGAAGGGCACAAAATCTCCACACAAAAGAGACGGACCAGAAAAAGGGGGGTCACAGGGCGGATGAGTGATGCGGATGGTATTTCGATGTGCAGCTGTGTGCGTGAGTGTGCTTGAGTGTGCGTGAGTGTGTCTGTGTGTGTGTGTGAGTGTGTCTCTCTCATCGTCGCCATCGCAGCTTGTTGCTTTGCCAACTTTTTTGCGTCTGAACCCCCCCTCCACCCCACACAACCACCCACCACCACCCATTTTTTGTTTACGAAACTTTTTTCGACTTTGCTTCACTTTCGCATGACAGTTGGAGCGGAGCGTTAGTTGATACACTGCTCGCAATGATACGAAAAAGCACGGGAAATGCAAATAAAATGGAAAAAGTGTGGAGGAAGCAGGAAAAAAAGCACCCGGAAAGACAAAGGAATTTTTGATGGATTGCCCAAATGGAGAATGACAGAGACTGGCACATGTGGAATGTAATTGCCAGAGTATCGGATTAACGTTGTGTGTGTGTGTGTGTAAGCGTTACTATGCACTTGTGTGCGTGCGTGTGTGTGTGTGCGTGTGTGTGTGTGTTGCAAGGTCACTGGCAACGAGTGTGTCCTTGCCTAACCTCAAGCGGCAAACTATCAGATGCTGCACTTTCCCATTTACCAGCTGAACTCGCCCGCTTTTCCGTTTTTCCGCTTTTCCACTCACCACTTTCCGCACTTCCGCTTTCGGTCCTCGCTCAACTGTCCAATAACTGTCAGATTCTGGCTCAAATTAAACGGAAGGCGGTCGAGTTACGTGGCAAAGGGTGTTCGGGCAATTATCATACTTCAGTGCGGCACAAATGCCTAACTAATTTCACATGCAGTTTGCAAAACGCATTAAATATTTATTTATATTTAAATATGCAACTGCAGTCGTCCTTGTGCACAGTTCACCACGAACAAGTTGATTTTGCAACACTTCAACTTCCAACAGGCACAGTGTGTAAATCGTAATTTCTGTGCACATAATTTCCATGATATGTGTTAGTAGATAAATAAAATAAAAAAATAAAAGTAGATAAAAAATATGCCCAATTTAAAACATGTTTGCTGCATAATTGTGCACACTTTGGTGCATATTTTCCAGAGATTTCTCCAGAGATTTGTAATGTTCTTTTTTTTAGCAGGTAGCAGATATTCGAGCATCGTGGAACTTCTTGCATTAGGCAGCCTCGACTGGCCGTAAACTGTTTTTAAACGTGTGCATTGGGCCATTAGTGCTGTGCATGGCCATGCGCATGTGTGCGTAATTAGAACGCGACAAATATCAGCGCTTCAGTGCCCCCCCCTCCAACCCCCACCCCGTCCTAACAGGTAATTTCATATATGTACTTTTTTCTGCGAGTGCACGGCGACGGCGTCTCCTTGTCTGCCAGCAAAAGGAAAAGGAAAAGGAGCCGAGTGCGCAACAAGTCGGAATGGAATGGAAATGAGTGGAGCGGTAAATGGTAGAAGCGGGGGAAGTGGGTGAAATGGGTGAAATGGGGGAAATGGATGAAATGGGGGAAATGGGGGAAATGGGGACATGGGTAAAATGGGGGAATGACTGGGAAAATGGGGGGCGGACTGCGATGAAGGCGGCTCGATGGCTGCCAACTGTGTGCTAATGTCCATGCGTGTGTAACCTTCGCCTAACGTGATTTCTTTTAATGTGAAATATTGTATTTTAAATGATTCGTTTAATAAAAACGTCTCGTTAAGCTGTGCGATTTGCCCAAGCGTATGCGTAATATTGCAAAGATATTACTAATACGCAGTGTTGCCTTCCATTTTGCTAGGCAACTTGGCAGTAACCAATAACACTGGCCAAATACCAAGTGTAAAACTCGGCGAATGTGAGTGCAAACTTGAAAAGCTCCAATGCTTTTAGAGCATATAATGTAATATGGATTCAATGAACCAAAGGCACATAACACTTTGACCCAAAGTCAATGTGCGTTTCGCTCGATAGAAGCGATATCCCGTTTTGTATAAAATTTTCCGTCTGTCTGAGGCACTTTCCCGGCACTCCTCGATCCATTCGCCCCCGACGCCTTGTCTGCCGTACAATACGCATTTCAACATTTATGTGCAATTTTTATGCGCCACCTGCCGAGTCCTTGTAAGCCCACAACCACCCAACACCCAGCCACCACCCATAATACCCCCCTTTGCCCCTCGCCAGCACACAAATAATTGCAACATATTAATAATGTCTGCGAGCGCGCCCCCCTCCCCTTCCCCCTCCTGACGCCCCACCCTTTTTATGGCTTTCAATTTGATGCGAGAGCAGTTAATAGCCCAAACACAAAGCCAAAGCAAGTTGGCAGTGGATTGGGATTGGGAATGGGATTGGGATTGGAACTGGGACTGGCAGCGAGGTTGGCGCAGGAAATTGCATGAAACTTAACAAATTTCTCCTGACTCCGCGGGTAGACGAGGATAACCCCCTCCAAGCGCCGCCGCTGGCAACATTAATATGAGCTTATTGGCTTTTGCTGGATGTCGCAATACAAAAAAGGTAAAAAAAAAGTAAAAAAAAAAGTAAAAAAAAAAAACACAAAAAAAACTGAAAGAAAGAAAAACACATGAAAAGCGGGAGACAACTCTTGGCTACAAATTTTGCCGAGCTCAGCTATCGGAGCACGCATGAGGTGGATGCTGCAGTGGCGCCCCCAGGGGGGCGGTGGCCGGAACTGAAAACACGTAGCTGGGCCATCGTCGCCCGTCACGTTATACGTTACGTAATGAGATTTTGCGGCAGCTTTGTGCATTGCGGCAAACGCATCGTGTTTCCATTTCGGGCCGATGTACCTGCCCATTTCAATGTCGATGTGCTGGCACCTACCTTCTCATTACATTATCCCTTCCTTCTAAACAGCAGGACGTCAAAGGTGTTCAAAGGTCCCGTCCATATTCCCGATTATGGACCGACTTACGTGGCCAGCTCCACGCAGTTGCCATGCCAAATGGTACGAAACGTGCTCAAGCAGTTGCCAATCTTTACTCAAAGTCATCGAAATGTGTGGAAAAATGCACATGAATTCTTTAATATCTATATATATCTTTCGAATAAGAATCGAATTACGAATAAGAAGTAGTACTTTTAGACACCCCTCCTAATTAGCCATCCCCAACATCCCTAAGCAAATTAATTTAGCCGTCGCTATGATTGTTACCTTGTGCATTATGAATCTTATTTACCACATAATGACCGAAAAGAGGAAACCAACAGCCAGGCACACCAAATGCCATAACAATATCATTTGTCGGTGGTCACATCTCGCATCTGGATGTTTGTGTTGAAGCAACTCATTTGCAAATGCTATGAGCGTTATTTTTCATCATCACGCGTACATCCGCATGACATGACAATTACCGAACCAAATCCAGCCCACAAGGCCTTACGCAATGGGAAAGTACCATTTCCATTTGGCCGCCATCATAAATGTGGCCAACACTAATGCGCTCAGCGCGCCAAAGTTAAAGCCTAATTACGTTATAGCCAAAAGACGTCAACTAACACAGCTAAGGCGCTCAGTGGCAGACGGACAACCGAGGCGGCGACAGCATCTCCTGGCCATCTGCAGCCAGACACCTTGTCCAACTACGCAGACCGCCGACAGACACTCGCCCCAGTCCCAGTCATGGAGAAGGAAGTGGTGGTGGTGTTGGTGGTGATGGTGGTGATGGTGGTGATGGTGCTGTCGCCAGGACTGGGGATTGTGGTTGCCAAGCTGTGGCAGTCCATAAATATCCATCTGTCGGCAAATCTTGGTCCAACTACAACTTGGACAGCAGAACGCATCTGTTTATGCCGTGCCATGCCTTGGCCTGCTACCCTGGAACGGGTATGAACGCTGCAGCGCAACGAGTCAGCTTGGCAGCTAATTGAGGCAGAGGGATCTGAATAGAGATCTGAATGCACTTAAGGGGATGCGCCAGAAGTTTAACTTATTTTTGGACATACGCACATCTTCGGAATACCTTTCCTAACTTTTAGATAGTTCTATGGATGTTTAACATAAACAAGTTATGACATGCACAAGTTGCAAGCATGTGTCATCTAACATAAAGTGGCCCGAGAAAGTATGCTACAAAATATTTTGAAAATTGTACTGCAATTGTCAAATGATCATACTTTCAGACCCCTTTTGAGGGGCTTTCCAGCCTCCGGCGACTGTTGTGTCATCCTCCACTTAATTCATTTGCCTAATAGATTCCCTAGCCTATAGTAGTTAACCGAAATATACATGTTATGCGAATTTTGCGCCCTCAAGGGTATTGGAGGCATTGCTTCGCTTCGTTTTCACTTCGCTTGCTGTTTCGCCAGTTGTTGTTTGCCATTGTTTGGCATTGTTTGCATTAGTTGCTTTTGGTGTTGATGTTGTTGATGTTGTTGATGTTGTTGGTGGTGTTGGTGGTGTTAATGCTGTTGGTGTTGTTGGTGGTGTTGGTGTTGTTGGTGTTGTTGGTGGTGTTGGTGGTGTTGGTGGTGCCATCCATCGGTGGTGCGATGTAGCTGTGCTTACTGCTGTCGCCTTGGCATTGTTCTTGGATTGGCATTGTCATTGTCATTGTCATTGTCATTGTCATTGTCATCTGGGCAGCGTCCTTGTTGGTCCAGCACGTTAATTGTTTCACGTTCGGATTGGCCTCAGCCTGGATTGGATTGAATGGGATGCCATGGGATGCCATGGGATGCCATTAGAATGCAGTGGCGAGGCGACGACTGGGAACTCTATTAGTTTGAATTAAACAGCTGAGCGTCTTGGCCAACTAATTATGGTGAATGCCAGGGACGGCGAGCGAACGGGGTGCTCAGTTCGCTTTTAATCAATGTAATTAATGTGCGCTTGTTAATAACAATTAAGTGCTTCTTCTTTTTTGCGCCGCTCCTCACCGTCTTTTTCAACACGTACACATTTCTCTCGCTTTATCCCCGTACATATCCCCTTTTTTATGCCAATGTCTTAGGACTTGAGCCCCGACTTGGCTTTGTTGGCATTGTCTAGGACCATTGCCTGGCAACACAATTAAGCATTTAATCAATACAATTAAAGCCTTGGGCTCAAGCGAGCATCATTAAATGAAAGGAGCCGCGCGGCAAACGGTCAAATAAAAATAAACATAAAACAAAACAACAATTCGAGCGGCCCAAAGAAAACAGAAAAGCAACAGCCCCAAAAGAAGGCCGAAAAAATACAAAAATACAAAGATACAAAAATACAAAGATACAAAAATACAAAAAAAAAGAAGCGAAAGTCGCAAAACTCCGCAAGAACACGATGGAGATTCGAACCCAGGACACCCTAGTAGTTCAACTAGGCCAAAACTGAGTTGACCACAAGAACCAAAAGTTTGCAAAACTTTGGCAGTCCGCGCGTTTTTAAGTGATGTATTAGATTTCAAGCTATCTCATCTCTATCTCTATAGAAAACTAACAATAATAAGTATAAGTAGTATAAGTATGCTGTATTAGATGGCATATTTAACAATATAAAGCATACTTTTAGACACCTTCAGCAGCAGGTGATAGCGGAGATTTCGCTGAGTACCCAAAATTCATTGGAAGCATTAGTGACTTTCGAAGCACTAACTGGTTTTCCTCGCCCACCTTAAGGTACCATCTTTGGGGCACTTAACAATTGCACTGGACTGCTTGTTTTTCAGGTACTTCGCATGTGTATTTTTAGCACTGGCAGCTTGTAATCTGCTCAGTGCATTTCCGTGCGTTCCCTGGCTGCACGAGTGCATCGGTGTTTTGGATTAAAGTGCCAAGCGACCCAGTGCCAACGCCACTGAGAAGGAGGAGCAGCGGCAGCGGGCAGGGTATGGAGGGCAGTGCGAGAGCTGGATTAAAAGTTTTTCTAGAAACCCAATTTAAGCCTCACACACAAGCGGCCCGAGCCGAGCGATAGATGGGAGCCGGATGCGAGTATTGCGAGCTGGATTCCCAGTGCCAGCTCCAGCAGCACTGCCATTATCCTTTGGCAAACTAAATCCCCAGGACACGATGCCTTTTAGTGAAAGTTCGGGGAAAGCGACTGAGGCGCAGGGGCTGTTGAAAATCGGAAAGGAAAAGCGGCAGAAAAAACAGTGCAATTTTTTACGCAAATAAACGCACGTATTTCACAACTTTTCGCCACTTTCATTTTCATTTTGGCATTTCGTCGTTTTTGTCTTTGTCTTTGTCCTTTTACCTTTTTTTTTCTTTTTTTTTTTTTTACCTTTTATACGACTTTTTTATTTCGGTTGTCGGGGGGGCGGGGGGAAGGCAGTGGGAGTGGGAAAAGAAAAATGCCGAAAATTCGCTGCTAATGGAAAATAGTAATTACAATAATTTGCCCGCTCGTTTGCCTTTTCTTTGGCCCGCGGTCGGCCGCCTTTTTTCCTATTATTTTTTTTTTTTTTTTTTTTTTTTTTCCTGTCTCAGCTTTTCCTCTTTTGCATTATTCATTTGATAGCTGCAGGTGGCAACGGCCAACGGTAGAAATAATAACCAGCAGTAAGCCGTCAAGTGGGTGGGCCCCATGCCACCCAGTCAACCACCCAGAATCGCGCCCAGAATTGCGCCCAGAATCGCGCCCAGAATCGCGCTATCTGTTGCTCGTGTGGGCGTGTGGGCGTGTGGGCGTGTGGAAATTAATAATAAATCAAAATTAAATGCTTGCTTACTTGACACTTTGGCTTCCTCCTTCTCCGGGTTTTTCGTGGGACGTGTCCGCTCTTATTTTATTACTTTCCGCTGAGTTTTACGTGTTATTTATTTATTTTTGCTCCGCTTTGCTTTGCTTTGCTTTGCGTTCGTTCGATTGCTGGCACCGGAAAAAAAAGATGCAAAAAAATTGGTTTCAGAGGCAATTAAATTCGGCGAAGCGAATGGGAAAAGTCGCTGCGTTTTTCACCATTTCTTGTTTGTACATTCATTTGAAACTTCATTTGAAAACTATGCATTGCACAAATGAGCCGGACTCAATTCACAATTCCTAGAAAGCACTCAGTATGGTGAAGTTGCCAAGCTATTGGTTGTCATTTTTGGAAACTCTTTTCATTGCCACATTATTTTGTTTGCTATTCAAGCAGTAGATTTTTGAGGCTTACCAATTGGAAACTAATAGTTTCGCAACCAGACAGTGCTGCTAGCCCACTGACTAAACAGTGGGAGTGTCCCAGGGCGGACTGACATTGAGATGCCCCAACTCGATTATCGCCCCATTGCCCAACAATGGCATCAATCAGGATCCGGTCGCTGGGGGCTTATATTCTTTCTTCTTTTCAGTTAACAGCCCATGAATGCCGATGCATCCAGCCATCGGTCATAAAAAATGACAAATTTCCCCGCTCGTTCGCCGCCCCAATCGCCAATCGAATTTATGATTTTCCAGCACTTTGTTTTGTCTTTTTTCTTTTTTTTTTATCGCTGCCACTTTCGAATGGGGCGCGCAGGCAGAAGAAGGAAAAAATTAAATAAATAGATTCCAAAAACCGGGTTACGCAGACTACATTTACACGCATTTAATGTGCTTTCGTCACCACGTAAAATTGGCAACAACTTTTAACAGCATTTTATTTATGCACACTTTCGTGGAGTTTTCAATGAACCGTACAACAACAACAACAACAAAAAAGACCAGAACTCAACAAACAAATTTCCAAAATGTCCTGCGGTGGGGTGTGTGGGTCTTGAGTGGGTCGGTGGGGGGGTGAGGGGGGGTGAGGGGGGATGGGTAAGTGGGTCAGTCTGCTCACTTTCGATTTACCATTAATGCTGGAAATTCACACAACTCGAATTGATCGCAATCTGGAATTGGTTATGTGTTTGACTGTCGTGTTTATAGCGACGGATTAGCGCCAGGTGCTTTTGGCCAGTTGATGATGGTCGTTGGTGGCTCCGCTCGAGCCGAGTTCAACTTGTTGTCGCGTTGCTGCCCAAAGCGCAGTGACTCGCAGAGTGGCTGGCAGAGGCTGAGGACTCGCAGGACTCGCAGGACTCGCAGGACTCGCAGGACCCGCAGGACTCGACTCGATTCGATCCGAGGATGTGTGCGGCCAGCAGCGACGACGATGAGCACGGGAATGAACGCGAGTCCGCCAGCCGAGCGACAGCAACAGACAGCAGCCGACGGGACCCGAGCACCCGAGCATCCGAGCACACGAGCACCCGAGCACCCGAGCGCCCGAGTCCTTGCCCCCCGCCCCCCAGGTTCGGCAGCACGCTGCAGGAGCGGCAGGCGGAGGGGAGCAGAGGTGGTGCAGCCTCATCATCGCTTCGGTTGTGTGCGTGTTAAGTGTACGTGTGTATCTGCCAGCAGCGGCAGACGCAGCAACAGCGTCCGGCCAGCTGCACTGCAAGAAACCAGTGAAAGTTTCAAAAAAAAATATCGCATATATAAACAATTTTGTAGTAACAAATAGTTTCAGTCTCCTTCTTTATTTAAAAACGAGTTATAGTTAATGTGTTAATGTGTGCATAGGTATGCTGGAAAAAATAAAATATAAACCTTTTCTCAAGCATTAGGTATTAGGGTTTCTTTAATGTCCACTTCCTCTGGATCCTTTTGTGATATAAAAAACTAAGGAATGTAAGGCATACATACGTGTATGTATGTGGATAGGTTCTTAATATTATACATTTACAAGATGAGATAATTTGAAAGAAAACTTTATAATTACTTATTAAAAAAAAGCTGAATATTGTATTTCAATACAAACCCATTGTTTTCGACATGAAACCCCATGACAAAAGCACAATTTGCGAGTCTTTGTGTGAATGTGGAACGAGATTACCATATCTTAGCATCCAAATTAAACGGACAGTAAAAATCAGTGCGACATTAATCTAATAAATTCTACTTTAAATGGTTCATTCAATTACACACGATTTTCTCTCCATGCAGCAGCAACAACAAGTGGAGCTCTTTTTATTTCGGCACTCGGCTCCGTCCGCTGCATTTGTCTTTCCGCTCACTCGCTCGCGCCCGCTCCATCTCCATCTACAGCTCCATCTCCATCTCCCTCTTCCTCTCGATCTCCCTCTTACTCTCACACGCACGCACTCACCAGCAAGCACACAGACGCGCACGCAATGGCACGCACGCACACACACAGACACGCCATCGGAGTCAGTTTGGCGTGTATGTATGCGTCTCGCTGCTCCCGTTATTGGATTCGGTTTCATTTTCGTCTGCTTGTGTTCGTTTTCGCATTCGGTTGCGCCTTTTGTCTTGCTGTGTTGCTTTTGCCGATGCTTTTACCGTTGTTCCTACTGTCGCCTGTGCTGGCCGTACGCCTCCCTTCGGTTTGCTAAGCTCCCACTGGGTGGCGCCACCAATTAAAATATTTTGCACAAATTAAACAAACACAAAATAAATCCGACAAGTTGAATAAATACTCACAAAACGTTCAAAAGTTGCGCACAGCACTTTAATAAAGTTCGGCACACGTAACAGTAACACACACACACACAAACGCACACACACACACACACACACGCACACACACACGCACACATCAAAAAGAAATAAACCGGTGGGTGGGTGGCTTTGAGATTTTCATTAAGCAGATTTTTGCCTTTTCCGCTGTGGGTCAACAAAGTTTTTCCGTTTTTCTTTTTCTTCTCTAGTTTTTAATAAGCCAAAAAGCGGTGGGGGCAACTAGAAGGTGAGCTGCCGAAAAGTTTTATCCCGAATTCAATTACTCAACGGTAGAGTTTCGACCTTTCCACCGATTGAAAGACCCAAAGTCATCCTTAACAAATTCTAAAAGTGTGCTCCGTAAATTCAGAAAATATTTTTCTTTTCAGTGCAACAGTGTTTATTAAGCAACAACGTCCGCAGTGGCGCCACCTGTGTACGATATTATTTCTACATATGCATATGCATTTAATATATATATTATTATTTTAAAACACAACCTCCTTTAAATATTCCAACAATAAAGTATAATATAATACATATCATATATCGTAAGTACGAACTCAGTCCAATATACCCAACTGCGCAGACAGGGACAGGGTGTTGCATAGAAGAATTGCTCTCTTCATCCGAAAGCGCTCCCATGATCTCCGAAAATAGATGAATATGTAGACTAGACGGCTAAAGAGGAAGAAACTCGCTCAGTAGTCAGCTGCTTTTAGAATGGATCTGTTGTTTCTCAGCCGGCGAATTTTCCTGGGCGATGGCACCCAAAACGCCCTGATCCATGGCGGCATCATCGTGGACACAGAGGGCATTATACGAAGAGGTAAACTTATCCCTACTCTATACCACGTCTAAGACCGTATAACGTCTAGAACAACCCATACTTAGTGCTACGTTCACCGCAGGAGGTCAACACCTATTTGTACAACACTGAATCCGAATCGGTATACGACTTTGGTGACCTGGTACTGATGCCGGGTCTGATTGATCCCAATGTCCATATCAACGAGCCGGGTCGCCGGGACTGGGAGGGGTTTTCAAGTGCCACCAAGGCGGCGGCAGCTGGTGGCTTCACCGCAATCATCGACCGACCCACCAACGCCCAACCGCCCACCGTTAGTGTGGCCCATCTCAAGGCCAAGACATCGACGGCCCGTGGTAAGATCTATGTGGACGTGGGCTTTTGGGGTGGCCTAGTGCCCGGAAACGGGGATCAGCTGGCTCCCCTCTTGAGTGCCGGTGTCATGGGTCTGCAGTGCACACTATGCGATCCCGCGGCGCCCGTCTCTCAGGAATTTCCCGCCGTTAACGAAGCTCAGCTGGAGGAGGCTCTTAACCAGTTGGACAAGGATCAGGCTGAAGGTGATGCTCTAATAGCGGTGAGTCAACAGAAACTACCATTCAGGGCGTACATATTCAGGGCATACATATTCAGGGCATTCCATATGTTAAATGTGGACAAGTTTCGACTTGCACATATATTTTTAATAATTTATTTTGGCCAATCCTGAGGCTTTAATTTGTTTACAATGCTGATATAGATGTGGATTCCAATAAGGTTTTTTCTGCTTTCATCCTACCTTTTTTATTAAATAATTTAAGTCAGCTTGAGTAGATTACCTTTCAAGTTGATTTTTTTTTTTTTTTTTTTTTTTTATTAAGTGAAGAACCTGTACTTCATTTCAAGTTGAATGCCAGTTCATTTTGTATCACCAAACCGATTTCTAAACTCAAGGTGGATTTTGTGAAATACCTAAAGCGTTCTGCTTCTCCACGGGTTTTAGCCAATTAACGACCATTAAGGATGTTCTTAAACGGCCAAGAGGCTATGGATAACATGCATTGCCATCATTTTGGATACACTTTGCTTCGCTAAGCGAGAGCCCAAAGATATGGCTTAATTGAGTACCTGCATTTGCCATTCCGACAGGTGCACGCCGAGCTGCCGCTGACCACCGAAATCCATCCACCCGACGCGGAGGCGCCCCGGGAGTATGGCACTTTCTTGGCGACCCGTCCGCCCCAAATGGAGATTTCTGCGACGCAGCTGCTCTGCCGACTGGCGGTGCGTCACCCGCGGCGCTGCATACACATCCTGAACTGCAGCAGCGGCGAAAGTCTGTCGCTGGTGGAGGAGTGTCGCGGACAGGGCGGGAATCTGACGGTGGACACCTGTCCGCATTACCTGGCCCTGGCGGCCGAGGATGTGCCCGATTGCGGCACGGAGCACAAGACCTGGCCACCGATTCGGGAGCGCCGCAATCAGGAGCGACTGTGGCAGGCTCTTCGGCTGGGCGGAGCCATCCGGATGATTGGCAGCGATCACTCGCCGGCGACGCCGGGCGCACGCGCTCTCACCTGCGGCAGGGGGCGTGGCAACTTCCTGAAGGCGTGGCCGGGCATCAACTCGCTGCAACTCAGCTTGCCGGTCGTGTGGACGGCGGCGCAGCGGCGGGGTAAGCATGGGGCAGCGAATCACATTGGCGCCAACGGAAGGGGATTGAATGGCAAATATCAAGCATACGCCGCATGTGCAGAAACTTTACTCAATTCCTCAGCGACTCACTCACTCTTCCAGGAAGCTATGCTCCTGGATATTTGCATACACCTATTTGCACACACATTGCACATTTATTAGTGCACACTTTAATTAATTAATACCCATACTTGCTTACAACCGCAAACCGTCAGAGTTGTTATAACTTTTTTATTACAAAATATGTCCGTGCTTTCAATTCCGCATTTGGAAAAGGTTATGCCAGAGTTTGCACTATTTTGGTACAACTTTCTATCGTTATAAATAGCAAAATAGTTCTGTTTTGGTTAGATAAACCGTACCAAAAACTTAGATGAGCATAACAAATAATAGCAATTGCCAGCAGAGAGCGTTTTTAATTAAATATAGTTTAATTGCGCTTTGTCAGCAAACAAACTAATTATCATTAGTTTATAGCCATTCAAAATAAAACTCTCGAAACCACAAAATTCCGACATAATTAAAAGTTTATTTCTGCTTTACATTTCATTCACATTTCATTCGTATTAATTGAGTGTTGTCCGCAATTAAATTGAAATATCCAGCTTATCAATATCACAATGTTTCTCGTGAAACCAGCAAGTTTCGGATACAATTCAAATATATAGCATTTACGAAGTTGTTTTTAAATAGTAGATTTATGCAATTTGGCGGCATATTCACGCGAACTGAACTCATCTCTGTCCATCTGCAGGATCCAGCTTGACCATCGCGGACATCCATCGTCTGATGTGCCAGGAGCCGGCGAGCCTGTGCGGCTTGTCCGCCTCGAAGGGCCGCATCGCCGAGGGCTACGATGCGGACTTCTGTGTGTGGAGTCCCGAGGAGGAGTTCATCGTGGGTCCGGAGCTGCTCTACACGGCCACGAAGTCGACCCCGTACGCGGGTCAAAGGCTGCGGGGCGTGGTGCATGCCACGGTGGTGCGGGGCCTCCATGTATACCAGCAGTTCGAGGGCTTCGGCCAGCCCCTGGGCAAGGTGCTACTCCGGAGGAGCAGCCGAAAACTGGTCAAGTTCGTGAGCATGTGAGGAATGGCAAGTTGGGATGGGATGGCAGCGAGTTGGGATGGCAGCGAGTTGGGATGTCAGCGAGTTGGGATGTCAGCGAGTTGGGATGTCAGCGAGTTGGGTGGACGCAAATGGTGGACTTAAATGGACTTAGGTGGACTGGGGTGGACTGAGCTGGACTGAGCTGGACTGAGCTGAATCGTGGGTAAACTTTGTTAATTAAAATCATTAGGAGTTCGCCCGGTGCTCGTTGATATTCCGTAGTCAACTTCCCCTCCCACTGATACACTTCCTCCGCATGGGTATAGTTATTTTTTTGTTCTAGCAAATGCTCTAAAAAACTAGCACTTTTTGCCTCCTTAAACCCATTTTGTTGGCTTTAGTTTTTTTCCAGCAATTTCTTCCAATTAATTGACATTCAGTCGGAATTGAAGAGGTTTTTCAATCGATTTATAAGTACCAATTACATAATTCATAAGTGGCTTGCAAATACCTTGAGTTTTCTTTCGCAGAAATGCGTTGCAGCAACAACTTGCACAATAAAATGTATTCTAATGATAACGCAAACTCTTGATTTTGTGTCACAAACAAGGGCTTATCGGATTAAACAGAAAAGCTATCAAGCATGTTGACAATCTTCTGATATTTTCAGTATAAATTTCCCTTTTCCTTCAAATACTTATACTTTTATTTGTGTGGACTCTTGATAGTATTTAGAGTAACGAGCGGATTGAGCTCTGAAAGTTGGCTTACCCTTTCTATTTCCACCCACTTTGGCCCACTTCGTTGATGTATCCTTCTGCTGCTCCAAGGATCGGACGCGGACTTGGAGGGATGAGGACGAATGGGAGTGGGAGTGGGAGTGCGAGTGGGAGGTTGAGGTTGAGGACGTGCAACAAGTTGTCGCGTGGCAACGCAGCGTAAACATGACACCAGTCAGCCTCACGGAAACCCATCACCGAGCCAGCCCACCCCCATTGCATGTGTGCTCGCCGCGCGTTTTTCCATCGCTTTTCCGTCTCTTTTCCGTCGCTTTTCCGTCGCTTTTCCAGGCATGCGGATGGCAGCTTAAGCTTGCGTGCCGGGCGTCAACTCGATTTTTGCACAACTTACGCGTGTGCTTACGTGTATATGTGTGTGTGTTCGTGTGTGTGTTCGTGTGTGTGGGCGTGTTTGGGTGGGCGTGTTTGGGTGGGCGTGTTTATCTAAGCGGCTGGGCGGACCGCACTGCGGGCTAAATCCGTAATTTGGTTACATTAGAAGACCCAACTTTAATGCTCGCCAGCCAGCCAAGAAGTTGCATTCGCAAATTGAGTCTAGGCAGTATAAACCTATGTATTTACCAAAAACAAAAGCCAAAAGCATGCAACAAACGTAGAAGCATGCAACAAACGTAGAAGTATGCAACAAACGTAGAAGTATGCAACAAACGTAGAAATATGCAACAAATGTGAAAGTATGCAGCAAAAGTAGAATCCTAATTTTAACTCAAATTTGCACATATAGTCGCATACTTTTCAACAGCTTGAACACTTCACTTTAAATGCTTGCATTCATTACATTTCATGCATTATTCTATTAAATAAAATTTGTTAACTTGTACGTTAACCCTAACTTGGCTATTTTCAATGCCTAATCCTTTCTTTGCTCCACATCTGTACTTGAGAGGAAAAGAAAGCGTTTGGGGTTTATTGGGAAACCTTTGTGGGTTACAGCGAATGCTAGCTTGGGCGCCAAAAGCCTGTTTTCAGGCCCTTAAACACCGCAAAATAAAGGTGATTTTCCCAGTATTTGTCGGGGGCTATTTTCCGGCATTCGAGAGCGGGACAGACTGAGGCAGGCGGACAGAGACGGAGAGATCGGCAGTCAATCAGCGTGGACATGGCGACCCACGCATAAACCGCTTTGTCTGAGCTTTCCCCCGGGAAATGGGAATGGGAATGGGAATGGGAATGGCAATGGGAATGGCAATGGAAGTGGCATGGAAATGGGTAAGGAACGGGGGTGGTAGGAGGGGCAGGGCAGGGAGACGAAATCGGCGGAGGCTTGGCCCGTAAATACGCCTTCAGCTTCTTGACGTTGTTGTGTCCGGTGACGTTTCGATTTTCCGCATTTTTTTGTTTTTCCTTTTTTCTTTGCGATTCATACAGCGACTTGTGTGCCCCATGACCCTCCCCCCCCCCCCCCACTTCCCACGCCTCCTGATTTATTTGCTTGCCGCCTGTTGCCTGCGTCATTGATGCCCACGCCATTAACCCCACCATGGTGGTGACGCTATTTTTAGCACCCAGGAATGGAAACTTTCGGCAAAACTAATTTGTGAATTCCTCATTACGCATGAAACGAATCGAGAGCCTAAATAATTACGCAAAATATGCCGTGCATATTTAGTTGTCTAACTCAACTTCACTTAATTGAAACATGAAACACGAAACATGAAACATGAACCGCAAATGGCGTGGCGCACTCAAATTCAAATGCGATTTGCTCCACAAGAGTGCAATATTGCAACAATGTTTATGTATTTCATTTGATTAATTTTATAATTAAATTATACCATTTCAATTGCAGAAACTTTCCGCTCCCCATAATTAATGCAATGAAACTTTTGATATACATATGTATGTATGTAAAATGACCCGCTGAGCAGTCGAGGGTTAATATTGGTGGCCAATATCTCGCAAATCGAGTAAAGGTGTTTTTATTTCTTTGCGGTTCGGCTAGCGGTTTGCCTAACGCGTTTACGACCTGCCCCCATTGCTATTAAATGAGTGCCACAAGCAGATCACAGTTTCAAATCATATTAAATGCGGCGCGGCGACGGGTGAGCGGTGTGTGGATTATGAGTGGATTTCGCCTGTCACTGGCAGGCAACGTTGCGTATACTCGATGTGGCCGAGTCCCACGTAACGCATACGCCATGTGAGCCACAAGCGACAACGAAAACTTTTGCAACGTCAAGCCCGCCCAAAGGGGGCGGGGCACTTGGGGATGGGTCGAGGGTCGTGGGCAGCGAGAAAGATAAACATTACGCATTCGCAGCGCTGATAAAGTGAAATGCTATCCCCGTTGGCCCGAGGCGATGGCCGAAAAAAGCGAGTTAGGAATCCGGGTCGGAGGTAAAACCATTCGAAGGCGTGACTTGGCCCCAACAACCAATATGCTTCTTTTTTTCTATTTTTTTTTTTTGTTTTTTGGAACGCGCCCATGCATAGAACTGCTGCAAAATGGTGCAAAATAACAGCACAGATAGGGTTTCTGCTCAAAATGATGCGATTTAAAGTTGTTTTGCAGCAGATCATTTGGAATTACGGATTTTACAATGTATCTAACATTGTTAGGTGGCCTCCAAGGTATTAGCCAAATTATAATCTATCTCAGAAAATGTGAACAGAAACACAATGTGAAAGTTATATGAAGTATGTATTAAAATTTAAGGAACAAACTGTTATTTAAGTTCCAATGATTAAGTGTGATTTATTTAAAATTATTTCAGCAACAAGTAAGTAAGTACTACAATTATAACGCATTTATTGACTCACACATTGAGCTGAAAAAAGGCAATTATAACGGCTGTTATAACGGTGAGGTACACTCGCTTCTCTGGGCAGCAGACGAGTGATAAAGATGGTGATAACAGATAGCACAATCGTCTACATGTACTTTCATTCCGCACTGCTCTCCATTCTTAAGCTCTCCTCTCAACAATAGAATCGTCATGGAAACCCGCACCGAAAAGTATGCAGCACTCGTAGCGCCTGCGAGCGACAGAGAGGCGCCACTGCGTGTGCGCGAGCGAGTCGGCAAGCAAGCTCTGCTACGCCATAACTGTGCGCTAAGGCGATAACGTCAGCAGCTATCTCGCTTTCGCTTTAGCTATTTAAAAATATTTACGCATGCACTGGGGTGTGTGTGTGTGTGTTGGTGTCTCGGTGCGTGTGTGTGGGGTGAAGGTGAGTAAAATCTACGACGTCGACTTTGACGTGGCGCAGTGCTCTCTTTGTTGTTGCTCCACAAGAAGCTATTCCAACGGAGTAACAGCAATTACGAAACAATTCTGTGCGTGAGTGAGAGGCAATGCATGGCAAGGCGTGGCAAGGGGAGGAGAGCGGGTAATGAGAGGAGAGGCGAAGCTCCAAATCATATGCTCGCTCAGCTGGGGCAGCTCTGCCGGCGTCGCCGTAGGTTAGTCAGTCATCATCAGTGCTTTTTAGAGCTACGTAGAGAACAGACGGCCTTCCCAAACATACACAAACACACACAAGCACACACAAGCAAAGTGGCGGCAAAATAGAAAAAAGGGGAAAACAAAGACGGCAACAAGAACAACAAAGGTGACGATTTAAAATCGGCGAATTTTTAGCGCCAAAACCCAAAAAAAATCCCACAAAGAGCCACACAGGTTTTTTTCAGTGCTTCAGTGTTTATAATTATAGCTTTTCTGTACAGTGCTGAGAGTGTGTGAGTGAGCGTGTAATCAAATACAAATCCGTAAAATAACAAAAATCTTGACGTAATCGCTGAAATGCAAAGCAAACATCACGAAAACGAGCAACAATAACAAAAATCCATTTGAATTCCTTCTGTGTCGGTTTTCGGCTTTTCATTTTTGCAGCTTACGGTCGACGAAAAGAGACGGAGCGAAAACACACTCGCGTGTGGTGTTGTAGTTATTGTACTCACACTTTTTTTTTGTCGTGTAGTGCCCATGTTTGCCGTTATGCAAAGATTTTATTGTTATTAGTCAGCAAACGTCAACAGGCAGCAACAACAACGCATCAACCAAAACGGGTAAGCGATAAACACAAGTACAGTCAGACCTGCCTAACACGAATTGTCCACTCATAATTTCATTGCCATATTTATAGTTCGATCTATTTATGCATTCGTTTTTTTTGGCCGCTTTAAAAATCTGTATGATAGGATTTCAGTTACATTTAACGTTTCATACGTATTCTACAAAAATATGTATACAAAATAAAATTATATTGAAAGTCGTTGCTTTTCCTTTAAATCGTTTTGTTGTCAAATGTACTACTTATGGAAGTTCCACTGTAGGCTGCGGGAATGCGAAGAACTCGCTAGATAAAGCGAGAGAGCGGGAGAACGAGAGAAAGGGGGTGCGAGTGGGAGTGCAAGAGCACAAACACTTTCGAGTGCTGATCCTCAATGGGGTAAATAGGGAGGGAAAGGGAGAGAGCATGTTTGAAGTGGATGCGGATAACAGCGAGGAGAAAGAAAGGGAAAAAGTGGCGCGGATTATGCTTATCAATTATACATATATTGACGAAAAGCAAAGGGCTGATAGACAAAGCGTTTGCACACAGAAAAAAAAAACGTAAAAAATGAAATTATTGCTTTATTGTTCATACGTTAAGCATTATAAAAAAAATCAACTTGTTAAAAAAGATATTGTAATATAAATATATGTACATATATTGAAGAGCAAAAATATGTATATTTTCTTCGGTGTGAAAAATTCAATTTTCCTTGTTTCTGGATTTGAACTCGGACTTCTTGTTATAACTGTATTTATGTTCATGATTTGTAAGGTATTAGATACAATATAAACGCTTTTGAGATTTGTGTCCTTTTTTCTCGGTGCAGCCCTATTGCCTTGACACTGCTATAAAAATCGTTCAGATATCGGGGCAATCGTAAATGAACGCTGACTAATATTGGGGATTCACTCGGAAAAATTGGAATCGCAGCGTTTTGCTGAACTTCCACTTTCTACGACTTTTCGCTAGTCTTGCACACTTAAAGTGCTTCACTGGCTGGGGCCGCCGTGCATAATTATCCGGCAAGTACGCCGACATGATAACACAAGCACCCATTTCAGCTGATAGCGCACACTGTTCACAGCAAGAATGAATGTTAAGAAATACCATGTCAAGAGCTTACAAGTTTAAAATATCAGATTAGTAACACTGGATTGTTTTGTATATAATAGCTTGAGCGTAGAAGTAGAAATTCCAAATAAGAGGTAGTACTGCTTTCATGGCTCCGATTGTTCACGGTGTACCTAGTAGTGGTGGAGCTGGTTAGATGGAGCCCTATCAAAATTGTAGGATTGTAGGATTCTATGATAAGCCCGGCGTAATGCCCCCAATTCTCCTCCTGTCTCTGTCGCACACGCAGACCCGAGAACACCTGTCGCCCATGGTGCTGTCTCGCTTCTCTCTCTCTCACTTTCTTCTGCTCGCTTCTTCTTGTTCTTGGCTTGTTCATGACAAGCAATAACTGTTGTGGCTCTTTTCTTCGTTTTATTATTTTCTCGTTCTTTTTTTCTTATTGCACGTTCATTTAAGTTTTAATTAATTCAGCCATGCAAACAGCGTTAGAAAGAAATAGGTGCTGCGGGGCGAAGTGGGGGGTGTTGGGCGTTTGAAGGCGGCAGAGATTCACCAACACGTTCGCAGAAGGCAAGCCAGCACAAACACACACACACACACACACACACAAACACAAACACAGAAACAGATTCGGATTCAGATTCAGATTCGGATTCAAACACCAGCGCAGTGGAAGCGAGTAAAAATAAATAATGCTGACGTCAATTTTGCGTACGCCAATACACAGTGCAAAAACGGGGGGAGGTGAATGGGGCGGACGGGGAGCGGCCAGAGCAAATCGAATGCCAAAAGCAAAATGCAAACTTATTGGAATTGATTGAAATGCAAGAGCAACAACATTGAGCTTTGTGCTAATGTCGAAAAGCAACAACTATTTAAAACAAAACAACACCGCAGCTTAAGTACTCTCATCCTTTGAAGTATGTATATATAGTATATAGTTTCGACTATCATTACTTCGTTTTAATCGTGCACTTTTTGTGTGAAAATCAAACGGGTAACAGCATACTTGTCGTATGAGCGATATTTATATGTTTCTACTACACATTGTTTCTTTTACACATTGTCGGACTTGAAATCTTTGTTTATCAAAACTCTAAACGGAAATATGGTAGGATTTTTAAAATAGTTTCTCTTAAGTTTTGTGATTTCATCTCAAGAGCAAGAAAAAGCGGTTGCCTTATCTAATTATTATAACAACTAAAGCAACAAACTTAATAAAAAACCATAATTATAGTTAAATATAGCTTTGATTATTTTCCTTTTGTAAATAAATAAATAAAATCCTCATTAATAAAAACGCGACCACCAAAAATGCTAACGTATAAAGAGCAACATTGATTATGATGTTTATAGTTCGAATTAATATATGAATCATTCCATTAGAGTTGAAATGTCCCATTGATACATTTGTGATACATTTTTAATTGAATCGAAATGGTAAGCAACTAACTATTGACCTTTGTAAATGCAAGGCTACAAATGGAAAACAATCGTCATTTCTTACTGTGTAGGCGGTGTGTTCTTGTATGGTATGCAAGCCCATTTTAACAGCCAACTCGCAAGCCGCATATTTCCGCCAATTGTGCGGCTATTGTGCTGACCGCAGGTGTACTTGATACCTATCTATGTATGTATACATACATATGTATATGTGTGTGTATTAGGAATGCAATATAGGAGCCGTATTTACAGTTCCTTTCTGCGGCCACCGGCAAACTTCATTAGCCAGTGATGTCAGCCGCCGCAGAGGTAATGCGGATTTGGATAGTGAGTCAGTCCGCGAGGTCGGTGGTTCAGACAGTCCGGCGTTTTGGGGTCCACAACCGAAAGGGGGTGGCGAAAGGTGGGGAGAAGGTGGGGCCGGTCGAGGGTGCGTGCGACGTCGTTATTAATGGCAATTACTATGTCACTCAAAGGGAAGTCGATTGAAGAAGCGGCCTAAATAATGCAAATGGAATTGGAAATAATAATTCAGAGAAAAAGTTAACGGGGGCGCACAGTCATTGCGCTAATTAACTATTTGTTCGGATCTGTTGCAGGCCTCAAATAATCTCAGGTCTGTTTTTAAGTCCAGCTTTGCCGCTCAAGCGTGCCGCCAAGTTTCCTCGCGATGACGTCATGGCCAGCTCATGTAGCCAATGACTATTTGGCTGTAAAGTAATTAGCCGCGAACATCATTTAGGCTAATTGTTTTTAGCACCTACATACATATGTGAACAGGCTGTTTTTTTAGGGGTAGCGAAATAAAAAGAAACCGCAACTTTTTTTCTGCAGCCAAAGTTTTTAGCATTTAGGCGCGCTCACATCTTTGGATCGAAAACTATTTTGAAAAAGTAACTATTTTACAATTGCTAATTGTTTGTTGTTTCGGGGCCAGCTGAACAAAGCTCAATGTTGAATTAATAGAATAACAATTTCATTAGTGAGTCATTAAACAAACGGAATTAAAATTATTTTCAGTTGCAATTGACAGACTTGAAATGAAGTTGGGAAGTGATTGCAAACGAGTTCTTTGAACTATTTAATTAAATGATCTACTTGTAGCATAATAAATAAAACCTATAAAAACTTATTAGGCGCTTTATCTAAGTACCAAAAACTAGAAAAAAAAACTTGCAAATTTAATTTTGAAAAGTTCCCGCTGCTTTAGCCAAGCACAGAACCACGCGTTAAGCTAAGTTTTCAACCAGTGTGGTATTCTGTAGCCTTATCGTGCTGCTTTTTTCTCATTTTGCAGGCACGGTCACACTTTTTCGAATAGTTTTCAATGAAACAGCCGATGTGTAGCATCGATATTAAGCAAAACATCGAAATATATCGTAATAAAACATCGCTGTCAGATGCATCGATGTTTTTTTACATCACTAGGTGAGCGAGCCAGCAATAAGTGAACGATTTTTGCGCAAAAACCGTGTTTATCAATAAATCGCTGCGCACGATTGTTTTGGCTGTAGAAAACGCGTGAACTCTCGTCCGAAACGCGCCAAACCAGCGCTATTGCCGCCAAAAGAGACGCGTTTCATTGCTGCGAATAGCAAAAATAATGTAAGCAACGATAACAACAGGCACCAAGACCGAGCGAGAACGAGAGAGAGCGAGAGAGTGTTGTGTGTGTGCGTGCTGCCAACTTGTCGCACCAATTCGCTGCTGCGTTTCAGTGTGCGTGTGTGTTCTGTGCGGTTCTCCCGAAAAGAGGAAACAAATAAGAAACCTTTGCGCGATGCCATACGAAATGTATCGGAAGTTTTAGGGTTCGAACTCCGCTTTGCTTGCTCTGTTGCTGTGCACATATATATTTATTTGCCTGGCCAGTGCGACTTTTCAACAAGTTGCCAGCGCAGCGTGCAACGCGCGTACACACACACGCGCGCAAGAAAGAGTGAGAGAGAGAGAGTGGGAGGCGGAAAGAGAGCGAGCAACGGCAACAACAACAAAGGCCTCTCAGCAGCAACGTTTTTAGTGATGTCATCAGAAAGTAAGTTGGTTTTATTTTTTGCTGTGTGGTGTGTGATGTGTGTTTTTCTGTTGTTTTTTTTTGTTGCCTCTTGGCACACACACACACACACACACACACACCAGCACGCGCGCGCAACGTTGTCATGACGTCATTCCACCGAAATACTCACGGCGCGGCGTTGTTATTGTTGTTGTTTTTCTTTGGGGGAACTTGAGTTCCATCAGTCAGCAATCGGCAGCACAGCCACAATATAATCATCGTCATCACAACGCACACTCGTCATCAGCCCAAAACAAAAACGAGCCCATGCCAATCCCGCCCAGAAACAGACACAGACACAGAAACAGAAACGGATTCAGAATCAGAATCAGAATCCGGATGAGAAATTGTTAAACCGAAAACAGTCACCGTAATCCAAACCAATCCAATCCCATTGTAGAAACGTCTTCAAGCTGGCCAAATTGAAGCGGAAACGGTAGCCAAACTGAAGCACTTGTCGGAGAGCGTCTCGGTGCTGCTGAAGATCGCCAGGATCGGCAACATGGACAACAGCATCGTCGAGGAGAACGGCAACTCGTCGGCGGCATCGGGCTCCAATGACGTGGTCGATGTCGTTGCCCAACAAGCGGCGGCAGCGGGGGGCGGCGGTGGTGGAGTCGGTGGCGGTGGAGGAGGCGGTAACCCCCAGCAGCAGCAACAACAGAACCCACAAAGTACAACGGCCGGCGGTCCAACGGGTGCGACGAACAACGCCCAGGGAGGCGGAGCGTCCTCCGTGCTCACCACCACCGCCAACTGCAACATACAATACCCCATCCAGGCGCTGGCGCAGCACGGACTGCAGGTAAGCATTCAAGGAGCAGGTGTCCGGTGTCAAGTGTCAGGTGTCACGGATCCCAGCCAAAAGTAGTTTCAAAAGGATTTCAGTGCGGAAGCACTTCAAAGCTTTCCTTGGTATGGGAACTCAGTATAGATAGGGTTAGATATCCCCAGTTTATTTTGCATCCATCATTTCCTTACCCCAGTGTATGCATTAAATGGTCAATGACTATGTAAATCAAATACTTATTAACTTTTTGATACTACTACTAAACTACTAAACAGGAAAAAGAAAGTTTTAAATGTATTTCCCCAAATAATAATGTTTCACAATACCATTGTTAGGATATTATTGACTATACTTGCAAATCGATTGGATTTGGTATTATATTTATTAAAATAACGATTATACGAGATGTTTGTTAGTTACATTACAGTATACATTTCAGTGTTTAGAGGAAACACAAGGCTAACAAAGCCAGTCCGATCGAGGCCAATAACCCCGACCAAGAGCGTTTCTAATGCAGTGACCTTCCATCCCCGCAGGTGCAATCCGTGATACAGGCCAATCCCTCGGGGGTCATACAGACAGCAGCTGGAACCCAGCAGCAGCAGCAGCAACAGGCGCTGGCCGCCGCCACAGCGATGCAGAAGGTGGTCTACGTGGCCAAGCCGCCAAACTCGACGGTGATCCACACGACACCTGGCAATGCAGTGCAAGTGCGTAACAAAGTGCGTAGCTCGGGGAGCACCCGCCGAACCGAACTCTATTAATGCCCTCGATCACCTCGCACACAGATCCCTCCAACCTTTCCGTGTAAGATCAAACCCGAACCGAACACGCAGCACCCGGAGGACAGCGACGAGAGTCTGTCGGACGACGATTCCCAGCACCACCGCAGCGAGCTGACGCGACGGCCGTCGTACAATAAGATCTTCACCGAGATCAGCGGTCCGGACATGAGCGGTAAATCCGGGGGACGATCTCTCCACTAGACACACACCCACTCGAACACATCTCTGTCGCTCCTTAAACCACTATATCGCCTAACAATCCAACGCATCGCTAAGCTGATCGCCCCTCATCGTTCATTCCACGATGCACTTGCGCCTGGCGATCGTTCAACCACTCCCAGCACTTCCATATCGCTGGGGAATCGGTCAGTCCATTAGACACCATTCATTTCCCAGTGTTTGTAACCCCATAATCACGTTCCCCGTTCATCTTGTACAGTAGCGGTTGGCTAAGTAACACTGTAAACACTCGTTGTAGTAATGCGCTTTAGCAAATGATCCATATCAAAATCGTTAATTTCGAGGAATATAGATTATATTCTCGCCACAAACCTTGCCACAAAAACTGGCATTTACTATTTAATCAGAGAAGTTTATAGTCCAATTTGCTCAGTTGATCAGTTAACGATTTTTATAAAATCGTTATTGTAAATATTTAAAGACCTCTACGGTAAACATGTACATACAACACTCATTAGGTTGTTAATGTTTATAAGGCGACGTTTCGAACAATGCAATAATAAGATTATCTGGCCCAAACGTTTTAATCTATACCTATTGAAGCTAAAGATAATAACCAGAATAAAATAAAGACTGAATAAAAGGACATTTAATATACATTTTCAAAGCTCACAATTATTTGCACTCAAAACATATTAGGATAGTATACTTTCTTTGAGCCTTGCATATATTACCATTGCAGTCGTGTTGAAAACATAGTTTTTTTTTTTTAAATCTTATGAAACAGAGCATAGAGGTAGAAATAATGCAAACCAGTTTGTTCACACTGAGTGTTTTTGTTTGGATCTCAACTGTATTTGTACATACAACGCATAGATTGTGAAGGACTACGCGCCATGTTTTCTGTACACCCACCATTAGGAATGGCATTTGAGGCAGCCGTACAACAGGGAACCCCGCCCCCTTTCTGACGCCCCCATTATCATTTGGTTGATGTTGTTGTTGATGTTGCTTTAACAAAGTGAAAATAATGAAAGATAAACAAAAGGACGGAAAACTTGGCCTGAGAATGGGCAGACAAGCGGACGCGTTGTAGAGTTTCCACGGTTCTCCAATTCTCTCCTGTAAATAAACCTCTCACTCGCACACCCACACACTCTCGCGTACTCTTTCACCAACTCTCACACACACACACACACACACACACCATGTGCATAGACAGGGAGAGAAGGCAGCAACAATAATGATTTATTTTTATAATAATTTAAGCATTACAACTATTGGTGCTGTCTTCTTCGCCGCCTTTCTCTATCTCTCCCGCCCTCCCTCTCTCTCTTTCGCCGCCTCTCTGTCGTTGTTGTTGTTGCTGTAATCGCTGTTGTTGTTGTTGTTGTGGTTGCTGCTGCTGTTGCCGTTGTTACACACACAACCCATCATGCCCAATATTAAATAGTATTAACCGTTAATCAAAAGCTTTTCTCCACTCTCTTTGACTAACCAATCTACCTATCTCGCTCGCTCGCTCGCTCGCCGTTCTCGCTCGCACACACCACTCAAGTTCATAAACCAAACCAAACCAAATCTAAAAAAAAAAACAAATCAATCCGAAATTTCAAAACTTCCAATTGAAAGCTGAAAAATGGAAAATATGTTTTCTTATAATTTTTTACTGTTGTTTTTTTTTCATTGTTTTCTTTTCCAATGCCTTCCTCCACCAAACCCACAACAAAAAAAATATATATCTATATATCAAATTCAATTATGTCCTGAACAACAACAACAACTACAACAACTCAACAACAAACAACAACTAAACCCCCAAACCGAATTCGAATCGGAATCGAACTCGAAACCGAAACCGAAACCGAACTCCAACTCGAATCGAAACGAAACCCATCCCAGGCGCATCGCTTCCCATGTCCGACGGCGTGCTCAATTCCCAGCTGGCGGGGACCGGAGCGGGGGGCAATGCGGCGAACAGCTCCCTGATGCAATTGGATCCCACGTACTACCTGCACAATCGGATGTCCTACAACACCAGTAATAGCCCAGCTCCAAAACTAGCTTGTAGCGCTATATACATATACATATGTAGTTGCGAATTGGCAGGACACTTGTAAATCGAACTGGAATCGCGGGGTCTTTCAACTTTAAGTTCTCGAGTTCTCGAGCTGGATTTAGGCGATGAATTAGCGGCACGTGGAGCACTCATGGAACGTATTCATCGTCTATCTACAGCATATACATACATAAATTGATCATTTTGAGAATGCTTCAGAGATTCTATGAATTCAAATATTCAAATAGCTCCATTCATGCTGGCATTATTTTCGGTTTTTATTCAAATGAATTGGTTGAACATGATTATGGTTAAACATTTTTGCATGTAATTTGTGTTAGCATCCAAGTGAAAACCCAAATCACCAAAAACCGACTAGCGAAAGCGAAGTATAAAATGAGTATCAAATTCAGTTCGAGTTACAGAGGGTTCCGCTTTGGGTTGATATGCACACAACGCTTATAGATCACTGATCATCCCTATCCTTGAATCCTTGTGTCCTTGTTTTACAGACAACAGCGGCATTGCGGAGGATCAGACCCGTAAGCGCGAAATCCGGCTGCAGAAGAACAGGGAGGCGGCGCGCGAGTGCCGGCGCAAGAAGAAGGAGTACATCAAGTGCCTGGAGAATCGAGTGGCGGTGCTAGAGAACCAAAACAAAGCGCTCATCGAGGAGCTGAAGTCGCTCAAGGAGCTCTACTGTCAGACCAAGAACGATTGAATGTGGGCGGGGCTCTGGCGCCGCCTGCGCCTCCGCCTCCCGTTACGGCTATGGTTGCGGATACGGATACGGATACGGTTACGGCGACGACTGCGCTGCGGTTCCGCTTCATTCTGTTCTGGACAACGCCCGACAGCAGCGATGATGGCTCGATCCGATCATCGCCGTGGGCCGGCCGCATATCATGACTTCTATTACGTATAGGATGCTCGTATGTGGGTAGCGTGTACAATATGAACTGTGTGTCGAGGGATCGTGTTTGTTGTTGGAACGCCGCGGACGGGCCGAAGCGCGATGGGACGGGCAGAGGGTCGGGTCCATCTGCCGGACACACCATGTAATTATGTTTGTAATTTAAAGATGTAATATTATGTTTATGATTTAGTTTACGCCTTAGTTTATTCGCTAACTTAACGATACTGAAGTTTACCTACGAACATGTGTTTCTGTAACCTAAGACCTTTCACCACACCTACCCTACCTACTACACACACACCTATTGTAATTAAATTTTTTGTTTTACCTAATTCGTAATTGATGCAGGACGTGCGTGTCTAGCGAAAGTGTTTTTTCTTAGCGAATTGTTGTAAGCCAATATGTCAGGATATAGTCAACCAGCACTCCCAGACCCACAGAACCCCCAAACCCACAGAAGCCCCAAACCCACAGAAGCCCCAACCCACCACCACCACCACCACCACCACGGATGGTGGTCTGTCCAGACAGAAAGGATAGATGGGAGCGGGCGAATGGGTTTTCCGAGCCTCCCAATTCAAATTGTTTAGAAATCGCAAGTTCCACTTGATTTATTATGTGTGTGTGTGTCTATGCGTGCTACACGTGTGTGCCGGCCAATTTAATGTGTAAGATTAGTCTTAGATCGAGCATCCAATCCATCTGGGATTCGGGATTTGAGCATGGAGCATGGAATTAATTGTTAAGACACTTTGTTACATCATTTTAAACGAACCGCAGCTCCACAAGGAACCCGGTCTATATGCAACTCCACGCTGAGTACGCGAATCCAGTTTTGGAATCGAGGCGAATCATCGAAAGGAGGGATCTTGGCCGGGACACACGTGTGGATGCAGATGCATGTGTATGTGCATTATATATGCATACATACATATATATATATATATTTATACATATATAGAAAGCAAACACTCTCGTTATCTCTTGTGATCGACTCAGTTGTTGTTATGAATGGTAGAAAACAGACGAAGGGAAATTGAGAAATGGAGAAATGGATAAATACGATAATACGATTAATGATGCATTCGGGGGACAGAGATCGAACTTTTTTATCTAGCGTAGCGCAACGGAAACAATGTCAAAACGAAGCACCGGAAACGGAAATGAAACCAGAGGACAACTTGCATGTATATCGCTCTATTTTTGATGTCCGAATCCAAATTTTCGCAAAATAGGAAAGCAACGTAAACAAGAAGTAAACCGAAACACAGAAACAGAAACAAAAACAAAAACAAGAACCCATAAAAAACGAAACGCAAGTGCAGAGATCAGCTTTTTTCGTTGGCCAAGTCAGGGGAGGGAGGGAGGGGGATGGGGGGGGGGGGGGGAACGCTGAAAAGGGCAAATAAAGCAAACAAAAGTTGCATTCAAGAAAGTAAATAAATATTTTTATTGTCATTGCATAATTCTTAAGCTAGTACTTTTAATAACTAAATCGTAAGCGCGGAACAACAAAGTAAATGAAAACACAAAGGATAAGCCACAGCCCAAAAACAAAATGGGATTCAAAATAAATCGCGTGCAGGAACTAAAAGGAAAGAAAAATCTGTAGAAATTACAATATTGTTATAAATATTTGTCTCAATGAGAAATCAAACGAAAACAAGCAACAAACAAAAGAAAAAACAAACCAACAACAAAGAAAATATACATTAAAAAATCAATAAAAAATATTTGAACAAATTTGAATGCATTTTCATGGATATAGTGCTATTGGATCAACATAGTGCTATAGAAGGGAACGAGCGTTTGTTCCAGATACGCAGCTGGATGTTGGAAAGGACCCACATCCAAAACTGTAGTAGCATGCCCCATCTGGAATCCAAATTGAAGCTTCCGACGGCATCCGTTTCACAGAATAATTTAATATTAAGTACTCACACAGCACACAGACTACAAGATACGAATAGATACAAAAAGTACAAATGCGGTTGGATGCGGTTGGGATTACAATTATAAATACGTGTAGTAGATCAGTCATAGCGAGTATTAGCCGGTAGGATCCCGCGGAGTCTACGAGATGAACAGGTAAAGGACGAAGGTGCCCAAGCCGATGTAGTGGCTGAGATAGCCAGCCTGTTGCCAGTGCCGCAAGAAGGAGTCGCTGTCCTCGCCGACCTCGAGGGCATCGCCCTGCAGCACGACGCCCAGATAGGCCAGGTGGAAGATGGCCAGCGCCGTGAATGCCAGATTGGTCATCCTCACCAGCCAGTGGGAGACGGAGCTCGCCCGCCGCTTGCTGGGGCAGTGGCTATAACGACATCGCTCCTTGCCCGGACAGAGATTGGCAGTGATGCAGGCATTCAGGAGGCTTGCGAGCTGCCGCCTGAGCAGCGATTCACCTTCGCCCAGGAGCGCCAGCGAGATGAGCACCACGTAGATGCGCAGATCCATGCCGTGCAGCAGGCTGGACACCAGATAGGTGCAGAAGACGGCCAGCAGGGTGCGTCCACTTGAGCTGGTCGAGATTGGCTTGCAGGACGCGTAGATGTACCGCTTGAGCCACTCGTGCATGGGAATGTTCCAGCTCCTGACCAGTGAGCTGATCGAGCGCGGAAACTCGATGAGCCAGGGCTGCGAGACCAACGGACCCAGCATATCCGACTCCTTGGTGGCACCGTCCAGCCGCTGATCGGAGGCCACCAGCAGGGCCTGCGCCATGATGCCCACAAAGTAGTGGCTGGTGCGCACACTCAGTGCATCCCAGTACATGACCAGGAAGTGCGATCTGTCCCCGAAGAAGTCACTTAGCGCCGGCGCCACGCAGTTGGACACGGTCACGGCCAGCACGCAGAACACGACGTTGGGCAAGAGGCGACGCAGGCTGACCATCCAGCTGTTCCTGGGCACCAGGCAGTCCATGTAGCAGCCGAAGCTCACCCAGGGCCCCAAGGCGCAGGTGGCCGGACTGTATATGTAACCGAGGTAGGCGAACGGACCCGGAATCCTCGCCTGCAGCTGCCCACTGGCGGTCAGATCGAATCCCAGCGAGATGAGCTTCATATTGACCACCATCTGGATGCCGCGCAGTTGAGGCCAGTCACTGCGCCGCCGCCAAATGAGAAGTTCGTACAGGAACTGGCTGCCCACGGTTAGTACAGCCAGAGCTTGAGCTCCTCTTCGACCCAGACGCAACAGCTGGAGCAGCAGGTAGCCCACGGCGGCCAGCAGTAGCAGGAGGAGCAGCCGGTAGCCCACGGTGAATTGCAGAATAATCAAGCCGCAAGCGAAATGGAGCAAGTGCAGCGGTGCCAGGCTGGTGAGGCGTCTACGCTGCGAGTACAGGAGGCACAGGAGGCGGCACAGCAGGCAGAGGAGCAGCATGGGCGCCACATACTGCATGACCTGCAGCACAGATGGCTGCACGCAGCTCTGCAGGCTCTCGAGAAGTCGCCCGGCCAGCTCCAGGATTCCATGTCCATGTACAACCACCTCCTCCTCATCGTCGCCGAAATAGTAATCCTCCTCACTGTCCGGATGGCCAAACCTGTAGTCCAAGCTGCCGGCCGTCTCCTCGTCGTCGTCCTCCTCCACCTCCTCGTCCAGATCAATGTAGTCCGATTCCTCCTCGAAGTACTGGTAATCCATCGCCGGCCGCCCAAAGCCAATCCAATCCGGGGGAATCAAGGAAAAACCCGGAAATCGGCGAATATGGAATTATTCACGAAGAATATACCGCGCAATATACCGAATATACCACATCAGTGGCTTCGAATTTTCAGCTAGCTTATAGCTAAGCGAAAAATACCAGTCACCAAACAGTGTTCACTTAATTTAATCGTAGTACATTGACTTACATGTATAAAAATGTTTGTTTTGTTGCCTTATTGATGGAACAGTAATTGAGCAGCTCAGAAATCGTTATTTTTATGAGTTGTTGCTTGCACAGTTTTTAGCGCTTTTTCAACCTGGCTCAGCAAATGTAGCAATCCTGCTACGGTCACACTTCAGATAGTAAATAAACCATTTTGAACTATTCAACTATTTATTTACATTTTCCAAAGCCCAGTCCAGGCAACTCCGTTGAAATGACGCGCCACGCTCGAAACTGCACGGCCGGAGCCGTATACACGTACAACGAGAAAAAGCGGGACGCGGCGGAGTCCGGCTACGGAACGAATGCCCAGCGCCTGGGCAAGGATTCGGTGAAATCCTTTGACTGCTGCTCCCTGACGCTGCAGCCGTGTCGCAGGCCGGTGATCACCAAGGATGGCTACCTGTTCGACAAGGAGTCCATACTGCAGTACATCGTGACCAAGAAGAACGAGTACAGCCGCCGGCTGAAGGAGTACGAGCGTCTGAGGCGCGCGGAGGAGGATCAACTGAGCCAGGAGGCCAACAGCAAGCAGCAGGCGCGCATGGAGCGCTTCGTCAATGCCGAGAAGCCAGCGATGACGCCCGCCCACTCCTCCGCCGCTGCCAGCGAGAAGCCATCGACTTCTAACGCCGCTGCTGCAGCTACATCTGCATCCTCGTCCGCATCCTCGATTTCCAACATGACCAATGGGCACGAGAAGAAGCTGCCCAGCTTCTGGCTGCCCTCCGAGTGCCCCAATGCTGGGGTGGCCAAGGCCCAGAAGCCCGACGCCACCATCTACTGCCCGGTGTCGCAGCAACCTCTGCGTGTCAAGGATCTGATCGATGTCAAGTTCACGCTGCTCAAGGACGGCGACTCGAAGCGCTCGCTAATTGCCAAGGAGGCGCGCTACATGTGCCCCATTACCCACGACGTGCTCAGCAATGCGGTGCCCTGCGCTGTGCTGCGTCCCACGTGAGTTCTCGCTGGGATTTCGCTTCGAAAACCCTTTATAGTTACGTTTTCACTACAGTGGCGATGTGGTGACCATGGAGTGCGTGGAGCGACTGATCCGGAAGGACATGATCCATCCGCTCACAGATCGCAAGCTGAAGGAGAAGGACATCATTCCCCTGCAGCGAGTAAGTGCATCTAGACTAGCGCAGCTTTCCTGTATTGATACGGTTTCTCGACTACTTTACAGGGCGGCACTGGCTATGCAACGACGAACGACAACCTCCAGGCCAAGGAAAAACGACCCATGCTCCAGGTCTAAGGCGAATTTATCTAAACCTCAGCTACCCTAAGACTACTTCAATAGGCAATTCATCATTTTAGCTATAGCAAAGTAAAAATATCAATTATTTGTTCAGTTTTTAAACAATAATTGTATACATCATCACTTAAATGATATATATATGTATCTTTTCCAATTGTAACATTTTGTTAATTGCACAAAATGAATAACAAAATAAATTAAACCATTTATATTCCGAATTTTACAATGAAACAAACTACAAATGTTTGTTTGAAGATTTCCAAGCACACTTTGACCAGAGTTTTTCAGGATTTCCGTTGAGTTAGGCGGATCTACGCCAGTACTTTGATATTTCATATATACATAGCTATAAATAAAATGATGAATCCTTTATTTAAGATATGGCAAGCTTTGGAAGAGCCCCATCAAATGAAAACACTCCCATCTTGGGGTTAAGGTATAATATATTCTTTATGCATAATTGTAACGTGTAATGTAAGTTGAAGAAGCTGCAGCTGGCGGAATGTGGGCGGGAGGCCGAATACGTCATCTAGATACGTCGCTCCTGCTGGTGGCTGGTCGTCCACGTCCAGTTCCACGTCCACTAGGCCGCCTGCACCGACTGCTTCTGCGAGGAGCTGATCTTGTCGCCCAGACTCAACGCCATGCCCTGTTTGCGAAAAACATAACCCGAATTGGAAAGTTTAAGATGCTCGGATGGTTTGTGCCCGTTCGTGCTCACCTGACTCTTGGCGCGAATGCGTATGTGTCCCGTCACCTTGGAATCGGGATCATCCACAGGCTTCTCGATACTCAGATTGGCCAAAGCATTCTCTCCGAAAATGGACCTGCAACGAGGGGGAATGGGAGGAGTTAGTGCTGGCTACTCTCGAGTGGGCGTTCAACCGGATACTCACTTAGCGTACATGTTGGCGGCCATGAAGCCGCACTGGCCGGACAGCGCCTTCTCCGGCGTGAGGCACTTCATGTTGGTGCTCTTCAGCAGGTGCTTGAGATATTCGTGCAGGTCGGTGAAGCTGGTGTTGACGGTAACCTTGTTCTCCCACTCAAAGTCCTGCCACATTTGGCGGAACTCGGTGTCCGTGCAGCTGGCCGGAATGATGTAGTCCATGATGTCGATGTGTATGGTATTGAGCACCACCACATTCGTGTTCAGGGCTGTGTCGTAAACTGTACAGGGAACAGGGCACCATAAGTTTTGTGCATGCACTTCAACAAGCAATCTATTCTGACTACTCACCGATATTGCCGAAGATGATGCCGTTCTCTGTGGAGGAGACCTTTACGTTGGCCTTGATGTTGCAGAAGTCGTGCGGAGCGAGGACCACTGGATGCGGGCGCTCCACCAGCTTAAGATCGCCCAACGTGGCCAGTTCCAGTGTGCAGTTTTGTAGCGTGTCGTCTGAAAGTGATTTAAATGAATGCAAGCGATTCCCCCTGGCGGCGGTTGAAGAATGCACTACTCACTGGTCTGGTTGACGATCAGCACGTCCAGGACAATGTCGTACTGATTCACATTGACATAGGCCTCCGCGTAGACGGGGTCCGAGAAGCCAGTCAGCTGAGTGACCTTGTTGAGCTTGCTGTTCGGCGAGGCCACGTCGCTCAGCTGGGCGTTCTTGCTGCCCGCCAGCGCCTGGTTCAGACTGGACTCGAACACGTTCTCGCCCAGCTGATTGTCGCGTCCATTCGAGAGCTGTGCGAAGAGCACCGGATCGTCTGGCTGCACCTTGGCGGTGGCCTTTTGCTTATCCTTCAGCATGCGCTGGTCCTCATCCTGCTGGGCATCCAGCATCTTGCCCAGAGCCTCGCGGCAGTAGAGTGTGAAGACGGACACGGCCTCCGGCGTGCGTTCGCTCAGCGTGCGCAGGCAGACAAAGATGCGATCGGTGTCATCGTTGGTAATGGGCTTGCTGGGGAAACCAGACTTGCCCAGGTGCAGTATCGAGCTCATGATCAGCATCACCTGCGTGGTCAGCCGATTCTGGGCACGCGCCTCCGTCTCCAGCTCCGCGAAGCGCAGTGCCAGCTTGGTCAACGTGGCGGATAAAGCGGCGCCGATGAAGAAGTCGCCGTCCATCAAGTACTGACGCAATGGCGGACGTTTCTCCGCCTTGGCCACCCTGCAAAAGGCATAAGCTAGCGTTAGAAAACCTTTTCAACTTAAAAAAGCATTGCTTAAGCTATTCACGTTGAGAAACTATTTTTTGGGTGCTACGTATTGAGATGACTCATCAACAAACATTGGTGAACAACAATAAGTGAGCAACAAATAGCGCGGCAGAGCTAAAGACATTTTATCAGTGTAAGCTGATGCAATGTTTCGAGCTGAGTTGGTGGCGTTGAAAGTGGTACACGTTGCCAGTGGTACTTACGGGGCCAGACTGTAGGCACTCTGGGTGGCATAGGTTCCATCGGAGGTGACCTTGTTGCTGGCGTTTCCGGAGCCGGAGCCCTCTGTGGCGGATCCAGCTGCATTTCCGCCTGCGGATCCCTGCTGCTGCTTCTGCTCCTCGGTCTGATCCCCGGACAAGCGGCGCTGCTCCGCCTCCACCATGGGCACTTCCCCCAGCGTCTGCTGTATGACGGCGATCACCTCGAGGATTTGGGAGCCCTCAACGTATTCACCCAGAATCCAAACGGCGGCGCGATGAATCTTGGAGGACTTTATCTGCGGGAAGGCCTCAATCAAATGCTCAATGATGAGGGCGCGCAGGGCGGGGAACTTCTGGATGGCCTCGCGTATGAAGATCAACACATCGGCGGCGGCTAGTTCATTCGTATCGGAGAGGAATTCAACAAGTACGGGTATAACATTGGCGGCCACGTCGGGAAACTTAATGGAGCAGGTGTGCAGGGTGCGGACGAGCAGCTGCCTGTACTTGCCAGTATCCTCGTGCTCCACGTTATGCGTCTTGGCCACTTCCTTCTTGAGGACCAGCACCATTTCACCAATATTACGCGAATAGACCAAGTCCAAGGCCAGCGCAAGTGTCTTCCTGCGCACCTCGATGTCTGGAGCGGCCAGAACGCGCAGAACGTCCATTACCAGGTCCTGCATCACCTTCTCCATGCCCTCGTGCTCCTTCATGGCCACCAGGCGATCCAGCACGATCAGTTTGACGTTGTTGTCGCTCTCCTTCACCACCAGTTCGATGTAGCAACTGGCCGCCGCCTTGATGGCCGTGGGCGCCAGCGAGAGCGTTATCAGTGTGCCAGCGGACTCGTATCTCACCGCATTCGAGCTGGAGTTCAGTAGGTTGTAGATGCAGCGAATGAATCGCGAACGCTCGGCGGGATTGGCATGGCACACCTTGTAGATCAGCTCGACGATGACCAGCTGCAGTATGTCGCCGAATGTGTGCACCTGGTCGATGCAGCTGGCCAGATAGTTGAGCGCACGCTCCTGATCCGCATGCAGCAGCATGAGGAAGGCGTTACGCTTGCAGCTCATGTCCTGCTGCGTGTCCAGGAAGCTGGCAATCAGCTCCGGCCCGTCGGGCACCAGCCAATCGAAGTTTTTGTATATGGTAAAGATGGCCAGCACGGCATTCCGTCGCACATACGAGTGCCGGTGATCCAGGCACGCGCGTATTGCCGGCATCAGTGGCTCCAGCAGCTCTGGCTCCTTCAGCTTGCAGAGGAAGCGCAGCGTGGAGCCGCGCAGAAACTCATTGGGATGCTGCAGATCCTTCCTGTACGCATCGCACACCAGAATCATCTCCTGCAGCAGCTTCCCGTCCGCCGATGTCTTTGGCACAATTTCCCAAAAGATCAGCAGCAGCTTCTTGATCGTATGATTCTGCACCGGCAGCACGAACCTGATGATGGTCATGATCAGGCCCGGATACCGCTCCCCATTCAGGAGCAGCTTGATCACCCGCTTCAGCGTCTCGATCTTCACGTTTGTGTCGCCCTTCTCGAGATCCTGCTTCAGTTGCATCTCGTTGGGCACCTCCAGGTCCGGCGAGTTGATTATCGTGTAGCACGGCACTTGCGACGTCATCGTGGCTGCCTTTTCCTATCGCTTGTTTACCTCGTTTCCCAAGTTACAAATATTTTTTATTTGTAATTTTTTTGGTCTCGACGTGTCACAATGTTCGCAATGGGTGTGACCGTGCGTGGCGGCGTGCGAGAATACCGCGCAAATGCAGCCAGGGCTGCGTAGCGCTCTAGCCGGGCCTCGCACCCAATTCGGTTAACAGAGCTCTGTTGTGCGCATTTGGCGCGCTTTTCAAACGCTTCGCAAACGCTTTTCAAATGTTTTTCAAACGCGTTTCAAACGATTGCAAACGCTTTTCAAATGCTTTTCAAACGCTTTCAAACGCTTTTCAAACGCTTTTCAAACGCTTTGCAAACGCTTTGCCGCGTACGCTGCCAAACATGGCGATTTACCACATTTTGGCTTCAGCATATTGCACTTAAAAGCACAAACAGTAGTAGTGCATTTAGGCGCCACAAATGTGCAGATCGCAATGTATTCATTGCTGTAAACTAACAGTGCATTTTGGCGCCTTTCCGTCAGTTTGAAATTGAAAAAATTGTAGATTAGTTGGGCCTCATTGATGAAACTTTAAGTAAATGCAGATAAAAAGGAGTCACAAAAACATACTTCAAATCGCTGTTGATGCAGAAAATGATGCCCTCTTAAAAGTGTAATATTTAAGTCTTAAAAATATGTATGTAATAATATTTATAATGCTCAGTTGTGTTTTGTTTGTGAAAATATTACCTCAAAATTGCACTGCCTGAAAAACATCGTTGTATGTGCAATTTTCACTTAAAATAAGTAGGTGGCTGTGCCTTATTTGTATGGCATACTCTCCCTTGATGAATGCGTTTTCCGTGCGCTTAAATAATGCAACGAACCTTTTTCCGCTGACAACAGACTTTGCGATTTTGTGCCTATTACCTGGCTGCAGATAGCCTCCGTGCCAGTGGACTGCTGATAAGAGGCCACCCCGGGCTGATGATGCTGGAAAAAATCCCCAACCCATTGCGTTCTGGGTAGATTCCCGTCCGATCCGCGGCTCCTGACCTTGCCCAGTTCCAGGAACGCGAAGCCGGCATAATAAGCAATCTACATTATTCGGTTTCTGCTCGATTCCACTAGAAAGATCCCCGCTCACGCCCACGCTCACGCCCACGCCAGTTGCCATTGTGATCTCGTTTTGCAGTTCATCATTCAATTGCCGCCCAGCCACGCCCCTTCCTCGACCAGGAGGCACGGCCCGCATTTTAAGCAGGTCGAGAATTCTCTGGCGGATCTGGACACTTCCCAAGTTCCTCTCCCAGCTCCTACTGCACTGAGCCGCTGCCGGTGACTAGCTAGGTGATCCCATCGTGGAACAGGTTCTGTGCCCGGCCTGAATCAACAAATGCCGTCGTGATAGCGGGCGAAATTCAAGTAAATAAAACTAGAGAAAAATGCAAATGCGAGCGATGTGCGAATGCCGAATACCCTCACTTTTGGAAGATGCCTCAATCCGACATTATAGTGCGTTTTAAGGATATAAAACAAATAAGGCATCTTAAAGAGAGAAATATTTCTGGGTTTTTGAACTTTGATCACAGTACAACATTCAAAGCATAGGAAGGTTGATATATGTATGTATGTACATTGTGTACCTAACATATACGAGTAGCTATCGTAGTTATACATCCGATCCACAATATCCAAGAACATCCCCTCGCAGAGTATAATAAAAAAAGGCAATCACTCTTAATTTGTTTACTGCCACGAAAAGTAAATTTAAAGCAGCCAAATCATTAGATGAATGCAAATCAAGAGCGAGTGAAAAACTGAGGATCCAGCACAATGGCAACCAAGTGGCTGCTGGGTGAGTGGGCCTAAGGGCTCGAATGGCATGATTTATGGCGGACTTGTGTGCACAGGGTGGCGGACCACCCCTGTTGTGAGGCGACGAGGAGGTGGCCCAACCGGTTACAGCAACTATATAGTACAATAGTCGACTAGATGGGCTTGAACCAGTTTATTTGGCAGGGTGCGGAGTGGGTTCTTAGGAACTGAAGGCCCCAGTGCAGCGGGCAGCGCATTTATATAACACCATAGCTACCCCCACACCAAGTGCGAGGCGGTGCGGTGGCTTGGGATCACTCAGGGATCAGTCGGATCGCGCATAGTATATGGCTTGATCGATTAGGGGATCAAGTGCCAAGACAATTAATCGACAAGACAATTTCGACTTTTGCGAACGCTTCTTAACTAAGTTATTTCCATGACTATATATAGTTTGGTAATTCTTAGGAATATTTTTCCACCCTGTGATGTTAAGATACCATGTTATGATGTACAGATTCTTCACTTAATATATAGAATATATATATATGAAAAAAATGACTATTTGTACAGATTTCCCAGCTGAAGCGTTTCTAGAGAATGTGCTTAAGAGATTAGTGCGTATGGCTAAATCACTTCTGTCAAGAGAAAGCCATGTTTGAGTATTGCCAAGTTCTAGAACTAACTACCAAACACAAGTTGGCGGGTCGAACTTAAGGTAGATCATGGACTAGAGTGCCATATTAGTTGCCCAAACTCGTTTGCCGGCGTCTAGGCCTGGATTGCCGCCCACTCACTCACGCGTTTCCTCGGGGAAGAACCGGTCGCCTGGCCTGCCTTTCTTTCTTTCTTATTATTGTTATTATTATTATCGTTAGTATTGTGCCTCCTTGTCGCCGGACAATCGTATATACATGTGTATGTACATAGATGCGAAAGAGAACAAGCACGAGTGCAAAACTCAAAAAGCAGCACAACTGGGTTGGGTGGCTATAAAAGCCAACAGCCGGCTGCGGATTCTCCACAGTCGAGCCTCAACTGTTTCTGAGATGATGTCGCCGAGTAGAACCCACACCTGGCTGCCACTGGCGGTGGCGGTGGCCGGCCTGCTGCTGATCCTTGGAGCGCAGTCCTCCCGGGCGGAGGAACCCATTTGTATGTGAATCCCCGCTGCATCGCCAGCTGCAGCCATCCCCAAGGGCAGTTGAATCTATTTTGTACATACCCCCGCAGATCGCCTGTGTGTGCCGCAGATCTATTTGGCCGAGTGCCAGCAGCTGCTGGCCGATCCCTCGGAGGCGGGCATCCGCATGGAGTGCGTGGCTGGACGGGATCGGGTGGACTGCCTGGAGCTGATCGAGCAGCGCAAGGCCGATGTGCTGGCCACGGAGCCGGAGGACATGTACATTGCCTATCATCGCAAGAACGAGGACTATCGCGTGATCTCCGAGATCCGTACGCAGCAGGACAAGGATGGTAAGTGCCGGTGACTAATGGATTCGAAGGACTCGAAGGACATCATTGCTCATTTGTCGACAGCCGCCTTCCGCTACGAGGGCATTATCCTGGTGAAGAAGGACTCCCCCATCCGCACCCTGCAGCAGCTGCGTGGCGCCAAGTCCTGCCACACAGGATTCGGCCGCAACGTGGGCTACAAGATCCCCATCACCAAGCTGAAGAACACGCACATCCTGAAGGTGTCCGCCGATCCGCAGATCTCCGCCACGGAGCGCGAACTAAAGTCGCTGTCCGAGTTCTTCACGCAGTCGTGCCTGGTGGGCACGTACTCCACGCACCCGGACACGGATCGCCTGCTGAAGAAGAAGTACTCGAATCTGTGCGCCCTGTGCGAGAAGCCGGAGCAGTGCAACTATCCGGACAAGTTCAGCGGCTATGACGGCGCCATTCGCTGCCTGGACAAGGGCCAGGGCCAGGTGGCCTTCTCCAAGGTGCAGTACATCAAGAAGTACTTTGGCCTGCCGGGTGCTGGCCCAGATGCGCCGCCGGCGGAGGGCAATCCGGAGAACTTTGAGTATCTGTGCGAGGATGGCAGCCGGCGCCCGGTCACCGGACCCGCCTGCTCCTGGGCCCAGCGCCCCTGGAGCGGCTACATCTCCAACGAGCAGGCCGTCCACAACTCAGAGCAGCTGCACCAGCTGCAGTCGCGTCTGGAGCGCTTCTTCGCCAATGGACTGCAGGCGCAGAACAAGGACGCCGCCGCCCATCTGCTCATCCAGCCGAATGCCGTGTACCACAGCAAGGATGCCGCCATCGATCCCAAGGTCTATTTGGAGCGTGCCGGCTACAAGGATGTGATCGAGCGCGATGGCAGTGCCATCAGGAAGATCCGCCTGTGCGCCCAGAACGACGACGAGTTCGCCAAGTGCCAGGCGCTGCACCAGGCTGCCTACGCCCGCGACGCTCGTCCGGAACTCGAGTGCGTTCAGTCCACCGATTGCGTGCTGGCTCTGGCCAAGAAGGAGGCGGACTTGGCCATTGTTCGCGGTGCTGGCTACGCGGACGCCCGTACCAATCAACTGCAGCCAATCGTCTACGAGCAGAGGGCCCAGGATGATGTCCTGGTGGCGATCGCACCGCCCGGTCTTACGCGGGAGGCCCTCCAGCAGGCGGGCATGTAAGTGTAATCTCTCCTACCCGGACGATCGATAGATCACTCTACAAACTCTTCCTTCCAATATCCCCTTAGCAAATTCGATGAGCATTGCGGACGATCCCGTGCCGCCGCCGCCTTGTTGAACAAGCGACGTGGCCTGGACGCCTGCCGTGCGTCGTCCAGTGCCGATGGCGTGGTACAGATCGTGCCCGCCTCCGAGCTGGAGCAGCACAAGGACGCGCAGCTGCTGTGCCCCAGCTTGGAGCGACGACCGGTCACCGACTTCCGTGACTGCAACGTGGACGTGCAGCTGCCCCGGGCCATCTTCATCCGCTCGGACACCACCAGCGTGGAGCAGGAGACAGTGAAGCACCTGTTCTCCCTGATCTCCGACAAGTTTGGAGCCCGCGGCAAGTTGGTGGACGTTTTCGCTCTGTTCGGCGAGTTCCAGCAGGGCAAGAAGAATGTGTATTTCAATGTAAGTGATCTAATTGCCATACCTATGCTTCGGATTTGAGAATGTACTTTCTCCGCAGGACAAAGCCGTGCAGCTCACCACGGAGATCAAGAACGAAATCCAGAACGAGCATATCTACTCGGATCTCCAGTGCGATGCTAACAAGATCGGCAAGCATTGAGCAGATTATATATCCCCCAACTGTCTGCATCAATAAACTTTAACACGAACATAGCTAGAAAGCAACCACGTTTTAATCGTAGTAATGAAACCATCATTGGATCGGTTCCCAAAATACAAAATTCCTAGTTTTCGAACATTGAAGAGAAGACTTGTAGGATTCATGCAACTATCCAAGTGAATTATCCGGCTTTGATTGGATAAAAGGGTTCTCAGCGATGCTGTCGAAAAGTTTCCCAGTTGATTGGTTTAACAACTCTCATGAATTATTCAAAACGAAATGTTCTCTTTCAATTACAGCAATTTATGGTTTTAATTTAAAAAAAATACACATTATATGTATGGAACCAGCTAATGTATAATGTATATATCGTATATGGTATATAGTTTCACATATCTGTGCTCGGGTAAAATCGCCAGGGAAAATCGTACGTTTCACAATTGCTTCGACCACGGTGTGGATTTCCGGTATGGGTTTGGGGTTTGGGGTTTGGGGTTTGGGACCTAGGATTTTGGGCTTAGGGTTCGGGTTAAGGGTTAACGGGCTTCTTGGGACAATGGGGAAGTTTGAGAGTAAAATTCGTTTGATCCAAACATTCCTGCTGGGGAAGGGCATCTGCCTGCTGGTGGCATCTAGTCCTCGGAGGCATCGCGCACGGCCTGCTCGGTGGAAGACTCGGCACCGCTGGGCGTCTCCTCCTCCTCCGAATAGTCCTCGTCATGGGTGTGGGTCACCACGGTGGGCGTCGACGGACGAGTGTGCACAATGGAGCTCTGGAACAGGAAAGGTTGCGATTTAGCATGATCAAGAACAGGGGTATAGTTAATCAAGGACTTACGGCGCGATGCAAGTCCTTGGGATCTTTAACGTGCTCGGTGCCCGCCACAATGCGCGCCGACTCATCCGGCGATGCTGCCACCGATGCGGAACCCGTGACCGGGGGAACAGGGCCCAGGGGCGGAGGCGGCTGATGGGCCTGATCGTGGGCCACCGTCGACTCATGGGGCAGGAGCATGGCCGGAGCTCGGAACATGTACGAGAAGGGGTAGTAGATGAGGTTGAGCAGGGTGGCCGCATAGACGTCGGCATACCGCACCACCTGGCTGGAGAAGAAGGTCTGGCGCGAGCCGGAGCGGAAGAGTGAGCCCATCATGCCGTAGGACATGTCCATCTTATGCGTCACATCGCGGATGCAGGTGCGCAGCTGCGAAATGTCCGGCTTGACCTTGGCGCTCGAATCGAGATCCCTGTAGAGGTCGCCCAGCTTGATGTCCAGGTTCTGTAGCTCCGCGAACAGCTGGCACTCATCCGTCCACACGTGCAGCTCCCTCACCAGCTCGGGCACAATCAGGAAGGTGCGCCAGCCTCGGATCTTCTTCGATTTGAGAATATCGCCAAAGATGTGATCGCCCACATAGAGCACGTCCTTGCCCTTGGCGTTGATGAACTTGGTGAACAGCTCGCAGGAGCCACCGGAATAGACCTGACCCGGCTGCAGGGGTCCAACGTGGGTGCCGATCTTCAGGCTGCCGGTCTTCGAGTCCACCTGCCGCAAAACGGTGCCCTCGTCGAAGAAGAGCGGCTTGCGGGCATCCACCACGATCACATCGAAGTAGGTCTTCCAGTCGCGGTGCGGCTCATCCGGGGTGGCGCCATGGGGGAAATCAAACAGGTAGGTCATGATCTCGTTGGTGTACGTATAGTCGCTGTTGGTCAGCATGAAGAGCTTGGCGCCCGACTCCCGGATGCGCGAAAGGACCGTGGGCAAGCGCTCGTCCTTCTTCACATAGTGTGCCATATTCTGGTGGATGGAGCAGTGTCATTAAGTATATTCAGGATCTTCACTTAGGCAACCATGTGGCCATGTGGCCATGTGACCATGTGACCATATGGCCCTGGCAGTAAACCCAACTCACCTGCGTGGTGCGACGCTTCAGGTCGCCATCGGAATGCACCCAGTCGACGGCACGTCGCACATCCTGGAAAATTGACTTGTAGGTAAAAAGTAAATCGCCAGCTTTGATGCCGCGCTCAACGCTGTCGGGTGAAAAGAATGAAGAGGAGAAAGTGGTGAAAGGGGAATAGAAGAGCAGCAGAGGGGCAGTAGATCAGAAGGTAGGAACTAGGAATAGTCTTCAATCGATGGGCCATAGACAAGGACACTCAGGAGCAATGTGTTCTAAGGAGCAATCCAAACTTACCGCACAAAATCGCTGCTGTTGGTTAGAAAGTCGACGAGACAGGCAAGTAGATAGGTTTCAGGAAGATTGAAGAGTGTATTCAGGACATAGACACGCGACTCGTCCAGTTTCAAGAACTTGTTGGGGTACAACTCGTACACCTGGTGACTGAAGCAAGGGCATCACACGTAAGTGTGTTTAAGTTAAGTTAAGTTAGGTTAAGTGATTTAGGGCAACTCCACTACTTACTGCTTGATGAACTCAAAGCCATGAACGCAGACCAGGATGTTGCCGTAGGCATCCACTTTCAGCAGATTCCCGTAGAGAGTATCGAACCACAGGCCGCGAACTGGAAAGGTGGGATCGTACTCGAACTGCAGTATCTCCTTGGGATAGCCCATGAAGACCAGACGCTCCTTGACCAGGTTGAAGCCCAGCTGCTCATACTGCGGCGACTTGTACTCTGTTCGGAATAGATGGTCATCATTACATCATCGGATATGCGCTAGATACCAGGTTAGTATCGATTCCACCCACCTGCCAAGGTGTAGTCCATATCGAAGCCATAGTACTTGATGTTCTCCAAATGCAGCGATCGGTTCACAAACACTCTGCAAGCGAAATAAACAAGCGACTATATGAATATTATTATGTTGCAGAACTTTGGGCGTTAAATAAAATGTTACCACTACTAAACGAAGCAGCTGCAATCTCAACTAGTACTTCTAGTCAACTATTACGGTCTATTTGTAGTAATTACCCCAATAGTTATACAGATTATAGAACATATGCTTCTTGTAATAACATGTAATTGAATATATCAATTATTTTGTGACTCATTTCATTTGCAATGGCAATTATCACGTGCCAATTGCGTTTAATGTTTAGTCTGGTAATAAGTTAGTAATTCCATCAGTCAATGATGTGACTAAGGTGGATCATGTCTAGAAGACTAATCGCTGTGGCTGATCATTCGATCGGTTATGGGTTATCATATCGATGGGTTATCAGTAGTTAGCAAGGGAATGGGGAGGGGCGTGAAAAACTAGCATCAGCTTGCCTTGAGCGGGAAAATTTGCGCATGGGAATGGCGTGAAAATCGTTTGACATTCAGTTTTCAACTTTGTCTGGGCTCTTTGACGGTGGCTTTTCCATTTTCCGCCAGCCGAAGGCGTTGCTCGGTCTCAATTCGTTGCGGCTTCGACTGCGGCCAGCAATTAGTGTTGAAAAGTTGTTGTGGGCGGGCTTGGGCTGCCACGCCCCTTGCGCCTTCAACAGACAGCATATGCCACGCCCCTTTGCGGGTAAAACTCATTAGCGGGATGAGCGTGGACAAAATGTTTTGAGATACCCTCGTTCAGTAATTTTTTTTTGGGCTTTCCATTTCCATTCCCATTCCCATTCACTGGATGTCTTCGATTTATCATGGCTGGAAAACTATGCACTTTTCATGCTCCCATCCTTCGTTGTTCCCCGCTGAACTACATGCATACATATTTTAAATATATTTCTTAATGTCTGTCGGATCAATAATTCGATTAATCATGGCTGGGCGGGATTATGCCAACCACCCCCTCTGTTTGGCAAAAAGAGCATTTCAGTTTCGGTTTTTTGGCCTAATTCGTAGTCTCTACTTATTTTTTAGGTTTTTTTTTTTTTTTTTTTTTTTTTTTTTTTTTTTTTTTTGAAGGGAGTGTGTGTGGGGGACAGTTTTTTATATGTGTGCTGGGTGTCCATGCTGTGCGTTTATTTATTCTGCTGTCCCCTTTTTGGCAATTCTGGTCCACTTGAACATTTGCCAAATAAGCGAAAAAGTTGCATCCTCTGCGGGGCTCCTCGTCCTGCCTCTCCTGACCAATTTCCCTCTTCGTGTTGGCCAACTTTGTTGGTTCATCTTCGTTGGTCGCAGGCTGCTGGCATGACCCTTTTGTTGCTTTCGCCAACCCCCCAACCCCAATTCGAACTGAATGCATAAATCTGAGACGAAACACACGCCGCACACATCCAACGAATTTCGCAGCAATAATTAATTTTTCCAGTTCCCAATTTGCCAGCCAAGAATCTCGCTGACTCTTAAACGTTGCATGGACCACGAGATGATGGACCACATTTAGTAATCAAATTGAAAATTTAATATGATGAGACTAATGCCAAAACTTGTGGCACCACTTAAGAGCAGAATGCCCAACTAATTGCCGCAATGATTTTAAAATGCACATTCGGCATTATTCACAGACCATGGCAACCAACACGAATTCGAGGTCAAAAGGTACAGATTTGCCGCTTTGCCGCAAAAAAAAAAAAAAAAAAAAAAAAAAAAAAAAAAAGCGGAGGGGTGACTAAACGGATTAATTAGAGGGTATTGTCGACGGTTCGTCGAGGGTAAAAATAGGCTAATATGTGCATAAATGAAATTTCGCTAATCCGCCGCCTGTATGGGTTAATTGTCTAATTGTCACCACCGCCAGAGGATCTAAAAATACGCAAAAAATTTCCCGTGCCTGGGAAATAGTGAAATAGTTAGATTGAGTGCCCAGATTATTGATTGTGAGCTGATAGAGATACATATGTATGTACATATGTATGTATGCCATCATCATCATTCGATGTTTGCATGCTGGGTACACGCTGCGTATGAGCAATGTTTTTGAGAAAATTCGCAAGTTCTGCATGTATGTACACGTATGTACATGTATGTACACGTCTGTATGTATTGATTTGCCTAGGCGGCAGTACGATGGATATTCGCCTTCCATTTGCATTGATAACAAACGGCGAAACTCTGTTTTGCAAATTCAGTGCTCAAGTGCGTCAACGAACTGATTGGCAGGGCTTTGTTTGCACCGCCAGGCGATGCGATCAACATTTTCCAACGACGACGAAAGGTCATCGGTGCACATTCGCATCTCGCACACACACAGTGCACATTAGCTGCGAGGTGTTTTTTGTTTTTCTGTTTTATTAGCTGATTATATTTTGTTCATAATCGGTCCATTGACACTGGCTGAATCAGAGCGTTTATATTGTAACATTTGAAATATTGTGCCTATGCTGGTGATTGGCAAAAGAAGAACATAATATTGTTTAATCATTTGCTGTATTACCAATGAAATAACATGGTTACTGGAGTCATGACATCTCTGTACTTAAATATCTGACTGATTTAGACAAAGCTATGAATAGCTTTTCATTTTACGATTTTCCGCCAACTTCGCTGCAAGGATTTCGATAGCTGATTTGTGGAAACAGGACCTCAACTCCTGAAAACTCCTCATCCACAATATGTGAGAGGTTCGGGACAGTTTTAAGTTGAAAAGTAGTCTAAACCCATCTAGTGCAAGTCCAAGTAAGCCTGTTTAGACCGCAAATTCGTAAAGTCCGCATTGAAAAGCCATAGAATGTCTACTAGTTTGATAGCAAAACACCTATTCGTACATAAGAACCACGGTTTTCCGCGGATATTCACCAATATCCACTGTGCTCCAGCTCCAGTAAGACTTACGCATGATGTGGCTGCTGCAGTAGCCAGCACAAGGACGCCTTCGATGTGGCTGCAGTTGCTCCGTCTCCTGGCGGCATCTTAGTGTCCGTGACAGCTGTCTGGGGCATGCCACTGCCACTGCCACTGCCACCGCCACTGCAAGTGGCACTTGCAGCCGGGGAATCCCCAGCTCGGTAGCAGCCAGTGGCATTCAAAGTTCCAGCACAGTTGCCGTTGCTCAAGTTGTTATTATTATGCATTGTTAACTTGTTTACGCTCCCGGACAGCGAAATGAAAGTGGGTAAAGTGCCAAGAGTGGTCGCTGGTCGATGGTCGGTGGAAATTGCTTTGCTCAAGTGCGAATTTCCCTCCTATTCTTCTTTTGGCTGTCGAAAATGGGAATTTATGGCCGAATGCTTATCGCTGTCGTAGTTTCGCAGTTTATCCGTTGCCCCTTCCCTTCGAGCGATTGGCCCTGCCAGTTGGTCTGCCCGTCAAGGATTGTCAATTGGAGTTGTCCACGTCCTTGCTGCATCAACGGCAGCGGATGGAGCAGCAGTGGGTTTATTGTGCCATTTGCTGGCGCTGTTGATTAGATTCAGCTGATCGTGCTGCCACTGCGTCCCAGGGAGCACATAATGGCCATAACTCAACCAGCCACCCGCCACCCGCCCCCCATCCATTGGCCATGGCCAAATTGCATTGCATTCGCATGTAAAATCAAAATTCACATCATGCCAATGGTAGTTTATCAATTTGGCTGCCATTCCCCCATCCCGTGCTCCATTGAGTAACCATTTGTGCCCCGTTTTTGCAACACTATATACTCGCTTGTTTGGACACGTGCTAACTAGCACCAAGTGGTGGGCAACGTTGCGTATGCGTCATGCTACGTAATCCCCATAGTAAAAGTGCTGCAGTTCTATTTTAGAACATCATCAGCAAATGACACCTAGCCCTCCAACGCATCATCATCATCACCATCACCATCACCATCGCCAGCTGCATCGGAATTCTCCCCACTGCAGCTGGCAGTGGACTCGCCACTCTGCTGGACCAGCTGCTGACGCACTGCAGCTGCCACGTGCCACTGCCCCGTTTTGGAGGCGAAACAAAACCCGAGCCAGGAGCACAATAACTGGCGAGATGGTTTGTGGGGCAGCTGGGGTTACAGGGTCAGCAGCAGCATTCTGCTCTATTTCTATCTATTCCGGTCTATACGTGCACAGTTAACGCCCGGACAAACAGGCCATCAATAATGATAAACTTATCACCAATGGGGCACTCAACGACTTTCGATAATTCAAACTGAAGTAGCTGCTATTTCAGGTATTTAATAAATGTACAGAAATAAATTAATTAGATTTAAGCTACGAATTTAAGTGTTGAACTTGATAAGGAGTGTGCATATGTGCATAAGAGTCAAACAAATGAAGGAGAAATCAAAATCTCTTAAAGATCATAAAGTTGTACAAATAATCTGGGTGCTAAGGCAATCTTTTTCCCCAAATCCATGTTACTTTAATTGTTTGTTTTTTAATTTTTTTTCTCGAAATCCCTCGGCTATCAATCAGTGCCAACAAGCCCTGATTGTTGATGCTAAGCTCTTTCCATCGACGGGCTCTTTAAATTCAATTATAAGCGTATCGACATTTTTTGATACAAGGCCAAAAGTAATCCCCTCTCCTTCTCCCAAATACCACACACACACACATAGCACACACACGCATCGGAAAACTCAATTCAGCCACAAGGTCGTGTCAGTATCTTATAAGCGTCCTTTGGTGTTTTGGCTCCAATTAAAATCAAAATGCCAAACAAAAACAACCGAGGTGTGGCTACAAAGCTCACGAGATGCTGGGCATGAACAGTTGGAGCAGTTGGGGCAGCTGGAGCAGCTGGAGGAGCTGGAGGAGCTGGGGGCGCAGTATCCAGTATCCCATCATCAAAGCCTCTGACCAACGAGCAGCGGTCACCTACGTGGTCCAGGACAGCGCAATTGGGCGATAATTGACTTAATAAGCATAACCACAAAACCAAATAGCCAGTGCCCAACACGCACATGCCCATTTGTGGACACCAGAGCTGCACATGTGCTGCTGCTACACTGGACATCCGGGAATGCCTATTGGATTCACTTTGGGAATCCCCCAGCAGGGATTTCCCCAGAAGCACACAGTTGTGTTTCAAATGAGGATTGATTTCCATTACAAAGCAAAATAATTTATATTATTTATATATAAAATAATATATACTTATAGCATGCAACCATCTTCTCTCATTTCACTAATATCACTTCCAGGCCAATATGTATCCATATTCCATATAGGAACTACCTATCTGCAGTGTTTGATGCATTAGGACCCCAGCCTAATAATGTTATATAGAACACAGCACAGAGCTATCCAAGCTTGCAGTTCATAGTTTTGCTGACCAGTGTAGCCTGTCCGGAGCACTGTGACAAAGCAATTCGCATTTCACTTCCGACACGAGTTTACGTCTAATTAAGACCTTAATTGCCAGCCACACACACACACACACACAGAAGCACACACACTTGCGAATAAAAGACCAAGACGCTGGGATAGGGAGTAGGGAGATCTTGGCACAGACGCACTATAATCGAGTCCTGGCCACCAAAAGCGGAGAGAATCGCCCGGACTGGGCTCGAGGCGAACACGAACTGAGCCCCCCCCAAAAAAAAGCGTAATCCAAACAAGCCGCCGCACTCGAGTGCCACGCCGGACACCGGCATGGGCACCATCCACTTGGAACCGGGACCGGACCCATCATAGTCATGCGTGGCCCACCATTCTGATGGTGGTGCTCGCTGCTCGCTGCTCTTCTATTCAGCTGTTTTGTACTTTTTCATTATTTTTTTACATATTTTTTTTTTTATTTTTTTTTTTTTTTTTTTTTATATTTGCGCATTGAAGGCGACTCGGTGGCAAACACTTTCAATTTCAGTGTCAGGGGGGCTTGATTGCGTGCGACCTTGGCAGACCGCTGAAGGGTTCCGATGAATGGCGGTGATGGCGGTGGGGATGGGCGGCCGGTTGGCTTAATAGATGGGCCCCCCGTAATTGATTGAGGGCGGCTTAGTATGTGAATGCGACGGACCTAATTAGGCAGCAAGGGCTGAGCAATGCTGGCCCGCATCCTCGCCAGCGATGCTGGGGCGTTCCATTTAGATCTAAACGAACTTAATCAAATTGCATTGTGCCCGAGGTTAATCCAATTTCCGAGACCCCCCCCCCCCCCCACTCCCCACACGCCCCCTTTGAACGACATGAAAGAGCAGCCGACAGATTTAGACTCCCGTTATATATTTGGCATCGTTTCAAGGTAACTACTGTTCCATCCAGTTCGTCAGTTCCGTGGCTCGGTGGTCCTACATTTTGAAGAAATCGTCGGAGTCCTCGAGATCGGACCAATCGTCAAACATATGACCCTCGATATCCTCGTAAACCAAGCCCATCGAAGGCATGAGGTAGAAGGGATCGGGTCTGCGACGGCACCGCTCCACGATGTTGGCCACCTTCTCTAAGCGCTGCAGCACACCCAGGAGCTTGTTGCGTGTCTCCAGAAACTTCCACCTCACCAATTCCTCTGAGCTAGTAATGGACTCCTGGCTTGTGGGACGGAAGGCGGGCATGTGCCTGTAGTAGCGCATTATTAGCACAGGTCCTTTCCGAGACAGTTCATACAGCCAGGGCTGACAGGATGGACGGTTCTTCAATTGGTATACAGTCATTCTAGTCTAGTCGATGTGTTCAGTTCGGTTAACAATTGTCAAAAAAAGAAAGGACAGTGTGACCAAGTGGAATACTATAGTTCTGCTTCTACTAGGGTTACCACAATCTTCAATCGGGTTCCATATTGGAGTAAACCATGAAAACAATATTGCCACAGTTACGAATATGTAATATTGGCCACTTACTCAAGAAAGAAATATTCAAAATCCCTATCGAAACGGTTTACTTAATCAGCAACATGTTGTTTTTTCCAAAAAACAGCAATATAAATGAGATATATATTACAAAAGTGACGAGTGGAATATATTAAATATATTTCAAAGAACTTTCGGTTGAATTGAGCGATTGCAGAGTGACCAGCGTACAGGTGCAACAGTTGGGCCATTGCGGGCCAGTGTGACCATTACATATTAAAGCTAAGGTTGTAAGCTGTCAGCCTTAAGCCTTTCGACCAGCAACCACAATTGCGGCCAAGACACGCGTTTGGGACATTGTCGAATGCCAAGTTGCAGTCAACTGTTGGAGAACTTTTTGTGCACCTGTAGCTGGAGGAGGAGCAGGAGAGATTCCTGCTTCTGTGCCCTGTCCTGCTCGCTCCTCCAGCGAAGGATCCTGGCACACGTTCTGCACGCGTTGGCAGCGCTCAGTCGAAGGTGCAAATTGTTATTTGCATTTAAATGACGCAATGCCAAGGCGAGTCAAGGCCATCGAGTGCACAGGACCACGCCCACTAATCATCTGCTGTCAGTTTGCATAAAAGTCATAAACAAAAGTCGCGACATAATCGAGGACGAAATGCCAAATTAAATTCTACATTGACCACAAAATGGATGTATTATATATACAATTGTATCTGCAATGCCCGGCCAAAAACACACATACACAGATGCAGTTACAGATATGTACATATACATCATATATACATACATCAGCATTTGTACGCCGATATATTCATGGGCTTTTGCAAATATGGGAGGATTTTCCAATTTGCAAATGTGACATTTGCCGCAAATGTTGTTTATTTTCTGGCATTTCCCATTAATCAAATAATTTAGCCTGCGTCCAATCAAAACATAATCAGCTACGGTGGGCGAAGGGGCAAAGGGGCGAAGGGGCGTGGCTCGGACCGACCTTGACTTTGATTTGGATTTCGTGTGGGCGGGCGGCGGTAAACGGAAAAGAGTGTATCATTTGAATTTCTATATCCATACACATATACATATGTACATATACATATGTATGCTAAGTACAGAAAGCGTATGAGTTTATAAAGCTATCATTATATATAATATAATAAAATGTATTTATTTTATTTGCCAGCAGCGCAATTTCTACCGAAATTTAAGTATCTACAAATCTACAAATTCTTCCAGTTCTTTGTGCGCTTCGAATGAATTTATTTATTTGCTTATCGTAACTTAGTGCTGCATCACTCAGTTATCTGGATCCTTTGTGCTAATACAATGCATATTTGTTTATGTTTTATTCATATTCTATTCACATAGGCCAGCGCCAGAAATAAGGTGCGTAAATGTAAAACGGCCTTGAAAATATACTTGTATGCTTTGTAAAGTACATTACATACATTTAAAATGACATTTTAAAAAAATGACAAGTTAAAAATACAAATATAACAAGCGCAGATTTGCAATTCAAGCATGGCACATAATGTTTTTGTTTTACAGATTTCCGATTCAGCTTATTAAAATGTAGTAGAAACAATGGTTAAATGTATGCCTCAAACAGGAAAATTTCTTATTAACACGCCCTATTCGCAGCACTGGAACATGTGCATAAATTAGCAATTGAAACGATAATAATAATAATAATAATAATAATGGGTTTGCTATAAAAGTTGCGGCAATTAAATTGGAAAATTGGAAAAGCCAGTGGCATCTGTGTGTATGGCGAGCAGAAAAGGCAAGCTCGTTTTAAAATAAATTTAGCATGTGAATTTCAATGAAATGCAAATTGCATTAAAGTTTTTCCTGCTGCGGCTGCTGCAGTGGCTCCTCGTCCCCGTCCCCGTCCCTGTCCCCTACCTCTTCCTTTTTGCATTTCCATGGCCATGCCACGCCCCCTTCCTCTGGCCATACTCGTCCTCCGCCTGTCGTGAATGTTCGCGGCGTTTCCGTTTCCGGCTACGCAATAAAAGTTCCCAGCTACGTGACCCTCGCGGAGGCGAACGGAGAAGGGATGAAGGATCTGGGCTCTGGGCTCTGGGATTGTTGGAGCGGCGGAGCAGCGGAGGAGCACGAGGAGGGCAGGTCATGTCTGATTTAAGACAATCATGGGAAGCTGGCTAAAGGTGAAGTTGGCCGAGAGACAGGTACAGGTACAAAGAACGAGCGAACAGGGGGACCAAGTGGAGGCAGTGGGACCAAGTGGAGGCAGTGGGGCAGTGGGTAACATTGTTTGCATTCGAATGCGCCAAAGGGAGCATGGGTTAAGAGCCGTGGGGCAGATGTGGCAGGTCACGTAGCTGCAGCGGAATTAAGACCCAGCCAGCGGCCAAGGGTTAAGCGCAATAATGGCGCCTTGAGAAACATATTGCCAAGCAAACGAGCCCCAAACGATGATGATTGAGGCATCGCCATCGAGCCCAGGCCAACTGCTGTGATTGCAGGCGGAGATTAGGCCGGCGGCGACTCATTAAGTCAACTGGCTAAGCGTTGACAGCCAGAAATTTGCATTAATTGACACACAAGCGAGGAAATCAAATAAACCGAAATTAAATGATCGAACGAGGGGCGGCGCACGAAGTGCGCGGAAAAGTGGGAAAGCGGGAAAGTGGCAGCAATTAGGCAGCCTGCCAATTAAATAGGGGGGAAATGTAAAACTGTGCTGCTCTGCCATGGTCAAGGGCATGTTCATAACTGTAAACAGCTGTTAGTCTTGTCAAATAGTAGCAACGCCCCCTTCCCCCTTCCCCCCTCCCCGACCACCGCCCACCTCTTGACCCCAAGATGACCTCTCGAAATTACGGCGATAAGAGCAGCCATCGTATCTGAGTTGAAAGCTCGGAAAACCAAAAACTATAGCCAAAGGTTTGCCACGTATTTTGGCACTACATAGTCATGCTAATAAATACGCCAGGTGATATAATACATACATACATATACATATATCACTACTAATCCGGAGTGCGTGTGAGTCACAGTGACGGAAAGATAAGGCGGAATGTTTCCATCAAGAGTACAGGGTATACCGTGAATAACTATACTATATATGTTCAGTTGCTGAATTACGGGACACTAAGTACTTTTTTAGCATAGGCCATATACATACGTGTATGTATGTACATACATATGTATGTCAAGTAACCCTTTAAACTAATGCAGTATTCAAAGTACTAGCACAAAGAAGTAAATGTAAATACGTAAATGTTCATTCCAGAAACATCCGAACTGAATGATGATTCATTCTGGAACATATTATACATACGTATTCAATGAGGCTTAAAACAGCATAGTTTTCTTATTATCATATTATATGTATATGCCTTCATAGTAACAAATATCTTTAGAAGCATGAATGGTTAAACAAAGGAGCCATTATTTGATAGCGAACAAAGGGCAGCATGTTCAAAGAATAAAAACAAGACAATGCTATGGGATCAGTTTGGATTTACGTCACAATTACAGATCATCACTTATGTATATTGTTTGAATATTAATAACAATAAAGCTGCGTAACGATCCATCCAGAATCGTCTAAAATATCTCTAACACGAAATAAGCTATTCAAACTTAGGATCAAAGTCCAGTTCGGAACTTTAGGCGTATCATTGATGCATATGTACGTGTATGTTGCATATGATGCAAGTATGATGAGTTATTTTGCATTGATCATCAAGTATTTATCACTCCCTTTTAACATAACACTCTGAGTACCCAAACTTTCCCATAGATATCAAGAAACTTCAACGAACGAGAGGCTATGACGGTATAAATCGATTCCTTGTTTACAATTACTTAAGTTACAATAAAATATTTCCAACACCTAAATGATATGCCTGATATGGAAATTATGTTTCCCCTTTCCGTTGAAAACTAGAGCATAGTTTCAAGTGCTCTATGTGAAGTTAGCGGATTTCTTTTTGGGACCCAATGGGATAGCATTTCCCGCCGATCTGCTCACCTGTGACCCAGTTCTCGCTTGTGACCATGGTAGCCGGCGGTTATATCCGTGCCCACGGCCAGTCCATTGAGCACCGACTGATCCATGTCGGTTTCGCCGATCGTCTGCGTGCGTTCCCGTTCTTTTTCCCGCTTGGCGTTGATCGTGGCGGCGACTGGACTGGAACTGGGACTGGGACTGGGACTGGAAGTGGATGTGGGCTTGGATTTGGAACTGGAAGTCGGGCTGGAGCTGGAGCTGGAGCTGCTGTTGGAATGTTTCTGCAGCGGCTGCTGCTGCTGCTGCTGCTGCTGCTGCTTTTGCTTTGGCTGTGGCATTTTGGCGCTGCCGCGGATTACAAGGCCACAAATGCTGCGCCGCGTCGCTGCTGCTGGTTAAGCTCTTTCGCCCAGTGGGCGTGGAAAGTTGGTCGGCGCGGGTGTGTTGGCGGTGGTGCTGGTAGAGCGTTAAGTATCTTATCAGCTGTTATTTTGGCGGACGCCGACGTCACAGAAATCTGGAGTTGGAATGGATCTGACTGATCGTGTACGTGGCGTCGATCGATTGTTTGGAAAATTCGGCGTGCGATATACAAAAAAAAAAAACAAACAACAAAACAAAACAAAAAGTTTGGATATTCGGGATATTTTATCTACGATTCGTATTCGAATGCGAATTCGGTATTCGGATTTCCCACTCGGCTGGCAAAATAAAATTCCGAACGATTTCGGTCAACGTTCGAAATTCAACTGAAAGTGCAATGTGGAAATGGAGGAAGGAAGCGGCGGCAGAGCCCAAAAAGAGGCCTCGAACAGCGAGAGAGAGTGAGAGAGAGAGAGACGGGGGTCGAGCCCCAACTCTCTCCGTTTTCAATACTGAAGGCAGAGCGTCGGCGTCGAAAGCTCTGCTCTCTCTCTTTCTCGCTCTCTCTGTGTCTAGCTATCCACCATACCCCACACCGCCAGCCAAACAAGCACACTAACACTCACTTTTGTTGTTGCTGCTTTAGACGGTGTCAACGTAGACCATTCAGTTGTTGTTTTGATGCCTTTTATGCAATAAATACAAAATGTTTTCTACTTTGTTTTGCTACCCATCACTCAGCGACGGAATGATCGATCAGGCGATCACTCACACCGAAAAAAGAGAAAGAGCGATCTCTCATTTCTATGACTTTCTCATGTTCAAACAGCGTCTTTATGATGCCACTGCACTTTTTCCTGCGATCATATGCAAATGCATCTTGATTTGCTTAGCTTTCTTCTGTTAGTTCAAAACTAATAGGTGCTAGGCAAGCCTTGGAATATTAATCTACTATTACTCAAACGTTTTTAACGCGTTACTTCAATTTTCGAGAATTTGATCAAAATTTGATTGGGCATGAGCGTAAATGAGCGTAAATTAAAAAATTCTAAACTCGATAAGTCAGCCTGCTTAGTGTGGCATACCTCTAAAGGTTTCTACATATAAATTTATAAATTTATTTTTTTTTTAATTTTGTTGTCCTTTTTAATGTTGTACAAATTCAAAAAAATTCAAAAAATGTCTCAAGGCTAATGTTCTCAGCTCCATAACTCAACTTATCTTAATCGGATTTTAAAGTGGCATACCTCTAAATGTTTGTGGAGCAATTCTCCAAAAATCTGCATTCAAATTTAGAAATTTATTTTTTTTTAATTTTTTGTACTTTTTTTGTTGTCAAAATTAAAAAAAATTCAAAAAATGTCCCAAGCCTGAAGTTCTCAGCTCCATAACTCAACTTATCTTCATGGGATTTTAAAGTGGCATACCTCTAAATGTTTCTAGCGCAATTCTCTAAAAATCTGTATTCAAATTTAGAAATTAATTTTTTTTAATTTTTTTTTTAGTTTTTTTGTTGAAAAATTCAAAAAAATTCAAAAAATGTCTCAAGGCTGAAGTTCTACACTCCATAAGTCAACTTATCTTCATCGGATTTTAAAGTGGCATACCTCTAAATGTTTCTGGCGCAATTCTCCAAAAATCTGCATTCAAATTTTGAAAAAAATTTTTTTTTAATTTTGTTGTCCCTTTTTTGTTGTAAAAATTCAACAAATGTCCCAGGGCTGAAGTTTTCAGCTCCATAACTCAACTTATCTTCATCGGATTTTAAAGTGGCATACCTCTTAATGTTTGTGGCGCAATTCTGTAAAAATCTGCATTCAAATTTAGAAATTTATTTTTTTTTTTAAATTTTTTTGTAATTTTTTTGATTTCTGTTGTAGAAATTCAAGAAATGTCCCAACGAAGTGAAATTCAAGAAATGTCCCAACGCTGAAGTTCTAAACTCCATAACTCAACTTATATTCGGATTTTGAAGCTTAAACGTGTTGTTCAGATTCAGATACATTTCACCGAAGTGATCGCAAATCATTTTCAGTGTACAGGGTGTCGGCGCTTCGACACCGCCAGCTCTGCGGTTTATCTTCACGCGCTGCTTGCTCAGTCAAAAATAGCTTCTATGGCCAAACAAGCACGAATAAGCCAAACCACTACAATGACTACACCCACTTGTGCGCATGGAAATTTAAGTGTGTCAGTCTTGGATTGGAAATGCTTGGAAAGCGGCAAAGAAATGAAATTATGCACATAAAACTCAGCCACACACAGCTGAGGTGGAGCAAATAGCTCTGCAACTATTTCCTTATCTTCACGGCGAAAACAAGTGGCTTACACAGCGAGAAAAAGCCTACAGTGCATTTTCAAATGTACATATATGTTAAATGTACATACATGTATAATGATTGAACACAACTGCAGGCTTTCCAAGTTTATGTCTAGTCTTAAATATTTAAAACACAAATTGGAAATGGAAAACAATAGCTAGTGCGACTAGACTTTTATTTAAAATTACATGTTTTGGATGTACAATTGTGGCCGCATCTGTTCTTAAATAGTTTTGTGCCACACTCTTACTATTTATGGCAACAAGCCCACGCACCCAGCAGGCAACTAGTTCAATTGAGTTAAAAAGACTGAGAGCAGATAGAGTAAAATTCGATTTTTAGAATGTAAATGTAAAATGTGAATGCTGTTCCACTTGGCGTATATACATACACTATGTACATACATACATATGCAATATTACAAAAAAACACATATTACTTTTCATGTACTACGCGTGTTTTTTCCTCAGTGCAGCTGCTAATGCGTGGGGGTTCGCGACTTGGCTTAGTGGAATTTTTTGTGCGTTCTTTTGATTTTGCGCTGAGATTCCGCTGAGATACAGATACAGATAGATTCGATCGCATGCTCTCGTTTTACGAGCGGCATTGGCAACCCATAAATCCATTCGATTGCCTTTGAGTACATACATACGTGTATGTGCATATGTACATATGTACATATATGCAAATCCCTGTAACACCTCTAAATGGCAGCAGCATAAACAGCAAGACATGGCGATACAACAGCCGACCGAGACATGTGCGCATTAATTGTGGGACCAATTATGATGTGGATGGGCGAGGCGCGGTTCTCATGAATATTTCATCAGACATTTGCATATCCATCATTGCCATAAACCATACACAATACACCATACACCATACACCACGCACAATATTCCATAACACATAACACATAACACATATTTTATCTTACATTTAAGGCGCCTTTGGAGGCGGATCGTTATCAATAAGCCCATATATACATATGTACATACATATGTATACTACATAAATAGGCCTTTCTCCCATTTTGGCGAGGCGTCTCGGCCGAATACAGAGTTAAATATTCTTGAAAATTATTGCTTGCACTTTGCATCGTGTCAATGTCAATACGAACACATACGCATGTACACGTACACGTATGTATGCACACACATGCACGCAGAGATAAACGCACACTGCAGTTGCAGCTGGCACTCGAGTGGCTCCGAGTGCCCACTCACTTGCATCTACTTGCATCTACTTGCATTCAAGCCTAACAAGCAATTCAGACAGCCCCGCCCCCTGCGCCCACCACCCCTTTTTCACCCCATCCCACCACCCCGCCGCCGGCGATAAGCCACCAAAAGCGGGCGATAATGGGCGGCGTCACAAAATATTGTAATCAGCAAAAACAAAAATGGCAACAGAGACGTCTGGCGTGAGTACAATAACAACACGAAGACGCGCATACCCTGGCATTCCATAATCGAATTCCTACTGGAAAGTTTCCTACAAAATTTCATAGTGATTATAAGCCTGAACATATATATATACATATCATAGAATTATCCAACAATATGTTTGATTTTTCCAAACCGATTATATCAGTTGATGATAACTGCCGAAAAACCATTATATTAAATTGAATTAAACTAATTTGCTGCCTGCAGGTTGTCCTACAGATTGCTGCTCAACCGCTGTGCAGACAGCCCCATATACCCCAAATTCCCAATTGGACTAATGAGGCGGCACTATCAACGTCAGGTTGTCAAGCGAATGTCCCCGATTCGTGTGGATTAACTAGCTGGTCGCTGTTTTTGCGCTTGTTGTTGTTTTGGCTGCGAGATAAGACGATAAGGCAGTGGAAAAGCGTTCGCACTTGGCATTGACCGTGGTTGATGTGAGAAATCTCTCTCGTTGGTAAAAACATCGCTTACACTGCGCAAAACCGATTTACGAAAAATATAATATGGACGCATTTTGACAAGTGGCAGCTAGTTAGCTCACCATAGCAGTAGATACATAGTTGTAGTGGGAAACTTTATAGTCGGAAACAATATCATTGGTATTCCAATACATTTGTATACCCTAAGAAATGTGTTTCGTTTCAGCTTGAACAATGAAAATGCAAAACTTTAACAATATTTTTGCGTGTGTAGTAATCTTTGCTTTGGATTTGCTCTCAGCTGCTTTGTTCGTGCGCTTTCTATGCGGCTTTAGTTCCTTTGGACTATGCCTTTCAGGTTTTTTTCATTAAAAGTGACCTACTTTCGGTAACTTGGCAACTCTTATTTGGGCAACTCACCTGTGGGCCGCATGGCGGTAATACTTTTTGGGCAGGGCCGATGTCGAACAGGGTCCTGGGGTGTTGGGTGCTGAATCACTCATCTCGCACTGAAAGTAGTCGAAATGCGGAAAATTAATGAGAGTAGCCTTATCGGTTTCCCACATAAAACACACACAAACACACACACACACACATACACGCTGCGAATTTTAAAGTAGGAAATTTGAAGAAAGAGAAATGGGTATGAGGCTGAAATTGAGAACGCAGGCAGTGCAAGCAGTGCAGGCAAAGCAATCAAAGTGCTAAGGACGAAAACAATAATATATGGATGCAAAGGGGTTGAGTGCTGAATACTGGTGCGGGGCGGCAACTCTGGCCAACCTTCTTTGACTGACGCAATCGGCACAAGTTTAATGAGTTTTGCTGCAACTGATTGATATGCTGCTGTCTACATCTATGCTACATCTTCACCTCCTGCTTTTTCTACACAGAGATTGAAAAAGTGCACAACATTAAATGTTCAATTATATAGAAGTATACATAAATATGCACGTTTTTGGAATGCTAAATGTCTCAAGGCTCAAGTCTGATATTGTATTCAAATCTTGGTAGTTTTACCACAAGCTTGCTGTTTGAATTAACTTGATATTCTACAAAGAACATTTGGATATTTTGCAAAATTTACAAATGGAAGCTATTACTTTGAATTTATTGTGAAAAATAGCAGACGTAGATCATGAATCTAGTTCTGCCCTGCCCTAAGATCCCCGAAATGATAATTTTCTAGCGTAAGAGTGTGCTCTCTCCCGCCGCTTCCGCTCAGTGTACTTACTTGGTAGGGCGGCAGGTCGCAAAAGTCCCTCTCGAAGGACTTGAGCGGATCCTGCGGCTGTGCATCCTCGTTGGGCGTGGCCTGCATTCTGCCTAAACTGGCATAGGAGCAACTTAGCCCACGGTTGCCTTTGTTCCTCCTGCTCCGCTGGCAATTTGGGGCACCAATATGGGTGGGGCGTATCCTTGAATGGGTAGTATGGCCGCCCTGGCTCTTGGGGATTTCGCCCGATTTCAGTGGAATGCGGCGGCGGCTCGCAGTAACAATTGCCACTTGGGCGGTGTGACTTGGATATCTAAAGGTGTCTGTTGTTTCGGATCTGCTTGTTAATTGGCGGTGGTACTGCAAAGTGTTTGTTAAACGGCGTAAGTTTCTCATTGCCAACTTAACCAACATGTGTGTACGTGTGTGGGTGTGCGTGTGTGTGTGTGTGTGTGTGCGTGTGTGTGTGGGAACGAACTAAAAATGCATGTGTGTGTGTGTGTGTTTGTAAGCGTGATAAAGCAATTAAGCGTTTTGGAACTTAAATCTATGATTATCTATGTAAATACATACCTGGTACTTAGAAAGTTACTCAGTAAAGTAAGACTAATAAGATGGATTGCATGAATTGTCAGCCGATCGATATGAAATTGTGTTTATGGGTGTATTTCGACAAGAGATATGTGATTTTAAAATAAACAAGACTCTTCAGTGGTGCCAGCTATATATGTACATATGTATGTGCATAATAAATTCTCTATTGTACCAAAAGCTGCATTGTTTAAAGTATCTTCCAACTTTAAGAGGTGTTTTTGAAGTGTAAAAGAGATTTATCTAAAAATTGAAATAGCATAGTATATGATAATACAAAAAAGCACGCTTTATTTGAATGCTAATTGAACGGGCTTTTCTAATCTATTTCAGGTAACCAAGATATTTTTGCCACTCATCAGATGTGCAAATGTGTCAAGTATTTCAAGATCCCTCAACCAAAACAGAGTATTTGGCTTCCTATCTGAATAGTTAATTTGTTAATAATATTTAATAGTTAATCAGCGTTCAGTTGAGTTTTTAATGAGTACACCCGGTCTTTAGGTTTCTGAAGCTGGCAATTTGTGGGCGGGCCCAAAAGTAGGCTACGCATTTTGCTCGCTCGGTTCGTCGCCCACTTCCAATGGCAACCGCTGATTAAGCGAATTTATCGTGTTTTTTTTGCTGCGTAATTGCGAAAAACAGTTTGTTGCCGCTGCAAGGTGCCGGCAAACAAAATCACATGACACCCCCGCCGCCGAATGCCACATATCGATCTATCAAAGGCCGGCAGAAGGGCAAAGGGCACAGGGCACATGGCACAGGGCAATAGTAACGCCGGCGGCGGCTCTAAAAATATGACCATGTCCATGTCCATTGGACAGCGGCAACAACATGACTCACCTTTTGGCCAGAAAACGATATCGTGAAACACAAAAACAAAAAAGAAAAACAACAAAATGGAGCAGTTTTCAGTGGGAGTTACCTTTGGGCCTAGAAGTTTTCACGTTTTGATTTATGCACTGCGAGGTCTTGCAGCTCGCTATGCTTTTCCAATATTTTCGCACTCACGCACGCGGCCGCGATTTCATAACACACTGCGCGACTGTTTTCAAAAGTTTTCCAAAATTTCCATCAAACCAATGGATAAATGGGCGGCCGAGCTGAAGAAGAAGAGGAAGACGGTGGAGGAGAAGAAGAAGAAGAGTGCGTGTGCGACAGCAAGCTCTTCCCTCCTATTTTAATTGTCTTGTCTTGTCTTTATCTCTTCGCTTGGACGGGCCGTGTACTTTTGTGTCACTTTTTTCTATTTTCGTGGACTTGCGAGCGCTTTTTCGCCTGCTTTTCCGCTTGTTTTCCTGCCAGATGATGCGATGTTTGGCATATCAACAATTTTGCTTTCCCTTCGATTTTCGTTTACATTCTGGCCTGCACTTCTGACAGTTCGAGCGCAGGCGCTCTCTCTCGACTCTCCCGACTCTCTCAAAGATAAAAGCCGACAGGCGGCGGCATGAAAAGCTCGTGTTGTTTGTAAACAATGGGACGCATTCCTTGCAGCTGGCAATGCTGCACTCTTTAATTTGGCGCGCAATTGGGGTAATTCAAAATATTTGCTGGAATTTAAATCAATCTATATCAATATACATATATATATTTGTCACACCCACTTGGGGCGTACAGGTTAATAAACTTGCGAACTTTTCTCCATATTATGTTATAATTTTGCCAAAATAGTAACAGATTTTTATTTTTTGTGTGTGCGCTGCCTAGTCGGAAAATAATTAATTAATCTTACTCTATTTTTATTCCTTGACTTGATCATATAATGTATGTGTTTCTTTTTAATTTGAAAGGCGCTTCTTATTTTCAGCACGCAATGCTGCATGCAACAACCTTCAATTGAAGAATTCACTTATCATTCAACTTGTTTGTTCATTTGGGCATACATATGTGCATATTTGCATGCAATCTGTGTTATTGAATCACCAGCATCTGCAAACTACATAAATGATATTATATTATATGTACGTGAAGCATTTAAATTTCATTTAAGAGTCTCTTTGATCGAATTTGTCACATGCTAATAGCTCTTATAGTATTGCCTTTTAATGGACCACTTTGGGAGCTATTATGGGCAGACTTTTCTGCATATGGCATTTATTTAATTACCCTTTTCAACTAAATTGTTATATGTTAATAGTTGCCTAGGATTGAACTTCTGGAGCCTGCTCCTTGTGCAATCTAAGCTGCAATAAACTTTTCTGATTCTCTAAAATTTCGCACAGATTTATCCGGTTTTTCTATATGTTTTTCTTTTCTCACCTGGTTCTCACCTGGTTCTCACCTTTCCGCTCAAGTTGCGCCAATAAATTTGTGCGCTTCCAATGCCTTTAGTACTTTACGGATTACCACACCTGCTGGAGCCACCACCACCACCACCCGCACCGCCAATTCCACCGACCTTCTCCATCCACCTCCATCCACCTCCATCCACCTCCATCCACCTCCATCCACCTCCATTCACCTCCATTGCCATTTCCTCGTATTTGAAGCCGTGCACTTCCGCTGCTCCGGCTGCTTCAGTTGGTCAAGTGGGAAGTGGTATTCCCGACTTGGCCAATGGCCATTGACCATCGTCATCATTACTCTCGTCGGCGGGTTACGCAACGCTTTTTATCAGCGCGTGCACAGTAAGAAAATATTTACATTTACTGAGACCTACAATTGAGCACAGTAATAATATTCCACATGCTACTGATTATAATAGATTTATTGATTTTAAGCTGGTTCTCTCAATACGTATACCAAATTTATGTTATTTTATATTTAACAAAAATATAACGCCTATCATTAGAAAATCTCGTGCAGCTTTTTTTTTTTTAAAAAACCAATAATACGCTGTAGTTATTCAAATGCATAACAAAACATAAACGTCTACATAATGCAAAGTGTCAACAATAAATGAAGTGTTTTTATTAAAAATAAATTACATTTAAAGCATTCAGTTCAAGATTTCGTGTTTAGATTATAAACTGTCTATGTACTATAGAGCATTTCAGAATGTTTCAGATTGTTTCAGATTGTTAAGTACATTGCAGGGGTGGGCTCTTCACCCATTTTCTCGCCGTGTAGCTTGCACATGGCACGTTGCACGTTGCACGCCGCACGCTGCACGTTGCCCGGCGGCCTGGCGGCCTTTCAATAAACCGGCCATAAAAATAAGGAGGTGCCGGGAGCGGCTTGATGCCGTTGGCTTTGTTTTCGCACTTAATGCCGCCGCCGTCGCAGCCGCAGCGCACTGAGCGTGAGGGTAAATAAAGTGAAGTGGCCTGGAAGGGACGCACTGCAGCAGCAGCTCCACCATCTCCCACCATCTCCCACCATCTCCCACCATCTCCCCGCAGCACCATCGGCAACCACTTTATAGCTGAGCCAAGCACTGGCCATCTTGCCAAAGTCCGAGTTGCCAAGTTTGCCGCTGCTGGCCAGTTAGTTTTTCCTTTTTAGGCCTTTTCCACTCGCGGGCCAAACGGGCGAAATTAAGTGAATCGGAAATGCCCCTAAAAAGATCAGGGGCTTAATGTGTTATGTGTATAATGTGTTGTCTGGATATCGACACATTTGAACTGAGTTAGGAAATACCTATGTACATAGTCTCCTATATGGGTGTTTAAAAATATATAAACAGCTCTTTAAATAATGTTACAAATAATTGAAACTAATGTAGGCTGTAATATTTTGTTGTGGTCAGCAAAACGCATTTTACACTCTAATTTATAGCAGTTATTTATATGCTATGTAAATTAAATGGTTATCGCATGTCGACATTCAAGATATTGGGATTACAAAAAGCAAAATGGCATTAATGTGTGCCAAAACACAATATTGATTGTCCGCGCTTAATTTCATTAAATCATAGATACGGCGAGAACTCAAGTACTGGGCGGGATTGTGGATTGTGGATTGTGGAAAAAGAAGGGGATCGGACCGACTGGAGGTCAGGTCGCCGCCTGCCAACGCTTGTTTACGGATTTGTGGGCCAGAAGTGCTTAATTGCCCGAAACAAGGCCCGAACCAGTTGACCATGCCCATGCCCATGTGCAATGTGCAATGTGCAATGTGCAATGTGCAATGTGCAGGGGGCAGGGGACAGCTCCCCTCGAATGTGGCCAGTTGAATTTGGCCAAAATTGCCAACGGTCGCTGCAGCTTAATTGCTTTTTGTGCCGCCCTGCTGCACTGGAGTTTTGGCTTTAATGAGGCGACGTCGACGACTTTGGGTCTGTGGTCCGCAGTGCGTATGCGTAATTAACACAGAAGCCAAACTCGCTGGCTTTGACTGATACTACACGCTGCTCTGGAGGTGGGATAAAAAAACAATATACGGGAATAACAACAGTGCCCCACCTGCAGCTCACAGCACCCGAAAACGGATGGCCTCGAGTGATATGCATGTCGGTGGATGCACCTAGATATGCGCACATATACCATCAGATACAGATACAGATACAGATACAGATACAGATACAGATATGTTTGGGGTTGGGGGAAAAGCAACAAGCAGTTCGACCCACGCCGTGGAAATACCAATGAAAGGCCGCTCTTTAACACCCGGATGGAGACGAGTTTTTCCGGAATTTTTCCAATCAATTGATAATTAAAAGATACACACGGGCAGAGGATGATACGGACAAGCTCACGGAATTTCATGCATTTTGTTCATTGAGTTTGTTTGCTTTCATCCCACATGTGCTTGCACTTTCAATTAAAACCATTTCTGGCTCAATCAAATTTTATATGAACTTCAAACAGTTTATAGAAGTGGAATATCGCTTTTCAAGATAATTAATAACTTCATTTATTTCATGTATTTTAGAACATTTGAGATCGAGCGAACTGCAATTTGAGTCTACTTCTACTACAGAGAAACTGAAACTTTGTTGGGTTAAAGATGCTCCATGTATGTAGGTTTTAAGCCATTCGAGCGCAGCTCTACAGCGGAATGCAAATGGATTCATAAATTATACAACAAGAAGCTTTAGTACCTATGAAATATGCGAATCAGGTTGTAGGGTTGTAGAATCATAACTCAGCACAATTGGCCAGGAGCCGCCTTGAGTATATCAGTGTCCATCAGCCGGATGGCAGACGAAGATGCCACAGAACCACCTCCCACCTCAAGGGAGGTGGTTGCCAAGGCCAACTGCATATGGTGGGCTTCCTGGTCCAGGCCAAACTAATAAAGCAACTCAATTGGTTGGTTGGCGAGGCGAAAAACAAGTAGAAGAAAACAGACAGTCGGCCTATTGCGAAATATTGGGGAAAACTCAATTGGAAATCCTCGCGACTGCAGGATGCTTAGTGGGCTGGATAAAAGTGGAATATCGACCAGGCAGGCAGTAAAAAATGCATAACAATAGATATTTTCCGAATTTTTTCAGAAATTTTCCAAAATTGTCAGAATTTTTTCCGAAATTTTCCGAAATTTTCCAAAATTTTCCGAATTTCTTCTAATTTTTCCGAACTTCTCCGAATTTTTCTCTGGCTCTACACATAACTACTTTTTGTAGTTTTCCCCAGGGCGCTTACTTGCTTGCCATTAAAAATGTTAATATATATATATAATATATAATATATAATATATATTATTACATCCTACTGATCTATGCAGATTCCAGAGATTCCATCCTATAAATACGCCACGAAAATGGCGGCTTGCGCATTTTTGCGGCTGCTGAGCGTCTGTGCCCCAAAAAAAGTACTTTCATGCATATGGGTGTCTACGCAAATATCAATAAAATAAACTAATTTAATTAAAAGGCCGTGGGAGTGGAGAGAGGGGCATGGGGCATGGGGCGTGGGGCGTGGGGCGTGTTGTAAGTCGAATGCAGTGTTGGGCGGCAAAAATAGGGTCACTAAGTCAATAACCCAGCTATGATTATCGAATAAATTTGGCTGGCACCCTTTAGAATTTTGAAAAAACTTTTGGTTAAGAAAACATAAGTCCTGAAAGATTTATGCATTTTCCACCTATTAAAATCAAATATTTTCAAACAAAATCGTTTGCTCACCCTCAAAAATGGTTTTTATCGTTTGCCCACCCTTAAAATATTGTTTTTATCGTTTGCCCAGCCTTAACAAAAATAATTATATTAATATCCCATAATCCGCCAGAGATCCCGCCATATTCCGCCATATTCCACCATGTCCAGTCAAAGATCCCGCCATGAAAAAAAAATAATACAAAATACAAAATGCAAAATATCAATAATGGCACATTCTTGCGTTTGGCTTGATTTTAATTATCACCTAACGAGATTGCTGGAGGAATGCCCAAGTGAATGTTTTTATATCCAAACCATATTTTTGAGCAAATTCAGATTTCTGTGCTGTAGAAACTGGGAGACAAATAAAAAACGCAGCTGGGCTTTTACAAGTTTATTACGTGCAAACCTAATAGATATGATGGAGGCCGAGTTATTTGCAGAATCGTAATACATTTAAGCCATTTATTTAAGCCATTTCGAGTCTAACGCCTCAAATCGATCATGGGCCTGTTGTTTTCGGCCAACTTGCGAAGAAGGATCTCTTGCAGACGATTTGTGAGTTGAGGACATTGCTTGACTATAAGGGTAGAAAGGCTTGGAAGTGCCAGGACCAGCTCGACGACAATCGCATCCGTGATATATGGCGAATAGGATAGGCTCAGCTTTACCAGGCGAACTAGTTTCTTCAATTTCCTTAAGCTCTCCGGCTGGAAAGACTGATTTGGTATATACAGAACAAGCAGATGGCTCATATCCGATATAATATCCAGGCCAGTGGCGCTAATAAAGCCATTCACAGCATTCGGGAACTTCAGACACCGCAGAGACCTCACATCCAAAAGGGCCATCAGGGTCCCATCCCTGAGCACAGTGGGCGTTTGGCTTGAGCAGTGGGCCTTAAGGTTTAGGCTGTGCAGGCGGCGCAGTCCTACCAGATGATGCTCATCGCCTTCCGGAAAGTCCACCGAGAGCTCGAGCCCCTTCAGGCCAGGACAAGAGCGCATCAGGTCACGACAGACAGGCCACTGGCCACCAGTCTTCAGGTCCAATGCACGCAGCTCGCGAAGTCTTGGCAGACTGCTCAGGCCGGCCAGTTGGCTTGGGCACAGAAGACTGCAGCCGGAAAGCTGCAGAGCCTCCACGGAAGGTGGTAGAAACTGGAGGAAGGACCCAGTCAACTTATCGTTGCAACGCAGATCCAGTACCTTGAGGTTGCGCAAAAAGTTCCAGTGGAAGAGGTTCTCATCCCTGAGATCGCACGCGTTCAATTGGACACAGTCGACCATGCTAAAGCAATAGCTGGGAACGAAGTCGTTCCACTGGTACTGCGACAGCGAGAATCCCACGAAGGCAATATCAGTGACCTCTGTGGGTCTGAGCGACAGTAGGCGTATGAACTCACCGAAATGCGGAAAATTTGCGGTCTCTGGACCACCGAATAAATACTTAATATCAGATCCAGAGAGGTTCACAAACAGTGTGATTTCCGCCTCCGAGAAGTCAATCAAGCTCTCCACATCGATAAATCTGCACAGCCGCTTGGAAAACCTGCGATAGACGTCCTCCAATGCTTCGCAACTGGCTGCCAGGCTGATGAGACTCTTCGTATCCAGCGACTGCAGCACTTTAAGCCAAAAATCGTCGAATTGGCAAATATCGCTGTCAGGGAAATGGGAAATGGTAAATGGGAAATGGAAAATGGGAAATGTGTAGGTGAACTGCTTGCGAATAGGGAATAGCTACCCAATACTGCGTTTTCCTCACCTGATCGAGACATGGACCATTGTTCTGGTTTCTTGATTAAGGTTTCGGTCTAAATGGCTTGTTGAAATGACTGCGATGACGCGCTGAATAAAAGTTCAGGTTAAGGAATAATTTTCACTTCGCACTGAACGATGACTTGTCGGAAATTTCAACTCTCTAATATGATAGTAAAATTATCGTTAATTTCCTTTTGGAATCGGTATTTTAGTATTTTTTTTGCGCAAGGAAATCGTTTTTTCTGCCCTGGACACTATAATCAAAGACACTAGAATACGCATGTACGCATACAGCGACAGCCGAGCACTGTATGTGTGCACACGTATGCTCATATATTGTAAATTTGACAAAATATGCCCTTCACTTCAGAAGTTTATGGACTTTCAATCTATATGATTTGTACTCTGGCAATCGAGTACAAAGTACTCTTAAGTAAAAAGTAAAAACTCTAATTTTGCATTGCCCTAACATGATAATTATTTAATTACATCATAGAAATGGTAATAGGTGAATAAATGTACATAATAATACCGAATTATTTTAATAAATTACCTTATACTAGAAAATATGTCGTTAGAGTATTCAGCTTACGACGTGGAAAATATACATATTTGATCTTAGTGATTCTTAGGTGCGCTGGTCCTGCCTCAAGAATTCAATTTTGCAATGCACAGGTTGCATATGAAGTTTTTTAACTATTTAGTATATTTATTAGTACAAATTACTAGTAAACAAGTAAAAAATATATGCATACTTCTGTAAATGATCAATTTTCAGTATTTGAAATGCAAATATTATTTTGTTGACTACATATAATATATTACAGGTAATTATTAATTGAAATATTCATGTGTAAACGGTAGCTAATTCGATCGGCGATTTTAACTAAATAATATTAAAACAAGTTCTCAAACAAATAAAATAGTCAGCGCATCAATTTTTAAATAATATTTTATTAGCTCATATTACAACGAAATTGACCAAAACATTAATCAAATTCGTTTCTTAGATCAAAATTGATATCGGACCGAAAATCGTATTCTAGCACAACCACGCACGCATGCACACTAGTGTCTTTGCTAGTGTCTTTGCTATAATAATAATAATCCCGCCATATCCCGCCAGAGATCCCGCCATATCCCGCCAGAGATCCCGCCATATCCCGCCATATCCCGCCATATCCCGCCAGAGATCCCGCCATGCTTTCGCAAAACATGCATTTATTATTTGTCACAGCATTAAAACATTAAATATTAAATATTAAATATTAAATATTAAATATTAATATATTAAATATTAAATAGGGCGAAATACAAATTTTAAAAACTGGCCAGCTCTAGACATAAATGCCATAAATGGACATAAATTCTAGTGTCTAGCCCTATCGTAATTGCATATACGCAAGCGAATGCATAAGTGCAGCACTTTGCAATTTGCAATTTGCGGTGTTTTCTTCTTTTCTTTGATTGCCGTTTGTCTCCTAATTGCCAAGTCTCCTAATTCTCCAGGGCAGAAAAACGATTTCCTTGCAAAAAAGAAAGTACTAAAATACTGATGAAATAATAATACTGAAAAGAAATTTTCCTTATACCATAAGGAAATTACTATCATATTAGAGAGTTGAAATTTCCGACAAGTCATCGTTCAGTGCGAAGTGAAAATTATTCCTTAACCTGAACTTTTATTCAGCGCGTCATCGCAGTCATTTCAACAAGCCATTTAGACCGAAACCTTAATCAAGAAACCAGAACAATGGTCCATGTCTCGATCAGGTGAGGAAAACGCAGTATTGGGTAGCTATTCCCTATTCGCAAGCAGTTCACCTACACATTTCCCATTTTCCATTTCCCATTTACCATTTCCCATTTCCCTGACAGCGATATTTGCCAATTCGACGATTTTTGGCTTAAAGTGCTGCAGTCGCTGGATACGAAGAGTCTCATCAGCCTGGCAGCCAGTTGCGAAGCATTGGAGGACGTCTATCGCAGGTTTTCCAAGCGGCTGTGCAGATTTATCGATGTGGAGAGCTTGATTGACTTCTCGGAGGCGGAAATCACACTGTTTGTGAACCTCTCTGGATCTGATATTAAGTATTTATTCGGTGGTCCAGAGACCGCAAATTTTCCGCATTTCGGTGAGTTCATACGCCTACTGTCGCTCAGACCCACAGAGGTCACTGATATTGCCTTCGTGGGATTCTCGCTGTCGCAGTACCAGTGGAACGACTTCGTTCCCAGCTATTGCTTTAGCATGGTCGACTGTGTCCAATTGAACGCGTGCGATCTCAGGGATGAGAACCTCTTCCACTGGAACTTTTTGCGCAACCTCAAGGTACTGGATCTGCGTTGCAACGATAAGTTGACTGGGTCCTTCCTCCAGTTTCTACCACCTTCCGTGGAGGCTCTGCAGCTTTCCGGCTGCAGTCTTCTGTGCCCAAGCCAACTGGCCGGCCTGAGCAGTCTGCCAAGACTTCGCGAGCTGCGTGCATTGGACCTGAAGACTGGTGGCCAGTGGCCTGTCTGTCGTGACCTGATGCGCTCTTGTCCTGGCCTGAAGGGGCTCGAGCTCTCGGTGGACTTTCCGGAAGGCGATGAGCATCATCTGGTAGGACTGCGCCGCCTGCACAGCCTAAACCTTAAGGCCCACTGCTCAAGCCAAACGCCCACTGTGCTCAGGGATGGGACCCTGATGGCCCTTTTGGATGTGAGGTCTCTGCGGTGTCTGAAGTTCCCGAATGCTGTGAATGGCTTTATTAGCGCCACTGGCCTGGATATTATATCGGATATGAGCCATCTGCTTGTTCTGTATATACCAAATCAGTCTTTCCAGCCGGAGAGCTTAAGGAAATTGAAGAAACTAGTTCGCCTGGTAAAGCTGAGCCTATCCTATTCGCCATATATCACGGATGCGATTGTCGTCGAGCTGGTCCTGGCACTTCCAAGCCTTTCTACCCTTATAGTCAAGCAATGTCCTCAACTCACAACTCGTCTGCAAGATATCCTTCTTCGCAAGTTGGCCGAAAACAACAGGCCCATGATCGATTTGAGGCGTTAGACTCGAAATGGCTTTAATAAATGGCTTAAATGTATTACGAATCTGCAAAAAACTCGGCCTCCATTATATCTATTAGGTTTGCACGTAATAAACTTGTAAAAGCCCAGCTGCGTTATTTATTTGTCTCCCCGTTTCTACAGCATAGGAATCTGAATTTGCTCAAAAATATGGTTTGGATATAAAAACATTCACTTGGGCATTCCTCCAGCAATCTCGTTAGGTGATAATTAAAATCAAGCCAAACGCAAGAATGTGCCATTATTGATATTTTGTATTTTGTATTATTTTTTTGCCCCATTTCGTTTGGCTGCTTTGAATATTCTCATTACTGCGATGTAACATTAACTGTGAGGAAAAGCCTGAAAATAATAAATGCGCAGATTACACAACAAATTAACGCAAGGGGGCGCGTGGGCGTGGCATGTCGGGGCCACTGCCCACTTGTCAAGCGTTTTCAATATCGCAGCTCTGGCATCGAGGCAAAAATAGAAAAAAAACAAAACAAAAGCAAAAGCAAAACCTAACAAAAATGCGAAATAAAATGAAAAAAAAAATAATTCTGTGAAAATATGAAAATATGAAAATACTAGATGAAGACAGCAAGACAACAAAGGCGCACGAGCCCAGTGCACAAAGGCGTCTCGAATCTGGCCAACAAGATCTGGCTACATGGAGGTGTGGCCGAGCGAGCGACCGCCTTTTTGCCTATTGATTTCGTAATTGAAGGTTAAATTTTAATGCTCTTGGCCAGGCAACTGTGTGCGTATCACGTACACACACAAGTGCTTTCAGTTAATAGCGCGTAATATCAGGACATTGCTCCAGTTTCGGTTGGTTGGGGCCACGCCCTCGTTGGAGTGCCGTGCGCCATCTGGCGGACTTTAGCGCGCACCAGCTGGGTGGGGAGGATTACGAGGGTGGTGGTAGGGCGATTAGATTGCCATTACGATTCAGCACCAAAATTAGCAATGGCTGCTATTTAAGACACCTCACTGAGCACCGACGTGTGCTTAACTGAAGTTAAGCGATGGAAGCATTTTAGGTCAGCATTTGGTTTAGGCCAGCATTTTCATTTTCAGTATCAATTTGGGCTGCCAGGTTGGGCTGTACACCATATTCCAATGATGGCGAGTCGGTCTGGTAGGTGGACAAACCAATCATGCCCAGCCATCCTGCTCGTCCATCGCCATTGACATCGATGCCACGCTGACGCGGCGCTGTCAGGTCATGTCGGTCATTAATCTTCGCCTCTGGAAATTCCACGCAAAAGGCCAACAAAGGCGGGAATGGAAAACGGCATGTGTGATAATGGTCGAGTGAGTGCGGCCAAGTATTTAGGCAAATGTCGCCATCTCAAACCACTAAAAACTATGCCTCACATACCCAAATGGACGACGGGCAATGGACAATGGACAACGGACAACGGACAACGGACAGCGGACAGCGGACAGCGGACAACGGACAGCGGACAACGGACAAAGGACATGGAAACAATGACAGCGATGGGCGACGTCGGTTTCAAGAGCAGTTCGGCGAATGTTGCCAGTTAGGGAATGCCAACTGCAACGGCTGTCAGTCCTTGTCCAATGCGTTGATACCCTGTAATGTCCACACAGACCACATGATGCTAGTCAACTAAGAAGATACATCGTTTAAAGTTTCAATTAACGTTCTGTTTAGTGGACAAGATCCTAATTATGTTTACTTGCGGCTGCAGTTGCAGCAAAGAACCAATCAACTTGAATGTATTTATTTGTAATTATTTTGATAGCGGTTTCGTAGGCATGAGCCATGTGTATCCATCCTGTGGATTTTGTCGAGAGCAAAGGATATCAGCAGTTCGTGAGGAACCGATTCAATTTTTCTCCTCGCCTTGTTTTGGCTCGTTGTGTGCGCCTTTGTGACCCACATAGACGTGAAATGTTGCGCCCGACTGGACACCACAATGGGGTGAAGTGGGTGGACTGGGTGGAGTGGTTGAAGTGGGTGGAGTGGGTGGAGGTGGCTCGCTGGGAAGAGGACACCGAGATGGCTATGGCTCGATGCACTTGGCTGTGCCCGACTGCCTGTCCTGTATTGGCATTGCAATTATACAAATTAATGCCGGAGACAAAACGCTCGCAGATTGCGTCGCCCGCAGCGCTGGCATTGTGTATTTATCGCGCGGGGCTTTAGCGGAGGAACGAATGATGGGCGGTAATTGAAACATCACGCCATTACACAATGGCCCAAGGAGACTCGAAAGGGGCTGAAAAGGGGGTGGCTCATCAACAATGACAATCGATGATGGCCGTCGCTGCATCGGGAATTGACTTCGCCTCGCACTTTCACACTGAGCCAAACCGAGGCACCCACAATAATGTCTTCTGCCCGTGAATGTGGTTAATTTATGATGTGAACCGGGCATCTCCATTACAACCTTGATTGCAGGTGCAATTGCAGTGCGCTACCAAGTGCTGGCAGTATAAGTAGTTATCTTCTAACTTTATGTGCCATATGAACTAGTGGGTTGCAAATGAAGTTAAGTTGCATGTACTTACTTCTACTATATTCTGTATAAGGTGTATTGGGCAATTGTAGAAAAGATTAGATGTGCTGAAGTAAGTTTTTGGTGACCCCGATTATCTGTTTTTGTAGAGCCACCTCAACGTCTAGTTGACATCTCTTTGATGAAGTAATGTAGTGGGTTGCAAATGAAGTTAAGTTGCATGAACTTACTTCTACAATATTCTGTACTAAAGTGTAGAAAAGATTAGAAGTTCTGGTGTAAGTTTTTGGTGACCCCGATTCTCTGTTTTTGTAGAGCCACCCTGTCTTTTGGTTGACATCTCTGTGATTAAGTAATGCGCAGTAAATGTGAGCTATATAGATGATATGCTTACTTTTTTTCCGGTGCACTTCTTCACGACTCCTCCGCCATTCTGTCTCACTGGTCTTACTGTGTGCTTCCCCAGAATTGGCAATGCCAAAACAAGTGGCGCCGTCTTCAGCTTGATAATGCTTTTACTGACCACCGCCTCCTGCCCCAGAAACTGTACTGAAGGTTGGCTGCGCTCTTACACCCGATTCTGTTTCACATTCTGATTGTGATTCTGATTCTGATTCCGATTTTGATTCTGATTTCGGGAGCCCGACTCGCTTGCTAGCTCGCTCGCTCGCCTTGGCGAAGGTTTCCCCGGTTGACAGTTGGAAAATGCTAGCAATTTCCCAGCGCAGCGTCGCCTTGGTTGCGAAACCTCTGTGTGTATTTGCTCCCAGGCGAACAGCCAGCTGTGGCTGTGCCCCATTACATAACACTCCCTGGCCCGCTCTACATGTCCACCACACCCAGAGAAACAGAGGTTGGGCATCTCACAATGACATGAATATTATTTATTTGCCTCTTTCGCATTGCCAAGAAGTCTTTAAAGATATACATATGGTAACAAAACATTGTCAAAATCTATTTGTTCGATTGCTCTCGTGTAAATACCGCGTAGAAAGTTTGTAAAAAATAATTATATAATTATAATTATAATTAATTTGCCATGACATCTGAAATCTTAAAAAAATAACATTTAGTAAGTAATACTAAAGTAATATAAGTGATACTTGCCAAATAGCAGCCGAGTTCTCTCAGTGTCCATAGCTGTCCCTCGTCACGACAACGCACTTTGTGCGCATAAATTGCGAGCGAGGCAACAAAAAACGGCTAACCAGCAACAAAATGGCTTAGATCAGAAAACACAAATCAAAAACTGGCAAAAATCGGGCCCACTGCCCGATTTTGTGCCTTTCGAAAAGCTGCCCGGTCCTCCGGCCCCACCACTTCAAGCCCAGAGCTCACAGATCACAGCTAACAGCTCACAGCTCACAGCTTACAGCTTACAGCTCGGAGCCCCCAGTTGCAATCTCCGGCTCTTGGAGTTGGGGCTGGAGTTGGGGCTCCCACTGCCGATCCAGTCCAATCCGATCTGGCTGCCCAATTTCCGCGCCCATTTGGCGGCGGCTGCCGCTGCGTGAGAACTAGCAAAAAATAACAAATGCTAGCTGGGAGGTGGATGTGTGTTAGTCGCTCGTTGACATACCCACTAGATGATCTAGGAACTAGCATTCAATCTATTTACCATGATCATACGTTTAGTATGGGGATAGCAAGAATAATGAGTGTCCCATGCATATTTAGTTGACATTTAATTAGCAGCAATATGTTTAATTTAAAATGTGCACATAACAGTATACATATGTATGTAGTATTTGTGTTTTTTAAGACTTACAAGCTACTACAAAAATAAATGTACTTTCAGTGAATTTTGTATAAATCCAATCTACAGAACCTTATGCAGTTGCTCTTTTATTATTAATGTGCATGATTCGGTTCTTAACGGCTTCGTCATCATTTTATTCATTCATATATACACGTATTTACTTAATTACTAAGTGCGGGCCACTATGCCCACTCAAAGTACCAAATGCGGGGTATTGAAAGCCTGTAAAAAGTTGAACACAAAATATCCGCAGGCTGGGCAAAAAAACTATGAAAAAAAACCCAAAAAATGTGTAACGCACCGGGTGTGGTGGCGGAAAATGGAAAATCGTGGGGGGGGGGGTTTCCATTAATAAAGCACTTGACAAGAGCCACGTGAGAATGATATGATCTGATATTAAATGATGATATATGATATTAAATGATATTATATGATACTATAAGTTATTATATGATATTATATTATATGATATTATAAGATATGATGTGATATGATATTATATTATATGATATTATATGATATGATATGATATTGCATGTTATTATATGATATTATATGATACTAAAATGGAGTTAAATCGATCGATTGGAAATTTAATTACGAACGCAACGAGGTATACCATTCCAAATTCAGACAATTATTTTAACAGTTGTGACAATAAAACTGATTATTTTTTGACCAAAATTCGAAAAATCGGATTTTGGCAAAAATTAAAATATTTTTAATGGGCATTTTGATCATAACTTGGCTAAAAAGGATCATAAACGTGAAAGAATAACTGTTTTAAGCAGCTAATTACCAATGCTAACGATCCCTATCACTTTTTGACGGATTTTGGGAATTTCGTTTTTGGGTAAATTTTTGCATTTTTTGTAAGGGGTAACATCACTAAAATTTGCAAAAAATTGCAAAAAAAATAGAGTTCCCATTTTTAAACACAGTTCGATTGGAAATTTATTTACGAACGCAACGAGGTATACCATTTCAAATTCAGACAATTATTTTTAAAGTTGTGGCAATAAAACTGATTATTTTTTGACCAAAATTCGAAAAATCGGATTTTGGCCAAAATTAAAATATTTTTGATGGGCATTTTGATCATAACTTGGCTAAAAATGATCATAAACGTGAAAGAGTAACTGTTTTGAGCAGCTAATTACCAATGCTAACGATCCCTATCACTTTTTGACGGATTTTGGGAATTTCGTTTTTGGGTAAATTTTTGCATTTTTTTTCACTAAAATTTGCAAAAAATTGCAAAAAAAATAGAGTTCCCATTTTTAAACACAGTTCGATTTGAAATTTATTTACGAACGCAACGAGGTATACCATTTCAATTTCAGACAATTATTTTTAGAGTAGTGGCAATAAAACTGATTATTTTTTGATTGGCATTTTGATCATAACTTGGCTAAAAATGATCATAAGCGTAAAAGAATAACTGTTTTGAGCAGCTAATTACCAATGCTAACGATCCCTATCACTTTTTGACGGATTTTGGGAATTTCGTTTTTGGGTAAATTTTTGCATTTTTTGTAAGGGGTAACATCACTAAAATTTGCAAAAAATTGCAAAAAAAATAGAGTTCCCATTTTTAAACACAGTTTGATTGGAAATTTAATTACGAACGCAACGAGGTATACCATTCCAAGTTCAGACAATTATTTTTAAAGTTGTGGCAATAAAACTGATTATTTTTTGACCGAAATTCGAAAAAACGGATTTTGGCAAAAATTAAAATATTTTTGATTGGCATTTTGATCATAACTTGGCTAAAAATGATCATAAGCGTAAAAGAATAACTGTTTTGAGCAGCTAATTACCAATGCTAACGATCCCTATCACTTTTTGACGGATTTTGGGAATTTCGTTTATGGGTAAATTTTTGCATTTTTTGTAAGGGGTAACATCACTAAAATTTGCAAAAAATTGCAAAAAAAATAGAGTTCCCATTTTTAAACACAGTTTGATTGGAAATTTAATTACGAACGCAACGAGGTATACCATTCCAAGTTCAGACAATTATTTTTAAAGTTGTGGCAATAAAACTGATTATTTTTTGACCGAAATTCGAAAAAACGGATTTTGGCAAAAATTAAAATATTTTTGATTGGCATTTTGATCATAACTTGGCTAAAAATGATCATAAGCGTAAAAGAATAACTGTTTTGAGCAGCTAATTACCAATGCTAACGATCCCTATCACTTTTTGACGGATTTTGGGAATCTCGTTTTTGGGTAAATTTTTGCATTTTTTGTAAGGGGTAACATCACTAAAATTTGCAAAAAATTGCAAAAAGAATAGAGTTCCCATTTTTAAACACAGTTTGATTGGAAATTTAATTACGAACGCAACGAGGTATACCATTCCAAGTTCAGACAATTATTTTTAAAGTTGTGGCAATAAAACTGATTATTTTTTGACCGAAATTCGAAAAAATGCTAACGATGCTAAATTGCAAAAAAAAATAGAGTTCCCATTTTTAAACACAGTTTGATTGGAAATTTAATTACGAACGCAACGCGGTAACATCACTAAAATTTGCAAAAAATTGCAAAAAAAAATAGAGTTCCCATTTTAAAACACAGTTTGATTGGAAATTTAATTACGAACGCAACGAGGTATACCATTCCAAGTTCAGACAATTATTTTTAAAGTTGTGGTAATAAAACTGATTATTTTTTGACCGAAATTCGAAAAAACGGATTTTGGCAAAAATTAAAATATTTTTGATTGGCATTTTGATCATAACTTGGCTAAAAATGATCATAAGCGTAAAAGAATAACTGTTTTCAGCAGCTAATTACCAATGCTAACGATCCCTATCACTTTTTGACGGATTTTGGGAATTTCGTTTTTGGGTAAATTTTTGCATTTTTTGTAAGGGGTAACATCACTAAAATTTGCAAAAAATTGCAAAAAAAATAGAGTTCCCATTTTTAAACCCAGTTTGATTGGAAATTTAATTACGAACGCAACGAGGTATACCATTCCAAGTTCAGACAATTATTTTTAAAGTTGTGGCAATAAAACTGATTATTTTTTGACCGAAATTCGAAAAAACGGATTTTGGCAAAAATTAAAATATTTTTGATTGGCATTTTGATCATAACTTGGCTAAAAATGATCATAAGCGTAAAAGAATAACTGTTTTGAGCAGCTAATTACCAATGCTAACGATCCCTATCACTTTTTGACGGATTTTGGGAATTTCGTTTTTGGGTAAATTTTTGCATTTTTTGTAAGGGGTAACATCACTAAAATTTGCAAAAAATTGCAAAAAAAATAGAGTTCCCATTTTTAAACACAGTTTGATTGGAAATTTAATTACGAACGCAACGAGGTATACCATTCCAAGTTCAGACAATTATTTTTAAAGTTGTGGCAATAAAACTGATTATTTTTTGACCGAAATTCGAAAAAAACGGATTTTGGCAAAAATTAAAATATTTTTGATTGGCATTTTGATCATAACTTGGCTAAAAATGATCATAAGCGTAAAAGAATAACTGTTTTGAGCAGCTAATTACCAATGCTAACGATCCCTATCACTTTTTGACGGATTTTGGGAATCTCGTTTTTGGGTAAAGTTTTGCATTTTTTGTAAGGGGTAACATCACTAAAATTTGCAAAAAATTGCAAAAAGAATAGAGTTCCCATTTTTAAACACAGTTTAATTGGAAATTTAATTACGAACGCAACGAGGTATACCATTCCAAGTTCAGACAATTATTTTTAAAGTTGTGGCAATAAAACTGATTATTTTTTGACCGAAATTCGAAAAAACGGATTTTGGCAAAAATTAAAATATTTTTGATTGGCATTTTGATCATAACTTGGCTAAAAATGATCATAAGCGTAAAAGAATAACTGTTTTGAGCAGCTAATTACCAATGCTAACGATCCCTATCACTTTTTGACGGATTTTGGGAATTTCGTTTATGGGTAAATTTTTGCATTTTTTGTAAGGGGTAACATCACTAAAATTTGCAAAAAATTGCAAAAAAAATAGAGTTCCCATTTTTAAACACAGTTTGATTGGAAATTTAATTACGAACGCAATGAGGTATACCATTCCAAGTTCAGACAATTATTTTTAAAGTTGTGGCAATAAAACTGATTATTTTTTGACCGAAATTCGAAAAAACGGATTTTGGCAAAAATTAAAATATTTTTGATTGGCATTTTGATCATAACTTGGCTAAAAATGATCATAAACGTGAAAGAATAACTGTTTTAAGCAGCTAATTACCAATGCTAACGATCCCTATCACTTTTTGACGGTTTTTGGGAATTTCGTTTTTGGGTAAATTTTTGCATTTTTTGTAAGGGGTAATATCACTAAAATTTGCAAAAAATTGCAAAAAAAATAGAGTTCCCATTTTTAAACACAGTTCGATTGGAAATTTAATTACGAACGCAATGAGGTATACCATTCCAAGTTCAGACAATTATTTTTAAAGTTGTGGCACTAAAACTGATTATTTTTTGACCAAAATTCGAAAAAACGGATTTTGGCAAAAATTAAAATATTTTTGATTGGCATTTTGATCATAACTTGGCTAAAAATGATCATAAGCGTAAAAGAATAACTGTTTTGAGCAGCTAATTACCAATGCTAACGATCCCTATCACTTTTTGACGGATTTTGGGAATTTCGTTTATGGGTAAATTTTTGCATTTTTTGTAAGGGGTAACATCACTAAAATTTGCAAAAAATTGCAAAAAAAATAGAGTTCCCATTTTTAAACACAGTTTGATTGGAAATTTAATTACGAACGCAACGAGGTATACCATTCCAAGTTCAGACAATTATTTTTAAAGTTGTGGCAATAAAACTGATTATTTTTTGACCAAAATTCGAAAAAACGGATTTTGGCAAAAATTAAAATATTTGTGATGGGCATTTTGATCATAACTTGGCTAAAAATGATCATAAACGTGAAAGAATAACTGTTTGAAGCAGATAATTACCAATGCTAACGATCCCTATCACTTTTTGACGGATTTTGGGAATTTCGTTTTTGGGTAAATTTTTGCATTTTTTGTAAGGGGTAACATCACTAAAATTTGCAAAAAATTGCAAAAAAAATAGAGTTCCCATTTTTAAACACAGTTTGATTGGAAATTTAATTACGAAGGCAACGCGGTAACATCACTAAAATTTGCAAAAAATTGCAAAAAAAAATAGAGTTCCCATTTTAAAACACAGTTTGATTGGAAATTTAATTACGAACGCAACGAGGTATACCATTCCAAGTTCAGACAATTATTTTTAAAGTTGTGGCAATAAAACTGATTATTTTTTGACCGAAATTCGAAAAAACGGATTTTGGCAAAAATTAAAATATTTTTGATTGGCATTTTGATCATAACTTGGCTAAAAATGATCATAAGCGTAAAAGAATAACTGTTTTGAGCAGCTAATTACCAATGCTAACGATCCCTATCACTTTTTGACGGATTTTGGGAATCTCGTTTTTGGGTAAATTTTTGCATTTTTTGTAAGGGGTAACATCACTAAAATTTGCAAAAAATTGCAAAAAGAATAGAGTTCCCATTTTTAAACACAGTTTGATTGGAAATTTAATTACGAACGCAACGAGGTATACCATTCCAAGTTCAGACAATTATTTTTAAAGTTGTGGCAATAAAACTGATTATTTTTTGACCGAAATTCGAAAAAACGGATTTTGGCAAAAATTAAAATATTTTTGATTGGCATTTTGATCATAACTTGGCTAAAAATGATCATAAGCGTAAAAGAATAACTGTTTTGAGCAGCTAATTACCAATGCTAACGATCCCTATCACTTTTTGACGGATTTTGGGAATTTCGTTTATGGGTAAATTTTTGCATTTTTTGTAAGGGGTAACATCACTAAAATTTGCAAAAAATTGCAAAAAAAATAGAGTTCCCATTTTTAAACACAGTTTGATTGGAAATTTAATTACGAACGCAATGAGGTATACCATTCCAAGTTCAGACAATTATTTTTAAAGTTGTGGCAATAAAACTGATTATTTTTTGACCGAAATTCGAAAAAACGGATTTTGGCAAAAATTAAAATATTTTTGATTGGCATTTTGATCATAACTTGGCTAAAAATGATCATAAACGTGAAAGAATAACTGTTTTAAGCAGCTAATTACCAATGCTAACGATCCCTATCACTTTTTGACGGTTTTTGGGAATTTCGTTTTTGGGTAAATTTTTGCATTTTTTGTAAGGGGTAACATCACTAAAATTTGCAAAAAATTGCAAAAAAAATAGAGTTCCCATTTTTAAACACAGTTCGATTGGAAATTTAATTACGAACGCAATGAGGTATACCATTCCAAATTCAGACAATTATTTTTAAAGTTGTGGCACTAAAACTGATTATTTTTTGACCAAAATTCGAAAAAACGGATTTTGGCAAAAATTAAAATATTTGTGATGGGCATTTTGATAATAACTTGGCTAAAAATGATCATAAACGTGAAAGAATAACTGTTTTAAGCAGCTAATTACCAATGCTAACGATCCCTATCACTTTTTGACGGATTTTGGGAATTTCGTTTTTGGGTAAATTTTTGCATTTTTTGTAAGGGGTAACATCACTAAAATTTGCAAAAAATTGCAAAAAAAATAGAGTTCCCATTTTTAAACACAGTTTGATTGGAAATTTAATTACGAACGCAACGAGGTATACCATTCCAAGTTCAGACAATTATTTTTAAAGTTGTGGCAATAAAACTGATTATTTTTTGACCGAAATTCGAAAAAACGGATTTTGGCAAAAATTAAAATATTTTTGATTGGCATTTTGATCATAACTTGGCTAAAAATGATCATAAGCGTAAAAGAATAACTGTTTTGAGCAGCTAATTACCAATGCTAACGATCCCTATCACTTTTTGACGGATTTTGGGAATCTCGTTTTTGGGTAAATTTTTGCATTTTTTGTAAGGGGTAACATCACTAAAATTTGCAAAAAATTGCAAAAAGAATAGAGTTCCCATTTTTAAACACAGTTTGATTGGAAATTTAATTACGAACGCAACGAGGTATACCATTCCAAGTTCAGACAATTATTTTTAAAGTTGTGGCAATAAAACTGATTATTTTTTGACCGAAATTCGAAAAAACGGATTTTGGCAAAAATTAAAATATTTTTGATTGGCATTTTGATCATAACTTGGCTAAAAATGATCATAAGCGTAAAAGAATAACTGTTTTGAGCAGCTAATTACCAATGCTAACGATCCCTATCACTTTTTGACGGATTTTGGGAATTTCGTTTTTGGGTAAATTTTTGCATTTTTTGTAAGGGGTAACATCACTAAAATTTGCAAAAAATTGCAAAAAAATAGAGTTCCCATTTTTAAACACAGTTTGATTGGAAATTTAATTACGAACGCAACGAGGTATACCATTCCAAGTTCAGACAATTATTTTTAAAGTTGTGGCAATAAAACTGATTATTTTTTGACCGAAATTCGAAAAAAACGGATTTTGGCAAAAATTAAAATATTTTTGATTGGCATTTTGATCATAACTTGGCTAAAAATGATCATAAGCGTAAAAGAATAACTGTTTTGAGCAGCTAATTACCAATGCTAACGATCCCTATCACTTTTTGACGGATTTTGGGAATTTCGTTTTGGGTAAATTTTTGCATTTTTTGTAAGGGGTAACATCACTAAAATTTGCAAAAAATTGCAAAAAAAATAGAGTTCCCATTTTTAAACACAGTTTGATTGGAAATTTAATTACGAACGCAATGAGGTATACCATTCCAAGTTCAGACAATTATTTTTAAAGTTGTGGCAATAAAACTGATTATTTTTTGACCGAAATTCGAAAAAACGGATTTTGGCAAAAATTAAAATATTTTTGATTGGCATTTTGATCATAACTTGGCTAAAAATGATCATAAACGTGAAAGAATAACTGTTTTAAGCAGCTAATTACCAATGCTAACGATCCCTATCACTTTTTGACGGTTTTGGGAATTTCGTTTTTGGGTAAATTTTTGCATTTTTTGTAAGGGGTAACATCACTAAAATTTGCAAAAAATTGCAAAAAAAATAGAGTTCCCATTTTTAAACACAGTTCGATTGGAAATTTAATTACGAACGCAACGAGGTATACCATTCCAAATTCAGACAATTATTTTTAAAGTTGTGGCACTAAAACTGATTATTTTTTGACCAAAATTCGAAAAAACGGATTTTGGCAAAAATTAAAATATTTGTGATGGGCATTTTGATCATAACTTGGCTAAAAATGATCATAAACGTGAAAGAATAACTGTTTTAAGCAGCTAATTACCAATGCTAACGATCCCTATCACTTTTTGACGGATTTTGGGAATTTCGTTTTTGGGTAAATTTTTGCATTTTTTGTAAGGGGTAACATCACTAAAATTTGCAAAAAATTGCAAAAAAAATAGAGTTCCCATTTTTAAACACAGTTTGATTGGAAATTTAATTACGAACGCAACGAGGTATACCATTCCAAGTTCAGACAATTATTTTTAAAGTTGTGGCAATAAAACTGATTATTTTTTGACCGAAATTCGAAAAAACGGATTTTGGCAAAAATTAAAATATTTTTGATTGGCATTTTGATCATAACTTGGCTAAAAATGATCATAAGCGTAAAAGAATAACTGTTTTGAGCAGCTAATTACCAATGCTAACGATCCCTATCACTTTTTGACGGATTTTGGGAATTCGTTTTTGGGTAAATTTTTGCATTTTTTGTAAGGGGTAACATCACTAAAATTTGCAAAAAATTGCAAAAAAATAGAGTTCCCATTTTTAAACACAGTTTGATTGGAAATTTAATTACGAACGCAACGAGGTATACCATTCCAAGTTCAGACAATTATTTTTAAAGTTGTGGCAATAAAACTGATTATTTTTTGACCGAAATTCGAAAAAACGGATTTTGGCAAAAATTAAAATATTTTTGATTGGCATTTTGATCATAACTTGGCTAAAAATGATCATAAGCGTAAAAGAATAACTGTTTTGAGCAGCTAATTACCAATGCTAACGATCCCTATCACTTTTTGACGGATTTTGGGAATTTCGTTTTTGGGTAAATTTTTGCATTTTTTGTAAGGGGTAACATCACTAAAATTTGCAAAAAATTGCAAAAAAAATAGAGTTCCCATTTTTAAACACAGTTTGATTGGAAATTTAATTACGAACGCAACGAGGTATACCATTCCAAGTTCAGACAATTATTTTTAAAGTTGTGGCAATAAAACTGATTATTTTTTGACCAAAATTCGAAAAAACGGATTTTGGCAAAAATTAAAATATTTGTGATGGGCATTTTGATCATAACTTGGCTAAAAATGATCATAAACGTGAAAGAATAACTGTTTTAAGCAGCTAATTACCAATGCTAACGATCCCTATCACTTTTTGACGGATTTTGGGAATTTCGTTTTTGGGTAAATTTTTGCATTTTTTGTAAGGGGTAACATCACTAAAATTTGCAAAAAATTGCAAAAAAAATAGAGTTTCCATTTTTAAACACAGTTTGATTGGAAATTTAATTACGAGCGCAACGATGTATACCATTTTAAGTTCAGACAATTATTTTTAAAGTTGTGGCAATAAAACTGATTATTTTTTGACCGAAATTCGAAAAAACGGATTTTGCCAAAAATTAAAATATTTTTGATTGGCATTTTCATCATAACTTGGCTAAAAATGATCATAAGCGTAAAAGAATAACTGTTTTGAGCAGCTAATTACCAATGCTAACGATCCCTATCACGGATTTTGGGAATTTCGTTTTTGGGTAAATTTTTGCATTTTTTGTAAGGGGTAACATCACTAAAATTTGCAAAAAATAGCATAAAAAATAGAGTTCCCATTTTTAAACACAGTTCAATTGGAAATTTAATTACGAACGCAACGAGGTATACCATTCCAAATTCAGACAATTATTTTTAAAGTTGTGGCACTAAAACTGATTATTTTTTGACCAAAATTCGAAAAAACGGATTTTGGCAAAAATTAAAATATTTGTGATGGGCATTTTGATCATAACTTGGCTAAAAATGATCATAAACGTGAAAGAATAACTGTTTTAAGCAGCTAATTACCAATGCTAACGATCCCTATCACGGATTTTGGGAATTTCGTTTTTGGGTAAATTTTTGCATTTTTTGTATGGGGTAACATCACTAAAATTTTCAAAAAATTGCAAAAAAATAGAGTTCCCATTTTTAAACACAGTTCGATTGGAAATTTATTTACGAACGCAACGAGGTATACCATTTCAATTTCAGACAATTATTTTTAGAGTTGTGGCAATAAAACTGATTATTTTTTGACCAAAATTCGAAAAATCGGACTTTGGCAAAAATTTAAATATTTTTGATGGGCATTTTGATCATAACTTGGCTAAAAATGATCATAAACGTGAAAGAATAACTGTTTTAAGCAGCTAATTACCGATGCTAACGATCCCTATCACGGATTTTGGGAGTTTCGTTTTTGGTTAAATTTTTGCATTTTTTGTAAGGGGTAACATCACTAAAATTTGCAAAAAACTGCAAAAACAATAGAGTTCCCATTTTTAAACACAGTTTGATTGGAAATTTAATTACGAACGCAACGAGGTATACCATTCCAAGTTCAGACAATTATTTTTAAAGTTGTGGCAATAAAACTGATTATTTTTTGACCAAAATTCGAAAAAACGGATTTTGGCAAAAATTAAAATATTTGTTATGGGCATTTTGATCAAAACTTGGCTAAAAATGATCATAAACGTGAAAGAATAACTGTTTTAAGCAGCTAATTACCAATGCTAACGATCCCTATCACTTTTTGACGGATTTTGGGAATTTCGTTTTTGGGTAAATTTTTGCATTTTTTGTAAGGGGTAACATCACTAAAATTTGCAAAAAATTGCAAAAAAAATAGAGTTCCCATTTTTAAACACAGTTCGACTGGAAATTTAATTACGAACGCAACGAGGTATACCATTCCAAATTCAGACAATTATTTTTAAAGTTGTGGCACTAAAACTGATTATTTTTTGACCAAAATTCGAAAAAACGGATTTTGGCAAAAATTAAAATATTTGTTATGGGCATTTTGATCAAAACTTGGCTAAAAATGATCATAAACGTGAAAGAATAACTGTTTTAAGCAGCTAATTACCAATGCTAACGATCCCTATCACTTTTTGACGGATTTTGGGAATTTCGTTTTTGGGTAAATTTTTGCATTTTTTGTAAGGGGTAACATCACTAAAATTTGCAAAAAATTGCAAAAAAAATAGAGTTCCCATTTTTAAACACAGTTCGACTGGAAATTTAATTACGAACGCAACGAGGTATACCATTCCAAATTCAGACAATTATTTTTAAAGTTGTGGCACTAAAACTGATTATTTTTTGACCAAAATTCGAAAAAACGGATTTTGGCAAAAATTAAAATATTTGTGATGGGCATTTTGATCATAACTTGGCTAAAAATGATCATAAACGTGAAAGAATAACTGTTTTAAGCAGCTAATTACCAATGCTAACGATCCCTATCACTTTTTGACGGATTTTGGGAATTTCGTTTTTGGGTAAATTTTTGCATTTTTTGTAAGGGGTAACATCACTAAAATTTGCAAAAAATTGCAAAAAAAATAGAGTTCCCATTTTTAAACACAGTTCGACTGGAAATTTAATTACGAACGCAACGAGGTATACCATTCCAAATTCAGACAATTATTTTTAAAGTTGTGGCACTAAAACTGATTATTTTTTGACCAAAATTCGAAAAAACGGATTTTGGCAAAAATTAAAATATTTGTGATGGGCATTTTGATCAAAACTTGGCTAAAAATGATCATAAACGTGAAAGAATAACTGTTTTAAGCAGCTAATTACCAATGCTAACGATCCCTATCACGGATTTTAGGAGTTTCGTTTTTGGTTAAATTTTTGCATTTTTTGTAAGGGGTAACATCACTAAAATTTGCAAAAAATTGCAAAAAAAATAGAGTTCCCATTTTTAAACACAGTTTGATTGGAAATTTAATTACGAACGCAACGAGGTATACCATTCCAAGTTCAGACAATTATTTTTAAAGCTGTGGCAATAAAACTGATTATTTTTTGACCGAAATTCGAAAAAATGCTAACGATCCCTATCACGGATTTTGGGAATTTCGTTTTTGGGTAAATTTTTGCATTTTTTGTAAGGGGTAACATCACTAAAATTTGCAAAAAATTGCAAAAAAAATAGAGTTCCCATTTTTAAACACAGTTCGATTGGAAATTTAATTACGAACGCAACGAGGTATACCATTCCAAATTCAGACAATTATTTTTAAAGTTGTGGCAATAAAACTGATTATTTTTTGACCAAAATTCGAAAAAACGGATTTTGGCAAAAATTAAAATATTTGTTATGGGCATTTTGACCAAAACTTGGCTAAAAATGATCATAAACGTGAAAGAATAACTGTTTTAAGCAGCTAATTACCAATGCTAACGATCCCTATCACTTTTTGACGGATTTTGGGAATTTCGTTTTTGGGTAAATTTTTGCATTTTTTGTAAGGGGTAACATCACTAAAATTTGCAAAAAATTGCAAAAAAAATAGAGTTCCCATTTTTAAACACAGTTTGATTGGAAATTTAATTACGACCGCAACGAGGTATACCATTCCAAATTCAGACAATTATTTTTAAAGTTGTGGCACTAAAACTGATTATTTTTTGACCAAAATTCGAAAGAACGGATTTTGGCAAAAATTAAAATATTTGTGATGGGCATTTTGATCATAACTTGGCTAAAAATGATCATAAACGTGAAAGAATAACTGTTTTAAGCAGCTAATTACCAATGCTAACGATCCCTATCACTTTTTGACGGATTTTGGGAATTTCGTTTTTGGGTAAATTTTTGCATTTTTTGTAAGGGGTAACATCACTAAAATTTGCAAAAAATTGCAAAAAAAAATAGAGTTCCCATTTTTAAACACAGTTCGATTGGAAATTTATTACGAACGCAACGAGGTATACCATTCAAATTCAGACAATTATTTTTAAAGTTGTGGCAATAAAACTGATTATTTTTTGACCAAAATTCGAAAAATCGGATTTTGGCCAAAATTTTAATATTTTTGATGGGCATTTTGATCATAACTTGGCTAAAAATGATCATAAACGTGAAAGAATAACTGTTTTAAGCAGCTAATTACCAATGCTAACGATCCCTATCACGGATTTTGGGAATTTCGTTTTTGGGTAAATTTTTGCATTTTTTGTAAGGGGTAACATCACTAAAATTTGCAAAAAATTGCAAAAAAAATAGAGTTCCCATTTTTAAACACAGTTCGACTGGAAATTTAATTACGAACGCAACGAGGTATACCATTCCAAATTCAGACAATTATTTTTAAAGTTGTGGCACTAAAACTGATTATTTTTTGACCAAAATTCGAAAAAACGGATTTTGGCAAAAATTAAAATATTTGTTATGGGCATTTTGATCAAAACTTGGCTAAAAATGATCATAAACGTGAAAGAATAACTGTTTTAAGCAGCTAATTACCAATGCTAACGATCCCTATCACTTTTTGACGGATTTTGGGAATTTCGTTTTTGGGTAAATTTTTGCATTTTTTGTAAGGGGTAACATCACTAAAATTTGCAAAAAATTGCAAAAAAAATAGAGTTCCCATTTTTAAACACAGTTCGACTGGAAATTTAATTACGAACGCAACGAGGTATACCATTCCAAATTCAGACAATTATTTTAAAAGTTGTGGCACTAAAACTGATTATTTTTTGACCAAAATTCGAAAAAACGGATTTTGGCAAAAATTAAAATATTTGTGATGGGCATTTTGATCAAAACTTGGCTAAAAATGATCATAAACGTGAAAGAATAACTGTTTTAAGCAGCTAATTACCAATGCTAACGATCCCTATCACGGATTTTGGGAGTTTCGTTTTTGGTTAAATTTTTGCATTTTTTGTAAGGGGTAACATCACTAAAATTTGCAAAAAATTGCAAAAAAAATAGAGTTCCCATTTTTAGACACAGTTTGATTGGAAATTTAATTACGAACGCAACGAGGTATACTATTCCAAGTTCAGACAATTATTTTTAAAGTTGTGGCAATAAAACTGATTATTTTTTGACCGAAATTCGAAAAAATGCTAACGATCCCTATCACGGATTTTGGAAATTTTGTTTTTGGGTAAATTTTTGCATTTTTTGTAAGGGGTAACATCACTAAAATTTGCAAAAAATTGCAAAAAAAATAGAGTTCCCATTTTTAAACACAGTTCGACTGGAAATTTAATTACGAACGCAACGAGGTATACCATTTCAAATTCAGACAATTATTTTTAAAGTTGTGGCAATAAAACTGATTATTTTTTGACCAAAATTCGAAAAATCGGATTTTGGCCAAAATTTTAATATTTTTGATGGGCATTTTGATCATAACTTGGCTAAAAATGATCATAAACGTGAAAGAATAACTGTTTTAAGCAGCTAATTACCAATGCTAACGATCCCTATCACGGATTTTGGGAATTTCGTTTTTGGGTAAATTTTTGCATTTTTTGTAAGGGGTAACATCACTAAAATTTGCAAAAAATTGCAAAAAAAATAGAGTTCCCATTTTTAAACACAGTTCGACTGGAAATTTAATTACGAACGCAACGAGGTATACCATTCCAAATTCAGACAATTATTTTTAAAGTTGTGGCACTAAAACTGATTATTTTTTGACCAAAATTCGAAAAAACGGATTTTGGCAAAAATTAAAATATTTGTTATGGGCATTTTGATCAAAACTTGGCTAAAAATGATCATAAACGTGAAAGAATAACTGTTTTAAGCAGCTAATTACCAATGCTAACGATCCCTATCACTTTTTGACGGATTTTGGGAATTTCGTTTTTGGGTAAATTTTTGCATTTTTTGTAAGGGGTAACATCACTAAAATTTGCAAAAAATTGCAAAAAAAATAGAGTTCCCATTTTTAAACACAGTTCGACTGGAAATTTAATTACGAACGCAACGAGGTATACCATTCCAAATTCAGACAATTATTTTAAAAGTTGTGGCACTAAAACTGATTATTTTTTGACCAAAATTCGAAAAAACGGATTTTGGCAAAAATTAAAATATTTGTGATGGGCATTTTGATCAAAACTTGGCTAAAAATGATCATAAACGTGAAAGAATAACTGTTTTGAGCAGCTAATTACCAATGCTAACGATCCCTATCACGGATTTTGGGAATTTCGTTTTTGGGTAAATTTTTGCATTTTTTGTAAGGGGTAACATCACTAAAATTTGCAAAAAATTGCATAAAAAATAGAGTTCCCATTTTTAAACACAGTTCGAATGGAAATTTAATTACGAACGCAACGAGGTATACCATTCCAAATTCAGACAATTATTTTTAAAGTTGTGGCACTAAAACTGATTATTTTTTGACCAAAATTCGAAAAAACGGATTTTGGCAAAAATTAAAATATTTGTTGATGGGCATTTTGATCAAAACTTGGCTAAAAATGATCATAAACGTGAAAGAATAACTGTTTTAAGCAGCTAATTACCAATGCTAACGATCCCTATCACTTTTTGACGGATTTTGGGAATTTCGTTTTTGGGTAAATTTTTGCATTTTTTGTAAGGGGTAACATCACTAAAATTTGCAAAAAATTGCAAAAAAAATAGAGTTCCCATTTTTAAACACAGTTCGAATGGAAATTTAATTACGAACGCAACGAGGTATACCATTCCAAATTTTTAAAGTTGTGGCACTAAAACTGATTATTTTTTGACCAAAATTCGAAAAAACGGATTTTGGCAAAAATTAAAATATTTGTGATGGGCATTTTGATCAAAACTTGGCTAAAAATGATCATAAACGTGAAAGAATAACTGTTTTGAGCAGCTAATTACCAATGCTAACGATCCCTATCACGGATTTTGGGAATTTCGTTTTTGGGTAAATTTTTGCATTTTTTGTAAGGGGTAACATCACTAAAATTTGCAAAAAATTGCATAAAAAATAGAGTTCCCATTTTTAAACACAGTTCGAATGGAAATTTAATTACGAACGCAACGAGGTATACCATTCCAAATTCAGACAATTATTTTTAAAGTTGTGGCACTAAAACTGATTATTTTTTGACCAAAATTCGAAAAAACGGATTTTGGCAAAAATTAAAATATTTGTTATGGGCATTTTGATCATAACTTGGCTAAAAATGATCATAAACGTAAAAGAATAACTGTTTTGAGCAGCTAATTACCAATGCTAACGATCCCTATCACTTTTTGACGGATTTTGGGAATTTCGTTTTTGGGTAAATTTTTGCATTTTTTGTAAGGGGTAACATCACTAAAATTTGCAAAAAATTGCAAAAAAAAATAGAGTTTCCATTTTTAAACACAGTTTGATTGGAAATTTAATTACGAACGCAACGAGGTATACCATTCCAAGTTCAGACAATTATTTTTAAAGTTGTGGCAATAAAACTGATTATTTTTTGACCGAAATTCGAAAAAACGGATTTTGGCAAAAATTAAAATATTTTTGATTGGGCATTTTGATCATAACTTGGCTAAAAATGATCATAAGTAAAAGAATAACTGTTTTGAGCAGCTAATTACCAATGCTAACGATCCCTATCACGGATTTTGGGAATTTCGTTTTTGGGTAAATTTTTGCATTTTTTGTAAGGGGTAACATCACTAAAATTTGCAAAAAATTGCAAAAAAAATAGAGTTCCCATTTTTAAACACAGTTCGACTGGAAATTTAATTACGAACGCAACGAGGTATACCATTCCAAATTCAGACAATTATTTTTAAAGTTGTGGCACTAAAACTGATTATTTTTTGACCAAAATTCGAAAAAACGGATTTTGGCAAAAATTAAAATATTTGTGATGGGCATTTTGATCATAACTTGGCTAAAAATGATCATAAACGTGAAAGAATAACTGTTTTAAGCAGCTAATTACCAATGCTAACGATCCCTATCACTTTTTGACGGATTTTGGGAATTTCGTTTTTGGGTAAATTTTTGCATTTTTTGTAAGGGGTAACATCACTAAAATTTGCAAAAAATTGCATAAAAAATAGAGTTCCCATTTTTAAACACAGTTCGATTGGAAATTTAATTACGAACGCAACGAGGTATACCATTCCAAATTCAGACAATTATTTTTAAAGTTGTGGCACTAAAACTGATTATTTTTTGACCAAAATTCGAAAAAACGGATTTTGGCAAAAATTAAAATATTTGTGATGGGCATTTTGATCAAACTTGGCTAAAAATGATCATAAACGTGAAAGAATAACTGTTTTAAGCAGCTAATTACCAATGCTAACGATCCCTATCACGGATTTTGGGAATTTCGTTTTTGGGTAAATTTTTGCATTTTTTGTAAGGGGTAACATCACTAAAATTTGCAAAAAATTGCAAAAAAAATAGAGTTCCCATTTTTAAACACAGTTCGACTGGAAATTTAATTACGAACGCAACGAGGTATACCATTCCAAATTCAGACAATTATTTTTAAAGTTGTGGCACTAAAACTGATTATTTTTTGACCAAAATTCGAAAAAACGGATTTTGGCAAAAATTAAAATATTTGTGATGGGCATTTTGATCATAACTTGGCTAAAAATGATCATAAACGTGAAAGAATAACTGTTTTAAGCAGCTAATTACCAATGCTAACGATCCCTATCACGGATTTTGGGAATTTCGTTTTTGGGTAAATTTTTGCATTTTTTGTAAGGGGTAACATCACTAAAATTTGCAAAAAATTGCAAAAAAAATAGAGTTCCCATTTTTAAACACAGTTTGATTGGAAATTTAATTACGAACGCAACGAGGTATACCATTCCAAGTTCAGACAATTATTTTTAAAGTTGTGGCAATAAAACTGATTATTTTTTGACCGAAATTCGAAAAAATGCTAACGATCCCTATCACGGATTTTGGAAATTTTGTTTTTGGGTAAATTTTTGCATTTTTTGTAAGGGGTAACATCACTAAAATTTGCAAAAAATTGCAAAAAAAATAGAGTTCCCATTTTTAAACACAGTTCGACTGGAAATTTAATTACGAACGCAACGAGGTATACCATTCCAAATTCAGACAATTATTTTTAAAGTTGTGGCACTAAAACTGATTATTTTTTGACCAAAATTCGAAAAAACGGATTTTGGCAAAAATTAAAATATTTGTGATGGGCATTTTGATCATAACTTGGCTAAAAATGATCATAAACGTGAAAGAATAACTGTTTTAAGCAGCTAATTACCAATGCTAACGATCCCTATCACTTTTTGACGGATTTTGGGAATTTCGTTTTTGGGTAAATTTTTGCATTTTTTGTAAGGGGTAACATCACTAAAATTTGCAAAAAATTGCAAAAAAAAATAGAGTTCCCATTTTTAAACACAGTTCGATTGGAAATTTATTTACGAACGCAACGAGGTATACCATTTCAAATTCAGACAATTATTTTTAAAGTTGTGGCAATAAAACTGATTATTTTTTGACCAAAATTCGAAAAAACGGATTTTGGCAAAAATTAAAATATTTTTGATGGGCATTTTGATCATAACTTGGCTAAAAATGATCATAAACGTGAAAGAATAACTGTTTTAAGCAGCTAATTACCAATGCTAACGATCCCTATCACGGATTTTGGGAATTTCGTTTTTGGGTAAATTTTTGCATTTTTTGTAAGGGGTAACATCACTAAAATTTGCAAAAAATTGCATAAAAAATAGAGTTCCCATTTTTAAACACAGTTCGAATGGAAATTTAATTACGAACGCAACGAGGTATACCATTCCAAATTCAGACAATTATTTTTAAAGTTGTGGCACTAAAACTGATTATTTTTTGACCAAAATTCGAAAAAACGGATTTTGGCAAAAATTAAAATATTTGTTATGGGCATTTTGATCATAACTTGGCTAAAAATGATCATAAACGTAAAAGAATAACTGTTTTGAGCAGCTAATTACCAATGCTAACGATCCCTATCACTTTTTGACGGATTTTGGGAATTTCGTTTTTGGGTAAATTTTTGCATTTTTTGTAAGGGGTAACATCACTAAAATTTGCAAAAAATTGCAAAAAAAATAGAGTTCCCATTTTTAAACACAGTTCGACTTGGAAATTTAATTACGAACGCAACGAGGTATACCATTCCAAATTCAGACAATTATTTTAAAGTTGTGGCACTAAAACTGATTATTTTTTGACCAAAATTCGAAAAAAACGGATTTTGGCAAAAATTAAAATATTTGTGATGGGCATTTTGATCAAAACTTGGCTAAAAATGATCATAAACGTGAAAGAATAACTGTTTTGAGCAGCTAATTACCAATGCTAACGATCCCTATCACGGATTTTGGGAATTTCGTTTTTGGGTAAATTTTTGCATTTTTTGTAAGGGGTAACATCACTAAAATTTGCAAAAAATTGCATAAAAAAATAGAGTTCCCATTTTTAAACACAGTTCGATTGAACGCAACGAGGTATACCATAATTACGAACGCAACGAGGTATACCATTCCAAATTTTTAAAGTTGTGGCACTAAAACTGATTATTTTTTGACCAAAATTCGAAAAAACGGATTTTGGCAAAAATTAAAATATTTGTGATGGGCATTTTGATCATAACTTGGCTAAAAATGATCATAAACGTAAAAGAATAACTGTTTTAGCAGCTAATTACCAATGCTAACGATCCCTATCACTTTTTGACGGATTTTGGGAATTTCGTTTTTGGGTAAATTTTTGCATTTTTTGTAAGGGGTAACATCACTAAAATTTGCAAAAAATTGCAAAAAAAATAGAGTTTCCATTTTTAAACACAGTTTGATTGGAAATTTAATTACGAACGCAACGAGGTATACCATTCCAAGTTCAGACAATTATTTTTAAAGTTGTGGCAATAAAACTGATTATTTTTTGACCGAAATTCGAAAAAACGGATTTTGGCAAAAATTAAAATATTTTTGATGGCATTTTGATCATAACTTGGCTAAAAATGATCATAAACGTGAAAGAATAACTGTTTTGAGCAGCTAATTACCAATGCTAACGATCCCTATCACGGATTTTGGGAATTTCGTTTTTGGGTAAATTTTTGCATTTTTTGTAAGGGGTAACATCACTAAAATTTGCAAAAAATTGCAAAAAAAATAGAGTTCCCATTTTTAAACACAGTTCGATTGGAAATTTAATTACGAACGCAACGAGGTATACCATTCCAAATTCAGACAATTATTTTTAAAGTTGTGGCAATAAAACTGATTATTTTTTGACCAAAATTCGAAAAAACGGATTTTGGCAAAAATTAAAATATTTGTGATGGGCATTTTGATCATAACTTGGCTAAAAATGATCATAAACGTGAAAGAATAACTGTTTTAAGCAGCTAATTACCAATGCTAACGATCCCTATCACTTTTTGACGGATTTTGGGAATTTCGTTTTTGGGTAAATTTTTGCATTTTTTGTAAGGGGTAACATCACTAAAATTTGCAAAAAATTGCAAAAAAAATAGAGTTCCCATTTTTAAACACAGTTCGATTGGAAATTTAATTACGAACGCAACGAGGTATACCATTCCAAATTCAGACAATTATTTTTAAAGTTGTGGCACTAAAACTGATTATTTTTTGACCAAAATTCGAAAAAACGGATTTTGGCAAAAATTAAAATATTTGTGATGGGCATTTTGATCATAACTTGGCTAAAAATGATCATAAACGTGAAAGAATAACTGTTTTAAGCAGCTAATTACCAATGCTAACGATCCCTATCACTTTTTGACGGATTTTGGGAATTTCGTTTTTGGGTAAATTTTTGCATTTTTTGTAAGGGGTAACATCACTAAAATTTGCAAAAAATTGCAAAAAAAATAGAGTTCCCATTTTTAAACACAGTTGATTGGAAATTTAATTACGAACGCAACGAGGTATACCATTCCAAGTTCAGACAATTATTTTTAAAGTTGTGGCAATAAAACTGATTATTTTTTGACCAAAATTCGAAAAAACGGATTTTGGCAAAAATTAAAATATTTTGATTGGCATTTTGATCATAACTTGGCTAAAAATGATCATAAACGTGAAAGAATAACTGTTTTAAGCAGCTAATTACCAATGCTAACGATCCCTATCACTTTTTGACGGATTTTGGGAATTTCGTTTTTGGGTAAATTTTTGCATTTTTTGTAAGGGGTAACATCACTAAAATTTGCAAAAAATTGCAAAAAAAATAGAGTTCCATTTTTAAACACAGTTTGATTGGAAATTTAATTACGAACGCAACGAGGTATACCATTCCAAGTTCAGACAATTATTTTTAAAGTTGTGGCAATAAAACTGATTATTTTTTGACCGAAATTCGAAAAAACGGATTTTGGCAAAAATTAAAATATTTTTGATGGCATTTTGATCATAACTTGGCTAAAAATGATCATAAACGTGAAAGAATAACTGTTTTAAGCAGCTAATTACCAATGCTAACGATCCCTATCACTTTTTGACGGATTTTGGGAATTTCGTTTTTGGGTAAATTTTTGCATTTTTTGTAAGGGGTAACATCACTAAAATTTGCAAAAAATTGCAAAAAAAATAGAGTTCCCATTTTTAAACACAGTTCGATTGGAAATTTAATTACGAACGCAACGAGGTATACCATTCCAAATTCAGACAATTATTTTTAAAGTTGTGGCACTAAAACTGATTATTTTTTGACCAAAATTCGAAAAAACGGATTTTGGCAAAAATTAAAATATTTGTGATGGGCATTTTGATCATAACTTGGCTAAAAATGATCATAAACGTGAAAGAATAACTGTTTTAAGCAGCTAATTACCAATGCTAACGATCCCTATCACTTTTTGACGGATTTTGGGAATTTCGTTTTTGGGTAAATTTTTGCATTTTTTGTAAGGGGTAACATCACTAAAATTTGCAAAAAATTGCAAAAAAAATAGAGTTCCCATTTTTAAACACAGTTTGATTGGAAATTTAATTACGAACGCAACGAGGTATACCATTCCAAGTTCAGACAATTATTTTTAAAGTTGTGGCAATAAAACTGATTATTTTTGACCGAAATTCGAAAAAACGGATTTTGGCAAAAATTAAAATATTTTTGATTGGCATTTTGATCATAACTTGGCTAAAAATGATCATAAACGTAAAAGAATAACTGTTTTGAGCAGCTAATTACCAATGCTAACGATCCCTATCACGGATTTTGGGAATTTCGTTTTTGGGTAAATTTTTGCATTTTTTGTAAGGGGTAACATCACTAAAATTTGCAAAAAATTGCAAAAAAAATAGAGTTCCCATTTTTAAACACAGTTCGATTGGAAATTTAATTACGAACGCAACGAGGTATACCATTCCAAATTCAGACAATTATTTTTAAAGTTGTGGCAATAAAACTGATTATTTTTTGACCAAAATTCGAAAAAACGGATTTTGGCAAAAATTAAAATATTTGTGATGGGCATTTTGATCATAACTTGGCTAAAAATGATCATAAACGTGAAAGAATAACTATTTTAAGCAGCTAATTACCAATGCTAACGATCCCTATCACTTTTTGACGGATTTTGGGAATTTCGTTTTTGGGTAAATTTTTGCATTTTTTGTAAGGGGTAACATCACTAAAATTTGCAAAAAATTGCAAAAAAAATAGAGTTCCCATTTTTAAACACAGTTCGATTGGAAATTTAATTACGAACGCAACGAGGTATACCATTCCAAATTCAGACAATTATTTTTAAAGTTGTGGCAATAAAACTGATTATTTTTTGACCAAAATTCGAAAAAACGGATTTTGGCAAAAATTAAAATATTTGTGATGGGCATTTTGATCATAACTTGGCTAAAAATGATCATAAACGTGAAAGAATAACTGTTTTAAGCAGCTAATTACCAATGCTAACGATCCCTATCACTTTTTGACGGATTTTGGGAATTTCGTTTTTGGGTAAATTTTTGCATTTTTTGTAAGGGGTAACATCACTAAAATTTGCAAAAAATTGCAAAAAAAATAGAGTTCCCATTTTTAAACACAGTTTGATTGGAAATTTAATTACGAACGCAACGAGGTATACCAAAGTTCAGACAATTATTTTTAAAGTTGTGGCAATAAAACTGATTATTTTTTGACCAAAATTCGAAAAAACGGATTTTGGCAAAAATTAAAATATTTTTGATTGGCATTTTGTGATGGGCATTTTGATCATAACTTGGCTAAAAATGATCATAAACGTGAAAGAATAACTGTTTTAAGCAGCTAATTACCAATGCTAACGATCCCTATCACTTTTTGACGGATTTTGGGAATTTCGTTTTTGGGTAAATTTTTGCATTTTTTGGGGTAACAAAAATTTGCAAAAAATTGCAAAAAAAATAGAGTTCCCATTTTTAAACACAGTTCGATTGGAAATTTAATTACGAACGCAACGAGGTATACCATTCCAAATTCAGACAATTATTTTTAAAGTTGTGGCAATAAAACTGATTATTTTTTGACCAAAATTCGAAAAAACGGATTTTGGCAAAAATTAAAATATTTGTGATGGGCATTTTGATCATAACTTGGCTAAAAATGATCATAAACGTGAAAGAATAACTGTTTTAAGCAGCTAATTACCAATGCTAACGATCCCTATCACTTTTTGACGGATTTTGGGAATTTCGTTTTTGGGTAAATTTTTGCATTTTTTGTAAGGGGTAACATCACTAAAATTTGCAAAAAATTGCAAAAAAAATAGAGTTCCCATTTTTAAACACAGTTCGATTGGAAATTTAATTACGAACGCAACGAGGTATACCATTCCAAATTCAGACAATTATTTTTAAAGTTGTGGCAATAAAACTGATTATTTTTTGACCAAAATTCGAAAAAACGGATTTTGGCAAAAATTAAAATATTTGTGATGGGCATTTTGATCATAACTTGGCTAAAAATGATCATAAACGTGAAAGAATAACTGTTTTAAGCAGCTAATTACCAATGCTAACGATCCCTATCACTTTTTGACGGATTTTGGGAATTTCGTTTTTGGGTAAATTTTTGCATTTTTTGTAAGGGGTAACATCACTAAAATTTGCAAAAAATTGCAAAAAAAATAGAGTTCCCATTTTAAAACACAGTTTGATTGGAAATTTAATTACGAACGCAACGAGGTATACCATTCCAAGTTCAGACAATTATTTTTAAAGTTGTGGCAATAAAACTGATTATTTTTTGACCGAAATTCGAAAAAACGGATTTTGGCAAAAATTAAAATATTTTTGATTGGCATTTTGTGATGGGCATTTTGATCATAACTTGGCTAAAAATGATCATAAACGTGAAAGAATAACTGTTTTAAGCAGCTAATTACCAATGCTAACGATCCCTATCACTTTTTGAAGGATTTTGGGAATTTCGTTTTTGGGTAAATTTTTGCATTTTTTGTAAAAAAATTTGCAAAAAATAGCATAAAAAATAGAGTTCCCATTTTTAAACACAGTTCAATTGGAAATTTAATTACGAACGCAACGAGGTATACCATTCCAAATTCAGACAATTATTTTTAAAGTTGTGGCACTAAAACTGATTATTTTTTGACCAAAATTCGAAAAAACGGATTTTGGCAAAAATTAAAATATTTGTGATGGGCATTTTGATCATAACTTGGCTAAAAATGATCATAAACGTGAAAGAATAACTGTTTTAAGCAGCTAATTACCAATGCTAACGATCCCTATCACTTTTTGACGGATTTTGGGAATTTCGTTTTTGGGTAAATTTTTGCATTTTTTGTAAGGGGTAACATCACTAAAATTTGCAAAAAATTGCAAAAAAAATAGAGTTCCCATTTTAAAACACAGTTTGATTGGAAATTTAATTACGAACGCAACGAGGTATACCATTCCAAGTTCAGACAATTATTTTTAAAGTTGTGGCAATAAAACTGATTATTTTTTGACCAAAATTCGAAAAAAACGGATTTTGGCAAAAATTAAAATATTTTTGATGGGCATTTTGATCATAACTTGGCTAAAAATGATCATAAACGTGAAAGAATAACTGTTTTGAGCAGCTAATTACCAATGCTAACGATCCCTATCACGGATTTTGGGAATTTCGTTTTTGGGTAAATTTTTGCATTTTTTGTAAGGGGTAACATCACTAAAATTTGCAAAAAATTGCAAAAAAAATAGAGTTCCCATTTTTAAACACAGTTCGATTGGAAATTTAATTACGAACGCAACGAGGTATACCATTCCAAATTCAGACAATTATTTTTAAAGTTGTGGCAATAAAACTGATTATTTTTTGACCAAAATTCGAAAAAACGGATTTTGGCAAAAATTAAAATATTTGTGATGGGCATTTTGATCATAACTTGGCTAAAAATGATCATAAACGTGAAAGAATAACTGTTTTAAGCAGCTAATTACCAATGCTAACGATCCCTATCACTTTTTGAAGGATTTTGGGAATTTCGTTTTTGGGTAAATTTTTGCATTTTTTGTAAGGGGTAACATCACTAAAATTTGCAAAAAATTGCAAAAAAAATAGAGTTCCCATTTTTAAACACAGTTCGATTGGAAATTTAATTACGAACGCAACGAGGTATACCATTCCAAATTCAGACAATTATTTTTAAAGTTGTGGCAATAAAACTGATTATTTTTTGACCAAAATTCGAAAAAACGGATTTTGGCAAAAATTAAAATATTTGTGATGGGCATTTTGATCATAACTTGGCTAAAAATGATCATAAACGTGAAAGAATAACTGTTTTAAGCAGCTAATTACCAATGCTAACGATCCCTATCACTTTTTGACGGATTTTGGGAATTTCGTTTTTGGGTAAATTTTTGCATTTTTTGTAAAAAAATTTGCAAAAAATTGCAAAAAAAATAGAGTTCCCATTTTTAAACACAGTTTGATTGGAAATTTAATTACGAACGCAACGAGGTATACCATTCCAAATTCAGACAATTATTTTTAAAGTTGTGGCACTAAAACTGATTATTTTTTGACCAAAATTCGAAAAAACGGATTTTGGCAAAAATTAAAATATTTTTGATTGGCATTTTGATCATAACTTGGCTAAAAATGATCATAAGCGTAAAAGAATAACTGTTTTGAGCAGCTAATTACCAATGCTAACGATCCCTATCACGGATTTTGGGAATTTCGTTTTTGGGTAAATTTTTGCATTTTTTGTAAGGGGTAACATCACTAAAATTTGCAAAAAATTGCAAAAAAAATAGAGTTCCCATTTTTAAACACAGTTCGACTGGAAATTTAATTACGAACGCAACGAGGTATACCATTCCAAATTCAGACAATTATTTTTAAAGTTGTGGCAATAAAACTGATTATTTTTTGACCAAAATTCGAAAAAAACGGATTTTGGCAAAAATTAAAATATTTGTGATGGGCATTTTGATCATAACTTGGCTAAAAATGATCATAAACGTGAAAGAATAACTGTTTTAAGCAGCTAATTACCAATGCTAACGATCCCTATCACTTTTTGACGGATTTTGGGAATTTCGTTTTTGGGTAAATTTTTGCATTTTTTGTAAAAAAATTTGCAAAAAATTGCAAAAAAAATAGAGTTCCCATTTTTAAACACAGTTTGATTGGAAATTTAATTACGAACGCAACGAGGTATACCATTCCAAGTTCAGACAATTATTTTTAAAGTTGTGGCAATAAAACTGATTATTTTTTGACCAAATTCGAAAAAACGGATTTTGGCAAAAATTAAAATATTTTGATTGGCATTTTGATCATAACTTGGCTAAAAATGATCATAAACGTGAAAGAATAACTGTTTTGAGCAGCTAATTACCAATGCTAACGATCCCTATCACGGATTTTGGGAATTTCGTTTTTGGGTAAATTTTTGCATTTTTTGTAAGGGGTAACATCACTAAAATTTGCAAAAAATTGCATAAAAAATAGAGTTCCCATTTTTAAACACAGTTCGATTGGAAATTTAATTACGAACGCAACGAGGTATACCATTCCAAATTCAGACAATTATTTTTAAAGTTGTGGCAATAAAACTGATTATTTTTTGACCAAAATTCGAAAAAACGGATTTTGGCAAAAATTAAAATATTTGTGATGGGCATTTTGATCATAACTTGGCTAAAAATGATCATAAACGTGAAAGAATAACTGTTTTAAGCAGCTAATTACCAATGCTAACGATCCCTATCACTTTTTGACGGATTTTGGGAATTTCGTTTTTGGGTAAATTTTTGCATTTTTTGTAAGGGGTAACATCACTAAAATTTGCAAAAAATTGCAAAAAAAATAGAGTTCCCATTTTTAAACACAGTTCGATTGGAAATTTAATTACGAACGCAACGAGGTATACCATTCCAAATTCAGACAATTATTTTTAAAGTTGTGGCAATAAAACTGATTATTTTTTGACCAAAATTCGAAAAAACGGATTTTGGCAAAAATTAAAATATTTGTGATGGGCATTTTGATCATAACTTGGCTAAAAATGATCATAAACGTGAAAGAATAACTGTTTTAAGCAGCTAATTACCAATGCTAACGATCCCTATCACTTTTTGACGGATTTTGGGAATTTCGTTTTTGGGTAAATTTTTGCATTTTTTGTAAGGGGTAACATCACTAAAATTTGCAAAAAATAGCATAAAAAATAGAGTTCCCATTTTTAAACACAGTTCAATTGGAAATTTAATTACGAACGCAACGAGGTATACCATTCCAAATTCAGACAATTATTTTTAAAGTTGTGGCACTAAAACTGATTATTTTTTGACCAAAATTCGAAAAAACGGATTTTGGCAAAAATTAAAATATTTGTGATGGGCATTTTGATCATAACTTGGCTAAAAATGATCATAAACGTGAAAGAATAACTGTTTTAAGCAGCTAATTACCAATGCTAACGATCCCTATCACTTTTTGACGGATTTTGGGAATTTCGTTTTTGGGTAAATTTTTGCATTTTTTGTAAAAAAATTTGCAAAAAATTGCAAAAAAAATAGAGTTCCCATTTTTAAACACAGTTTGATTGGAAATTTAATTACGAACGCAACGAGGTATACCATTCCAAGTTCAGACAATTATTTTTAAAGTTGTGGCAATAAAACTGATTATTTTTTGACCGAAATTCGAAAAAACGGATTTTGGCAAAAATTAAAATATTTTTGATGGGCATTTTGATCATAACTTGGCTAAAAATGATCATAAACGTGAAAGAATAACTGTTTTGAGCAGCTAATTACCAATGCTAACGATCCCTATCACGGATTTTGGGAATTTCGTTTTTGGGTAAATTTTTGCATTTTTTGTAAGGGGTAACATCACTAAAATTTGCAAAAAATTGCATAAAAAATAGAGTTCCCATTTTTAAACACAGTTCGATTGGAAATTTAATTACGAACGCAACGAGGTATACCATTCCAAATTCAGACAATTATTTTTAAAGTTGTGGCAAAAAACTGATTATTTTTTGACCAAAATTCGAAAAAACGGATTTTGGCAAAAATTAAAATATTTGTGATGGGCATTTTGATCATAACTTGGCTAAAAATGATCATAAACGTGAAAGAATAACTGTTTTAAGCAGCTAATTACCAATGCTAACGATCCCTATCACTTTTTGACGGATTTTGGGAATTTCGTTTTTGGGTAAATTTTTGCATTTTTTGTAAGGGGTAACATCACTAAAATTTGCAAAAAATTGCAAAAAAAATAGAGTTCCCATTTTTAAACACAGTTCGATTGGAAATTTAATTACGAACGCAACGAGGTATACCATTCCAAATTCAGACAATTATTTTTAAAGTTGTGGCAATAAAACTGATTATTTTTTGACCAAAATTCGAAAAAAACGGATTTTGGCAAAAATTAAAATATTTGTGATGGGCATTTTGATCATAACTTGGCTAAAAATGATCATAAACGTGAAAGAATAACTGTTTTAAGCAGCTAATTACCAATGCTAACGATCCCTATCACTTTTTGACGGATTTTGGGAATTTCGTTTTTGGGTAAATTTTTGCATTTTTTGTAAGGGGTAACATCACTAAAATTTGCAAAAAATTGCATAAAAAATAGAGTTCCCATTTTTAAACACAGTTCGATTGGAAATTTAATTACGAACGCAACGAGGTATACCATTCCAAATTCAGACAATTATTTTTAAAGTTGTGGCACTAAAACTGATTATTTTTTGACCAAAATTCGAAAAAACGGATTTTGGCAAAAATTAAAATATTTGTGATGGGCATTTTGATCATAACTTGGCTAAAAATGATCATAAACGTGAAAGAATAACTGTTTTAAGCAGCTAATTACCAATGCTAACGATCCCTATCACTTTTTGACGGATTTTGGGAATTTCGTTTTTGGGTAAATTTTTGCATTTTTTGTAAAAAAATTTGCAAAAAATTGCAAAAAAAATAGAGTTCCCATTTTTAAACACAGTTTGATTGGAAATTTAATTACGAACGCAACGAGGTATACCATTCCAAGTTCAGACAATTATTTTTAAAGTTGTGGCAATAAAACTGATTATTTTTTGACCGAAATTCGAAAAAACGGATTTTGGAAAAAATTAAAATATTTTCGATTGGCATTTTGATCATAACTTGGCTAAAAATGATCATAAACGTGAAAGAATAACTGTTTTGAGCAGCTAATTACCAATGCTAACGATCCCTATCACGGATTTTGGGAATTTCGTTTTTGGGTAAATTTTTGCATTTTTTGTAAGGGGTAACATCACTAAAATTTGCAAAAAATTGCAAAAAAAATAGAGTTCCCATTTTTAAACACAGTTCGATTGGAAATTTAATTACGAACGCAACGAGGTATACCATTCCAAATTCAGACAATTATTTTTAAAGTTGTGGCAATAAAACTGATTATTTTTTGACCAAAATTCGAAAAAACGGATTTTGGCAAAAATTAAAATATTTGTGATGGGCATTTTGATCATAACTTGGCTAAAAATGATCATAAACGTGAAAGAATAACTGTTTTAAGCAGCTAATTACCAATGCTAACGATCCCTATCACTTTTTGACGGATTTTGGGAATTTCGTTTTTGGGTAAATTTTTGCATTTTTTGTAAAAAAAAATTTGCAAAAAATTGCAAAAAAAAATAGAGTTCCCATTTTTAAACACAGTTCGATTGGAAATTTAATTACGAACGCAACGAGGTATACCATTCCAAGTTCAGACAATTATTTTTAAAGTTGTGGCAATAAAACTGATTATTTTTTGACCAAAATTCGAAAAAACGGATTTTGGCAAAAATTAAAATATTTTGATGGGCATTTTGATCATAACTTGGCTAAAAATGATCATAAACGTGAAAGAATAACTGTTTTGAGCAGCTAATTACCAATGCTAACGATCCCTATCACGGATTTTGGGAATTTCGTTTTTGGGTAAATTTTTGCATTTTTTGTAAGGGGTAACATCACTAAAATTTGCAAAAAATTGCAAAAAAAATAGAGTTCCCATTTTTAAACACAGTTCGATTGGAAATTTAATTACGAACGCAACGAGGTATACCATTCCAAATTCAGACAATTATTTTTAAAGTTGTGGCAATAAAACTGATTATTTTTTGACCAAAATTCGAAAAAACGGATTTTGGCAAAAATTAAAATATTTTTGATGGGCATTTTGATCATAACTTGGCTAAAAATGATCATAAACGTGAAAGAATAACTGTTTTAAGCAGCTAATTACCAATGCTAACGATCCCTATCACTTTTTGACGGATTTTGGGAATTTCGTTTTTGGGTAAATTTTTGCATTTTTTGTAAGGGGTAACATCACTAAAATTTGCAAAAAATTGCAAAAAAAATAGAGTTCCCATTTTTAAACACAGTTTGATTGGAAATTTAATTACGAACGCAACGAGGTATACCATTCCAAGTTCAGACAATTATTTTTAAAGTTGTGGCAATAAAACTGATTATTTTTTGACCAAAATTCGAAAAAACGGATTTTGGCAAAAATTAAAATATTTTTGATGGCATTTTGATCATAACTTGGCTAAAAATGATCATAAACGTGAAAGAATAACTGTTTTAAGCAGCTAATTACCAATGCTAACGATCCCTATCACTTTTTGACGGATTTTGGGAATTTCGTTTTTGGGTAAATTTTTGCATTTTTTGTAAGGGGTAACATCACTAAAATTTGCAAAAAATTGCAAAAAAAATAGAGTTCCCATTTTTAAACACAGTTCGATTGGAAATTTAATTACGAACGCAACGAGGTATACCATTCCAAATTCAGACAATTATTTTTAAAGTTGTGGCAATAAAACTGATTATTTTTTGACCAAAATTCGAAAAAACGGATTTTGGCAAAAATTAAAATATTTGTGATGGGCATTTTGATCATAACTTGGCTAAAAATGATCATAAACGTGAAAGAATAACTGTTTTAAGCAGCTAATTACCAATGCTAACGATCCCTATCACTTTTTGACGGATTTTGGGAATTTCGTTTTTGGGTAAATTTTTGCATTTTTTGTAAGGGGTAACATCACTAAAATTTGCAAAAAATTGCAAAAAAAATAGAGTTCCCATTTTTAAACACAGTTTGATTGGAAATTTAATTACGAACGCAACGAGGTATACCATTCCAAGTTCAGACAATTATTTTTAAAGTTGTGGCAATAAAACTGATTATTTTTTGACCAAAATTCGAAAAAACGGATTTTGGCAAAAATTAAAATATTTTTGATGGGCATTTTGATCATAACTTGGCTAAAAATGATCATAAGCGTGAAAAGAATAACTGTTTTGAGCAGCTAATTACCAATGCTAACGATCCCTATCACGGATTTTGGGAATTTCGTTTTTGGGTAAATTTTTGCATTTTTTGTAAGGGGTAACATCACTAAAATTTGCAAAAAATTGCAAAAAAAATAGAGTTCCCATTTTTAAACACAGTTCGATTGGAAATTTAATTACGAACGCAACGAGGTATACCATTCCAAATTCAGACAATTATTTTTAAAGTTGTGGCACTAAAACTGATTATTTTTTGACCAAAATTCGAAAAAACGGATTTTGGCAAAAATTAAAATATTTGTGATGGGCATTTTGATCATAACTTGGCTAAAAATGATCATAAACGTGAAAGAATAACTGTTTTAAGCAGCTAATTACCAATGCTAACGATCCCTATCACTTTTTGACGGATTTTGGGAATTTCGTTTTTGGGTAAATTTTTGCATTTTTTGTAAGGGGTAACATCACTAAAATTTGCAAAAAATTGCAAAAAAAATAGAGTTCCCATTTTTAAACACAGTTTGATTGGAAATTTAATTACGAACGCAACGAGGTATACCATTCCAAGTTCAGACAATTATTTTTAAAGTTGTGGCAATAAAACTGATTATTTTTTGACCGAAATTCGAAAAAACGGATTTTGGCAAAAATTAAAATATTTTTGATTGGCATTTTGTGATGGGCATTTTGATCATAACTTTGCTAAAAATTATCATAAACGTGAAAGAATAACTGTTTTGAGCAGCTAATTACCAATGCTAACGATCCCTATCACGGATTTTGGGAATTTCGTTTTTGGGTAAATTTTTGCATTTTTTGTAAGGGGTAACATCACTAAAATTTGCAAAAAATTGCATAAAAAATAGAGTTCCCATTTTTAAACACAGTTCGATTGGAAATTTAATTACGAACGCAACGAGGTATACCATTCCAAATTCAGACAATTATTTTTAAAGTTGTGGCACTAAAACTGATTATTTTTTGACCAAAATTCGAAAAAACGGATTTTGGCAAAAATTAAAATATTTGTGATGGGCATTTTGATCATAACTTGGCTAAAAATGATCATAAACGTGAAAGAATAACTGTTTTAAGCAGCTAATTACCAATGCTAACGATCCCTATCACTTTTTGACGGATTTTGGGAATTTCGTTTTTGGGTAAATTTTTGCATTTTTTGTAAGGGGTAACATCACTAAAATTTGCAAAAAATTGCAAAAAAAATAGAGTTCCCATTTTTAAACACAGTTTGATTGGAAATTTAATTACGAACGCAACGAGGTATACCATTCCAAGTTCAGACAATTATTTTTAAAGTTGTGGCAATAAAACTGATTATTTTTTGACCAAATTCGAAAAAACGGATTTTGGCAAAAATTAAAATATTTTGATGGGCATTTTGATCATAACTTGGCTAAAAATGATCATAAACGTGAAAGAATAACTGTTTTGAGCAGCTAATTACCAATGCTAACGATCCCTATCACGGATTTTGGGAATTTCGTTTTTGGGTAAATTTTTGCATTTTTTGTAAGGGGTAACATCACTAAAATTTGCAAAAAATTGCAAAAAAAATAGAGTTCCCATTTTTAAACACAGTTCGATTGGAAATTTAATTACGAACGCAACGAGGTATACCATTCCAAATTCAGACAATTATTTTTAAAGTTGTGGCACTAAAACTGATTATTTTTTGACCAAAATTCGAAAAAACGGATTTTGGCAAAAATTAAAATATTTGTGATGGGCATTTTGATCATAACTTGGCTAAAAATGATCATAAACGTGAAAGAATAACTGTTTTAAGCAGCTAATTACCAATGCTAACGATCCCTATCACTTTTTGACGGATTTTGGGAATTTCGTTTTTGGGTAAATTTTTGCATTTTTTGTAAGGGGTAACATCACTAAAATTTGCAAAAAATTGCAAAAAAAATAGAGTTCCCATTTTTAAACACAGTTCGATTGGAAATTTAATTACGAACGCAACGAGGTATACCATTCCAAATTCAGACAATTATTTTTAAAGTTGTGGCACTAAAACTGATTATTTTTTGACCAAAATTCGAAAAAACGGATTTTGGCAAAAATTAAAATATTTGTGATGGGCATTTTGATCATAACTTGGCTAAAAATGATCATAAACGTGAAAGAATAACTGTTTTAAGCAGCTAATTACCAATGCTAACGATCCCTATCACTTTTTGACGGATTTTGGGAATTTCGTTTTTGGGTAAATTTTTGCATTTTTTGTAAGGGGTAACATCACTAAAATTTGCAAAAAATTGCAAAAAAAATAGAGTTCCCATTTTTAAACACAGTTCGATTGGAAATTTAATTACGAACGCAACGAGGTATACCATTCCAAATTCAGACAATTATTTTTAAAGTTGTGGCACTAAAACTGATTATTTTTTGACCAAAATTCGAAAAAACGGATTTTGGCAAAAATTAAAATATTTGTGATGGGCATTTTGATCATAACTTGGCTAAAAATGATCATAAACGTGAAAGAATAACTGTTTTAAGCAGCTAATTACCAATGCTAACGATCCCTATCACTTTTTGACGGATTTTGGGAATTTCGTTTTTGGGTAAATTTTTGCATTTTTTGTAAGGGGTAACATCACTAAAATTTGCAAAAAATTGCAAAAAAAATAGAGTTCCCATTTTTAAACACAGTTTGATTGGAAATTTAATTACGAACGCAACGAGGTATACCATTCCAAGTTCAGACAATTATTTTTAAAGTTGTGGCAATAAAACTGATTATTTTTTGACCAAAATTCGAAAAAACGGATTTTGGCAAAAATTAAAATATTTTTGATGGGCATTTTGATCATAACTTGGCTAAAAATGATCATAAACGTGAAAGAATAACTGTTTTGAGCAGCTAATTACCAATGCTAACGATCCCTATCACGGATTTTGGGAATTTCGTTTTTGGGTAAATTTTTGCATTTTTTGTAAGGGGTAACATCACTAAAATTTGCAAAAAATTGCATAAAAAATAGAGTTCCCATTTTTAAACACAGTTCGATTGGAAATTTAATTACGAACGCAACGAGGTATACCATTCCAAATGCAGACAATTATTTTTAAAGTTGTGGCACTAAAACTGATTATTTTTTGACCAAAATTCGAAAAAACGGATTTTGGCAAAAATTAAAATATTTTTGATTGGCATTTTGATCATAACTTGGCTAAAAATGATCATAAACGTGAAAGAATAACTGTTTTGAGCAGCTAATTACCAATGCTAACGATCCCTATCACGGATTTTGGGAATTTCGTTTTTGGGTAAATTTTTGCATTTTTTGTAAGGGGTAACATCACTAAAATTTGCAAAAAATTGCAAAAAAAATAGAGTTCCCATTTTTAAACACAGTTTGATTGGAAATTTAATTACGAACGCAACGAGGTATACCATTCCAAGTTCAGACAATTATTTTTAAAGTTGTGGCAATAAAACTGATTATTTTTTGACCGAAATTCGAAAAAACGGATTTTGGCAAAAATTAAAATATTTTGATGGCATTTTGATCATAACTTGGCTAAAAATGATCATAAACGTGAAAGAATAACTGTTTTGAGCAGCTAATTACCAATGCTAACGATCCCTATCACGGATTTTGGGAATTTCGTTTTTGGGTAAATTTTTGCATTTTTTGTAAGGGGTAACATCACTAAAATTTGCAAAAAATTGCAAAAAAAATAGAGTTCCCATTTTTAAACACAGTTCGATTGGAAATTTAATTACGAACGCAACGAGGTATACCATTCCAAATTCAGACAATTATTTTTAAAGTTGTGGCACTAAAACTGATTATTTTTTGACCAAAATTCGAAAAAACGGATTTTGGCAAAAATTAAAATATTTGTGATGGGCATTTTGATCATAACTTGGCTAAAAATGATCATAAACGTGAAAGAATAACTGTTTTAAGCAGCTAATTACCAATGCTAACGATCCCTATCACTTTTTGACGGATTTTGGGAATTTCGTTTTTGGGTAAATTTTTGCATTTTTTGTAAGGGGTAACATCACTAAAATTTGCAAAAAATTGCAAAAAAAATAGAGTTCCCATTTTTAAACACAGTTCGATTGGAAATTTAATTACGAACGCAACGAGGTATACCATTCCAAATTCAGACAATTATTTTTAAAGTTGTGGCACTAAAACTGATTATTTTTTGACCAAAATTCGAAAAAACGTGAAAAATAACTATTTTAAGCAGCTAATTACCAATGCTAACGATCCCTATCACTTTTTGACGGATTTTGGGAATTTCGTTTTTGGGTAAATTTTTGCATTTTTTGTAAGGGGTAACATCACTAAAATTTGCAAAAAATTGCAAAAAAAATAGAGTTCCCATTTTTAAACACAGTTCGATTGGAAATTTAATTACGAACGCAACGAGGTATACCATTCCAAATTCAGACAATTATTTTTAAAGTTGTGGCAATAAAACTGATTATTTTTTGACCAAAATTCGAAAAAACGGATTTTGGCAAAAATTAAAATATTTGTGATGGGCATTTTGATCATAACTTGGCTAAAAATGATCATAAACGTGAAAGAATAACTGTTTTAAGCAGCTAATTACCAATGCTAACGATCCCTATCACTTTTTGACGGATTTTGGGAATTTCGTTTTTGGGTAAATTTTTGCATTTTTTGTAAGGGGTAACATCACTAAAATTTGCAAAAAATTGCAAAAAAAATAGAGTTCCCATTTTTAAACACAGTTCGATTGGAAATTTAATTACGAACGCAACGAGGTATACCATTCCAAATTCAGACAATTATTTTTAAAGTTGTGGCAAAAACTGATTATTTTTTGACCAAAATTCGAAAAAACGGATTTTGGCAAAAATTAAAATATTTGTGATGGGCATTTTGATCATAACTTGGCTAAAAATGATCATAAACGTGAAAGAATAACTGTTTTAAGCAGCTAATTACCAATGCTAACGATCCCTATCACTTTTTGACGGATTTTGGGAATTTCGTTTTTGGGTAAATTTTTGCATTTTTTGTAAGGGGTAACATCACTAAAATTTGCAAAAAATTGCAAAAAAAATAGAGTTCCCATTTTTAAACACAGTTCGATTGGAAATTTAATTACGAACGCAACGAGGTATACCATTCCAAATTCAGACAATTATTTTTAAAGTTGTGGCAATAAAACTGATTATTTTTTGACCAAAATTCGAAAAAACGGATTTTGGCAAAAATTAAAATATTTGTGATGGGCATTTTGATCATAACTTGGCTAAAAATGATCATAAACGTGAAAGAATAACTGTTTTAAGCAGCTAATTACCAATGCTAACGATCCCTATCACTTTTTGACGGATTTTGGGAATTTCGTTTTTGGGTAAATTTTTGCATTTTTTGTAAGGGGTAACATCACTAAAATTTGCAAAAAATTGCAAAAAAAATAGAGTTCCCATTTTTAAACACAGTTCGATTGGAAATTTAATTACGAACGCAACGAGGTATACCATTCCAAATTCAGACAATTATTTTTAAAGTTGTGGCAATAAAACTGATTATTTTTTGACCAAAATTCGAAAAAACGGATTTTGGCAAAAATTAAAATATTTGTGATGGGCATTTTGATCATAACTTGGCTAAAAATGATCATAAACGTGAAAGAATAACTGTTTTAAGCAGCTAATTACCAATGCTAACGATCCCTATCACTTTTTGACGGATTTTGGGAATTTCGTTTTTGGGTAAATTTTTGCATTTTTTGTAAGGGGTAACATCACTAAAATTTGCAAAAAATTGCAAAAAAAATAGAGTTCCCATTTTTAAACACAGTTCGATTGGAAATTTAATTACGAACGCAACGAGGTATACCATTCCAAATTCAGACAATTATTTTTAAAGTTGTGGCAATAAAACTGATTATTTTTTGACCAAAATTCGAAAAAAACGGATTTTGGCAAAAATTAAAATATTTGTGATGGGCATTTTGATCATAACTTGGCTAAAAATGATCATAAACGTGAAAGAATAAATGTTTTAAGCAGCTAATTACCAATGCTAACGATCCCTATCACTTTTTGACGGATTTTGGGAATTTCGTTTTTGGGTAAATTTTTGCATTTTTTGTAAGGGGTAACATCACTAAAATTTGCAAAAAATTGCAAAAAAAATAGAGTTCCCATTTTTAAACACAGTTCGATTGGAAATTTAATTACGAACGCAACGAGGTATACCATTCCAAATGCAGACAATTATTTTTAAAGTTGTGGCACTAAAACTGATTATTTTTTGACCAAAATTCGAAAAAACGTGAAAGAATAACTATTTTAAGCAGCTAATTACCAATGCTAACGATCCCTATCACTTTTTGACGGATTTTGGGAATTTCGTTTTTGGGTAAATTTTTGCATTTTTTGTAAGGGGTAACATCACTAAAATTTGCAAAAAATAGCATAAAAAATAGAGTTCCCATTTTTAAACACAGTTCGATTGGAAATTTAATTACGAACGCAACGAGGTATACCATTCCAAATTCAGACAATTATTTTTAAAGTTGTGGCACTAAAACTGATTATTTTTTGACCAAAATTCGAAAAAACGGATTTTGGCAAAAATTAAAATATTTGTGATGGGCATTTTGATCATAACTTGGCTAAAAATGATCATAAACGTGAAAGAATAACTGTTTTAAGCAGCTAATTACCAATGCTAACGATCCCTATCACTTTTTGACGGATTTTGGGAATTTCGTTTTTGGGTAAATTTTTGCATTTTTTGTAAGGGGTAACATCACTAAAATTTGCAAAAAATTGCAAAAAAAATAGAGTTCCCATTTTTAAACACAGTTCGATTGGAAATTTAATTACGAACGCAACGAGGTATACCATTCCAAATTCAGACAATTATTTTTAAAGTTGTGGCAATAAAACTGATTATTTTTTGACCAAAATTCGAAAAAACGGATTTTGGCAAAAATTAAAATATTTGTGATGGGCATTTTGATCATAACTTGGCTAAAAATGATCATAAACGTGAAAGAATAACTGTTTTAAGCAGCTAATTACCAATGCTAACGATCCCTATCACTTTTTGACGGATTTTGGGAATTTCGTTTTTGGGTAAATTTTTGCATTTTTTGTAAGGGGTAACATCACTAAAATTTGCAAAAAATTGCAAAAAAAATAGAGTTCCCATTTTTAAACACAGTTCGATTGGAAATTTAATTACGAACGCAACGAGGTATACCATTCCAAATTCAGACAATTATTTTTAAAGTTGTGGCAATAAAACTGATTATTTTTTGACCAAAATTCGAAAAAACGGATTTTGGCAAAAATTAAAATATTTGTGATGGGCATTTTGATCATAACTTGGCTAAAAATGATCATAAACGTGAAAGAATAACTGTTTTAAGCAGCTAATTACCAATGCTAACGATCCCTATCACTTTTTGACGGATTTTGGGAATTTCGTTTTTGGGTAAATTTTTGCATTTTTTGTAAGGGGTAACATCACTAAAATTTGCAAAAAATTGCAAAAAAATAGAGTTCCCATTTTTAAACACAGTTCGATTGGAAATTTAATTACGAACGCAACGAGGTATACCATTCCAAATTCAGACAATTATTTTTAAAGTTGTGGCACTAAAACTGATTATTTTTTGACCAAAATTCGAAAAAACGGATTTTGGCAAAAATTAAAATATTTGTGATGGGCATTTTGATCATAACTTGGCTAAAAATGATCATAAACGTGAAAGAATAACTGTTTTAAGCAGCTAATTACCAATGCTAACGATCCCTATCACTTTTTGACGGATTTTGGGAATTTCGTTTTTGGGTAAATTTTTGCATTTTTTGTAAGGGGTAACATCACTAAAATTTGCAAAAAATTGCAAAAAAAATAGAGTTCCCATTTTTAAACACAGTTTGATTGGAAATTTAATTACGAACGCAACGAGGTATACCATTCCAAGTTCAGACAATTATTTTTAAAGTTGTGGCAATAAAACTGATTATTTTTTGACCAAAATTCGAAAAAACGGATTTTGGCAAAAATTAAAATATTTTTGATGGGCATTTTGATCATAACTTGGCTAAAAATGATCATAAACGTGAAGGAATAAGTGTTTTAAGCAGCTAATTACCAATGCTAACGATCCCTATCACGGATTTTGGGAATTTCGTTTTTGGGTAAATTTTTGCATTTTTTGTAAGGGGTAACATCACTAAAATTTGCAAAAAATTGCAAAAAAATAGAGTTCCCATTTTTAAACACAGTTTGATTGGAAATTTAATTACGAACGCAACGAGGTATACCATTCCAAGTTCAGACAATTATTTTTAAAGTTGTGGCAATAAAACTGATTATTTTTTGACCGAAATTCGAAAAAACGGATTTTGGCAAAAATTAAAATATTTTTGATTGGCATTTTGATCATAACTTGGCTAAAAATGATCATAAACGTGAAGGAATAACTGTTTTAAGCAGCTAATTACCAATGCTAACGATCCCTATCACGGATTTTGGGATTATTTTTTATTTTTTATTTTTTGGATTTATTTTTTGACCGAAATTCGAAAAAACGGATTTTGGCAAAAATTAAAATATTTTTGATTGGCATTTTGATCATAACTTGGCTAAAAATGATCATAAGCGTAAAAGAATAACTGTTTTGAGCAGCTAATTACCAATGCTAACGATCCCTATCACTTTTTGACGGATCTTGGGAATTTCGTTTTTGGGTAAATTTTTGCATTTTTTGTAAGGGGTAACATCACTAAAATTTGCAAAAAATTGCAAAAAAAATAGAGTTCCCATTTTTAAACACAGTTCAATTGGAAATTTAATTACGAACGCAACGAGGTATACCATTCCAAATTCAGACAATTATTTTTAAAGTTGTGGCACTAAAACTGATTATTTTTTGACCAAAATTCGAAAAAACGGATTTTGGCAAAAATTAAAATATTTGTGATGGGCATTTTGATCATAACTTGGCTAAAAATGATCATAAACGTGAAAGAATAACTGTTTTAAGCAGCTAATTACCAATGCTAACGATCCCTATCACTTTTTGACGGATTTTGGGAATTTCGTTTTTGGGTAAATTTTTGCATTTTTTGTAAGGGGTAACATCACTAAAATTTGCAAAAAATTGCAAAAAAAATAGAGTTCCCATTTTTAAACACAGTTCGACTGGAAATTTAATTACGAACGCAACGAGGTATACCATTCCAAGTTCAGACAATTATTTTTAAAGTTGTGGCAATAAAACTGATTATTTTTTGACCGAAATTCGAAAAAACGGATTTTGGCAAAAATTAAAATATTTTTGATTGGCATTTTGATCATAACTTGGCTAAAAATGATCATAAACGTGAAAGAATAACTGTTTTGAGCAGCTAATTACCAATGCTAACGATCCCTATCACTTTTTGACGGATTTTGGGAATTTCGTTTTTGGGTAAATTTTTGCATTTTTTGTAAGGGGTAACATCACTAAAATTTGCAAAAAATTGCAAAAAAAATAGAGTTCCCATTTTTAAACACAGTTCGATTGGAAATTTAATTACGAACGCAACGAGGTATACCATTCCAAATTCAGACAATTATTTTTAAAGTTGTGGCACTAAAACTGATTATTTTTTGACCAAAATTCGAAAAAACGGATTTTGGCAAAAATTAAAATATTTGTGATGGGCATTTTGATCATAACTTGGCTAAAAATGATCATAAACGTGAAAGAATAACTGTTTTAAGCAGCTAATTACCAATGCTAACGATCCCTATCACTTTTTGACGGATTTTGGGAATTTCGTTTTTGGGTAAATTTTTGCATTTTTTGTAAGGGGTAACATCACTAAAATTTGCAAAAAATTGCAAAAAAAATAGAGTTCCCATTTTTAAACACAGTTTGATTGGAAATTTAATTACGAACGCAACGAGGTATACCATTCCAAGTTCAGACAATTATTTTTAAAGTTGTGGCAATAAAACTGATTATTTTTTGACCGAAATTCGAAAAAACGGATTTTGGCAAAAATTAAAATATTTTTGATTGGCATTTTGATCATAACTTGGCTAAAAATGATCATAAGCGTAAAAGAATAACTGTTTTGAGCAGCTAATTACCAATGCTAACGATCCCTATCACGGATTTTGGGAATTTCGTTTTTGGGTAAATTTTTGCATTTTTTGTAAGGGGTAACATCACTAAAATTTGCAAAAAATTGCAAAAAAAATAGAGTTCCCATTTTTAAACACAGTTCGACTGGAAATTTAATTACGAACGCAACGAGGTATACCATTCCAAATTCAGACAATTATTTTTAAAGTTGTGGCACTAAAACTGATTATTTTTTGACCAAAATTCGAAAAAACGGATTTTGGCAAAAATTAAAATATTTGTGATGGGCATTTTGATCATAACTTGGCTAAAAATGATCATAAACGTGAAAGAATAACTGTTTAAAGCAGCTAATTACCAATGCTAACGATCCCTATCACTTTTTGACGGATTTTGGGAATTTCGTTTTTGGGTAAATTTTTGCATTTTTTGTAAGGGGTAACATCACTAAAATTTGCAAAAAATTGCAAAAAAAAATAGAGTTCCCATTTTTAAACACAGTTTGATTGGAAATTTAATTACGAACGCAACGAGGTATACCATTCCAAGTTCAGACAATTATTTTTAAAGTTGTGGCAATAAAACTGATTATTTTTTGACCGAAATTCGAAAAAACGGATTTTGGCAAAAATTAAAATATTTTTGATGGGCATTTTGATCATAACTTGGCTAAAAATGATCATAAACGTAAAGAATAACTGTTTTGAGCAGCTAATTACCAATGGTAACGATCCCTATCACGGATTTTGGGAATTTCGTTTTTGGGTTTTTTTTTGCATTTTTTGTAAGGGGTAACATCACTAAAATTTGCAAAAAATTGCAAAGAAAATATAGTTCCCATTTTTAAAAGCAGTTCGACTGGAAATTTAATTACGAACGCAACGAGGTATACCATTCCAAGTTCAGACAATTATTTTTAAAGTTGTGGCAATAAAACAGATTATTTTTTGACCAAAATTCGAAAAAACGGATTTTGGCAAAAATTAAAATATTTGTGATGGGCATTTTGATCATAACTTGGCTAAAAATGATCATAAACGTGAAAGAATAACTGTTTTAAGCAGCTAATTACCAATGCTAACGATCCCTATCACTTTTTGACGGATTTTGGGAATTTCGTTTTTGGGTAAATTTTTGCATTTTTTGTAAGGGGTAACATCACTAAAATTTGCAAAAAATTGCAAAAAAAAATAGAGTTCCCATTTTTAAACACAGTTTGATTGGAAATTTAATTACGATTATTTTTAAAGTTGTGGCAATAACACTGATTATTTTTTGACCGAAATTCGAAAAAACGGATTTTGGCAAAAATTAAAATATTTTTGATTGGCATTTTGATCATAACTTGGCTAAAAATGATCATAAGCGTAAAAGAATAACTGTTTTGAGCAGCTAATTACCAATGCTAACGATCCCTATCACGGATTTTGGGAATTTCGTTTTTGGGTAAATTTTTGCATTTTTTGTAAGGGGTAACATCACTAAAATTTGCAAAAAATTGCAAAAAAAATAGAGTTCCCATTTTTAACAGCAGTTCGACTGGAAATTTAATTACGAACGCAACGAGGTATACCATTCCAAGTTCAGACAATTATTTTTAAAGTTGTGGCAATAAAACTGATTATTTTTTGACCGAAATTCGAAAAAACGGATTTTGGCAAAAATTAAAATATTTGTGATGGGCATTTTGATCATAACTTGGCTAAAAATGATCATAAACGTGAAAGAATAACTGTTTTAAGCAGCTAATTACCAATGCTAACGATCCCTATCACTTTTTGACGGATTTTGGGAATTTCGTTTTTGGGTAAATTTTTGCATTTTTTGTAAGGGGTAACATCACTAAAATTTGCAAAAAATTGCAAAAAAAATAGAGTTCCCATTTTTAAACACAGTTTGATTGGAAATTTAATTACGAACGCAACGAGGTATACCATTCCAAGTTCAGACAATTATTTTTAAAGTTGTGGCAATAACACTGATTATTTTTTGACCGAAATTCGAAAAAACGGATTTTGGCAAAAATTAAAATATTTTTGATTGGCATTTTGATCATAACTTGGCTAAAAATGATCATAAGCGTAAAAGAATAACTGTTTTGAGCAGCTAATTACCAATGCTAACGATCCCTATCACTTTTTGACGGATTTTGGGAATTTCGTTTTTGGGTAAATTTTTGCATTTTTTGTAAGGGGTAACATCACTAAAATTTGCAAAAAATTGCAAAAAAAATAGAGTTCCCATTTTTAAACACAGTTTGATTGGAAATTTAATTACGAACGCAACGAGGTATACCATTCCAAGTTCAGACAATTATTTTTAAAGTTGTGGCAATAAAACTGATTATTTTTTGACCGAAATTCGAAAAAAACGGATTTTGGCAAAAATTAAAATATTTTTGATTGGCATTTTGATCATAACTTGGCTAAAAATGATCATAAGCGTAAAAGAATAACTGTTTTGAGCAGCTAATTACCAATGCTAACGATCCCTATAACTTTTTGACGGATTTTGGGAATTTCGTTTTTGGGTAAATTTTTGCATTTTTTGTAAGGGGTAACATCACTAAAATTTTCAAAAAATTGCAAAAAAATAGAGTTCCCATTTTTAAACACAGTTCGATTGGAAATTTATTTACGAACGCAATGAGGTGTACCATTTCAATTTCAGACAATTATTTTTAAAGTTGTGGCAATAAAACTGATTATTTTTTGACCGAAATTCGAAAAAACGGATTTTGGCAAAAATTAAAATATTTTTGATTGGCATTTTGATCATAACTTGGCTAAAAATGATCATAAGCGTAAAAGAATAACTGTTTTGAGCAGCTAATTACCAATGCTAACGATCCCTATAACTTTTTGACGGATTTTGGGAATTTCGTTTTTGGGTAAATTTTTGCATTTTTTGTAAGGGGTAACATCACTAAAATTTTCAAAAAATTGCAAATAAATAGAGTTCCCATTTTTAAACACAGTTCGATTGGAAATTTATTTACGAACGCAACGAGGTGTACCATTTCAATTTCAGACAATTATTTTTAAAGTTGTGGCAATAAAACTGATTATTTTTTGACCAAAATTCGAAAAAACGGATTTTGGCAAAAATTAAAACATTTTTGATTGGCATTTTGATCATATCTTGGCTAAAAATGATAATAAACATGAAGGAATAACTGTTTTAAGCAGCTAATTACCAATGCTAACGATCCCTATCACGGATTTTGGGATTATTTTTTATTTTTTATTTTTTGGATTTATTTTTTGACCGAAATTCGAAAAAACGGATTTTGGCAAAAATTAAAATATTTTTGATTGGCATTTTGATCATAACTTGGCTAAAAATGATCATAAGCGTAAAAGAATAACTGTTTTGAGCAGCTAATTACCAATGCTAACGATCCCTATCACGGATTTTGGGAGTTTCGTTTTTGGTTAAATTTTTGCATTTTTTGTAAGGGGTAACATCACTAAAATTTGCAAAAAATTGCAAAAAAAATAGAGTTCCCATTTTTAAACACAGTTTGATTGGAAATTTAATTACGAACGCAACGAGGTATACCATTCCAAGTTCAGACAATTATTTTTAAAGTTGTGGCAATAAAACTGATTATTTTTTGACCGAAATTCGAAAAAACGGATTTTGGCAAAAATTAAAATATTTTTGATTGGCATTTTGATCATAACTTGGCTAAAAATGATAATAAACATGAAGGAATAACTGTTTTAAGCAGCTAATTACCAATGCTAACGATCCCTATCACGGATTTTGGGATTATTTTTTATTTTTTATTTTTTGGATTTATTTTTTGACCGAAATTCGAAAAAACGGATTTTGGCAAAAATTAAAATATTTTTGATTGGCATTTTGATCATAACTTGGCTAAAAATGATCATAAGCGTAAAAGAATAACTGTTTTGAGCAGCTAATTACCAATGCTAACGATCCCTATCACTTTTTGACGGATTTTGGGAATTTCGTTTTTGGGTAAATTTTTGCATTTTTTGTAAGGGGTAACATAACTAAAATTTGCAAAAAATTGCAAAAAAAATAGAGTTCCCATTTTTAAACACAGTTCGATTGGAAATTTAATTACGAACGCAACGAGGTATACCATTCCAAGTTCAGACAATTATTTTTAAAGTTGTGGCAATAAAACTGATTATTTTTTGACCGAAATTCGAAAAAACGGATTTTGGCAAAAATTAAGATATTTTTGATTGGCATTTTGATCATAACTTGGCTAAAAATGATCATAAGCGTAAAAGAATAACTGTTTTGAGCAGCTAATTACCAATGCTAACGATCCCTATCACTTTTTGACGGATTTTGGGAATTTCGTTTTTGGGTAAATTTTTGCATTTTTTGTAAGGGGTAACATCACTAAAATTTGCAAAAAATTGCAAAAAAAATAGAGTTCCCATTTTTAAACACAGTTTGATTGGAAATTTAATTACGAACGCAACGAGGTATACCATTCCAAGTTCAGACAATTATTTTTAAAGTTGTGGCAATAAAACTGATTATTTTTTGACCGAAATTCGAAAAAACGGATTTTGGCAAAAATTAAAATATTTTTGATTGGCATTTTGATCATAACTTGGCTAAAAATGATAATAAACATGAAGGAATAACTGTTTTAAGCAGCTAATTACCAATGCTAACGATCCCTATCACGGATTTTGGGATTATTTTTTATTTTTTATTTTTTGGATTTATTTTTTGACCGAAATTCGAAAAAACGGATTTTGGCAAAAATTAAAATATTTTTGATTGGCATTTTGATCATAACTTGGCTAAAAATGATCATAAGCGTAAAAGAATAACTGTTTTGAGCAGCTAATTACCAATGCTAACGATCCCTATCACTTTTTGACGGATCTTGGGAATTTCGTTTTTGGGTAAATTTTTGCATTTTTTGTAAGGGGTAACATCACTAAAATTTGCAAAAAATTGCAAAAAAAATAGAGTTCCCATTTTTAAACACAGTTTGATTGGAAATTTAATTACGAACGCAACGAGGTATACCATTCCAAGTTCAGACAATTATTTTTAAAGTTGTGGCAATAAAACTGATTATTTTTTGACCGAAATTCGAAAAAACGGATTTTGGCAAAAATTAAGATATTTTTGATTGGCATTTTGATCATAACTTGGCTAAAAATGATCATAAGCGTAAAAGAATAACTGTTTTGAGCAGCTAATTACCAATGCTAACGATCCCTATCACTTTTTGACGGATTTTGGGAATTTCGTTTTTGGGTAAATTTTTGCATTTTTTGTAAGGGGTAACATCACTAAAATTTGCAAAAAATTGCAAAAAAAATAGAGTTCCCATTTTTAAACACAGTTTGATTGGAAATTTAATTACGAACGCAACGAGGTATACCATTCCAAGTTCAGACAATTATTTTTAAAGTTGTGGCAATAAAACTGATTATTTTTTGACCAAAATTCGAAAAAACGGATTTTGGCAAAAATTAAAACATTTTTGATTGGCATTTTGATCATATCTTGGCTAAAAATGATAATAAACATGCAGCTAATTACCAATGCTAACGATCCCTATCACGGATTTTGGGATTATTTTTTATTTTTTATTTTTTGGATTTATTTTTTGACCGAAATTCGAAAAAACGGATTTTGGCAAAAATTAAGATATTTTTGATTGGCATTTTGATCATAACTTGGCTAAAAATGATCATAAGCGTAAAAGAATAACTGTTTTGAGCAGCTAATTACCAATGCTAACGATCCCTATCACTTTTTGACGGATTTTGGGAATTTCGTTTTTGGGTAAATTTTTGCATTTTTTGTAAGGGGTAACATCACTAAAATTTGCAAAAAATTGCAAAAAAAATAGAGTTCCCATTTTTAAACACAGTTTGATTGGAAATTTAATTACGAACGCAACGAGGTATACCATTCCAAGTTCAGACAATTATTTTTAAAGTTGTGGCAATAAAACTGATTATTTTTTGACCAAAATTCGAAAAAACGGATTTTGGCAAAAATTAAAACATTTTTGATTGGCATTTTGATCATATCTTGGCTAAAAATGATAATAAACATGAAGGAATAAGTGTTTTAAGCAGCTAATTACCAATGCTAACGATCCCTATCACGGATTTTGGGAATTTCGTTTTTGGGTAAATTTTTGCATTTTTTGTAAGGGGTAACATCACTAAAATTTTCAAAAAATTGGAAAAAAATAGAGTTCCCATTTTTAAACACAGTTCGATTGGAAATTTATTTACGAACGCAACGAGGTATACCATTTCAATTTCAGACAATTATTTTTAGAGTTGTGGCAATAAAACTGATTATTTTTTGACCAAAATTCGAAAAATCGGACTTTGGCAAAAATTTAAATATTTTTGATGGGCATTTTGATCATAACTTGGCTAAAAATGATCATAAGCGTAAAAGAATAACTGTTTTGAGCAGCTAATTACCAATGCTAACGATCCCTATCACTTTTTGACGGATTTTGGGAATTTCGTTTTTGGGTAAATTTTTGCATTTTTTGTAAGGGGTAACATCACTAAAATTTGCAAAAAATTGCAAAAAAATAGAGTTCCCATTTTTAAACACAGTTCGATTGGAAATTTATTTATGAACGCAACGAGGTATACCATTTCAATTTCAGACAATTATTTTTAGAGTTGTGGCAATAAAACTGATTATTTTTTGACCAAAATTCGATAAATCGGACTTTGGCAAAAATTTAAATATTTTTGATGGGCATTTTGATCATAACTTGGCTAAAAATGATCATAAGCGTAAAAGAATAACTGTTTTGAGCAGCTAATTACCAATGCTAACGATCCCTATCACTTTTTGACGGATTTTGGGAATTTCGTTTTTGGGTAAATTTTTGCATTTTTTGTAAGGGGTAACATCACTAAAATTTGCAAAAAATTGCAAAAAAAATAGAGTTCCCATTTTTAAACACAGTTCGATTGGAAATTTAATTACGAACGCAATGAGGTATACCATTCCAAGTTCAGACAATTATTTTTAAAGTTGTGGCACTAAAACTGATTATTTTTTGACCAAAATTCGAAAAAACGGATTTTGGCAAAAATTAAAATATTTTTGATTGGCATTTTGATCATAACTTGGCTAAAAATGATCATAAGCGTAAAAGAATAACTGTTTTGAGCAGCTAATTACCAATGCTAACGATCCCTATCACTTTTTGACGGATTTTGGGAATTTCGTTTATGGGTAAATTTTTGCATTTTTTGTAAGGGGTAACATCACTAAAATTTGCAAAAAATTGCAAAAAAAATAGAGTTCCCATTTTTAAACACAGTTCGATTGGAAATTTATTTACGAACGCAACGAGGTATACCATTCCAAGTTCAGACAATTATTTTTAAAGTTGTGGCAATAAAACTGATTATTTTTTGACCGAAATTCGAAAAAACGGATTTTGGCAAAAATTAAAATATTTTTGATTGGCATTTTGATCATAACTTGGCTAAAAATGATAATAAACATGAAGGAATAACTGTTTTAAGCAGCTAATTACCAATGCTAACGATCCCTATCACGGATTTTGGGATTATTTTTTATTTTTTATTTTTTGGATTTATTTTTTGACCGAAATTCGAAAAAACGGATTTTGGCAAAAATTAAAATATTTTTGATTGGCATTTTGATCATAACTTGGCTAAAAATGATCATAAGCGTAAAAGAATAACTGTTTTGAGCAGCTAATTACCAATGCTAACGATCCCTATCACTTTTTGACGGATTTTGGGAATTTCGTTTTTGGGTAAATTTTTGCATTTTTTGTAAGGGGTAACATCACTAAAATTTGCAAAAAATTGCAAAAAAAATAGAGTTCCCATTTTTAAACACAGTTCGATTGGAAATTTATTTACGAACGCAACGAGGTGTACCATTTCAATTTCATACAATTATTTTTAGAGTTGTGGCAATAAAACTGATTATTTTTTGACCAAAATTCGAAAAAACGGATTTTGGCAAAAATTAAAACATTTTTGATTGGCATTTTGATCATATCTTGGCTAAAAATGATCATAAGCGTAAAAGAATAACTGTTTTGAGCAGCTAATTACCAATGCTAACGATCCCTATCACTTTTTGACGGATTTTGGGAATTTCGTTTTTGGGTAAATTTTTGCATTTTTTGTAAGGGGTAACATCACTAAAATTTGCAAAAAATTGCAAAAAAAATAGAGTTCCCATTTTTAAACACAGTTTGATTGGAAATTTAATTACGAACGCAACGAGGTATACCATTCCAAGTTCAGACAATTATTTTTAAAGTTGTGGCAATAAAACTGATTATTTTTTGACCGAAATTCGAAAAAACGGATTTTGGCAAAAATTAAAATATTTTTGATTGGCATTTTGATCATAACTTGGCTAAAAATGATCATAAGCGTAAAAGAATAACTGTTTTGACCAGCTAATTACCAATGCTAACGATCCCTATCACGGATTTTGGGATTATTTTTTATTTTTTATTTTTTGGATTTATTTTTTGACCGAAATTCGAAAAAACGGATTTTGGCAAAAATTAAAATATTTTTGATTGGCATTTTGATCATAACTTGGCTAAAAATGATCATAAGCGTAAAAGAATAACTGTTTTGAGCAGCTAATTAGCAATGCTACCGATCCGTATCACTTTTTGACGGATTTTGGGAATTTCGTTTTTGGGTAAATTTTTGCATTTTTTGTAAGGGGTAACATCACTAAAATTTTCAAAAAATTGCAAAAAAATAGAGTTCCCATTTTTAAACACAGTTCGATTGGAAATTTATTTACGAACGCAACGAGGTGTACCATTTCAATTTCAGACAATTATTTTTAAAGTTGTGGCAATAAAACTGATTATTTTTTGACCAAAATTCGAAAAAACGGATTTTGGCAAAAATTAAAACATTTTTGATTGGCATTTTGATCATATCTTGGCTAAAAATGATAATAAACATGAAGGAATAACTGTTTTAAGCAGCTAATTACCAATGCTAACGATCCCTATCACGGATTTTGGGAGTTTCGTTTTTGGTTAAATTTTTGCATTTTTTGTAAGGGGTAACATCACTAAAATTTGCAATAAATTGCAAAAAAAATAGAGTTCCCATTTTTAAACACAGTTTGATTGGAAATTTAATTACGAACGCAACGAGGTATACCATTCCAAGTTCAGACAATTATTTTTAAAGTTGTGGCAATAAAACTGATTATTTTTTGACCGAAATTCGAAAAAACGGATTTTGGCAAAAATTAAAATGTTTTTGATTGGCATTTTGATCATAACTTGGCTAGAAATGATCATAAGCGTAAAAGAATAACTGTTTTGAGCAGCTAATTACCAATGCTAACGATCCCTATCACGGATTTTGGGATTATTTTTTATTTTTTATTTTTTGGATTTATTTTTTGACCGAAATTCGAAAAAACGGATTTTGGCAAAAATTAAGATATTTTTGATTGGCATTTTGATCATAACTTGGCTAGAAATGATCATAAGCGTAAAAGAATAACTGTTTTGAGCAGCTAATTACCAATGCTAACGATCCCTATCACTTTTTGACGGATTTTGGGAATTACGTTTTTGGGTAAATTTTTGCATTTTTTGTAAGGGGTAACATCACTAAAATTTGCAAAAAATTGCAAAAAAAATAGAGTTCCCATTTTTAAACACAGTTTGATTGGAAATTTAAATACGAACGCAACGAGGTATACCATTCCAAGTTCAGACAATTATTTTTAAAGTTGTGGCAATAAAACTGATTATTTTTTGACCGAAATTCGAAAAAACGGAATTTGGCAAAAATTAAAATATTTTTGATTGGCATTTTGATCATAACTTGGCTAAAAATGATCATAAGCGTAAAAGAATAACTGTTTTCAGCAGCTAATTACCAATGCTAACGATCCCTATCACGGATTTTGGGAATTTCGTTTTTGGTTAAATTTTTGCATTTTTTGTAAATTTGCACTAAAATTTGCAAAAAATTGCAAAAAAAATAGAGTTCCCATTTTTAAACACAGTTCGATTGGAAATTTATTTACGAACGCAACGAGGTGTACCATTTCAATCCCATTTCAATTTCAGACAATTATTTTTAGAGTTGTGGCAATAAAACTGATTATTTTTTGACCAAAATTCGAAAAATCGGACTTTGGCAAAAATTTAAATATTTTTGATGGGCATTTTGATCATAACTTGGCTAAAAATGATCATAAACTTCAGAGAATAACTGTTTTGAGCAGCTTATTACCAATGCTAATGATCCCTATCACTTTTTAACGGATTTTGGGAATTTCGTTTTTGGGTAAATTTTTGCATTTTTTGTAAAATTTGCAAAAAAAGGCAAAAAAATAGAGTTCCCATTTTTAAACACAGTTCGTTTCGTAACATCATTAAAACTTGAAAAAAAAGGTAAAAAAATAGAGTTCCCATTTTTAAACACAGTTCGTTTGGAAATTTAATTACGATACGAAATTTAATCATATATGATATGATATGATATGATATAGGGGGCCTGGAGATGATCCAAAAACTGCTCTGGTTCGGTGGCCAAATGGTTCCGTGGCATGGAATGCAATGGAGTGGGTGAACCCACTGGGCTCACCTTGTCCGCTGGCATTTCCTTTTGCCGCATTCGGACAAGTGCGGACAAATTTCCAATTAAACAATCGTTGCGATTAACACGAATGGCGATCTCTGCCGCCAAAAAGGGGGCGTGGCGGTTTGGGGGGCGGAGGAGGTGGTGGTGGTGGTGGAGGCATTATTGCGTAGAGCGGCGCGCCTGCGCTCTGCCTGCTTTGCCAACTGATGAAAACCCGTTCTCATGGCTGCCGCCACTTTTTTGTTTTTTCCACTGATTTTTCTCAATTTATTTTATTTTGTATGCTTTTTTTTGATGTTGTTGTTGTTGTTGTTGTCGTTTTGCACCATATTTTGAGAGCAGACCGACGGCAGCAGCGAGCTGCGTATAAATAGGCCCAAAGAACGGCGAACCGAGACAGTTACCAATCGCAATCCAATCGAACTGAGTCGAATTTTTTTCAAGTGAATCACTTCAACAATGGCATTCAAGGTGCGTGAAAAGTAGTGGCCCACCGCAGGCATACCGATTGACATGGCAAAGGAGTCGGTGGCATTCGGGATCCGAGTTGCCTGCACTTGTTATCCTTTCTATCATCGCTCGACAGCCTCGACAGGATGGGGGCACATCCTTTTCTCAGTGTGCTTTGTTGCTCCTTTGCTGGCAGGATAACTGGCTAGCAGGATAGCTGGCTGGCTGGCTGGCTGGCTGACTGGCTGGCTGGCTGGCTGGCTGGCTGGTGATTCCTGGCCAGGACTCAACTCTTGACCTCATATGGCCAACTAAAGGTGGATTTCAATCTCGGCCCGACCCGCAATTGATATTCAATATCCAAGGCAATGAAAACGAGAGCAAGACCAACACGCATGCTAATTGTGCGACTTTCGAGTGGCGGCAGCTGCTTACGAGGCCTTAATCTGGGTCAGTTCTGGCCAGGAGTGGCGAGGGTGGCCAGGAGTGGCGAGGAATGCTTCAGCCAAATAGGCCATGACATATGAGGACGGCACTTGGCAGAACATAACTTGTGTAAAAACAAGATATGTGCACCAGATAATTACAGTTTCAAGTGGCAGCAGCAAATTGATGTTGTATCTTGTTGTTGACTTACCAACAGGGTTGAGATACTTTTATTATCATCATTTGCTGGCGCTATTTTAGAGCAATCAATTGAGGAAATCAGTGCTGCATTCAGATGCACAAGTTGAGAATAACTTTCTGCCGCCCATTGTCGATGTACAAAAATAGTTGCCAACCCTCTTGCCAGCCAGCCAACGATTTATTTAACCTGATTTGTCTTTCGATAAGGCGTTGGAAATCGCTGCAGCACCCTTTCAAGGCTATGTGCCACACAAAGCGAACTATTTCAACTTTATCAACTTAATTAAAAGTTTTCTCGCCTGCAATTTCCTGCAGACCCAGCCAAACGACATTGATTTATACAATTCCGCATATTATATTTCAAATAAAACGCATTTCCAGGTTATCCTCTCCGTCGTCCTGGTGGCGTCGATCGCCTGCGTCCAAGCGAAGCCCGGCGGTCCGGCTGCCTACTCGATCAGCGCACCCAGCGTCGACCACGCCTCCGTGGGCAGCACCCAGGAGCACACGGTGAAGGGCCACTACGGCCAGTCCTCCCAGTCGGACTACGCCAGCCAGGTCCAGACCGCCCACTCGCAGTCGCATGTCCAGCGGTCCAGCATCAGCAATGACGCCGGACTGGCGCCCATCGCCGCCCACGGCTACGCAGGTGAGTTCCGGTCCATGCCAGCCACCAACTCCTCCCAGTCCACCGATACACCCAACGCACACCCAAATGGACACCACCGCACCACCCAGCACACCACTCACACCACTCACACCACTTACACCCACCACTTTGTGTCCCTGTTGCACGTAGTCGCAGTGATGGCTCAGGTTTATCTATAGAATACACCTTGATATTGGCATACAAGAGAGATAACCTTTTTGAAATTGTTTACCAACTAAATGTTATACATGGAACACCACATAGTTTGCATAGTTTGCAGAATCAATTGAGAACTGATAGATATACACGTAGTTGAATGCAAGCCGGCGGCCATTACTGCTTAGTTGATTGTTAACACTTTTAACCCGAAAATGAAAATGAAAATGAAAATGCAAATGCAAATGCAAAATCCAAGCTGCTCCGGTCCACGCCATCGCTGCGCCGGCCTACTCCTTGGGCTACGCCGGACACACGGCACCCGCCCAGATTCAGGGCGTGGCCTACGGCGGACACTATGCGGCCAGCGCGCCGGCCGTGCAGATCTCCGGACTGGGGCACTCGCTGGGACTGGAACACTCCCTGGGACTGGGAGGATACGGGGGCTACGGCTACGGAGGCTATGGCTCCTATAGTGCCGCTCCGGCCATCTCGCACGGATATCTGGCCCATGCCCCAGTCGCCGCCGCTCCAGTTGTGAAGTACGCCGCTGCACCATCGTACGGTAGGTGACCAGGATATCCAGGATATCCGGGATATCCACGATGTCGAGGATATCGAGTTCAAGTATCCAGGACTAACTAACGCTAACCCCAATCTCCCAGCTCTAACTTCACTTTCTCGCACTCTTGCACGCTTTTGAATCCCCGAAAATCTGATTCCTCAGCGATTTCGCAACTAATTTCGCCACGAGTTTTTCCAGTCCGAAAGCAGAAAAGGAACTTTATTGTGTTTTCGCACCGGTGGCCAAGTGCACTTGGCAAAAACAAACTTTGAGCCGGGTGGTGGAGTGCACAGCGCAAGTTGCGCTCCATCAGGCAGCGGATTGTGATGCCAGGAGGGAATCGCCTGATATATGGGCTAGTCTGGGTAGCGCAGAGCTGGTACGCAGCCAGGTGGAGGGAGCATAGTTTTGATGCAGCAGGCTAAAAGGAAAACTTTAGCTTAAATTGTTTTAAGTTTGAGCCGGGAAGAAGAGAGCGTGTCCAGGTGGCCAGGTGGCCAGCAAAACATCACAGAGATAACAGCGATAAGACACAAAGCACAGCGACTTAAAGCAGGCAGCCCAGCTGAGGTGAAAGCCCTCCCGCTTCAAAGGATTGCCCAACGGAGCCAACTGTGCAATCGATACATCTGGGCCGGGCCATCTGTCCGCACAAGCCAGGCGGCCAACCAAAGGGATAATCGGTTTTGGGTCCGGCCTCCATCGATTTGTCTTGCTAGAAAACAGATACAGATACAAATGCCCGCTGGTTGTGAATCCCCGGCGCTTGAGGTAACCATCAGGCCGGGCCGGGCATGTAATCAATCATTCGCCGCCTATCTGTTTTGAAGGCTTTAAAGCACCGCTTTTGAGGGCAGTGTTCAGTAAACAGCAGCAAGGTGGTGTCAAAACTGCATCCCAATGGCTCTCGGGGACTCGGCTGGGCAGCTCCATGTTCAAGTCAGCGCGAGTCACCCAGTCACCCAGTCACCCAGTCACCCAATCACCCAATCACCCAGTCACCGTTCCCTTTCGCTGGGCTGTCACTTGATTAATGTTGGCTGACGCTTTTTGGGAGTGCACGGCGAGAAAAGAGCCACTTAATTCCATCAGTCTTTGATTTTAATATTTCCCGTTCTAGATGGCACCACGTGTCGCATACTTCATATTTGCGTTGTCTACTCCATGCATGATGGCTTCCCACGACGGGCGGTAGTTGTTTGCTCAAAAGGATGCTCAAAGTGCACTGAAATCAAATGTGTAGCCTAGCTCAGTGGGATAGTACTATTTCATGTCGAATTTTAATTAAATTCGAACCCAAGGTACACCCCCCTCCCCCCCCCCCCACGATTATGCAATGATTTTTGAAAACAGAGCGCCATTGTTTGGCACAGCAAGAAGAGTGGCGTGGAAAATAGATTCGGGAGCCCAACTCTCTAGGTATTCCATCTATTCCATCTATTGTGCGATGTATTTTGGGCCTGTGCAATAATGTTGTGCCACCGGTGGCCTGGTGGGGGTGGTGGTCAGGCCATGTCAGGTGGTTGCCGTTGACAACCTTTAAGTGGCGCCAGTTGGGTGGCCAGCTGGTGGGGCAGGTTGTATTGTCCAAACAATGGACAGGATGCTAATTTGGGGAAGCTCTATCTCGACCTCCTCGGTGACCATCTCTCTTTCAGCTCAGCCATCTGTCTCTGTCTATCTTTCCTCTTTCTTCTTCTGTTTTTTTTTTTTCATTTTTTTCTCTTTTTTTTTATTATAAACCTAACCTTGTTGTGTGTGTGCCATCCCACAGCACCCGGCATCATTGGACACGGCATTGGACTTGCCGCCCCCGCCTACGCCGCTCCTGCATACGCTACGCATCTGGCCGGGCCCGTGGTGAAGTGAGTATCCGGATCGCAGGACCATATTATTATGAGGTTGCTTGCCTCATAATCGCCTCACCAACGCTCCACTTTCAGGGCCGCCGTCGCCGCACCCGCTCTCGTCCACACATCGGTCTCCGGCCATGGTATTCACTATGGCTACTAGAGGATCCACCGTCCGCCATCCACCGTCCACCGCCTCCGCCTCCGCAACGCCTCCGTACCGCTACACCCGCCCCCATTATCGCCAGTGAGCTCGCACACAAATACGCTCTCCCATTCGTCTGGCTAACTACACTAATAGGAACCATAATACCCAGAGCGTGTCGCCTTAATTAAAACTCAATTTGTTAACTGCACCAGGAGCCTGTGAACCGTGACCCGTGACCCGTGACCCAAGACCCGCCATTCGGCGGTTTAGCAGGCAACCACCACACCTGACCCAGGATGGTGAAGGGGGTATGGGGGGTATGCAGCGGTGCCGCACGCTCCGTATTTATCATCGTGTTTTTAGCCTGGTCGCAGAGCTTAAACATATCCCCCCATCCCGCATTGTGAATGCGAAATGTGTTTATTTTTTTTTTTATCGCGGTTGAATTTACGTTGTATTTAAACTTAATTTGTAAACTGAAACGAAATGCATGTGGAAATGTTGGAAAAAATAAACTCGTTGTTATAACTGGCTGGCAATCGGAGGGGGGCGGGGAGGGGGGGGGGGGGAATAGTTGCAGATGCTGGGCCTGTCGCTTTATGAAATATGTTATGATATGATATGATGCCTCCTTCTTTTTCTTTTTTTTTTTTTGGCCATGTTGCGGACCAGAAGCAGGCGGAGATTTATTTGCCACGCATCAGTTGATCAGCATACTTTATGGCGCATAACATGACATGCGTTCCATGACCATAAGGCTCTCGGCTGCGAAAGCGACGCCACGAAACGCACTGTACCGCACTGTACTGCACTGTACCGCACTGTACCATAAATATGGTGGTATATGCAGTCCGCCAAATACCAAGTGAAAGTGCAAGGGCCCAGAAAACCAATTTACGTCACAACGGGCATTGGGCATCGCACATGGCCCGAAATAGATGATAACCCGTTTATTTCGGTCCTGGCCTAAAATATAGTCCATACAGAATATAAAAGCCCAGCAATTCGATGGCGACGGCATTAAAAATGTCACTGAGTCCGCAGGAGAGAGTGAAAGTCAGAGTTTGCCAGCTGGGTCGCACCAACTTGAATGATGGGACGGCGAAGGACGACAGCTTTAAGGGCCATCAACAAGGATAACTCTGAGCCCGAATAACTGCAGAGGCAACTGGAGGATTCCACTGAAAATCCACTTAAAAGGATACATCCTTTCACTCGCATTATGTGCTAATTAAAGTGATTTACACTTGCATGATTCCTTCTGCGTAAATAAATGGGTGTGTATATACGTGTATACATATATGTATTTTCATCCCCAGAGGCTCTTATCAAATTTAAATACGAACATATTGGACTTGGAGTATTTTCGCTAAACATGGATTCTTGGCCAAAACAAACAAACTCCCGGTAAAGTATCGAATTTGCTATTAAATATTATAATCGAAGCACTCGACTCTCCCAGTGGACAGTGGACAGGGCACTTGGGGCGCCAAGTTAGCTCCCAATAGTGCAGCTAATTAGGAAGCCAAACTGCAGTGTACCCCCATTTTTTGGGGACAGCTGCAGCTTTGCATTTGCTTTCCCCGCACAGGGAATTTGGCCCCAGGTGGACCAGGCTCCAGTGGCAAGGGATATGCTGTGTTGGTATCTTTGTATCTGAATGCAGCGCTTTGTTTTGCCAGCTCGTTTGGGGAAATGAACAGGATGCGGTCCTACGCACACAACACACCTACACACACACCCACACAGGCATCCACACACACACCCACACACACACATGCTACACATTGGCAGGATACTTGCAGGATACGCACGCACACGTGGGCTTATTTAGTAACTGTATTTGCTTTGCGTCTCTAGTTCCACTCCTTTTCCCCATTTTTCTTTTATTGTACCCGTTACTCGTAGACTAAAGGGGTATACTAGATTCGTTAAAAAGTATGTAACAGGCAGAAGGAACCGTTTCCGACCATATAAAGTGCATATAATCTTGATCAGGATCAATAGTCGAGTCGAACTGGCCATGTCCGTCTGTCCGTCCGTCTGTCCGTCCGTCTGTCAGTCCGTTTGTCCGTATAAACACCTTGATCTCAGGAACTACAAAAGCTAATAAGTGTCCCAAGGCTGAAGTTTTAAACTCCATAACTCAACTTATCTTCATCGGATTTTGAAGTGGAATACTCGTACCTCTAAATGTATCTGGCGGAATTCTCTAAAAATCCGCAATTCAAATTTAGAAATTCATATTTTTATAAATTTTGTTGTAATTTTTTTGATGTTATGATGTTATAATTATAAATATTTTAATGTATTTTCATTTTATTATTTTTATTTACTGTGAGATTTCTCGTTAGCACTTCCACTAGCTGAGTGTAGGGTATCTGATAGTCGGGGAACTCGCCTATAGCATTCCATCTTGTTTTTTCTCTGCTTTAGCTGTTTGCTGTTGCCCGGCGTTTGTGTATTTGCCTGGCCGACACTAAATTGGAATTTTCCATGCAAATAAGTCGATGATGGTCGAAATGTATAGCACCGTACCCCTCTCTCTCCCTCGTCGGCATTCCAATTAATATTCGGTTCACAAATTGAATTACTATAGTTCCCTTATGTGGCCATAATCAGCTGGCCATCTCCTCAATATTTATTACGTTTGCAGCCTTTTCCGACTACGCCTTATGGTGCCAAAATGTTTGCGGAAGTGGCGATGGAAGTGGTGATGGAAGTGGCTTAGTCAGCGGGTCGTCCGGCTGGTTCCATCTAATGCAATTGTCGTGTTTTGGCCACGGATTCTGGATGCCATGTTCCGGTTTCGCTTTTCCCCTTGGCTCGAGCTCCACTTACTGTTTACATTGGCCACGCAATACACTGATGGCCTTGGCCGGCAGGTGGCCTGCCAAGTAGGAACCCCTCCAAGGACACGTTTTGCCACAGCCCCCCTTTTTTGGGGGGCCAAAGTAAGCACTCCACGGGCTAGCGTCACCTGTTGGCCAAAATTGCATAACACCCTCTCAATTGTCGTGGCGCCGCAAACAAGTGCACCGCCCACAATTATGGCCAATACGGGCACAGTCTCGGCGGGTTAAGTAGGGCAAAGTCGAGAGGAAGACACCTAAAAATCTAGATACATTTCTAGATACCTTTCAGGATTGATGGTCCCCTTTTGCATATATCTTATTTGGGGACCTTAAGGCATTGAAACATCTAACTAACATACTAACATACTATAATAACTACATACCTAATGCCTAGAACCATTTCGGTGCTATAAAATAGATGGCTTTGTTTGAGTTTGGTTTGTGCACTTACCTTTCGTTTGCCAAATGAATTTGAAATGGGAAATTGTCGCTTTGTATCTATTTACAACACATTTCCGGGTGAAGAGTAGCTTAGTCGACGGTTTCTCGCAGTGCAGATACGGATATAAATATGGATGCACACGTGGCCACTCAAAGGATTCGGGGCTCACCGTGCATGTTTGGACTGGGCTTCGCTGTGGCCAATTGAGTCCATCCCCAGCCGGTGGCCTCGTTCTCATCATCATCCCCATTCCCCAATTAGCCGGCGTTGCAAGTGCTGGTTACCCATGCCCGTGGACATCTAATTGTACCCACACCATCGATGGCCGTCGCTGTGGCGGCTGCTCGGATAACAAATGGATCTGGCAGTGGAGCTGGTGCCGGATTATATAAGCTCTATAAGCAGATGCAATGGCTGCACATCACTGGCAATGCGAAAACCATATTAATGCATTAATTGCACGTGCAATTAATTCGCGGCCACTTTTTGAAGATGAGCGGGGAGATAGTCATCGCCGGATTTAAAAGGCCGATTAGGAATGACCCATCATTAGCTATGATGTATAGTATCTGACAAATGGGGCCAGCACGCTGGCTAACTAGATTCAACCACGCACGGAATTAAAAACTATTTATTAGTTATAAACAAAAGTTATCTAACAAAGTACATTGATTGGGTCATTTAGGATAGGGAGCTATCGGAACTAACTTACCCGTACTTACTTACCCTTTTCAAGCAATTAGAGCGCCTTACTAGAGAAAACTTCAGTAAATCCATTACCCAGAAGTTCCCAACCCAGTTAATTGGCTTGTTAGTAAATCATACTCAACCTTTGGTGAACCTTAAGGGCCGCCCCTCCCTCCACCATAGAAGACCATCGATTATCATCACTCACAAAATTTATTCTTGCACTTGCCCTACACAATTCCTCTTATCAACTACCGAGAAAATTTACGCAAAAAAAAAATGTGTGAAAAAAAAATTGGGAAAATACTAGTCTTAGAAGTCCTTGGGATAACAGCCCACATCCTCAGAAGCTGTAGTTGAGATTGCCGCTGGAGAAGTTGACGTGCGAGACGTCCGGCGATTGCTGGTAGCTGGGGGAACCCAGCACCGAGGACATGGGAACGGCCATACCATAGCTCTGGCGGGTGGTGGGCGCCAGCTGGCTGGTGGCGAACTGCTGGGCCACCGACTGCTGCTGGTCGCGGAGCACGTCCTGCTGCTGCTGCTGCATGAAGCCCATGTGCTGCTGCGTGGAGTAGAAGTCGCCACCCGTTGCCACTGCGCTGGCGCGCAAGGAGCCTGATCCGGCGAAACCGCCTGGGATGACTCCTACGCCGGCTGGGCCACCGGGCAGAATGGATCCGGATGCGAGGCGCTCGGGCTGCAGGCCGTTGCTGCTGAACTGCGGCCGGCGGTAGGCGAAGCGGCCAGCTGCGCTTTGTGGTGCCACGCCCACCGGTGCGCCTCCAACGTCGGCGGGGGCAGCCGCCTGGGACTGGGGTTGAATCTGGGCAGGTGCTAGGGCGCCGGATACATCGGGATAGTAGTGGTAGAGCTTCTGCAGCAGCTGATGCTGCTGCTGCTCGAACTCGGCCCGTTGGCGCTGATAGTCAACGAAGGCGGCGTGCATCTGGTCTGCATAGCTGGGCATGCTGACCACGCCCCCGCCAGCGGCAACGCCCACTCCTGAAGCGGATGCGGATCCAGATCCAGATTCAGCTGCTCTCTGCGCCGATGTGGCGGCCAGCAGTTGCTGCTGCTGCTGCGCCAGGAGCTGCTGCTGCTGCTGCTGCAGCAGCGAGTTGGGCGTCCCCTTCAGCTTGCCAGCGGACCGGAATCCTGGCTGCGAGTACACGGAAGGATACTGCTGTCCCGACGACGAGTATCCACCGAATTGCGCGGTATTTTGCTGCATGGATAAGAGGAATGGGCGGATGAGCATGGGAACTAGACCAGGACAATGCTATCGAGTTCTAAGATATATATACTGTAATCCTACTTCTTACTTGAAGTAGGCTGTTTTAAATGTGTAACTTTTGATGCCGTTTCGACTTGTGCAATTGTGAATTCGTTATACTAGCTCTTTACACTAGTTCCTTATACTATTTTAAGTATTCCCCCTTGGGGTCACAACACTCACGGTTGGGAGGCCACTGTGGTGATGCTTGTGGATCGAGTGCTGCGAACCCAGGCATCCCTTTGCCCATTGTCCTTCGGCATCAACCAGGCGACTGGCGTGGCCACCGCGAACTTTGCTGGACCTCATGATACCCTGTTCCGAATGTCGCGACATGCGCTAAAAGTTTTGACTGGCGATGGTGTAACTCGGGTGTGGCGGTAGGATCAATAGTGAATTTCAATTTCAGATTTTGATACAATTTGTGCACGAAGTCTGTAGAAAAATTGGAGTAAAACAAACCGATCTGAACCGACTGAGCGAGCAAGTGAGACTGAGCTGGAGTAGCACAACCAGCTCCAGTGACACCTGTCAGCTGTCGGTGGGCCAAACCGGAAGCCTACTGCGATCTGTACGGGCTATATTCCATGTCGGAATGGATTCAAATCGCTTTTGTTGCGCCGGGAATCACGCGATTCGATGACTTAAAAGGCGTGGACGCAGTGCAGCCGGCTCACAGTTAGAACGATGGCTCGCCAAGCGCTGGCACTGCTCCTGGTGGCCGTGAGTCTGGCCAGGATTGCGGCCAGGCCACGTCCACAGAATCCGCTCGAGTCGCTGGGCATTGGCGCGATGAGTCTGGCCGGGAATATAGCGGAGGCAGTTCAGAGTGGCGCCGCCATTTCGCGCGACCTCGACATCGACAATCCCCTGATGTCCGTGCGCTCGAAAACGTCCGTCGGCTATGGAGATGCCATACGTCCCAGGGCCGCCGACTCATCCGAGGAGGATCGTCGCCGGAAGCGAAGGCGGCGCAGCCTTCAGCGCCGCAAGCGCGCTCCTTGCTTCTGGAAAATGGGCGCTGCCGCCACCACAATGGCGTCCGCGGACGATGATGTGGAGGCCAGGCGGCGAAGGGCCCAGAAGCGGGCCGCCAACAATGCCTCCCGATCCCGGGTGAGTCCCAAGACCAGCGGCAAGAAGAAGAAGTTGGTGCGCCGACGACGGCAGGAGGAAATGCCACCGAACACGGACGGAATGGATCCCTTGGGCCTGGGCCCTCGAATCAAGGCCATGTGGCTCTCGTTCGTGGACAACGTCACGGATGTGGTGCAGCAGGTGCGCCAGAGGATCTCCGATACGGCCACTTCCACGGGCTAGAGTCACCCAGCTCGAGTGTATTTTTTTTTTGTTTGTTCATAAGTGCAATAAAAGCAACTGGAAGCCGGAAATGATGCCAAGCGGAATGTTTTCTGGGTTGGACAAGAGTAGATTAAATCCATTTGTAGACCTAGTAGTGGCATCAATCTGTTAGCCAATTACAGTAGCATACGCACAGTGTTGTCTGGTTGAAAAATTGGCAATGCTTGAATACTTGGTGACCCCGACCATTCCGAGTTCAAAGTGGTGTACTTATTACTAATCATATGCATTTCAATTCAACAAATTTGTATCTCAGCTATGTAGAGATACTTGAAAACTAGAGACCATGACACGGATGCCACTTTAAAATGGCAAACGACGGCAGCTGCTTGAAAAGGTCACCACAAAAAAGGTCGACCCAATCGAAAGTGATTCCTCCGGCAGAAGCAGTCAAATAAAAGGCAAACTGTCATTTCTGAGCAATCCGATCGAAAGTGGTCCGAAGTGAAGGCCACAAGTGAGGCACCGCAACTGAAAGCTGTCCAGATGGGAGATACGGAAGCGAGCCGGAGTCACGATGGGCAGTGATGAGCCAGTGGTCGCTTCCGGGCGAGATGAGATGCATCTCGACATGCATGTCGAACATTTCCGTGTCTGCTCGCAATCTGATTGGATTGATGGGCTGGGTACAAAAGGCGCATTCTGGCGGCCGGTCACAACAGTTGGCCAAATGACTTCCGTGCCCAGATTCTCTGCCCCACTAATTGTGGCCCTGGCCCTCGTCCTGCTGGCCCGCACTTGGGCGGATGAGTTCGACCTGGACTACTCCAACGAGTACGACGATGTGCGACCACATTTGATCTATCCAGACGATCCAAGGCTGGACAAGCGGATCGGCGATGCGGCGCGAGAGTTTGGACAAAACATAACCCAAGCCTGGAACGCGATGGTGGACTCGTTCAAGAACTATTTCGAGGAAATCAAGAACCTCTTCTCCGACACCACCGATCTCAATTCACCCAACGAGGTCTTAGCCACCCACTGAAAGGTGGACCCATCTTTGGGCAAATAAAGCGTTGCAAAACGATGTGAAACTTTCATTTGTCGAAAGCCAACTTGATTGCTTTTGATTTGTAGGCATAAATCATAAATGCTGAGTTACTGAAGGGTTCCACTCAACAATTAATTAGGTTTTTCAATCTCTGGCTTAATTAGTTTTGTAAGCCACCAAGCTAATTGCCAATAACAACATCGCATGCTAACTAAACCTGATTAGATCGCAACCATTTAGATTATGGAAACATGAAAACTCATCTACTAGTATTATTTGCGCAATCAATCATAGTGTGCGTATTTTGATTTCCCAGTGTTTTGTTAAGCAACTTAAGTTTAAGTTTAGCTTTAACTGGATGCGTTCTTCACAGCATGTTCTTCTTTAATGGTATATAAGCCCCAAAAACTGTGGTGTACTCACCAGCTGTTCCTGCAACTGCTGCAACTGCGGCTGCTGCAACTGCGGCTGCTGCAACTGCGGCTGCTGCAACTGCGGCTGCTGCAACTGCGGCTGCTGCAACTGCGGCTGCTGCAACTGCGGCTGGGGCTGCTCCACCTGCTGATTCCTCGGCGCTCCTCCGTAGTAGCGGGTGAAGGTCTGCTGCACTCCGGGCGTCTTCAGGCTGTAGGAGTTCGTGTTGGCGTCCGTGTGGATGGAGACCTGTGCCCGGCAGACTTCCTGCTGGCCGGCCAGAAGCAAGGCCGCCAACGTCAAGGCCACTGCGAACATGATTTACGCGTTGGGGCTAATGGATGGATGTGGCTAATGGCTAATGGCCTGCTATTGGGACTCCGTCTCCGTCTCCGTGTCCGTGTCCGTCTCCCGTCGATTTGGCAGTAAGTTAAGTCCGAGAAACCGTGCAACCGGACCCGCGAACTTCGTTGGCTGACTGTGCAGCGCCCGCCGACTGTCCACCGATTTTATACCGCCTTTCGACTGGGGACTGTCCCACGTTGGCTCTCTCCCTCTGTCTGTCTGCTGCCGTCCCTCTTCCGCTGTTGGCCCCAAAAAAACAGCGAGCATGCATACGTGTATGTTGGCCAGAAAGTGTGGGTCAAAAGCTGTTGTACTCTTAAGTGCTTCAGCGTCGATTTTGGCAACACTTAAAGAACAATTACATAAACCAATGGCTAAGAAGAATCCCCTTGTGGCGAAATCAACATATATGCCTTCTAACCCAACAGATAAGGACAATGATCATTAACTAGATTTTGGTTTTCTCTGTGCAGTTGAAAAGTAACTCCCATTCGAAATCGTTGCCTGAAACCCATTATATCTCATTAAATTCAATCGAACTGCTCTGTCTTCAAGTTGTTTTTGTTTTTTTTTTGTCCCCTGTCGTCTATTATAATTTTCCATAATTTCAATTTCAATTTCAATTGCAATTTCAATTTCGATTGCGATTTATATTTTATTTTAATTTCCCCCCGCATTGTTTTGTTTCACATTTCGCGTGGATAACTTTCTTTAAACTTTGGTGTCCGCGTGCGGAATATGGAATAAGCAATAGCAATGAGGGGTATGGTGGGTGTGGTGGGGTGGGGTGTGGTGGGGTGGGGGAGACATGTAGATGGCAATTCCAATTCCAATTCAAATTGAATATGCTCTTTGGCACTTACATAACAATCCGCACACCCGCTGGGCGGACGGCAAACTAAACATAAACACCGGCATAAAACGTTGTTTATGGGAACGTGCCCGGAATGCCCAATGTGTCCCAAAAGCGAAACTCGCCAACTCTGGCTACACGGCGCGAAAATGAGCGCGCCTCCTTGGCACATAGTACACATAGTACAGTGTGCAGAGCTTGGCAGTGGACTTTTGTCGCTGTGTAGGGGATGGCCTAAACCAGCGAGATACGGTTGCGGGGTTAAGGCCAGCGTAAAGAGGCGAAAGGTCCACTCAATTGGAATGCAGTTTTGATGGCCCAAAGAGATTTGGCCCGTTGGCAGGGCCAACGATCGATTATGAAAGCAGCGGAGATGACCTGGTTAGTGCGTAATGGTCACTTAAGCGCGCTCACCTGCCAACGTTGCGTATACGTAATACGTGATCGTCATACATTTATTAGCGCATTTCATTACGCGGCGTGTAATTGAAAGCCCATTTCACACGATTGAAAGTCTGTCTGTCTGTGTGTCTGTCTGTGTGTGTGTCTGTCTGTGTGTTTGTGTGCCCGCATTGCCCCAATAAAGTGACCCACACCGTGTTCCCAACTTAATGCGCCCCGGGGTAATGGCCATAACTTTTCCTTTCGGCCCGGCTGCATTCCTTGGCGCTCGTCCTATCTGGCATTGTAGTCCTGTACTTTCCGGCCGGGCGTGTTTTCACCATTAAAGTTGACTTTTCCGAATGAAATGCTTGTCGTTTTACGATTACCCCCCTGGCCTTCCCTCCCCCTATAAGCCATCAAAATAAACAGCGCAAATTATGCAAAAAAAAAAGAAGGAGGCCCAAAAGCAGATGAACACAAATGGAGACAAACTGGTAAAAGTGGAAATGAATGTGGATGTGGATGTGGCAGTGGATGGGGATGTGGCAGTGGATGGGGATTTGGATGTGGATGTGGAAGTGGAAGTGGAGCTTGAAAGTCAAGTAAATCCAGCCAGCTGCTAAATAACGCCACTTAATCATTTTACTGGGTCAGGTCACGGGTGGACAACGACGACGCAGCCGAAACTAAACCGAAACCGTGCCCGAAACCGGAGGAGGAGTCCGGATCCGGAGGCTGAGTCAGTGGCCCCGCGCGTTGAACTTTTGAACTCGCGCACTGACCCTATTCCGGACCCCTTTCCCTTTCCCCATGCCATGCCCATGCCCATGCCCAATCCTCCCGGGGCATCCATAGCTCCCCGCAGGCGCGTATTATTTTTCGTGGCCCAACTCTGCACTTCCACGGATTTTATGGAGGTGCGCGCCACTCCGGGACCCTCAATAACCAAAAAGCACGGAGAAAAAAACAATATAAGTAACTGGTAATTTACACTGATCACATAACATTAATGTATCAGTTAGCAATGTGATTAAATCATAGTATATTAGCCAAATGATGAGACGAAAGCTGTTAGTTTTATATACATCTGAACGAATGAGCATAGCCTAATAATGGATTTGGATTTCTCGCAGTGTAGGCTTACCTATTGGCCCCGGGAATTGAGACCAAATGGGATTTGATGGCTTACACTGATGGACAACTCCGAAATAAAACGCTGTCAATGAGAGATTTGCTTTTCTGTGTGTTCAACTCACATAAAATTTGTTTTTATTAGTTTTTGCTCACACCAAGGCAGCACCACCGCACCGCGGTGCCGTCGCACCACCAACCAACCAAGCCACCAATCCATCGAACCACCGAACCACCACAACAAACAGCCTGCGGAGCGGCAGAGAAAAAATGTACTTATCGCTAGACACACGCACGTACACTTGCACAAATAGGGGGTATGTATGTATGTATGTTTGTATATAGGGCTATATAAATCTAGAAACTAGCCAGGATCGGGATCTGGAGCGGGATGAGATGAGATGCCCGGTCCGGATCCGGAGGAGGCCCAACAAATTGAATCTGTATCTGGATTCCCGCTGAATGCTGGAACACTTACTTTATATATATAAATGTGTGTGTGTGTGTGTGTGTGAGTGTGTGTGTGTGGGAGCAATTCTTTGGGGCTCAGAAGAATTGCCCAGTCTTACAGCTATAACTTGTATGGTTTTTTTTCGATTTTGTATTTGGTATTTCGTATTTTGTATTTTGTAATTCATAGTTCGTAGTTTGACTTTGATTTAACATTCAATAAACTTTTCATTTGTTTTCGTAATATTCAATATGTCTTAGCATATGTCTAGTGTATATATCGTAAATGTATATATCCATATATGTATGTATGTAGCTTGGGAAAGTTTAAAAACACAGGCACATCCATGCCCCTCCCTCCCACCGCCACCCTTCCCCCCTCGACAAAGTTAGCAACATTTAAAAGACATATATATATATATATGTATATATACTTGTATATATGTACGTGTTGTGGGAGTGCTTCCCATTTCCGTTTCTTGGCACAGTTTTCCCTTTTTCCCCCGTTTCCCCCCTCTCCTTTCCCCCTAAACCCTCTGACCTCTGAACTGGGATCCGTGATCTGTGATCCTAATCCCGTCGATCGCAAAACTCAACAAACATTAGTCAACAACCTGCTGGGCGAAGTATTCCAATAACTCGATCTATATATTTCGTTTATCCTATGCATTTAGATGTAAATGTATCTGTATCTGCGTACGCCTGCAGTTCTCCACCATGAGCAACTTCCTTTGCTAAAAAAAAAAAGATCAAATGTGAGTTAGCCCACCCACATATACTACACAGAGAAAAAAAATAGCAACAGTTTCTGCAAAGTCTCCCACTTAAACACGTAGCTCCCGTAGCTGCACAGCTACTTTCCTGGGGAAATCCGTAACCGTAAAGCTTTTCGTTTCCCAACCGCATCTGCGCCGTAAAAATCTTGGCCACACATCTACAGGCCAGAGCCAGCTTAGAGCTCCGCAAAGATGTTCTCCCTGAAATCGAGCTCCGGATGCGCCGAGTGCGAGGAGGAGCCGTGCCCGTAGTCGTAGTCCCGCGACGAGGACTTCATCGAGCTGCGTCCGGACACCCCGGATCCGGAACTGAAGCTGGCGTTGCGCGGACTGCTGCGTCGCATCCGGCCCTCGATCACGGCCATCTTGTTCAGCGGTTGCGTGGGATCCAGCTCGCAGAAGGCGCCGGCAATCAGATCTGTGCCGTTGAGCGAATTGAAGCTGTCCCGCTTGGAGCCGCGTCCTCCGGCCACGCCTCCAACGCCCCCGCCGCCATGCTGGCCATGATGATGACCGTGATGATGGTGGCCCGAACTGGAGCCGGAACTCTTGCGGCTCAGCCGACTGCGACTGTACTGGTACTGATAGGCGGGAACTGAAGCGGTGGCCACCGGCACAGCGCCAGCCGCATTGGGCGGCAGATTCTGGGAGCCGCCGGGCGTATAGCTGTCATAGAAGTCCGACGGCACCACCTCCTCCTCCACCTCCTCCAGGTGGTGCGGCAGCACCTCGTCGTGGCCAACGGACAACACTCCGCCGGCGCCGCTTGTTTCCAAGGTGGAGCACACGCTGTACTCCGTGGATAGTGACTGGGATTGTGAGAGACTGCTCAGCGGATCACTGCCGGGCATGACCAGCGCCAAGCCCGCTCCCGCCCCCGCTCCCGCTACGGTTCCGGCTCCGGCTCCAGCTGCCTCGCCACGCTTTCCCTTCGGCGAACGCTGCGCGTAGAGCTTCTCGATGTCCGGCAGCTGGCGGCGCACCTTTTCCCGCTCCCGTTCCCGCTGCAGCATCTCCTGGATGTCCATGCTGCGCTCCCGCTCCAGCTGGTCCATTATCTCCAGGTCGCGCTCCAGAGTGCTCGACGAGAACGTGCTGCTGCACTCGCTGAACGACACGTCCTTGTGGCGCAGCATGCCGCCGCCCGATCCTGGCCAGCGCTGCGGCGGCACCATCATGCTGCTGACCACGGAGCTCTCCTCGCCGTCGCCATAGTTGCTGGTGCTGCTGTCGTCCGGGATTACCACGCTGCTCAGGCCGTTTCCGTTTCCGGTTGCGCCCGCTGTCACGCTTCCGCTGCCGTTGCAGAATGTCGAGGCTGTCACGTTGGACAGACAGTCGGCGGTCAGCTTGCTGCTGCCGTGCCGCTGGCCGGGATTGGTGCGACTTCGACTGCTGCTGCTGCTGTTGTTGTTGTTGTTGTTATTGTTGTTGTTCTTGCTGTTATTGTTGTTGCTGCTGCTGCCGCTGACGCCCGTCTGCTTGCGGTGGGCGGCATGGGCGGTATGGGTGTGACTGGTGGAGCCATGACCGACGCCATCCGAGATGATGTTGATCTTGACGTCGTGCTTCTTGCCGCGCACATCCCTGCCCAGATTGTTGACCACACCGGCATCACCCGCCCCCCGACCGCCCGCCCTCTGCCGTTCCTGCTCCCTATCTCTATCCCTATCTCGATCCCTATCCCTACCCCGCTCCCGCTCCCTGTCCCTTTCCCTGTCCTTGCCCTGGCGATATGGCGCTCCTGAGTAGCGATCTCCGCCCGCCGACGATCCGTGTCCTGGCAGACGCCCCTCGCGCTCGTGCCGCAACTTCGACGAATGCTTGTGCGGCTCAGCGGCGTGGTGAACACTGGTCGTATTGGAGGCCTCGTCCTTCTCGATGGAATCCTCGCGGGAGCTGCCCCCCACACCGGATTCTCCGCCAGCATCGCTGCGACGCTGGGATTTCTGCTTGCGCTTCGAGGATAACCGGAAATAGCCCCTCAGGCGCTCCTGTTCATCTCTGCGGGATGCATGAAAATGGCAAAAAGTGTCGGATGATGAAGTCATGGATAATGGAGTCATCTCAAAGTGCTTGGATGATTGGCAAGCTGTTCTGTTCATCTGGCTCGCTCACCTGGGCAATATCTGCGAGGCGTAGATGCACGGAAAGATGACCGTGGGCAGAAAGGCCACCCACACGAACATCAGGTAGGTGAAGTCGAAGTGCTTGGCATTCTCGTAGGTCTCCTCCAGCGAGAGCCTGGCGAAGCGCAGGATCATCAGTGGGCACATGCACACCACCTGGGTGGCGGCCATGCTCCCGAAGTTGCGCTGCTTCCGCTTCTCGCGATGCACGTCCAGTTCGGCGCTGTACAAGTCGTAGGAGCGGGCGGAGCTGCCGCCTCCGTTGCTCAATCCTGCCACGCCCCCACCGCTCAGATGGCGCGGCTCCACCGAGGACGTGGAGGAGTTCCTACAAGGACAACGACATCGTTTAGTAGCAATATTATATTAGCAGTCAATGATGTATTAATCAAAATGGATTCAAAATGGATTCAAAATGGATTCAAAATGGATTCAAATGGATTCAAATGATCAAAAATGGATTCAAACATTCGTTGATACACGTATATAAAGTTATATAGTGTCGGTTTGTGTTCGTAACTCCTATTGGTAAGTAAGCCAGTAAATTATGGCACTTACACCAAGTTCTTTAGCTCTCCACTCTCCTGTAGTGTACAATAACAGAAAAGGGGTGAGCGGAAAAAAGTGGCTCAAGAAATTGGAACTCATTAGGGAAGAGTCGACTGCGATGGCTCATTAATGCTGGCCAAGAGATTGCTGCACGGGCTGAGTGATTGCGAATCGGGTTACTCGGACAGGCAGCGCACTGATTGGTAAATCACCGAATTAATCAGCCCAATTAGCGGGCAGATAGCTGGCCTAATATTTCACCCCAAACACGGCGAGTGCTTACCTCTGGCGCATCCGCAGATCCGCGCGGTGCTCGTACATCATTACGGCGAAGGGTCCGTCGGGGGGACGCAGCTCCTGGGAGGTGCGGATGTACAGGTAGGACAGCAGGATGGCCGGACCGCAGTACCTGTAGGTTGAAACGGGGGTCAGAGGTCGCTCCTCCAAGAAGCTATGGTAGATTGGTACTCACATTAGCAGGAACAGACCGCGCGTGTACTCCTGCATGTCATCCATCAGGTTGACCACGCACAATCCGATCCCCGACAGCTGCGGCATGTAGTCCTGCAAGATGAATATGTAGTGCTTAGTGATGCCAGCGATTACACCCAGATACAAAGCGTTACAATTTTAATTTTCAGTGTAAAATCGAACTATAGATTTGAAGTTTTTGTGTTTCCAAGTGGAATTGTGTGAGTAACCCCTGGCACTTTGTCCCGATTTCTTGCTATCCTATAGTTTGCTGCCCTACTTATCATCGAAGTACCGAAATCAGAGGCATAATAATGTCAGTTCACTCCACTTCACATCAAGTAGTCGCTAAATAATTGATTTGGCTTTCCGTCTTTGAAGTAGCGCCGCCGTTTAGACAACCGTCGTTTTACATTTTAAAATCGGGGTCAGAGTGCAAAGTGCTGGACACAGGTCATTGACTGACATTTGGAGTGGATTGATTGCTAGTGGCCCAAGTGGACAAACTATTTCCATTGATTTTATAATTACAGACTCGTTTTCAAGGGGCCAACGGAATCATTTTCAATGGAGGGCAAGTCCGTTGGCAGCTGGTTCTTTGATGTCTGGTGGTCTACTATCGATTGCCATGCGAAAAGGTTTAATTGAATCAACTTGTCTGGCAATTTACCGCCACAGTGTATCTGAAGTATCTGTAAGACGGTTCACAGAGCGACCTCGACTGTGACCCTGACCCGGTGGACCAGGTGGATCCCCCCCCCCCAACCATGCCCACCATCCCGGAGAGAATGCCATTCCTGCCACGAAAGGCACGAGATTACATCGTAATTGTAATTACATATGAATTCGCGCGTAGCGAGAAACTTTTTCGGAAATTAATTTTCGCAATGAGACAAAGGGCGGAAATGAATTTATGGCCGCATCCAAGTTATTTTCTCATTAAACCGCTCCGCAGGATGGCAGGTGCGTATCTGGAGTGTGATTGGATGCGGGAACGGAGGCGCTAAGGAACCACCAGCCTGAGTGGGCTTAAGTCCAGAGCGAGAGTGAGTGGAAATTGGGGTTTTGGAGCGGCCCAGTGCCATCATCAATCATGCGAAATCATCGGCCAGGTCAGCTGGCCAGGTGCGATGATCCTCGGAGTTTCCACGGCAGGATGGGGCCGCATTATTATGTGGCCAGAAAGCAGCGGCCTCTGAAACTCTGGCGAAAGTTTCCACACTTGCTGATGAAGGATGAAGGATGAAGGATAAAGGATGGCGGCACACATATGCAGGCACTCGAGGAGCAGGGCAATCACAAATGATTTTGTATGAATAACTATTAAAAAGTTTGCGATTCCCTCGACGAGGACCTGCCCCCTCGAAGGCGGTTGAAACTTGGGCCCAACTTTTAAATCAAATCTCAAGCTGCCGAATGGCGGGGCAAAGGAGAGCGAGGAGAGTGGAGGAGCCTGCCAGAGATCCTTGGCGTGGCGGAAAAGTTTTCCATTCGCCGAGTGCCCGAAATTGTAATGAAACCTTTTCAACCAAATCCTCCATTTTGGCCCTACAGTCATTTGGGTAATGAACTGTTAGCGCTGTACAATCTGGCCAACAAATCTGTTTTGAATACTTTGCCCACTGCGCACAGTCCAATGCAAATAAACGACAACAGTCGCCAGGGGGCGGGGGCCGGGGAAATCAAGCGAAGGGGCTGCTACACTCGGAGAAATGCCGCAGCCCACGAAAGTAATTTTTTCAGAAGCCTTGTGGAATTTACCTGAATCAGCATTTCGATAGTTTTAGCCCAGCAACCCTAACCAAATCTTATTCGTTATAATTTACTTAACACTTCATTTTTTTTTTAATATTTCTAATATGTTATTCGATTTCTAACTTTTGCTGCAACAGATTTATGGCTATAGTAATTACCAAATGGTAATGTGGCCAACTGAAAAAGTCGTGTCAGTATTTTGCCGTTATGGTAATTGGCAAGGTGAAACTTTTTAACGAGTTTCAAGTTGGGGCGCCGACAAACCGCTGCCCCTTTTCTCCCTGTGCACCGCCGTGGCCAAACGCTGTTTGCCGCACAAGGGGAGTGGTGAAGGGGGAAGGGGTAGGGGGGTGTGTCAGCGGATGCTGCACGCAATTTAACGAGTCCCGGGGGGGGCCATCCTGCGCAGGATTCCAAGCCATGGGTATGTATGTGGCCTTGACGGCTGGCGGTTCCTGGAGGAGATCGCGACTCCTGGTGCTGCTTGGTGGCGTCGTTTTTATGCTCATCATCTCCTGCCTGGCTGGCAGTAACGGTTTCCGCTTTCCGCTTTATGGGTCGGCAAAAAGGCAGTCAAAGGATCTCCACTTCGCCCAGCGGACCACCCAGTTATGATTAATGCAATTGATTTGATTCGCGTTGGGCGCAAATCAATTTAAGCGCTGCCCGTAAACACTTTATGGCTGGAAGATTTCGAAAGATGTGCGGGCTCCATTCCATACCATGCCATGCCATTCCATACCCGTTCCAGAAGCATCCAACAAGTGGCCAGCCCCATTAAATTGGCTCGCATTATGGGGGCTCTTTCGCCCCCGCATGGAATTATTTACAATTTGGCGCGCGTTTGCCAAATAATTTATTGACTGTAGACAAACGAGTCTGGCGATTTCGATTTCGATGGCGATGGCGATGGCGATGGCGATGGGAATGGGAGCATGGGTAACCAGGATCGGGGCCGCCACAGGCAAGCACATTAATAACAATTTATTTCCGTGCTGCCAGCAGGCAAGCCACATTTGGCCTCCCCCCAAAAAAACAAATTGCAAGAAGTATCATCATTTCCACTGTCGCAGTTCTGACTTTGACGAATTGCCCCTCCAGAAGCGCTCAGTGTACACAAGCCGGAGGAGTAGGTCTTGGTTGTGGCCCTCCGGCTATTGGATGATGGTGTTGGCAGGAGCTGTTGGGAATGAAAGGCGTTTAATAATAATTTACAGGCGAGGCGAGCGCAGAAGTTGCTCCGAATTGGAGTTGCAGATGGATATTGATTTGGTTGTATTGGGAAAAGCGAGAAAAGCGGGAAAAGCGAGAAAAGCGGGAAAAGCGGCAAACGCAGTTGGAACTATTCTCCGCCAGCTGGCGTAGCCTTGGTGCTCAACTTCCTGCCTTCAAGTGCACCTGTTCTTGCCGCTTCTCTCGCTGGGATTGGAGCGTTTTTCTTTGAAATTCAAAGTCCTTGGCTTTCAGTTACCCACGCAGCACACAGTTGGTGGTGATGGAAACAATGTGAACAAAGTCCAGGAAGCTCTTATTTGTCAGCCTCAGATGTTGGCAATATTTAAATATATTTATCACAGCGATAATTGAATCGCAACATTGCCGCACACACACACACACGCACACGCACACGCACGTATGTATGCCTTAATTAAAGGAAAATAATTGGGCAGGAAAAGCGAAAGGAAATTGAGTTTGCAGGGGCGCCATTCGCTGAAGAAGAATGGAGAAGGTGGAGGTGGCGGTGGAGGTGGAGGTGAAGAAGAGAAAGGTTACCAATAATCGGAGTTTCAAATTATACGAAAATTGCTCCTAATGGATGGCGGAAAAGTCGAGGCAGCGGGAGCGGAAGAGACAATGCATAATTAAAAACAGCATTTCGTAATTTAAATAACAAGAAAACAATGAGCAGACAAATGCTTTTGGGGATGGGCAGGCAGGATTATAATGTAAACAGCGGAGCGGAACCCAAAGGTTGGGCCATCGAAATAAAGCCGGGTGCAAGAGCTTCTCTTCTGGTGAACTGGGTGAGCTGGGTGAGCTGGGTGAGCCGGGTGAGCTGGATACACAAAACAAGCGGCAAATGGGGGGCTCCGAAAAAGACACGGACGGACTTAATGGCCGTAAAATGCTGGCCAAGCGGCCTGTCGAGGTCACCACAGCACACACACACACCGCATCCTGGCTGAGCAGAAAGCCCGGCCGGGATCACGACCCCGATGCGGACATGGCCATGGACAAGGACAAGGATCTGGACAGGGGCGGAGCATGTGTTGCGCTCTGCGGGCTTACGATAATAACACAATTATGTACTTACGTAATTAAAGTCGTAAAGTACACAAAAACACACAGAAACAAGTGCTTACACACACACCCACTCACACACACACACACACACACACACACCCACATACAAGACAGGACTAAAAGGACACGAGGAGCAGAAATCGCCATGTGCACAGTGATTATATTCCCAGAGATACTCATCGTATGCTAAATCATCCAAACTCGCATTTGCATTTGGTAGCCTTCTACAAACTTGGTTTAAATACCAAGTTAAACATGGATGCCAATCATCTTGAGCTGAATTACAAATATTCTTGCCTATCGTACTGGGAATTATTTACCAATTCCAACTTACTTAAGCTATTGTTCTAAGTATATAATATATAAATATATATATTATTATATGTAACCCATTGTGTTTCAGCCAATATAAAATGTAATAATGCCCGACTTGAAATATGAGTTAATATAAAGATGAAAAAAATAATTTGGTTCCTTATTGTGAAATATACTTATATATGAATTTTAAAAAATAAAGATTAAAAAGTATTACTTTCGTTCTGAGCATAAAATTTAATATCAATGATTCAACCAAAGTGCTTCTATTATTTTTCCCAACACTGTATATTGCCATCCATTTTTTGCAGTGCACCGGGATGTAGGCAGAGGTGCAGACTTTGGTTTTGATTTCCCCCAACCACCGCAGCTCCGCCGTTTATATTTCTTCCTTTTGTTTTAAGTGACAGAGGAAAATGCAAACGAAGTGGAAACGAAGCGCGAAAAGAAAAAACGTCATTATGGTGGGTGGGAAAAGCGCTGTCCGATCGGGGGAAATTCGCACAGATTGGCCAAAGATTGAGTGGCGAAAAAAAGGAGGAAGTAGGGGAAATCAGTTGGAAATGCTGTCAGAACCAAGTGGATGGAGTGCCCATGCCCATTCATTTCCATTTTGATGCGTGCTTTTGCACACACTTGCGTGTACTTTTCCATTTCCAAGGTTTTGCCCGCTTTCCCCCCAGTTTTCCCACCGACTGCTTCAGCTTGCACTTGATGTTATTAATACTTTATGCTTATGCGCGTAACAACAATGGCCGACTGGCAACAGAGAATATATCTGTATATATATATATATATATATAAGGTGTATATACACATGTTAAAGTGTATATATATATATATATACATATATGTATTTTGCCAAAAAGCACACATACTCGTACTCCAAATCCTGGGGTCGCCACGAGTGCCGGGCACTTGAAACTTTTGTTGCCACTGTTGCCTTTGTTGAATTCCCATTTCGATTCGGTGGCACTGATGCGTCCGTTTGGCTCTAGTGCTCCGCACCAGTAGCCCCCATCCTTGCGACTCCAGACGGACCGTAGACCGCATGGCCAAGTGATTTGGGCCGTAAGCTGCTTACCGCACAATGACAACACAGTGGCAGCAACGAGGACGCCGCCGGTCCATTGAACACGGCAGAAAAAGACCTTCTCCAGGAGCGGCAGCGATCCGGAGGATACGGATGCGAAATAAGGGATACGGGGATACGGAATATGGGATACGGGGATACGGGAATACGGAACACAACAATTTGAAGTTCCGAAGCGGAGCTTTAGAGTGCGCACTTGCCAACGGAGCTGGCACAAGCACACATACAGCAGGCACCACCCAACCACACAACTACCCAACCACCCACACACACACACACACACACACACACACACACACACACACACACACACACACACACACACACACACCACACACGCACACACATACACAGCCACACACACATGCAGCGAGCGCATAAATATTATAACGAAATTCGAGCTGCCATTTCTCGGCCTCAGGCAGGCACAAATTTGACATCCCCCAGTAGTTCGCTTGGGTGGCTCAAGGAGTTCCGGATCCCACCCAGAAAGTATACCAGGTAACCCATGGATATCAGCTACTAAGACATTAAGCTTGTGATCAAATGCTTATACTTATATATTCAATATATTGATTTTCTTACAAAATTAACAGGGAAAAACTCAAACAAATCGCAGAAACGTAGCTTGTTTCTATTATTTTTTCCAAGCGCCAAAAATGAAGTTAATTATTTTTAGTTAATATAAAGATGAAAAAAATATTTTTGTTCCTTATTGTGAAATATACTTATATATGAATTAAAAAAAAATAAAGATTAAAAAATATTACTTTCGTTCTGAGCACAAAATTTAAAATCAATGATTCAACCAACGTGTTTCTATTATTTTTCCCAACACAACATATTCTTATAAAATATATGTATGTAGTTGCAGACTTTGGAAGTGACTTAGCTACCCTCGCTGGACTCCATTTCGATGACTGCTGTCTGCGCTGCGTGGCTGTCTTTTCGCAGAATTTGTTGATATTGTTATTTTACAATATGTAAAACGTTTACCAGGAATCCGCTGGAGCATAGGCCACCACCCACCTGGCCGAACTCCGGATGGGTGGACAAGGTGGTGGGTGGCCCGCCTTTCTGCATTGGGTTATTTGTCACAGTCGTTTGCCACTTGCTAACCCCTTCAATGCCCCATCCCACCGGGAACTGCCGAAACCCAAAGTACCACCAAACACTACCCTGTCTTCTGCCACCTGCAACCTGCCACATGCCACATGCCACATGCCACATGCCACCTGCCCCACATTATCAGTGGCATTAGTTGCCACGCCAGCTGTTGCTGCTTGGGTGGGTGATAAAAATTGATTGCCTTGCGGGCGATTGCAAGGCGCATGAAAAAAGGGAAGTAGAGAGGAGTCCTGGCTCCTAATCCTTACTGCCCATTGCCACGCAATTGGCAGCAGCCAGCGGCGGAGTTGCCGATGGGCAACATCATAGCTGGCCATTAAAATTGCGTTAAGCGAAACAAAAGGCGAAACTGCAAATGGGCATCAACTTGGATGGGGCCACTTGCAGTGCGAATCTCACGATTCGCCAATAAGATTTTTATGCCCCAGCATGTAAGGAGAAGTGGGTGGTAGCTGGTGGCTGGTGGGTGGTGCTGAAATGGGGTGCAGTGGGTGGGTGCACCACCCACCCGCTGAACTTCGCGTTCAGTGTAAATTGCTGTGGAAATGAATTTACGTCTGCCTGCTTAATAATTGAAAATGCCAATCAACAAAGCAAAAGGGCAATGGATGGTGGATGTTGGGCTTCCTCGGAATAAAGGCACCCTTCTCAAGGAGCAGCATGTACATACATCCCGAGAAACAACAATTTGAACCCAGCTAACAAATTCTGGAACTTGCTCCCCCCCAAATGGAACAACACAAACGTATGTAATGTATTTACATAGAAGCTATGAATTGCTTTCTAGTTTACTTACACTTTCTTCTAAATTAAAGTCATGCATATTTCTGGTCGCTTGTTGCGTCCTTCAAGGACCCTCCAATGGACCTGTGCAAGACGATGGCTTGATGGATGTGGGATGTGGTAGGTGCCAAAGGTTTACAGCTTCAATATAAAGAGGATAAACTGCGCAATGAGCCAATGGCAGATGCAGCAGCACATTTACATTCGACCCCTGGACACATCGGCTAATTTGGACCAACAATGGGGCAATTTGCATTGCGCCTTGTGACCTGGCAAAGGGCAATCTAATAAGCCCCATGAAATGGGGGAGCAGGACGAACGAACGAGGATGGAGATCCCAATCCCTCCGCCTGCTGGCAAAGTAACACTAATAATGCGCAATAATGACGAAGATGAGAACGAACTGGGCTCCGGCGGAGGAGGCCAAGTACCATGGAGCAGGATCCACGACCAGGAACAGGACCAGGAGCAGGACGAGGAGCAGGACGAGGAGCAGGACGAGGACCAGGACGAGGACCAGGACGAGGACCAGGACGAGGACCAGGACGAGGACGAGGATGAGGAGCAAGCAGGCCAAAGGGGCCATTTGATTTCCGCTTTAAGCGGATGTCTCATTTGAGCCCCAGCACAGCCATCACAGCCGCATTTTCTCGCAGTGTGGGCGAGTGTGCATGTGTAATTTTTACAAATTGCTACAACGAGCCCCAAGCCAAGGCAAATGGGGCCAGTTGATTGTATTTAAAGTTTCTTTTCTTTCTGCGCCAGATAAAATGGCTGGCACAATGGAGCGGGCTTGTTGCAAGTTACCAGTTACCAGTTACCAGTTACCAGTTACCAGTTACCAGACCAGTTACCAACTTCTGGATGCCAACTTCTGGATGCTCTTGCTCTGCCAGGACGTGATATGCCAGCTAGCACAAGTCATACTTTAGTTGATAACACAAAGTTAAGCTAATAACATTGTAGTAGTAGCTAGTGTATACTTAAAGCAGTTTAAAGCAGTTGATGCAGACATCATTTTAGCATTTTTCATTCCTAACTTCCGGCATTAAGCAGTATTATTTACCACATTTCCCAGTGAAAAACCTCAAATACTAAAACTGAGAACTGTAAGGAATGTCTTTGGTCTCAACAATCGCATAATCGTTCCTTTTGGTTGAGGGCATCCATTGAGGTTGTGTCATCCCAATCGCTCCCAGCTGCTTCTGGTACAGGGCTCCTAGCCCAATTCCGCCCAATTTCGCCCAAATCCCGACCATCCCGGCCGTCTGCCTTTTGTAGACTTGATAATGTTTACTTTAGCCGCTCCTTTTGCGCAGTAACTTGAATTTTTCTAACCCAACCCCTCTACTACCCCTCTACCCTTCGACCCTTTGGCGTAATTTCGTTTTCGTTTTGCCGGCGCATATCCGGCCAAGTTCTGTTGGTAACACGGAATGGGGAGCAGGAGCAGGAGCAGGAGCGGGAGCAGAAGCAGGAGCGGGAGCAGAAGCACGAGCAGGAGCGGGAGCAGGAGGTGGAGCCAGCGCAGAGCTGGAGGGGATTAGGAGACGCCGCGTGCCAAAGTCAACGCCGGCAACCGGATATCCGCAACGAGGCAGCGACGGGATGGAAATGGAAATGGGTGTGGGTATGGGTATGGGTATGGCCATGACCACTTTGGGGATGAGGGAGCAACAACTGAACAGTAAACATAAATAAACTGTAGCCGCAGAGCGGAGCAAATAGCAGCAAATAGTAGCGAAAGGACGAGCCAGGACGAGCCAGGACGAGCCAGGACGAAACAAAGGCGTGTTCTTTGCATACACAACGATTCCAGCTAGTTCATGGAGGACTCAACTGAGCCAAACTTCTGGCCACTCAACTTTCGCCCCCTCAAAGCTTTGCGACATTATTGCCAAAGCCACGAGGAACAAACTTAAGATGTAGCCACTCCAAATTGCAGCGAAACCATGTCATAAACGTTGCGCCCAGGAGATTCGGGAGTTGTAATCCAAGTGGCCACTTAACATGCCGTTCCAAGTACGAATTGAACACTGTTTGCAGTGCTGTAAAGTCTTGCATTAAGACAGTGCCTAAAATAGCATGTGAAATCGGTTTAAGTTCTACTATCTCATTAATGGATGCAGTCATTTAGATTCATTGTTGAAAATCCTTCAGAATGAATCCCTTCTAGCAGACAAAAAGTCAAAAAAATACTTTGCATTAAGCTGGCATTAAATATATATACATTTTGCGTATTATTCAGATTATTCAAGTGGTTTTCGGTTCATTGGGATATATTATATATTGGCATATATCAACTTTGAATTGCAGAGATTATCAAATGTAAACAAGATCTATTCCTGCAGGACATCGGGCGACAGGACCTGCAACTTGATGGAGGTAAAGGTAAAGGTAAAGGGATCTCAGCATTTGTGTACTTCTGTATTTCTGTATTTTTCCACACTGATTTGCTTGGGGACAACCTAAAAAATCAATTTGCCGCCGCACAAAGGGAAGCCGCTGCCAGGTGGAACCTGCCACCGGAGACGAGGGGCATGCGTAGAAATATGGAAAATTTCAATTTGCTTGGTGTGCAGGGAAAACTTTCTGACACTTTTCCAGGCCAAGCACACAAAAACAAACGGAAAACTTTGCGCCGCCCAGTTATGAAAACACTTATTATCCGCATCTGAAAATCGGAAAGTCTGAATGCAGGAAAATCAGAAAATCGCTGGCAAACTGGCCAGAAAACTGCGTCCAAAACGAGAACTGAACCCATCTGAACCTGGACGGCGGAGCAATTCATTTTAGTGTTTGACTTTTGGCTGCTGCAATCGAATTTTGTTTTTTTTTTTTTTTGAACTGAAAACTATGGGAAACTTTTTCTTATTAAACGCAGTAACAACGATTTGTGGAGCAGCAGTTGGCCAAATTGTGAATTGGCAATCAGAGTCCACATGGAATTGTTTATACACCTATGTATGTGTGTATATTAGACGAGTGTGTACATGTGTATCTTTGGGCCAGACAAGGACCTGCTGTGTGTGTCGCCCTAATAGAATGCTAAAATATTCATAAATTGCCGCTGCAAGCAGGGGCGGTGGCAAGGGGCATGGGGCAAGGGGCAAGGGGCGAACGACCCCCATTCGAGATAATAAGCCCCACTACAACACAAAGCTAGCTGCAAACAGGCTGAGTTGCCTTGGAGGGGAGCCATCAAATTATACGCAAATATTGAATTAATGAAATTATTGACGGGCGACTGGGCCCGCTGGATACGATGGTACATGGTACATGGTGATATCCATGTGTCTCCAGAGGATTGCCACTTGTTGCCGCACTCGCTGTGACAGGTTTTGTAGCCAGTGAATTGCCAAAGAAATTACGCAAATTGCCGCCAAAGCAAAGGTTCAATCAACTCGGCAATGTGTGCCAGTTCTCCTGGGGGTCAAAGGTGGCGGCAGTGATAGCAGATAGCAGCCATTGGAACGGATTCCCACCAATATACAAGCATTACTATAGCAATTCATGGCACACAAGAATAATGGTAATCCACGGCAGTTCAGCATTTATGGGTCGTAGGAAAGATAATGGCTAATCGCTTAGTCCATATGTATTTTCATAATTTGTTCACAACACTGACATCAAAGCACACAAGTTGGTAGCTCACAGCAATTTTCAGTTGGCCTTAAAGACGTTAAATCAACGCAAATTGCCAGCTTAATTCAATTGCAGTCTAAAGTGTGTCACCAAAGCATACACGTTGAACTATTTGAAAACAAGAATGTGATGCCTGATTGCAGATGGCGGCATTCCTTGGCTCACTTTTGCGAAATTCAGCTCACAAAATATGCAGGCTGAAGGGTATGTATGTATGTATGTATATATGTATATATTTGAAACAGTGCCAGCACAGAGGAGCTGGTGTAGCCCACGGATGCCATGGACCAATGAACCCCAAGCCCACATCCATATCAACATCCACATCCACATCCACACCCACGACGAGGTGGGGAAGTGTATCGGAAAGTTCCAACACTTTATGGGCCATAAATATTTATGCCTCTTGTTGCTGTTGTGGCTGAACTTGAGCGGCAGTGGAAGTGTACACGTACACGTACACGTACACGTTTATAGCCAAATTTGTTGGCAACAAAATGCAGGCAGCAAGTCCGTTGACAGGCGATGTTAACGGACTCGATTTGGTATCCACTCCGGATTGCTATCCACTTATCGGCCAGTAGAGGTTCTGGCAGGCTGCCCAGCTCTCGAAAACACAACCAGCCAGCCAGACCAGGTGAATCCCGGCAAGTCACCCGATTCTCGGGATTCTGTCGGAATGGCATGCGGAGGACTCCAAGGCGATTCTCCGGTCTAGTGCGCATCGCTTTGATCAGCCCTGGCAACCAGGTGCTCTGCTCGCTGGTTTTTTAATAATGTAACAAGTGTTCGTGGAAGGAGCGCATTCGTACTCACCCCCAGCTCCACGTAGATGGTGTAGATGGGGTAGGGCAGGGCAATCACCATTCCGGTTAGCCAGGTGGCGCAGCAGCAGACGAATCCCGGCAAGCGGCCCTTCAGCGGATCGTTCAGCCAGCGCATCCGGTCCCAGGCGATCAGGATGTGGGAGATCATGGCCACGTGCAGCGGTATATCCTAGAAAAATTATCAATTAGATACATCAGTGAGATCAGAGCATTACCCAGCTACCCAACTGCGATACATGATTCCATTAAATACTTCAAATCTCTTGTGTCCAGGCCAAATCATTCATATTTATTCAAAAAAAAAATATATCCTCAAAAAAATGTAATAAATGTTCAAATTATAAATAATATCAAATATTCAAATAATATAATAAATGTTGTTATTATAAAAGTTATAAATTCTAAAGGCATCAATTCGAACGATAGCCGATTGTTTTAGTCGGACTCGTCGTCGTCGGTTTCGTCGTCGTTGGACTCGTCGTCGTTGGACTCGTCGTCGTTTGACTCGTCGTCGTTGGACCCGTCGTCGTTGGACTCGTCGTCGTTGGACTCGTCGTCGTCGAAAGATACCTGTTCCTCGCTCATTTTCTCGAACATCTCCTCCTCCTCGTCCTCATCCTCCTCGAACTCGTCCCCCTCCTCGGACTCGTCCTCCTCCTCGGAATCGTCCTCCTCCTCGTCGGAATCGTCCTCCTCCTCCTCGGAATCGTCCTCCTCCTCGGGCTCGTCCTCCTCATCGGACTCGTCCTCCTCCTCGGACTTGTTCTCCTCCTCGGACTCGTTCTCCTCCTCGGACTCGTTCTCCTCCTCGGACTCGTCCTCCTCCTCCTCCTCGGACTCCATCTCCTCCTCGAACTCCATCTCCTCCTCGAACTCCATCTCCTCCTCAAACTCCTGCTCCTCCTCGAACTCCAGCTCCTTCTCGAACTCCGGCTCCTTCTCAAACTCCTGCTTCTCCTCGAACTCCTGCTCGTCCCCGAACTCCTGCTCCTCGACCTCTTCTTCCTCGACCTTCTGCTCGAGCTTGTCTGATGGTTGTTGTCGAGGTTGTGCCGCAGTTGAGGCTACTACATCAATATTATCATCACTAATGTTTGGCTGCTCCTGTGGCATCTGCCAATTTTCTGGATTCTCTGGTCCCAGATAGTCGAAGATACTGAAATGTGATTCAGAATGCAGATCATCATCCGACTCTACATCAGTAGCATACATGGCTGCCAAATCTTGCGGACAGAAAATGAAACCCAGAGGTGGAATAGTGGCTTGCAGCTCATTCAGAATGTCGTAGTTCGCATCCTGGGTGAAGATTTCCGGATCCGGATTATTGGTAGTATTTCCCTGATTATTCAGTGTTTCCGGCTGCTCCACAGCAAAGTCCAGAACATCGAGGTTTTCATTGATGGCGATTTCTTCCGGATTCTTCTGTCTGGCAATGGTAGCAGAGGGTTTGATTCCTCGATCCATTTGCAAGGCCATGGATTCATTCGACTGCACCACGGATTTCAGATCCGCGTCTTGGGACACGACTTCATGAACTATCAGTTTATTGGTGGATTCCGGAGCAGACTCAGGGACTGCCGGCTGCTTATGCTGAGTGCCCGGGACGTTCACATGAGCCGGCACATCGGTGTCCTTGGGCTGCTTGCAGATCTCCTCAATTTCCGGCAATTGTTGTTCTTCGGCCGCAGAATCGACTGCGTTCGGATCGGCCTCCAATTGTTTGATCTCTTTCGCAACCAGATTGTAAAAGCTGTCCATGCTCCAAATGTTTTTAGCCGGACTCCGTTGGACCGTGGCATATTGATGATCTGTGCTAATTGGATCCCTTGGTGGAGCCATACGCTTACACGAAAGGTCAAGAGGAACGAGTTGTTCGATGCTATTTTCATTATCCACCGGTGGCTGAGGAGGAGTCTTGTGTATCGACACCAGTTTTGGTACCTCATTATTCCGATTCTCTTGGATAATGTTGATGTCTCCGATCTTTGGGTTCTCTGGGACATTCTCCTTGGTGTAGCCCATGGTGCTATTCCATTTGAAACGCCACTGCTTAAGATATGCATAAAGTGCGTTGGGCACGTGGTTAGATGGAGCACCTGCAGCCGGCTCTTGTGCATCCGGCTGCCTGAATTTTCTTTTGCTCTTCCCCTTGAGTCCCTGGAGTCCGTCAGTTGGGCTGCACTTGGGCTGATTTGGTGGACAATTTGGCAGATAAGAGCCACCGCAGTTCTCCTTGTAGTCTTCGGGCGCGACACCTATCGGCGTGTGCTTCAACACCGAACACTGACTTTCCGAATTCTCCACCTTGTTTGGAAAGTCGCTCGCCACATTCTGAAGTTGAGCAAGTGGCGAAATTTTGGGAATTTCCCTCGACTGACCTTGAGGATCGTTTGGTGATGGCTTTTCCACACAAGACATGTGCTTGGATGGGACACCGAGCTCCGAATTCTCCGACTGTAAAATATTAACGAAAAATAAGAGAAATCCATGGGTATCAGCTTCCGCTTACCATTTTTGCGGTCACTTCTTTACGTTTAGCAAAATTCCCGGAACTAATATTCTTCAGGTAAGTTCTAGAAAGACGTTCGAGCACGTGGACAAGCGAGCATGAAGTTGCAAAAAAAAACGTGGTCTTCAAATCACAAACGTCTGAAAATCAGAGTTGCCACGATTCCAACACAGAGGGGAGCGTGATTCCAACACTCGCGACTAGGATAACCACCTTAAACTTGTTGTTTAAGCCCTGTAAATCTCTATTTAAATTTTAAACTTGAGAAAACGTGTTGCCAGCATGTGCTGTAATTGGCTGGATTGCCAGACGCGAAGTTAGTTGCGTTCAGGTGTAATGGCCTGCCAACTCGAGGCAAATATAACATATAGGGCTGGCAGATTTGCTGTTATTATAAAATTGGGTCTTCATTTTTTAATGGCATACTCTGAGTAATCTTGATCTTAACCATTTTGTTAAGTAAAATCTGAAAGGCCCCAAATCAGTCCTTGATTAGCTAAGCTATTTGTATGCTAAGGAAAAACCTAATGCACACCCACATGTATTTAATTGAGTGTATTCATTTATTTATTTGAGTTAGTGATATGGTTTGTTTTATATTCGCCTTAAAGTCTACAAATTACTGAAATTTAGACAAGGGAAATTCAAGTTTAGTTTTTAGAATACCCCATTTCTGTTAGCGCTTATTAAAGCTGCATCGCGGTCTGGCAACGCCGAGCGAATTAAAAACGACCACACATTCAAAACGTTGTGTAAACATCAAGTTTGTTAAAGGGAATTCGTTTTACATATGTATGCATGCACTTACACGTACATATGTATGCACATGTTTAATACAAGTTTTCGCAATGCATATGATAAATAAGTCTTGTACGTCTTTAATCATTACTTAAGGCCATCGAGAACCATATATGTATGTATGTATTATTATAGGTCTTAGGAGGAGCAAATTTAACGCTTCTTGTCGGTTACGCAGCACCTCAGTTCGCATCCTGCTCAATCCCAGCCGCCTATCAATCATTCCATTTGGCGGATCGGGAGGTGGACCAGAAACAGGAGCGCAGGAGCAGGAACAGGAGCAGGAACAGGACCAGGAACAGGAACTGGAGCGGGAACGGGAGCAGGGACAGGAGCAGGAACTGGAGCAGGAACTGGGGCAGGAACAGGAGCTCACCCACTTATGTGTGTATGTGTAAGCGCACACGTGACTATGCGGTGATAGATGTGTGTTTGTGTGCGCCTGCTATTTGTCGCCCTTTGTGATAGCAATCAAATCGAATCATATCCCCTTCCGCATATGGACGTCCCACACCGAATCGGAATGAGAATCAGAATCCAAATGCCAATCCCAATCCCACACCCATTCCCATGCCCGTGCCGTTCTGTGCCCCGTAATAGAATCTCCTGCTGCAGCCTCCAGGTTGTAAATGTAATCATTTGTCTGTACCACGGACAGCGGCGGCGGCGGCCTAATCGAATTGCCAGGCGGCTTGGCCCCCAAAAGTAAGCATCCTTGTAGCACATCTTTGGCCAGGACTACTCCTCACTCAGGGACCTGAGTCGCTTCTGGTCGCATTTGTTTTCGCCACACAAAAGCGGCACAAAGTGACAGACGGAGGCGAATCAAATCGAATGAAAGTAAACGGATTCCATTTGCTTGTGATTTCTGACGCCACCGAAAGCCCATCGCCCATCCTCCTCCGCCTTCGCCTCCGCCTCCGCCTCCTGGGCATGTGTCAATCACACGGTGGCTTTCATAATGAGGTGGAGCAGCCCCACACCAGCTGCCATGTGGGGATGTGGGCAAGTGGGGATGTTGTGCGAAAGGACACCATCAGGCATTGCTCAATCGACTGCGACCGGATGTCATACCCCCAGCAGCCCACACCCAAATGGTATAAATATAACTCTGAGCTGTAGCCAAACACTGATTGCAATGGAATACCACTGAGATTCAGTGGCTGTGGCTGAATATAATATTGGTAAGTTGATATAAATCCCCTATTTAGTACTACGCGCCATGTACATATATGTATGTTTCTAGTTTCCAGTTTCACTCACCTGCAGCATGGGCAGAAAGAAGCACAAGAACTGGCCAAATATCCAGTTCTGGATCAGCATGACCATCAGCGAGACGGGCAGAACGACGGCGCACTGGACAAAGTGGCAGAGGGCCAGATTGATGATGAACGCATGGGTCACATCCTTGTAGAGCCGGTGGTACATGATGTACACCACGATGATCACATTGAGCACCACGCCCAGCAGGGCGAGGGCTGCGTACTGGATGAGGAACAGCCAGTATACCGATTTGATGCTGGACTTCAGGATGGGACCACTCAGACGCTCCATGTCAACCGTCCCATTGGAATGCCAGTCGAGGAAGTGGGATAGTGCCATCACATATTTGTCGGGCACATCCTTTATTCTCTCGCCACCACCGCCAGCATCTCCTCCGGTTCCATCGCCTCCATACGCACCCACTCCCACTCCTCCGCCGCCGCCGCCTACGCCTCCGCCTCCTCCTCCACCTCCTCCTCCTCCTCCTCCTCCTTCTGCGCTGCTCGCCGCCAACTGGTAGGCATCCGATACTCCGACCAAGCGAAGTTGCTCAACTGGCGACATCCTCACCACCTGCAATTGAAAATCAAGAAGATGGAGTTCAACCATTGGACTTGTTACCATTCTGGATTGTTGGGATATGTGGTATCCTACAGCTATATAGAAACCTAAATAGATAAGTGTAAGTGTAAGTGAACTGCGTAGATAAGCATTGATGGGGAAACCACTGAAACCATGAGATTATCTTGAAATGAAACGAAATGAGATGCATTGGAATCCTATTAATACGTTTACTCAACGATTTGGTTAAAACTGTTAAAACAAAACTCTGTCGGATTTCAATTGGTTAGTGACATTTTCGCCGCCTGCGTTTCGGTCACTCAATTCATTTACTCATTCATTCATCGTTTCATTGTTTGCCCATTGTTTTGTTCCTTGTTGTACGTGTAGTTACGTTTAGTTTTCCCGCTCCGTTGTCATCCTGGTTTTTCCATTGTTTCAGCACTTGCAGCGGAAATTGCTGAAGAGACGAGCCAGGGAAAACGCAGCGGAAAAGCCATGTGGAAAAGCAACTGCTGCGTACTGGCAAAACGATATGGAAATTGAAAATCTGTATGCAACGCCTGTCCCGTTTTTGTCCTTCATCCCGCGGTCGCCACACCACACATCCTTGCAGGTGAACAAATCAAGAAAGGACGACTGCGGATTACTTTCAGTGCCATACATTGCAAATGCCAGTATCTTCCTGCTTGGCAAACAAAGCTTCAAGCACCAAAATGTATCTGGGAGTGGCCATCCTTGCATACCCGAATATGTTTCAGTTCGATGACGTTTTTTTTTCTACTAATTTTCTCCAAATTTATTCCAAAAGCTAATACCTCTTACAGAATAAGACTTGGATACCATTTTGTTTTTGGCAAGAGCCAGCAATCCTACTAATCCTACTTACACGCATGCTAAATGCTTCTTACTTTCAAGCTTTGTTCAAAACATAAACTCAGTTGGCTAAATAGTATTCGCCAAGTCGCTCTAAGTAGTCAAAACAGATTAATAGTGGATGCTTTTCAAAAGCTTTTCCAAATGTACTAAATATAATAGGACAAAGGAAAGTGAATGTTTATGATGGCAAATTAAAGAAGTAAGATGATGGGATGCTTGCAGACAGGAGTCACATTTTTCAATGAAGGCTCCAATTTATGTATCATTGTGATGGAATTTCCTAGTACCGACGACATCCCACCTGTCACCATTTTTTCGCACTGTGCACAGTGGGCGTGCCACGCCCCCCATCTTGGCCCAGGTCTGGAATTTCAATCTAGACAGAAGGCAGTCGTCAGGAGCCAAGGCAAAGCTGCCAGAGGACACACAAAAACAGCAAGTGGCACGTAGTCGCACACACACACACACACACACACACACACGCACACACACACAAGCACACACATACACACACACAAGCACACCCATTCGTACTCGTATGCCATTGCGTGTGTGTTGACCGTATGGCCGCAGTGGCAGCCACAGACAAACATGCCACGCCCACAGCAGACTGAGCCGCCCCCAAAGGGTGGCCGGCGTTGCCAGCCTTCCCAGACTTCCGAAGCTTACCAGTTCCTGTTCCGGGGAATCCCCTTGGCCATTTCCGCCCCTCCCCGCCCACTTTCAATTTGAGCAGCAACTTCCGCTCAATTTATTGTTGCTAATTTTTCTTCACTTGGCTGAAAAATATTTTCGTTACTGCGAAAAACAGAACGAAAAACAGGGTGCCTGCAGCATGGCCACCAACATGAAAGCGGTCGAATTAAATTGCCTCGAATGAAATGTTGATTGCCAAGCTCATAGCCGTGTTTTCCTTGTTGGGTTACGTACACGTACATACATACATACATATGCGCGTAGCACTTGCCGAGGACCCACTGTAAATATTATATCAGCCTGTGGCGCTTCGAGCTGGTTTTTCTTTTGCACTCACAATGTAATTTCCGACGAAATACTTAAAAATCACAATTAAATTGGAATGCTGAACGGGAACCGCGCATTAAAATCGCTTGTGATACCAAGATATTTTGGCATTTTGCCAAAAAAAAAACAAACAATTTAAACAACAAATTTGAGTCAGCAAATATAACAAAATATATAGGATTGCTATACTGGTTGCAGATAGCTAAAGAAGTTAATAGGATCATGTTACCATGCTTTAAGAAGTTTTTTTTGTTTTTCCTTTTTTTTATTCTCATAAATGTTTGTTAAGGCGTACGGGGAAATCTGGGAACCCCTTTGCGTCCTTTTTCTCTATTATAGTTAATATAGTTATATAGTTATTTTTATCAAATTGAACAACATTTTAACAATAACAAAACAGCTTTTAAAAGGTAACTACGAGGTAATAGTAACTTGAATGTTGCGCAAAAGTATGCAACACTTTATTTTCAGGCCGCAAGTGCTATGGATTTAACCCCATTGTTGGTGAAGTCAAAAGGTCGATTCCAACTGGGGCTTCTTGTTATCTCGGCAATTTGAAAAGACATGATGGGATTTTAAATAGCGTTTGGGCAGCAAAACACCCTGTCCGCAATGCAGTTGCAATCTCGGCTTGGTTTGATGACCCGTACAACAACAGCAACAACAGGCCGAGCTTGCCGCGCCTAATTTTGTTTGAACATGCCATTTGGCAGATGCACCCCACCATGCCCACTTCCACTTCCACTTCCACATCCACTGCCCCTTGCCCCTTGCCCCTTGCCCCTTGCCCCCCACCCCGCAGACATTAGTAGTTTCTTGCCCTCGAACAACTTTATCTATATGCCACTCACTCACATGTGCGGCGGCCCAGTTCGGTACCCCTTCCCGCCCCTAGGGTAGTGGTGAGGGGATCGGGGGTAGACAGTGTTGTCTGGCAGCGTGGAGTCTATTATGGGCAACTCCTTGGAGATTCTGGCGAGGAGTAAGGGGCTTGGGCCTCCTTTGGGAGCGCCAACTGCATGGTGCTGCATGCATAGCTGCATTGCTGCAGTGTGCACCATACGAATGGCTTGTTTATCCATTCTGCCCCGGATTCGTTGCACCGAGCAGTCCGTGTGGCATTTCAATTAGCATCGATGCATCCTCGTTTCTGCCAGTGTAGCCCGTGTAGTCCGGGGCTGGCATTATCCATTTGTCAATTAGTCGCGTTGTGCCGCATGCGGCAAGTAATAATTTCATTTTCCTCGACTGCTCGCAGATCGCTTGGCACATTTGATGTGGCTACAATGCAACCACCGCCCACGACCACGCCCAGCCGCCCTGCCGCCCCTTTTGGTAGCATGGCTACATGGCTAACAACAGTGCGTCAATTAGCCTAAAATGTTGATAGACAACGCGTTGCGGCTTGTGGCGGCTGCGCCCCCAGCTTCTGTGGAATCCAATTCGGATTTGGATGCAGTGTCGACAAGTCGAGGGAACTTTTTGGTGGCATATCGGCGCACTCAACCCACTCATCCAGCCATCCAGCGTATTAGAATAGTCAATAGAGCGAAAGTTTTGCCACAGTAACCGGGGATCGGGGGCAGCTGGAGATGCACTGCATCAATCACATTTCCGGTTGGTTCAGCACAGCGATTCACTTGGTCATTAGGCGACAGAGTTGCCATCAACGCAGGAAAAAGTCTGCAAAACTGCGGGGATTATGTTTTTTTTTTTTATCCATCTTAATCTGGAGAAAAAAACCCCAAGGGCTTAACTTCCGGGCGATTTATAATTTCGTCGTGCTTCTTTACAGAAATGTGTTCAATAAAAACTGATTTCAGGATGATGATGATGATGATGATGGTCCTTGAAGATTGAAATCATTCGATTCGCGCTTTAAATGGAATCAGCACAACAACGTGCAGAGGTCCTGGTTTATTTACGGTGGCGAATGGCACACTTATTTATAGCCACTGGTGCTAGTTAATCTCTGCGAGCATTTACGGCTCGGCGTAATTAATACTGACTTCCCCAACGCTCCTTGGCCGTTTAACAAGTGGCAGGCAGCAACTGCGTGCAACAACTTTGTATCTTTATCTGTATTTGTATCTGTATCTCTATTTGTAGCTGTATCTGTATCTGTATCTGTATCTGTATCTGTATCTGTATTTGTATCTGTATTTGTATCTGTTTCTGTATTTGTATCTGTTTCTGTATTTGTATCTGTATCTCTATTTGTAGCTCTATCTGTATCTGTATCTGTATTTGTATCTTTATTTGTATCTGCACGTGTATCTGCGTGTTTGTCACGCTGTATTTACATATGAAACATATCTGATATATATTTCACTGGCCTTGGCCCGTCCATGTAACAACTTCGGACTGACCTGCCATCCAATTAGTTAGCGCAGTGCAAGTGCGAATCAAATGCTTGCGAGGGCAGATTGTGGAATTGCTGAGGTGAATACAAAATGAAGCTATCTAGAGGGGTATGCTGTGAAAGAAGGACACTCGAATGCAGAATCTCCTGCAGCTTACTAATGTTCTGTCCCATAACTTATTTTTTTCTTAATAGGGCAACGAACTCTTAAAGCACCCCTCTGCTATGTTAATTTATTATCTCGGGCAAAGTAAAGCCAGGTCAAAGCATTTGATGTCAAACCAGAACGCTTTGCATATCACAGACTTGGGTAAATATTTAAGCGAGCAATAAACATCGAGCCCATCCAAATCTATTAAAAATTTACCAAATTGTGTGCTTAATTATGCCAGTAACCCAATTTCCCGCGCCGTGTAGCATCCCCAGTTCTAGTTAGCACTCAGTTCGTTTTCGTCAACCGTTTTACGCATTTTAAATAACGCTTCCGGCTGGGAAATGGAAACGGGAAATGCCAAATGGGAAATGGGAAATGGGAAATTCGCCATTGTCGCTCGCTCGTTCGTCATTTGAAGCTCAATTAATTTTGTACACCTGAAAAGTATGCTACACATCCAACTGAATGAGTTAATCGCTCATCAGCACGCAACGTGCAAGTGTATTTAATTAGCAAACAAATGATTTTGATGGCCGGCCACGCCCCAACGCCCCCAGCACGCCCACTGGGCCATAAAATCAACAAGAGAGAGGGGGAGAGAGAGAGAGAGAGAGAGGGAGTAAGCCAAATTATTTGCCCATAAAAATTTGTCATGCAGAACGAGCAGCGAGTGGCAGCGAATTGAATGGCGGACGTACATACATATATGCGGCATTAGCGTTGTACACTGCGCGCAAAAGAACCGACTTGGCAATGCATTCGGAAAATTGGTTCCTCGGCGAACTTAAGCAACTGCCAAGGATTGAGCTGTAGTCATCTATGAATATTCATACACTGTACAAAAATCATACACTGAAAATACACTGTTGCATGCGGTTAAGCACTTGTGAAATGAAAAAGTACTCCCATAATAAATATATACGTGTATATAACAAAGAACTATGATTTTTTCTTTAAAAGCGTGTCTGATATTGAAAGGTATTAATGAACAACTGTTTTTTTTTTCAGTGCATTCACAGCAATGTCCTGCCCCCTTCTCAGCAAATTCCTTGTAATGCGTCTTAGGCTGGGTGCGTCCATAAATTAGCAGTGGGGCGACATCAGAGCTCCCAACTCTTGAAAACTTTTATCTGGCTTTTTACAGTCCCCATCCCCATCCCCACACCCATTCCCACACCCATTCCCATCCCCATCCCGGGGAGAAGCCACCAATTGGAGGAGCTCTTTTGGCCAACTGGTGCGATGCGGCATTGACTGATTATGGCTGCCAGCAGGCAAATAAACACACAGAAAGGTAAGGCAACAATGGCATGGAATGGAATTGATAAGCCAGTTGCTGCTACTTTGTAAACACCAACACACACACCAACACACACACACACACACACACACACACACACACACACACACACACACAGAACTAACAAACATTGGGTGCGCTGGTATTTGTGCATTTTATGTTTATTGTTTTCGCACACTTTAGCCAACCCAAACACACACACACATAGTTACTTTACCCGGGCATATCATGCCCTTGTGTGTATACACACAGCACACCACACACCACACACAGCACCTATGAAATTTGAGTGATCACTCAATCGAAAATATTGCATATCTATGGCAACCGACGAAAGTCAACTTGTATTCTGCGAAATTCGCTGCCGTACTGCCATACTGCCATATTATTTTAGCGACTGCATTGCAACAGCTGCTATTGCCAACCAGTTAGTGGCTTTTGGCCATAAAAAGTAAATGTGTGTGGAGCACATACACGTATATCATACTGCATATCATACTTTCATACTATTATATATCAACTGCCATGCATGCCACAATGTGCGCTGGCCAGGGATTTAGCATGCTGCTTGCTCCAGGACTTATTTGCCAGGCTGGTCCTTTGGTATCACACTAACCTCTAACCTCTAACCTCGAACCGAATCGATTGCGGGGTCAATTGGTCGACTGGATAATGGATACTGGGTACTTCATGGGCCTGCCGCTTGTGGTGCCGATTCCATATTAATGGCATTTCTAATGTACACGCAGATAGATTCAAGCCAATAATGTAATAATTGCGCAATTATTTAATTTGTGCACTGCGCGTTACCAATCGGAAATCGAAGTAGAATCCGATAGGGCTCTTTCGTGCAAAACCCAATTATTTTAATAGCGTCAATCAAGCCAATTTACCCAGCACCCAAATGGAATGGAAACGGATCTGGGCGGGCTTGTCATCAGCAGCAGCGCAACAGTTTCGACCGACGTGCAAATAATTGCATATTTCTTTGCCTCACTGGCGGGGGCGGAATGATTCAATGATTCGCTCATGGCGCATCGTCTACTTATGGCACTCAAAGTAATTGCTCCCATCCCCATATCTCCATTCCCATTCCCATATCTCCATTCCCATTCCCATATCTCCATTCCCATTCCCATATCTCCATTCCCATTCCCATTCCCGTTTACAGCTGCTGCTACTCCAGGACGACCCTCTCCGGGGACAAACTCCAAACGGAAATTGATTTCGCAAGCCTTTGGCTAATCAGCCTTGCCAGTTCGCCGGCAACTTGCAACTTGCAACATGCAACTTCTCGAGCGTATCGAACATCGATTTTTTCGCCTCCCATTGCGGCATTCCAAGGATGGAGCCATGATGGAGACACAATGGAGTCACGATGGACTCACGTTGGAGTCACGATAAAGTCACGAAGGACTCACAATGGAGCCACAATAGAGGCACGATGGACTCACGTTGGAGTCACGATGGAGTCACGATAAAGTCACGAAGGACTCACGATGGAGTCACAATAGAGTCACGATGGAGTCACGATGGAGTCACGATGGAGTCACGATGGAGTCACGATGGAGTCACGATGGAATCACGATAGAGCCACAATAGAGTCACAATAGAGTCACGATAAAGTCACGAAGGACTTACGATGGAGCCCCGATAGAGTCACGATGGAATCACGATGGAGTCAAGATGGAGCCACAATGGAGCCCAATAAGGATGCGCTGTTAATGAAATCCGCAGTCGAGCGGTATATAAGGGTATATACGATAGAGTGCAGAGTGAAGATCGTTTAGCAAACGACACTCCATTAGGCATTTGGGTACACGAAGATAGATTGGTAGATAGGCTCAGTACTAGTAAGTAGACTCACTATTTAAATGCATATTACTTGTTGTTTTGAAAGAGTTATGTTAGTATATATAGAGAGATAACGAACTGAAATTAGCCAGCGCTTGAGCTCAAGTTGCGAATAAGACCCGTAAATAGAAACGTCGAATAGCTTGGCAATCCGAATCCGTCAAGCTTAACAGGCCTGGAATGGATGAGCTGGGGATACCCACTCCGAGGGAATTCACACTTCGTCCTTATCTTGGCGATGGTTCCAGGACGTTGTTGCTTTCATTTGATTTTGCTACTTGCTGCCATCGCTTGAACAAGACAAGGCAACTATAAAAGCGCAAGTCGCTGGAGGACGAGGACGTGGACTAGGACGAGGGTAAAGGATAAAGGACAAAGGAGGTGGGCGTGGGCACCACGAGGACGAGGCTCATGGATCGCTGGCCACATGGCCTGGCAGGGGCGGGCTTTCTTTTTTAGAGGGGGGCTCGCCGCTTTAGCGCTGCGGCTCGGAAGAAATTGACAAGTTTCTACTTGAGTGTGCAGTCAAAGAGCATTGGCTCGGCTCTGAGCCAGTGTTTTTTCTATTTTTCTTCGAGTGTGTGTCTGTGTGGATGTGTGTGTGCTGCCACGCCCCCTTGGGGGCCTGCATTCGCCCTCGGTCATTGACTTGCCGTTCGGTGCTGCAATTTGCAACGCCGCGCCCCAAGCTGCCCCATTTCGCCACCGGCAATTGTCAATGGCAACAACATTTCACAGCGACTTGAATGTTAGACGAGCATTTCGAAAACAAATTTTTTGAAAAAAGACAGGCACAGAAGGGATCCGGGGGGCTTACAAGCCCCTCGGCGAAGTTGGCGAGTGGGGCGCATTGATTTTGGTCAATGGCCTGTGGCGTCTCGGCCTAAACAATTATCTAGTGCCAAACGAAGTGGTGTATCCCAGATACAGATGCAGATACAGATACAGATGCAGATACAGATACATTTACAGATGCAGATGCAGATCCAGATGCAGATACAGATACAGATGCAGATACAGATACAGATGCAGATACAGATACATTTACAGATGCAGATGCAGATACAGATGCAGATATAGATACAGTTGCGGTCGCAGTAGAAGCGCACAAGACAAAGAACCTAGATGTCTTAAGTATGGCCAGATAGTGCTATTCTTATGACCGCCAGTGTCCAACCAGACATACATATAATATATGCATATATGCATACAATATATGCTCAAAAATCTATATATTCACTTGAATCGTAATCAAATCGAGTCGGTTCGCCTCTCGCCACTTGCGACATTTGATGTCTGTCCAATTGCTTAACGGTGCGTATGATTAATTTTGATGGGACTAGGAACAGCATTTTTGTTGTTGTCTTTGAGCTTTGTGCTCTGGGTTTTTGGTTCATGTCCCATGGAATTCGGGAGCAGCACAAAAAATGGGAGGCCTTAAAAAGGAGCTGAGCAAAGTTTACTAATTGCAAATTAGTGCAAACATTCTGAAATGAAATTGCGGCAGTTCTCTGGTCCTCAGCCAACTCCCATCAAAGGGAACGGGCTGGTTTTCTGCTTTGGGCCCCCCTGTTGATTGCTAATTGACCCCGGAATGTATCGATTTTTGTGGCCTGTTTCAATGATGTGGCCATAATCGCTGCAGGGCAGGAATATTCCAGTCGAGGCAGCTAAAGTTGCACTGCGGTTTTCACGTCAAATGGGAATTGAGGTTTGAGATTACGTTGTGGTACTGATGAACTGAGGTAGTGAGATACTGAGGTACTGAGGTACTGAGGTACTGAGGTACTGAGGTACTGAGGTACTGAGGTACTGAGCTACTGAGGTACTGATGTACTGATGTACTGAGGTACTGAGGCACTGAGGTAGTGAGGTATGGACTTTGTGGTCATGCCGACTTTGTGGGCACCACCGGGCTACGCCGCTGCCACATGGATCTGGAGCTGCCAGTGACTCCTGACCTCGCCTTGACTTGGTTTTGCCCGCTCTGTTGGCACAATCCTTGAACCTCTTCAGGCAAAAAAAAACACAGAAGAAAACAGAGGGAAAAAAGCGAGAGAGAGTGAATGAATGAAATGGGAGCAAAGTCAGACATTGTTTACGCGTTGGGGCAAATACTTTTAGCATAGACGGCGGCACACACAGTGCCGCACAAAAGAATTCGCCGGCAGCAGTTCGCATTTGCATTTGCATTTTGGGGCCGAAGGATAAAAGGTGTTTTTGCGCCAGGTAAAAGCCCATTGTGGCTGCTGCAATTTAATTCGAACGTTTTCAGCCATTTTCGAGATTAAAAATGTGTCGAGAATCTGTATTAAATTCACGCTGGAAAATAATTGCTTGGCGCCAACGCTGCACAGGCATTCCGCATTCTACTTAAGCCCGGGATTTGGGTAGTTATCCTTTGGATTGCTGAATGTTTGCTGGGCTAGTGGCTTGGTGGATAGGATGTGATGGTGAGAATAGCTGACAGCAAGTCGGCATAATTGAACAACCCTTTTGGAGCCCTGCCCTTGCAACCTTGCCACATGCGTGCCCCGACTATTGATGAACTTCGCCAGACGGCGCGTGCGGCCAACTTTTCTGGCTTCCTTGGCCCTCAAAGCCCCACAACCACTGCCCCACTCCCACTCCCACTCCCACTACCACTCCCACTACCACTCCCACTCCCAGACGCAGACGCAGACCCCCCAAGTTGTGGTCCAATCGTACACCTGCTCAGCTGTTCAGGATTCGGGTTTGGGACTTGGCGGTCACGCTGGGAAGCTCTAAACGGTTGACAAAAGGCTTCGCTCGGGTTTCGCAATGCCAATGGCAACAGTAACAGAAGACGGGCACACGGAAAACAAAATTGTTATATCACGTATACGCCCGGTTAACCGGGCGAACAGGCTTCACTTGAGGAATGCCTGCAATTATTGAGTTTTAACTTTTGCAACCCAAATCGTAGTCAAAAATCCAAGGCTATGGAATACTAATAGCGCGAAAACGAATACTAATAGTGAAAATATCAAGTATACGCAGGGCTGGCGAACTCAGCATTCAGAGCAGTTCAAATTTGCAATGTAATCGATTTAATACGATTTAAAACTTTATCTTACATTTTAGGAAAGGAAAAGTGTTAATATTAAGTATACGACATGTTATCCATACATATTGGATCGATTTGAAGAACTTAGCTTTCTCCAAATATTAAATAAATTTTAATTTCTCTAAATAGTAAAATATTCAGTATTTAAAAGTATTTTGAGTGGTATTCGGCAAAATTAGTTTGAATTTTCTTTGACATTTTAAGACATAAGACATAATAAGAAAATACATTGATTTCCCAACTCCATGGAGTATAAGAACTACAGCAAAAGGAAAAGTGTTAATATTAAGTATACGACATGTTATCCATACATATTGAATCGATTTGAATTTGAATATCGTTGCTCAGACTAAACGAAATTAACGAAATTAAACGAAATTAAGACTCACCTTTCGAGCTTCATTAAAGATTTGCTAAAATTACATAATAACTCTGCTCAACTTCTAATCGAAGTGCCAATTTTGCGCTCAATTTGAATTAACTGGCGGTAAATTAATCAGCTGCCTAAGCTAAATTCTGGGTATATTTTTGTCTACAGCGTATTTATTAAAATTATAATTTAATTGGCTTTATTCACGCTGACCAGCTGCTGGATTCTTGCGGTGCAGGGATGGGGTGGAGGCGCAATTTGATTAGACTTCAGCCGGGACAAGTCAAGCCACGTCGCATTTAAGCCCATCAAATGCCGCCGGGCCCGTTTTCGGTTCGGTTTTTTCCTGAACGCCCGTCTCCCTTTATTCCCGTTATTCATTAAGTTTAATGAGTTCATTTCACTTGGAACTGGGTGGCGCTGTCGATTTGCGGGCGGCCAATTTTGAAAGGCTTGAAGCCGTGGCAAGGTTGCCAGTTGCAAGTTGCCTGTTGCCAGTTGCCAGTTACCAGTTGGCAGTTACCAGTTGGCAGCCTAATTGACAGACTGGCTGTCGCAGTTTTGGGACCCAGATGAAAGGCATCTGTGTCACTTCTTAAAAAGTGGAAGCCCATGGGCTCCACAAACTTGGTGGATGGTAAGTGGTAGATGATGGATGGGGGCTGGCTTTTAAGCCCCACGCGACACACTTCGCTGGCGGCTAATTGAATTGCATCGCTAATTTCGGGCCTATTAGCTGACGTTTTGGCTCCACGATGGCCAGCACTCAACACGCTCAAAAGCGAAAGTTGGTCATTAAGACATGAATACATAACGCATCATTTAGGGAAAATACACCAGCCCCAAAAAAAGGGAAAGCAAAGCTAGCTAGATACATATAATAAATGAAAGTACTCCTTTTCTACTCTAATAAAGCCCAACGAATTGTTCAAATTTAATGCAAATGCCGCCATTTCTGGAGCGGCGCGAAATTAACCAAGTCAGCGTCCTAATAAGGGGATTATGGTTCCTGCTATGGCCATTAGCTGGCATTAGCCGCCATTCGGGGCATCTTTTTTATGTCGAATTGTTGAGTTTTGTAATTTGCTGACGGAATGCGGAGCGTAAAGTAAAACATTCGCGTCTGCCACGTAATTGACAAGGGTGCATGGATTTATAGCACATCCCAAGCGGATGTTGTTTGTTGGCAGGAAATGCTGAAGGGCACAGGAGGAATTCATTCCAGCAAACACCTTTTAAATGAAATTTTACAAAGTCCTGCTGGTTTCTGTACATATTATTTGCTCATACTTAGTACAAAAGATTCAAAGTGCAGCTGTTTTGATTGATTTGGTATTTATATTCAAGGACAACTTGTTGAGCGAATTGCAATCCCCCAGTGGCATCCAATTAAAGTAGGTCTTCATTTTAATGGGATTTATGATTATGACTGTTCTGGCTTTGAAATTGTATATTGTATATTGCAGTAAACAGATTCCCGGACAAGCAATTCCACTGGGGCAGCCCATTATGTTGCCACACACTTTTGGGGCAAATCACTCGGGCGCACGCCGCCGTTAAGTATTGCAATGTTAAGTGCCGTCGCCGCCAGAGTTGCCACAGTTGCCACAGTTGCCACAGTTGCCAGCAAAAAATACAACACTGCCATTCAGTTGTTAAGAGCCGAGCGTGACAACATTTTTAATTACATGCCGCACAGGCAGCCAAAAGCAGCAACAGGCAGTCAAATATCAAGTACGACAACAAAGCTCGAAAATAATGTACGCATTTTACACGCACCCCCCCAGTTCAACTTTTCCCATGTATGTGTGTGTGTGTGTGTTTGTGTTTCAATGTATCTTTTTCCTTGGCGCTTTCATTAAGGAAATCCAAGCGGCAGTTGAGGTCGTCGGGCTTTAACGATTCCTCGAGGGGCAGGGGTCGTGGCAGCCTTAACAAGTGCAACCCAGAGCACGCGCCACTGTTTGCCGAAAAACCAAATGGGAATGGAAGCGCAGGATCACAGGGTGCACTGAGAGAAATATTGCTATCGACTGGCATCGAATCTGCTGCTGGCTACAAGTCGAAGTGAATGAATTTCTTGCATCCCATAGGAATGGTTACAAAATCCCTTTTGTAAGTGTTGAAAAGTGTGCAGCAATTCATTCATTTAAGGAATTTCCGGTATTGTAATTAACCAGTTATCATTAAAATTTTTTTTTTTTTTTTTTTTTTTTTATTTCTTGCAAACCACTTATGAAAGTGTATAAATGTATGCAGTGAGCCGCGCTGATTACAAATACAAAAGTATGCAATTTTGGGCACCTTTGACTTGGCATTCTCGTCCATCCAAATCTTTTCACATCCTTTGAGGCTCCCGTTTCTCGCCGTGCATTTGCAGAGACAGTAGGCATATGGAAATTGGATTTTGCGTGTGTGAGAGGGCGTGGAAAACGGTAAGTGGGAAGTGGGAAATGGGAAATGGAAAATGGGGAGGGGGCGGCACACACGTGCTAAGCCCGAGTCAAGGGGAATCGATTAAATTTCTTTTAATGCCCAACCATAAATTTCCCTTTCAAGCCCCCTCCCCCCCCCCTTTACCATTGTCAACGACCTTTCAGCGAAGGCAAGAAACGCATGAAAGGAGTAGCAAGTTGGCAGCGGAAAGAGCAACAGAAACTGGAACACAAACAGAAACGGCAACAACAAATAAAACCAGAGCCCCAAAAAACACCAACCGCTCTTCCCCCCAAAAAAAAAAAAAAAAAGATAAAAATAAACTAAGAATAAGGCAAAAATTATGTCTAACGTCACATTGCCGAGTTCAGCTGATTCTTTATCAGCGTTAAGTGGGATCCGGCATCCAACTGATTATGTATGCCATTTGTTGTGCGCGAGCTTGGGCAAATGGCAGGACCAAAAGTTACTCCAAGGACCAAGGAATCCTTTCGCATATGCAACCCATATCAATTCCACGCGACTCAGTCGCCGATTGAGAGATAAGCCCATTCGAGTTAATTAAACTTTTCGGGCCTCGGAATTGTTCGATTAAGAGGTATATTGCAGTAAGACAATAGATGTCGTACATTCCCTTGATAACTTGAATATCACTGGAGAATAATGGGGCTGTGATAAACCGATTTGTCTGTGCAAAAGCAGCCACAAGAGCTCAATGAAGCTGAGTTTCAAGGAGAGATTAGGGGAAGCCTTCGAGCGGGTGAGGGTTGTGATGTGTGCCAGGGTATCTGGCTGTGCGACCCATCCTGCCAGCCATAACGCTTCGCTGGCGAAATGAGAGATTTGCGATGAGATTTACGCGAAACACCAAAATGAACTTTTGTGTGTAAATTTATGTGCAATTGGCGCTCCTCCTCCAGCTTACGAGATGGCAAGCCGGAAGCCGTCCAGGACCAAGTAGCTAAGTAACTAAGGCCATTAGCTGCTTAGTTTTGGGACTCTCTCCCCCGATCCCCCCTTCGTCGAACATTTCCAGCTATCTAGGCAGTTTTATTGCTGCATTCCTTGGGACAACATCAAAACAGCGCCAGAAATCATCGCTTAAGTCAGCTTATCGGTGGACTGCTGTATGCCACAAGGATGCTACAAGCAGGCTACAAGGATGCTACAAGCAGGCTACAAGCATGCTACAAGGATGCTAAAAGGATGCTACATGGATGCTACATGGATGCTACAAAGATGCTACAAGGATGCTACAAAGATGCCATCAGAATGCCAGGATACCAGGATACCTCGCCGTCCAACAAGCAATCCGCAGTCACAAAATCGCAGCAAGATTTGGTGCCAGTGAGCGAAGTCGCCTCAAGAGGTGGCCCAGAGTCCACTGCCCATCTCCTGTGGCAACCCGATTACTTGATTGTGATTACATTTGCCACATGAATATTCAATGAAACCATCAAATTTCCTAAAGTTCAAAAAAAAACACCCAAAGTCAATGAGCCTGCAAATGGCTTTTAAACAATGCTGCCGATCGTAAACTTTACGCCGCACCTGATGAATGAGTTCCCATGAAATTGGATGGACTGGATGTACTAGAGATCTAGAGTTGGCGTCTAGGTAACCACAGTCTGCTCGTTGCCAGGAGTTCTTATCATTAAAGTCGACTGGAGGAGCATCGCCTTCGGCGAGTGGATGGTCGATGCTTTGTTGGTCAGTGTATAAATAGGCCGTGGCCAGGTTGGATGGCGAGTGTATTTGGCCACAACACAAACACACCCACACCCACACCCACACCCACACCCACACCGTGCCAACCACCCACACATACATACATACATACGTGTAGGGTCGAAAAGTCGCAAATAAGCGGGCAATAAAAATATTATTAATACGCCAGCGATAACGATAACAACGATTTTTGCACGAAGCCAAACGTCATTGGTGTCTGCTAAGCAGCTTATTATAATATAACTAACAATGCCATTCTGATATTCACTTATCGAAATTGAGCCTTTTGGCGCATTAATGATGCTACTACTCCTCCACTCCTGTTTGCACACTCGGCTATAATTTATTTCTCTCCGTGTGGCAACATCGCCCCACATCGCCACATCGCCCCACATCGCCACATCGTTGTTGCAGCCCCATCATTCGGGCTGATGGAAATGGAAATGGCCTGGGAAATGGGGCGATGGCGAAGGGAAATTAGCAGCGGCGCGCACATCAGCCATCAAGAGCAGTTGGGTGTGTTTTAGCCATAAATTTATTAACTTAGTGTCGCATTTATAGCCACTCTGCTAACCGCCAGCACCGCAAATAGAGCCACAGCCAACAAGAACAAGGACCCACTGGACGACAGGACGACAGGACGACAGGACGACAGGACTCCTGGACGCCAGGATTCCAGGATACCAGGATGCGAGGCTGAACGGATGAGCGGATGAAAGGACGAGAGCAGAGGATGCAATGACAGACATGGAATTTAAACAAAAAGAACAAAAAAAATATTCGCTTGAATATTCGCTGACCGATTCGAAGTTGATGATGAGCCACCCGTCCGTGGAGCATTTTGCCGGGCTGGATGGTCAAGTGGTAAATTCCCGCGAGTGAAACCAATTTATTTTAGCGCATAAATCCTCAAGTTCTTAAATAACATTTTGATGGGCTGGATCAGCTTTTAAAGGCCTAATTGGTAATTGTGGGCGGCAGAATGTGTCACTCGGAAATTAAATTTAATTCAATACCAGGCTATCAATCATTTTGGCTTATGCCATAACATCCATAAATTTAAACAATCAATAACAATGATTGTTATACGAGAATTAGCTTCATCGTTCCCCGCATAAGTTTGCCTTAAAAACTAATTAATAATCTGATTAATTAATTAAAACGTATTAAATTATTCAATATTTATGGGAGCAGGCTTCATTTCCTCTCGGGCACACCACTCACTGGGTTAAAAGCAGTGGAATTTCAATTAAATATGCAACTAATGTCGTTATAGGATACATTTTAACTGTGTTCTTAACAGACAACTTTTTTTCCTTAAACTTTATGTAGAATTTGTAATTTGTGGTTCAGCTTTATTGTTCAAGGACTCAATCTACATCTGTTGATTTAGACTACTAATGGCTAAAGAAGAACTGATATGTTAGCTTGGAGATTTGAGATTCTATTGTTGGTAATAAAAGTAAAATAAATATTTTATTTTTACACCCTTTACTCGTAGAGTAACGGAGTATACTAGATTCGTTGAAAAGTATGTAACAGGCAGAAGGAAGCGCTTTCGACCATATAAAGTCCGTCTGTCCGTATGAACGCCTCGATCTCAGGAACTACAAAAGCTAAGAAATGTCCCAAGGCTGTAGTCCTAAACTCCATAACTCAACTTATCTTAATCGGATTTTGAAGTGGCATACCTCTAAATGATTCTGGCGCAATTCTCTAAAAATCTGCATTCAAATTTAGAAATTTATTTTTTTTTAATTTTTTTGTCATTTTTTTCATGTTATGATGTAGAAATTCAAAAAACTTGAGAAATGTTCCAAAGCAGAAGCTATAAACTCCGTAACTCAACTTATCTTAATCGGATTTTGAAGTGGCATACCTCTAAATGTTTCTGGTGCAATTCTCTAAGAATCTGCATTCAAATTTAGAAATTTATTTTTTTTTAATATTTTTGTAATTTTTTTCATGTTATGATGTAGAAATTCGAACAAATTAAGAAAGGTCCCAAAACTGAAGTTCTAAACTCCATAACTCAACTTATCTTTATCGGATTTTTAAGTGGCATACCTCTAAATGTTTCTAGCGCAATTCTCTAAAAATCTGCATTCAAATTTGAAAATTTGTTTTTTTCCAATTTTTTTGAATTTCTACATCATAACATCAAAAAAAAGACAAAAAACTTGAGAAATGTCCCAAGCTGAAGTTATAATCTCTATAACTTAACTTATCTTAATCGGATTTTGAAGTGGCATACCTCTAAATGTTTCTGGTGCAATTCTCTAAAAATCTGCATTCAAATTTAGAAATAAATGTTTTTAAATATTTTTAATGTAGAAATTCACAATTTTGAGAAATGTTCTTTCATTTTTGAATATACAATCTTGTAAGCTTCTATATAATGCCAAACATTTTTTGCCACGCCCACTGCAACGCCCACAAGTCGCACAAAACTCTCACGCCCACAAATCACAAACATTTTTTTATTTTTTTTTAAGTTTTATTATTTTTTTCCCACTTTTTACCGATATTTTAGAAAATTTTTAAATTTCTCGTTTGCTATTCCACTAGCTGAGTAACGGGTATCTGATAGTCGGGTATTCTATCTTGTTATTATTCGATTCTCACATTTTTCAGGCATCAGTCCAATTTAACTAAGCACTAAGAACTAAGCACTCCAAGTGATGGACTATTTATTAAAAATATTTAGATATTAAATTTCACTGCGTTTTATTCTTAAAGTATTATTCTTCTAAAGTAAAAGTTCCTTTTCAAATATCAGATAGTTTCTCGATTTTGAGAAGCACTGCTTTTCGGCATTTCGCCCTGGTTTCACTGAACGATTTGCACCCATGCCCCAGTCTAATGAAGGTAATTCCGAAATCCCGGCAAGAATGCCCGGACTGGGCTCGTTTGTCAAGTTGGCTTAGCCGGACTTAGCCGATTTACCAGGGTGCGGGGGCCAGGAATAGTAATCCGAATCGGAATACGGAATACGGAATACGGAATACGGCAAACAGAATACGGGGCCCTGGCACCTGTTGTGCCCCCCCAAGAGGGGGGGGGGGGCTCTGTTCGATCGGATCAGGAAGCGTTATCGCTGGTCACGAATGGAAACAGATGTGCCGCCGGAATCAATTTCCCACCGTGCAAGTACATGCCACTCAAATAGATATGTACAATGTGCTATTTGGTGGACTGGGCGTGCGATAAACACAGTCACTGGCCGGCTGATAAGGACACAGAGATCGACTTACATTTACGGTTGCAACTGTTGGAATTGGTGGAAGTGCTGACTTTTCGGGTCAGGTCGCCGACGGGCTCATATATTTTGGGGGTGGTCACACAAAAAAAAAAATGTAACAAAAATAAAGGTAAATAAACAAACACGACGCGAACTCGGTCCGGGTTCACTTCGGTTTAGTTCGGTTCAGTTCAAACGCTTAACGGTAATCGTTGAAAGTCTAACGGATTCGGAACTATACATATGTATATATGTTTGGCGATGATGCACCTTCACCGCTGAGCAGGCAAACCGACAGCTTCGCAGTCTCGCGACCAACTGAAGCCCGAGGAGTCCTGGCAGCGCCATTTAAGCAGCTCCCACTTTTGCTGCCCGCAGGAGTGCGGCCTTGGCGGAGGGCGGGGGGTTCTGCGAGCGGAAGGGGGCCACTGGGTCGGTGGCTGGCGGGTTGGGGGGTGGGTGATGGGTGGTGGGTGCTGGGTGCTGGGTCGCAGTAAGCCGGCACCACTTTGTAACGGTGTCGAACAGCTGACTGGGAAAGCTCAGTTAGCAGCTTTGCCGCAACTTTCGCCCGCCACACCTGGCAATGCCGCGCGCAGCGAGCTTTTGTGCTCTCACCTCTGTTTACGTATGAGCGTGTGGAGCACAGACAGCGATTGTTTGACAGCTGCCCGAAACCAGGGCTGCTGCAAAACGTCAGTGTGGGGAAAAGGACTGGCACTGATAATACCCCTTAGGTGTTTCATTTCAATTTCTATATTATACAATGCATTTGCAAAAAAGACTACTGGCCATTAGGATTTACAAATATTACAAAAATACTACTGAAAACATTATTTGAATAAGACTTCCCTTTAAATATTGTTAAAACTCTAGTCAGAATAAGAAGGAAAACACTCATTAAATATGCAACCATCATAAACAAATCGAATAAATAATCCCTTTGCCTTTTTTATCGACACTTACTCCATTGTGTCCAACTTGGATTCTAAACGAAATACCTTTCTCAAACACTTTCAATGGGAACCACCGACCAAGCCCTGCGATTGCGCAAAACCAAGAGCCACTGCCAGCGATCCGATCCGTTCAAACTAAATTTATTGCAGATCAAATGACGCCTCAGACCTGTTTCGCCGGCCACACGATACCCTCGATGAAGTCGAGAAAGGCGGAGACCCGTGTGTAGAGGCCCGGTGTCTTGGTGGCGCAGCCGAAGCCCGAGGAGATTACGCCCACGATCGAGTAGGTCTCGTCCACGTCGTCGATGTCCAGGATGAGCGGGCCACCGGAGTCGCCCTGGCAGGCGTCCTTCCTCTGATTCTTGTCCGCCGCACACAGCTGCGATGCGATCACGCCGTTCCTCAACGTCCGGTTGGCACTCGGCTGCTCCGCGAACAATACATTGCACTTGTCCGCCGGCACCAGATCCAGAGCCGCCCGCAGCAGGACCTTTGATACGGCGCGATCTGCAACGATGCAATTGTACATGGTGCACATGGCGCACATGGTCCACTGCAGTTTCCGGATGCATATGCATGCCACACAACTTACTGGTCACATTCATAACGCCCCAGCCGGCGACGAAGTATTTGGAGTTCGCGGGCGGATCAGTGCGATCCGTGTAGAGACAGGCGGGACGAATGACATCGGACTCCTTGACATCCTTGTCCAGTTGCAGGATGGCGATGTCGTAGTACTTACTACTGCCGGAATAATTCGGATGAATCTGAACGTCGATCTGCCAATGCAATGGGTAAGTTAACTTGGGTAGCTGAGTAACATTCGATACATGGCGACACTCACCACATTGACGTCCAGGTAGCCCGGCTCGGGATTCTCGATGTTCAGCGCACCCAAACGGACGAAGCTGGGCGTGCTGTCGTCACTATTGACGCAGTGAGCGGCTGTGAGGACGAACCGGCTGGCGATGAGCGATCCACCACATCGGAATGTCGCTGTTCCGAAGGAGCTGTATGCTATGGCCGCCATGTGAGGATAGACGCCCTTGTCCACCCGTTCGCCGTCCAGGATGTGGACCGTTAGTGGCTTGCCACCGGATCGGATCTTCTCACACGCTGCCATCGGACGAAAATGTCGGAGATGTCAGAAAATGCAGTCATATAAAAGGTTCGTAAAGAATTCGCGTCTCACCTGCCACCGCTGGTCGCTCCTTCGCGGGAAGATCGACGCGGGAAGGATTGGGATTGGCCGTCGTTGTCCTGCGGAAGACAGGGTATATCATCGATTAGTAGTGGGCCCATAATGGGTTCCACCTGAGACAGAGACTGCATGCGGCTCCCTGGCTGAGGCCAACTGATGTCCATGCCAAAAGAATGCCAAAAGACAAACCGCGTCTCGGCTGGATTAAAGATGCTGGGAGTTGGATCCGCGTCCAGATTATTGCTGACATCGTTCCAGGGCTCCGGTTTGGGCTCGCGGTCTCTGTCCTGGCCCCGAAATCGGTAGGGTTCAAAGGGATCGATCAATTTCGTGGGCGTGGGCGTGGGCGTGGGTATGGCCGTGGGTGTGGTCGTGGTCGTGGGTGTGGCCGTGGTCTGGGAATTCATGGGTACTTCTCGGGCAGGCTCTATCTGCATTCCCTGCTGCCGCAGCCGATCGTTGACCAAATGGATGAGGTTGTTATTATTGTTCAAAGTGGGATTGGCATTTAAATTTGGATTATGCAGTCTTTGGGGACGTGATCTTGGCGTGGTCAGTGGTCGGTTTACAATTCGTGGCTCACGGTTCTCCCAGCCCCATTGCGGTTCAACGAATGATCTCGGTGTGGCTGTTATGGAATGAGTATGCGGAGGAGCTATGCCCCAAGCCCCAACGCTCTGGATGGGCATCTTCGTGGACTCGTGAGTGGGCATCTTCATGGACTCGTGAGTGGGCATATTCATGGACCCGTGAGTGGGCATCTTCATGGACTCGTGAGTGGGCATCTTCATGGACTCGTGAGTGGGCAACTTCATGGACTCGTGGGTTTTTTGCGGCTTCACGGTGGTGCTGAGCAGCTTATTGAAGTCAAAGAAGTTCTGATTCTCGTCCAGCCGACTTTCCCGCACCCGTTTCCCTGCAGTGGTCGTGGGAGGCAGTGGCTCCGGTTCCGGTTGTGGTTCCTGCCTGGGTTCGGCTAACCCGCTGCGCTCGGAGCTCGTGGCATGGAGTTGGACCTCGTGAGCTCGACTGTGGGAGTGAGAGGTGTTAGTCTGGCGTTGGACGCCGGAACGGGGGGGCATGCAACATCGGTGGGCACAAAGCGCAGGCGGTACACACACATGCACACAAACACAGGGGGACAATAGACAATAGGGGCATAGAGATCTGGACAAGGACACGCTTACTCAGTGGCACAGCAGGCGACGATGGGGCAGCAGATGATCTCCTCGCGCGCCCCAAAACCACAGCTCGGCACCTGGCTGGTGGACAGTGCGCCCGACTTCAAGTATCCTTCGATGTTTTCGCAGGCTGAGGAGGAGCGACAGATGCCCGCTAAGTCCGCCTTCACCTGGCAGGGATCCCCCTCTGCAACGAGAAATGCGACAAGCTGGCGAGGATCTAGAGTACGAGCCCAAGGACATCCCACATACCATCTCCAACTGTCACATAGGCGGAGGATGTCAGCACCAGGAGACCCAGAAGGAGGTACCTTCTCGCCGAGATCATCGTCATCTGTCCGCTGAAATTCCCAGAAACATTAGTGAATCCCGATTTACTAGGTAAGCCTATCAGCCTTATCCTTATCAACACTCCAAAATTGAAAAACATTTTCACGACAGGGGAAGCCCCCCGTCGAAATGGTATGGGAATAACCAGCGAGATCTGTTTCTTTCAGTAGCTCGACTTTCAGCCGATTAAACGGAACCAACCACTGCCATTGACCCATTTACGATTTGTATAATATAATTTTTTGTTTTTTGTTTTATGGCAAAACAAAAGCATTTTTCTACATAGTGCCATGTGGACTACTCGATTGCAAGCCAGACTTGATTGATTTCTATTTGAGGCACTTGGTGTCGATGGAAAAGTTTGTGCTTGTCGACGGCAGTGTAGCCAGGTGATGATTCAGATGATTCACTGGAGGCCTGGCGCTGGGATTTTACCACCGGCTAAAGACGTCTGCCAATTAGCAAGATATCGTAGTTACAGTTACAGTTACAGTTACTGTGATGCGATAGGAAAACACCTGACATTTATGCTTTTTCGCTGGCAAGTGGTCAATCTGTCTGGAACTCATCCGAGGAGGTCTTTCTTGCTCGTCATAACCCACAGATAATGGGTTGCAGCGGTGCAATGTGTCACGACATCCATCACCTGTTATCTACCCAAAAGCAATTGTATTCAATGGGTATGCAATAGCTAATCAGCTTCCGGCCTTCCGCAGTAACTGCCGCTTGTAAACACGACGAACCCGAAAGTGGAACATGCAATACTCTCGGACCCATTCCCACTGCCCACTGCCCGCTGTCCACTGTCCACTGCCCGCTGTCCATTGTCCACCGTTCACTGTACCGCCGTCCGCCTTATCGAACGCACCTTTGACACGGCCTTTGCCTCGGCCTCTGATAAGGGAGTACGTCCACGTACCGATGGTGTTTATTGAGTGCGTCGGGCACTGTGGTTGTGGCAATCGGTCGCCGCACAATACAATTTAATTCAATACCACATAAACAAAAAGCAAAACATGCTCCAAGAGAATTACGCAAAAAAAAACCAAAACAAAAAAAAAAGCAGAACGAAAAAGAAAAACAAAACAAAAATCAGAGCAAAAAGCACACCAGCAGAGCGAACAAAGCTGGTGCGAAACCGGTGGCTATCACAAATCGCGGCGGAATGGAATCTGCTGGCTGTTCTTCCGGCTCTGACCGCTCAGCAACGCATCGCCCAGGCAACTGAAGCCGCTTCTGAGCACCAGCTGGAGCTGGAGCTGGAGCTGGAGCTGGCACCGATGAGGCCCATTTAGAGGGCAGCCAAGAAGCGCCGGGTCCGGCAGCTGATAGCACCGATCGCACCAGAGCCGATCCTCTCCCGCTGAGCGGCGAACCGGTTTTCCACCACTTCCACCACCTCGCAGTATCGCAGTATCGCAGAACGATCCGCTCAGAAGGCAGAGCAGACAAAGCACAAAGGCAGCCTGTAATTAGCAAGCGGGGTAACCTAACAGGCGTACGGTGTGGACTAAAGGATACCGCGTGAACTCGGTGCTGATGGTGATTTTGTACCCTAAGGAGTACAAGTACCCTTAGGAGTCACATGCACGAGTCGCAGAATCGTCTTTAAAGTCGTATTATTATCTTATGATTAGTATTCTTCTTGACCTATAGTGGTGACCCAAATTTCACTCGAGGTGGTGACCCAAACAGTAACTTTTAACTGAAATTCTTAGACTTACGCTTACAACTCAAATTCCCAGTGGCAAACAAGTCTCAAATAAATGCATACCCTTTGTTTTGCCCTCTTTTTGACTCAGAAATCCTACTAAAATTAAACGTAGCCAGATCTTGAAGTCCGAAAAACCACTTCAAACGATCTTCGCGGAGTTTTGGAAACCAAGCCGCCAAAGAGAATATTTCACCGAAGGATCTTCTAGCTTAAAACGTATCTACTTTATTGGTATTAAATTGATAGGATCGCGGATCTCATAGAGATCACAGATGAGTGTATGCCAATTTTGATGGATCGGGCAGTCCTGATCCCAAATGGAAATCATATATAAGAAAGAAAACTTGCTCCACTTAGACCCGATTGTCCGGCCAGACGATGCCCTCGATAAAGTCCAGATAGGAGGACACACGCGTATAGAGTGCTGGGGTGACGGTGGCGCATCCGAATCCCGACGAGATGACGCCCATAATGGTGTACATGCCGTCCTCCACGCTGAATTCGTGGATCAGCGGCCCACCGGAGTCGCCCTTGCAGGCGTCGGCAATGAGCTTTTGATCTATGGTGCACAGCAACGAGTCGATCACGCCCTCCTTGAGCATCCGTTTGGAGCCCGGCTGCTCTGCATAGGATATGTTGCACTGGTCCAGAGGCACCAGATCCAGACCCGCCCGCAACAGGATCTTGGAGCGGGCCCGAGCTGCGGATGGTTAACCATTAGTGCCATTAGTGGCAATGCAACCCATGGAATGGAATCTATTGTGCTACCCACTGGTTACATTGAGGACGCCCCAACCGGCGACAAAGAACTTGGAGGTCGATGGTGGATCGGCTGGATCCGTGTGAAGACAGGCGGGCCGGATGTTATCCGTCTCGACCACGTCATGCTCCAGTTCCAAGACGGCGATATCGTTGTACTTATTGCCCACATATTGCGGATGGATTTTTACGCTTCGCTGAGAGATGGTTATCACAATCATAATACGAGTATAATGCACACAGTGACTTACCACGCTGATGTCCTGGTGGAATTGGTCCGGATTTTCAATGTTCACAGCTCCCAAGCGGACAAAGGCCGGCGTATTGGCGTCAGTGTTGACGCAATGGGCGGCGGTCAGAACGAAGCGACTGGCGATGAGCGATCCGCCGCATCGGAAATCGGTGCCAAAGGTGATGTAACCAATGGCCGCCATGTGGGGATATACACCCGGATCAACGGGGTAGCCCCCCACGATGTGTATGACCAATTGGTTGCCGCTCCTCTGCTGTTTTCGCTCGCGAATCTTCTTGCAAGCTGCGCCATGGGATAGCAGCAAATCAATGGAATACCCGTAGGGTGATCTCATAGCCTGAATACCCACCTGCCACTGCTGGACGATCACCTGCTGCAAGGGACGTGGGCACATCGACACGAACAAGGTCTTGGACCGTCCTGACCACTGGAGCTCTTGTGCTTGTGGTGGAGCTTGTGGACACGCTGGTTACGTTGCTGGAAAGGCAAACAGCACATGACTATCCCCATGATGATCCCATTTGAAGGCGTTCGGGAAATACCTATTCTCGCAGCACGGCTTGGTGGGACAGCAGAAGATCTCACCCCAAGGGCCGAGGCCACAGCTGGGCACATCGTTGAGCGTCAGGACGCCGGACTTGATGTAGCCATCGATCAGGGGCTCGCAATCGGCGGAGTTGATGCAGATTCCAGGCATGGTGTCCGTCACCTTGCAGGCACGACCCACTGAAAAAAGCAGCGAGACTCGGAACACTACTTGATTTGACCTGGCGGAGATCGGAACCCACCTGTGTCGGCTGCTTCCACGCAGGAGCAGCTGATGAGCACGAAAGTGCCAAGGAGCAGGTACCAATTCATAGGCATTTTCAATGGGCTGCAAAAAAACAACATACCTAGTTAGAATAGACCATGGAAATACATACAGAATGAGCGTTGGGCCATGATTTTCTGATTATAATAAATCACCTGCCATTGGCAAACTTATTGAGTATCGATGCTAAGCACGAACTACAGTCTCTGGTGGCAAATTCTCAAGGTTATCGTCTTGAAGACAGTATTTCACCATCGATCGATCGGAAAACATAATCGGTTGATTCACCTTCTTGGGCGCCCAGTAATCTCTGTTTCTGTCACCCAGTACGAGGGTTATTTATAGCTGATATCGTAAACTATATGATATCTATCGGGGATTTGTATCTGATAAGGGGCGAATGCTGTTGATTTGGATAGAGCTGCTTACAAACTGATTTTAAGTTTTATACTCGTACTAACTTGCAGTAATTACGCTAATCACATGTATGATTATACGACTTGTGCTCATGGAACAAGCCTTCAACCTTTCCACGACCTTTTTCCAGACTTTGATAAGGGAATACGCCGCTGTTTCTATGTTTTGTTTTTTCAAGTGCAGCAATCACTCCACCACCAGTATGGCAAAAAAAAAAACACAAGGAATTCAAATCAATAAATTAAGCAAAAAACACGAGGAGCGCAGCAAATCAGAACTGCACACGACGAAAACTCAATAGTAAACTCAAAACCGGTGGCTATGGCGGCGAGAATCTGAACGATATGGCACAAGCGCGGCGGATCGGAACGGTCGGGCTGACCGCTCAGTAAGGCATCTCCAATGCAACTGAATCCCAATCTGGGAGCAATCCGATGGTTTGCCAGATAGCTCATGATCGCCACTCTCCCCAACCGGTTTTCGCATCTGAAAGATTCTTGAATCAGAGGCACAACCGATTCGAGATACTAGGAAAACCCGAGCAAGGCTTCTATGAATAATTGTACATAAATAGACGAGGTGAGCGTTTTAATGCGGAATTGGTTATGAGTTTCTTGTGATGCATTGTCCAAGTTCCTTTGAATTTGTCTGTATCCTACAGCCTGAAACAGTTCCGAAGAGGAGGCTTCAAGAGGAACTGCATCAAAATCGAGGCCTTCTATGATATAATTACAAGTGCTTGACTTATGTAAACAAATAGCAAATATAATCATCTTGTGTGCAAATACTTGCAAATTTATGCATTATCGTAACGTAAGAATCAATAGCTTGATGGCGCTGTTTACTCTGTTAACTACTGAAGTTGTAATAAATATGCGATTTATTTCAATTCTATCTTATTTTAATTTATTATAATGAGGTTTTAGGTAGATGTTTGCTGTTGTATTCTTAGGCATAAAAGTACAGTCAGATCCTGTCCAGTGTGACCATGCAGATTGCATTTATCGACAAGTTGACCAGTGTGACATGTGCATGCTAGTGAAATCAATTCCACTTCTGCGACGCTTTAATCCAATTTATACCTGATTTTACCTAACTACGAATACATTATTCTACATTCTTGGTAGATTGCTCTAACTTAACCTAGATGACTACTTCTGCTCCTGCTCCACAAACCGCCTGAACTGTGGACTCAGCAGACCCGTGAAGTACATCGCTTGTGCCTCGCAGTCGGCCCCAGTGGGCGTGGCAACGCCAATGACGCAACGACCTCCACCCGGTCGCACCAGATGGAGCACACTGCTCACCGAAGCCGGGCAGGCGGCGCAGGTGCTGCTGTTGGAGAACCTCTGCAGTTCCCTTGCGCCGCCCATCGGCTCCACGCACAGATGTGAGCTGCCCAGATCCTGCACTCCGCCGTAGTTGAGCAGCTCCCCGCAGGCCCAAGTGGGACGCAGTCGCATGGGCATCTCGTACAGCGGGCAGTCAGTGTCTGCAAAAGTGCTCATCGGTTAGTAGGACCTCCTGAAGAAGTGCACTATGTTCTCGCTCACCTTCACCCTTTCCCCAACCTACAGCCACAAGGTTGCCGCTCCGCTGCAGCCTGGTCAGCTCGAACTGGGTGCAAATGGGAGCCACGCTCACATTGGCCGAAGTCTCACCGCCCAGACGCAGTGGCTCCTGCAGTCGTATGAGTGACAGATCTTTTTGGAACGCAACCAGACGCTGAAAGCAAGACTTTTCAGTTTTGAAGGACATGGGCAAGGAGCTCGAGGACTCACCGCTATGTCCGCCAGATAGTCCTCGTCGGCGTCAACGTCCCGCATATCAGCCACCCCGAAAACAGCATGACTTGGTCGTTCGCAGCCGGCGGCACTGACCAGGAGCTGTGGGGTCAGGACCAGGGCGGCACAGTGATGCAGATGGCCATCGAAGGCGGCATTCGGATGGGCCAGCGAGGCCAGGTGGCGGTAGTGGGGCAGTAGGCTCTCCGCCCGTGCAATGGCGGCCAGCTCCAAGGGATCTTCCGCAGCTCTTTCCTCCGATATATCATCCTGGATACCCAGGCGCAAGCCGCTGCGGACGCGCGGCTGAAGGGGCAGGTTGTGCGGACAGCAGATGATCTCCTCGTGCGTTCCCTCGCGGCACGTGGTGAAGTCCTCATCCCTGAGACGACCCTGCGACAGGAGTGGCTCCACACTGGGGCAGGCGGATATGGCACGACACTCGCCCACGTAAAGGGGAGCCGTGCACTCGGCTCCATCGGAGGTGTTCCTGAAGGTGATGCTCTCCCTCGTTGGCCGGTGAGTGGGCCGAATGGATTGCTGGATGTAATCGCGATCCGTCTGGAATATGCTCCGCCAAGCTTCTGGTGCTGGAGTTGTGCTAGTGGTGGTAGTAGTAGTAGTGGTAGTAGTGCTAGTAGTGCTAGTAGTGCTAGTAGTGGATGTAGTGCTAGTAGTGGACGTAGTGCTAGTAGTGGTGGCAGCCGACATGGGATCCAACCGCACCTCGCTCTGGGCATCCTCGACGGGGCAGCAGATCTTCTCGCTGCGAGTGGTGAAGCCACAGCTCATCACCGCCTTCAATGTGAGCCGTCCGGCTTGGAGATGCGTTGCCAAAGTCTCACAATCCTCCAGCGATTGGCAGCGACTGCGGTAGTTCACTGTGGGACAGGGATCACCCACTGCAATAAGGCACATTGATTAGCATATGTAATGAAACAATAAACCTGGAAGCACTATGCACCAACTAATAACGAGTTGCAAATACAAAAAATCCACTTATGCCAGAGCAAGTAGTGTATACATTATTGAGTTAACTTGTGCATGGACTTCAACCACTGAATCGCCCCCAGGAAACGTGCGTCTGGCCTCCTGGCGATTGCCTACTCACCCTCCAGGCTGAAGTAGCCCCGACAGAAGCCCATACAGAGGCCCGTGAAGATCAGGGCTGATACGTAGTCCGTTGCACCTCGACGTAACATTGCTCGACTGGCGGCGGATGGTAATATTGGCTGTTACTATTATTTATTATAACTATCGCCGACTTTGCAGCTCAACTAAACTGCCTGGAGAGACAATGACCGATCGGCGGCGCGGCTGGCGATCAACTGGCAGCTGGAGCAAGCGCTACTCTCGGAGCAATGGCAATGTGAGCTGAGTGGCTGAGCTGCTGGGCAGAGGTGGTTCTCCCTCGGACTGGTTCAGTGATCGGCGGCAATGAGTGTGCTCGCAGAGCGCGAGAAGTGAGTGAGTGAGCTTGGAGCGAAGCGAGGTAGACCCAACATGATTGATTCACTCACTGGGCCGCATGGATGGGAGAAACCCCCAAGAGAAGGAGCGAAGGGAATAGGGGATGCACCTGCCGACGATGATGCATGCGTTACCTAAGTGCTCCTGTGACTAACCAAAACACTAGCTCAAAGAAGCACCCATGTACATACATATGTATCGATATAGCCTCCATCCCAGCGAGAAACACCACTTTGTCGACCATGCCCATTTATTTAATGACCGCCATTGATGAAGTGCAGCACGTTTCCGTTGACCAGACTGGTGTAGTATAGATCCGCGTTTCCGGATTTATAGCACCTGCCGCCGGTGGGCGTGGCCACGCCAGCAACACAAGCCCTTCCATCAGCCTGGACAGCATGGAGGACACTGGCTCCGGCACGCAGGCACCGGAAACAGGATCCCGATCCCGTTGCAGCCGGCATGTGGACGGGGTAGACGCAAAAGTGGGTCTGGCTGTCGATGCCCCGCATCCCGGACCAAACGGTAATGTTGCATGCGGTGAAGGGTCGCAAAGACACCTCCTGCTCAAACCACTCACAGTTGACACCTGCAAGAGAAGGGTATGCGGTGGTATATGGGTCAACCGAGCAGGTGGTCAACTCACCATTCTTTTGGGCAAAGCCCACAGCCATCAGCTTTCGGGAGCTGTACAAATCCTGCTGGCTACAGATCTTGGCTATGGCTTCGCTACTATAATTGCGGGTTAGGCGAAACAGTACCAGGTCGCTGTTATAGTTAAAGCTGCCCTGGAAATGGAGTCCGGTAAGTGCTTCGACTATGAACCAATGGCACCTACGTTAATGACCAGCTCCTCCTGGAAGGGAGCCACCAGACCTAGGCGGACGCGGCTTGGCATCTGGATGACGTCTTCCAATCCGGCGCAATAGGCCGAGGTCAGCGCAAAGTTCACCCTGACGACCAGAGCAGCACATCGGTATAGATACGAGTCCAGGGTGACAGGATTCAGGTAGCGCAGCGACGCCATGTGGGGATACGTCTGGTGGGGATCCGTTTGGGGCTCGGAATCTGCTGCGGAGTGAGTAATAGACTTAAGTGGCTGTATGGAGGAGGATGGATCCTGGGGCAGCTTGTGGGGACAGCAGACGAGCTGCTCGGCCACATTGCACTGCACCACACTCCCTGGCGTCAGCGTCTTCCGGAGAATATGACTCTCGATCATCGCGGCGCAATTCCTCTTGCAGCTGCTCACCGGATAGTTGGGCATTTCTGGACAGGCATGCCCCTCTGAGATCAAATGATGGCCATCAAGTTAGAGCACTTGCATAGTGGGTGCAATCCACCCACCGTTAAGGGAAAACTCCAGCCTGGCAGCCCATGTCCGAAGTCCAAGTCCCAGTGCCGTGAGCAGAATCAGGAATCTCCACATTGCGATGCAGCTTCTCCCACAGTTCGCATAAAACTGAGCGTCCCATCGTTGATACTCTTCTACTTTGGAACTCTCTACATACTCGTACATACATATGTATCGGAATCTTTGCACTTCATGGATGTGTGTCTTTGTTTTGATTACGGCCCTCCCAGCATCCTCTTATCTCCGCTTGCCCCACCAGTACTCTGAAATCCCAGCCGAGGACACAGATCTTTTTAACAGACTTTGAAAACCGGCTAACCGCTGGAGGTCTGCATTCCGCACATTGATACCCACTCATATCCACACAATCTGCAGGAAAACCACTTTCCAGGCGCTTCGCGAGATTCGAGGTGAGAAGAATCGCTTTCGATGGGGCGCCAACCAGCAGGGAACACTTTATTCTTCAATGGCTTGGATGAGTAAATGGATGTGCACAGGAGTCTGTTTGGAATCGGATTCTTTAATATACGTCTAAGACTAATAATACTCTCGGCAGGAAGGGCAGTGGCAGGGGCAGAGTCAGGGGAAGGGGCAGGGTCAGGGTCAGTGTCAGTGTCAGGGTCTGTAGTTCATGATCACAGTTGGGTTCCATGCGAATCGTTTATTGTAGCTGAAAATTCTGGCCGAGGATCTGTTGGTGCAGTCCTAGTAACCGTAGATGAACGTCTCGTAGACGAAGCTGCGCGTCTGATTGGAGGTCAGCAGAATCTCGACGTTGGTCTGGCCGATGCCACCCTTGGTCAGATAGCCGCCGGCATCGTCCGCCAACATGTCCACATACACCTCGATGCTGGTGATCGTGACGCCGGTACTGGCTCCGGCCGGATAGCTCATCAGCACCTCCACGTCCTTGGCACTGGTCAGGCTATCGCCATCGAAGTGATTCACGATCATCCGGTCGCCCGATGCCCGCTCCCCCGCGGTGAAGACAATGTTGCCCTTGGAGTGCTTCACCTTGTTCATCTCGTTCAGCTGTATGTCCGGATTCAGGGTGGTGTAACGCGTTTCATCGGTCACGGGTGTTATGTCCGTATAGTAGAGATCGCTGGCACGGGCGCTCGGCTGTCCGGACACCGATCCGGACACCATGATGCCCAGCGCCAGGCAGAGCACCAGAAACATGCTTGGAGCGCACATATAACAGATCACCAGAAAAAAAAAACGGATGGACGCTTGGGCTGTGGGCTCCTGTTCTAATGCACTATTCAACCGCTTTTCGGATTTTGCCTGGTGCTGGCGACCGCCTCCGACTTTTATACGTACTTCCTTATCGGCGGTCACTACCTCGATAAGACAGACGGCCCGACAGCTGAACGATAAGCCCCGGGGAATTGGCTGTGGCAATTTCGGCAAACGCATTTATAACCACACCGACTAATTGGCCATCTTGCTGCGATCAGTTCCTATAAATAACCCCCCCACATTCCAGCTTACACTGATCGCCTGAGTGGAATGGGAATGGGAACGGGAACGGGAATGGGAACGGGAATGGATTGGATTGGATGGGAATGGATTGGATTGGATGGGATGGGATGGGATGGTATATGATGGGTACATTCGTCGCATGATTGGATGATACTGAGTACAAGAGCCGTTAAGTTAATGTGCTATCATGGTTCAATCTATTATTAAGCGTTTAGATAGTACGTGGGTTTTTTTTTTTCTTTTGACAACCCAAGCAATAATAAAATCCGATTGCTCGTAAACTTGACGATAGGATTGGAAAATCTGGATAAAGGAAATGTTTCCTCCGCTGATGAATGACGATCTCTGATGGCGGCGCGTGTTTGTTTGCCTATTTGTGCCACGACAACCATAGCCTTGATATGCATAATGGCGCACAATGGCAAACAATCTAATAAACAAATAGCCCTATCTACAAAGTCAATTGACTGTCTACGCAGCATGGCCACAGGTACTATATATAGTAGACCACATCGATTCTTGGCTGACGTAGTTAATTCCATCGCTATTGCCACCAGCGAAAGTCCCCCGGAATGATTGAGTGAATGACTAGCCAATGGAATCGCGTGGAATCGCGGGAGTTAGGCCATTGTTCGATCTCGCCTACTTGTGATTCATTCATTTGAATGGGAATTCCTTCTGAAATCCCGCCAGATAGGGGGAAAGTTCAACAACGTCAGCGTGGGCATAGAAATCCCTTTGTAATTTACCGCCCTGGTTTCACTTTCCATGACGGAGTCCCAATCGGAATCCGCATCGCATTCAGGTGAGTGGCTGTCCCAGATTTATGGCAATGGCTATCATCGGCTTCGAGTGGAAGGCGCGTGAGCAAGCAACCATTTGAAATTGATCAAGATTGCCGAATACCCTGGGTTGTGATGATATATGATCTCAACTATTGCCAATCTACTACTATTCAGCACTGCGATAGAGACATTCCGTCTTACGCAGTGAAAAACATACATACATATATAGTAATAGATTAGAAAGATTAGATCTACACAATCTTCGTTGAAAGTTGAGGCTTTTAATTAAGGGATCATGTCCGACATTTCTTTGAACAAATCTTGGCACTTAATTAATATAACAATTTATGATTGCCTTTATGGTCCCTTGAATATGTGGTGTATATAGTATATGTGTACATTCATTAAATTGCAATGGTTTAATTACAGCATATAAACATTGTACCTCATGCTAACCAATCAATGAAATTAAATTAATTACTTAAATCTAGGTAGACGCAGGTATGGTAACCATTTCAGTCTGCCTGTATACAATATATGTATATATGATTAAAATTGGAGTCACATTTGCAGGAAAGAAATCAGCAGATGCTTAGTTGACTCCGTAGTACTGAGCCTGGTATGAGAAGTTCTTGGTGTTCCTGGCCTCCACCACGATGGAGATCAAGGTCTGGCCAATGCCGCCGGCGACCACGTAGGCGGTGCCCTCACTGCTGTCCTGGGTGCAGACCAGATCCACGTAGGACACGACGGCACCCTTGCCGCTCTGCGGATAGGTGAGCTGCAGGCTCACATCCTGCGCCCGCGGATACTCGAAGGTGTCGGCTGTCTGGGCCACCAGTGAATCGCCTGAAAGTATGCCAGATTGCGGAGTCAGTGATGGGTGGTGGTCAAGCGAAGGGTATGCAACCTTATGGAACTTACTGGGAATGCGGGCTCCCATGGTGTAGCGCACGGTTAGGCTTCCAACACGGGCCTTGCCCGGCACGATCTCCTTCTCCATTTGCTGGACCTGCAGACCCGGATGCTGGGCGGCAAACACATGGATGTCATTTACCACACGGATTCCGGTGCTTTCCACGCGTATTTTTCCAGCCACTCCACCGGACACAAGGCAGCCCAGCAGGGCGGACAGGAACAGGAACAGGCTGAGCTTGGACATCATGGACGTTGAATTGGATTGGGGAAGTGCTTGGACTATGTATCTCCAGTCACGGCGCGTTGAAGTCACGGAATGATGGCCAAGGTCTGGAAAGCACCCATTTATACCGCCCATTGTTTTGCTTTGAATCATATTAGTTCCCCTCTTATCAGTGCCATTGCCAATTTCAAGTGGCAGGTGACAATGTCTAATCCAATACCGGAAAAAGAGCCACACCGACGGTGGAGCCGCTCTGCTCCAAACTACCAAGTTGTATGGCATTTTAGCTGAGAGTATAATCGAACTAATGGCCAAAATGTTGACGAAACCTTCACCTTACAGTGCATCTACCCCACGGAAGGGTAGCAATAATAATGCTGATAAGAAAACTGCTCACTCCACTCAATTAAATTGAACAATTTAGGTGTTATTCCGCTCGTATCCAATCATTCCCCCTCCGCCCCTCCGGCAGCTGCGATGATGTACCAACAGGCAGAAGATAAGACCACGGCGGCTACTTTGGGAGTAGCGCCTATCCAGCGGCGAACAAACAACCTGTTTTTCTGGGCCTTGATTAGTCAAAAGCCAGCTCTACCCACAATCTGTTGCCCCAGGATTGGCACCTGGCGACGTCTCTCTGTTGGACTTCCCTTCTCGCGATGGGGCAAAAAGTTCCCGGAATCTTATCGCCAGCGGATTTCCCTGGAAGTGGAGCGAGCGTCGAGTACCTTCGAGTCGAGTCGAGTCGAGTCGGCCCATCATCAGCGATATTGTGGATTTCGTTTAACAATAAGTTATGAATCATTTGCTTAAATTAACGAAGCACTCGTGTTGGAAAACATGATTAGTCGAAGTAAATGAAATTTCAAGAAATTTCTACAACTTTTTAGCAAGGAATCAGTGTTCTGTGCAATTAGATTTCAAATGATGAGAAACTTTATTAGATATTTAAAAAAAAAACTCTTAAGATTCCTATAGATCGACCTTTCCCACAACATTAAACAATCAACAGTTTCGTTTACATGGTAAAGTGTTTAGAAAACGTTTTTATTTCTATGCTATTATTCAGACTTATCGATAACTCTAAGGTTACACATGAATGTAAAATATTGTTTCAAAAATCAAACTCCCGAAGCACTTGCAACGATCAATTACGATTAACGACTACTACCTGGTACAGAGAGCTTTACGGAAATCGAGAGTAAAATACAAAAAATAGGATCGGATTGGATTGTATTGGATTATAATGGGTTAGATAGATTGGAATGTGGCAGCGTTGAAACTAAGCTAGGGTTAGTTGGACTGGCAGGAGTACAGACTAAGGTTAGTACATTCGTTTGAGTTGGCAATCATAAAGCAAAACAATCTGCGGCCCTGTCGTCCTGTCGTCTCGTTCCAGAAATCCTCTATTGCACTCGGACTCGCCGACGGCGCGTCGTCTTCCCGCTTGCGCCCTATCTCCCTCTAATTCGCTTCCGCTCTATACCCATCGCATTCTCTCACTCTTACGCAAGGACACACGAGCTCGGCACGGAAATCCCCCTGGTCCTGGTTCCGCCGTTCCCAAGTATCAATTAAATATCTATTGCATGAGATTCACCAATCGGAATGGCCGGATTATCAGCCAATTTGTGACTTTCGTTCTGCACTAAGTGCATTTTGTAATGTTTGATCGCTTTAGACAAATGTCGAAAACATGGAAAACAGTTTTCAGTTTTCAAGTACTACAACTAACACACACGATTTTGAAAATAGCACACACTTGAGGCATTACAAGTGTGGTTTTAAAAGTGGAATTGTTCTAGTGCTCACATGGAAGTAGTTCGCAATTCAGGGTTTGCCATTTAAAGATTCTAACGAAATTGTTTTACAAAATCGAAACTCCTAAGCTTTAATAATATCCTTGTAGATTTATACGGAGAGCATTGGATGCCCTCGTGTGGATGCTTGTTACCAAGGGGATTTCCAGGTGCCGACAGTGCATATGTGTACAGTGCGTTACATAAATGCAGATGTGTGTATGTTTCGTGTGTATATACTTGTATGTGTGATAAAACCAACAACAATTCCATTTCTCATTTTCACTAAATTGCTTTTGTCTAAAATATCGCCCCCGTTGCCCCGGCTGAAACCCATGTGATCCATTCCTTGATCCTCCTTCCACTGTCCGCCCCATCATCATGCTGATCATCCACACTGGACTTACCAGCGCGGGCGTATCTCCTTGAACCACCACTGCTGGTAGCTATCGTTGACATCGCAGTGGCCCAATGACAATTGCTGCGTGGCCGGGTGCAGGGCCATGCACTTCTTGTGGACGCGGTGCATCAGGTGCTTCGTGTGCTCGTTGTACTGCCAAGGGCCGTCGACTGTCCCCAGGCGACACACAGCCAGCTTGATGCCCTGCCGATCGGCCTCCACGCAACGCTCGCCGACGCCCAACTGGCCAGCGGCATTGAGCCTGACCAGTTGATTGTTCCCTCCGCCGTGGCAGTATGTGAGGCCCATGATGGCGGGCGGCTGGTGGCCCATGGAGTCCAGGCATCCGTCGGAGGCCACCGAGCGCAGCTCGCCCCAGTGCAGGTTGGCCGGCAGTCCCGGGAACTTGTCGTACACATCGTAGGCAATGTGGTCCATGAACCACTGGAAGCTCTTGCAGTTTAGCCGCTTCTTCAGCGCCAGTTGCTCGCTAATATCGCCCATATCCAGGTAGCGGGCCAGTGGCTCGCGCGTATAGAAGTACTCCTTGTGCGTGTCGTCGAACCACGTCTCGATGACGCGCTTGTAGTTGATCGTGATCAGTGGACCCTTCTTCTTGCTGGCCAGCTTGCCGAAATTGTAGGGCATGAAGCCGCGATAGACATGGCCCACGCGGGAGCAGGGCACCCACTCGATGCTGCCGCCACACTGCCAGATCTTGAAGCTCAGTTCGAAGTTCTCGCCGCCCCAGACCAGCAGACCCGGATCGTAGGCGCCCAGCTCCAGGAAGTACTCCCTGTTGATGGCGAACAGGCCGCCGGCGTGCGTGGGACTGCGATAGGGTTCCGAGTTGTGCGCCCGACGGCGCTGCTCGCGGCGTGGCACCTCGTTCTCCTTGTACAGCATGCCCCATTCGAAGATGCCGCGGAAGTGGTTGTCCGTCCCATAAACCGGACGGTACTCAAAGTTCTTGTGGTCAATGCCATCGATAATGGGCACGGTCATCACAGTGCGATCCCGGTAAATGGGGGCCAGCAACGGCGGCAGCCAGTTGGTGTTTACCTCGCAATGGGCGTCCAAGAAGACGATCACCTCACCTGCGGGAGACACAGCAGTTTAGTGTATGTGTGGATATCTATAAGGATGTGGATTATCATAATGATTCAAAGTACAAATGTACTGCTATTGCTATGCATCATATGCATCATCAAATGCCATACTAGACTACAATACTATTTTGCTGAGATAATGAAAATGAAATTCAATGCGTCTGCAGATTAAAAGATGCATCATTGCCATAAAGCGGAACGTGAAGTTATCTCCAATTAAAATTCCAAATAGCTGGCGTTCAGCGTTTGATGCAAACAACAAAGATACAAAAAAGAAAACTATTTCTTTCAAATAACACGTTCTTTGAACTTTGCGATAGGCTGTCTTGAGTTATGCAACAACAAAGATTACAATATGCATAACTGAGATATGGAATATACGCACCTGTAGCCTCCATGGCACCCCTGGATCTCGTACGGATGAGACCCTCGCGCTCCTTGTTCCTGATGACTTTGACCAGTCCCTTGAACTGCAGCACATACTCGTCCAGCCGGCTGCGCAGGTTCTCCTTGTCGGAGAAATCGTCCACCAGAATGATCTCGTGCAGCATGTGCGTGGGCGAACGGTCGATGACCGAGTGCACGGTGCGCATCAGCACCGAGAAGCCCTCGTTGTGGAAGACAACTATGACACTCGTGCGCGGCAGATCGAAGGGGTAATCCCAATGGCGGCACTCCTCGAGCCGCGTGTCCCGCACCGATCGGTGCATCGATATCTCGTCGGAGCAGGCGATGTTCATGCCGTACTCCATCTCGGACGCGTCCGACATGTGCTTCTTGTCGGGCGACAGGCTGTGGGCCTCTCCACTCTCGCCGGGTCCGCTACGTGGCTTCACATCTTTCGGCTCAAAGTTGCCCAGGCCTGAAACACGCAAAAACGAACTGAGTGTGAGTGGGGCGCGTGCAAAATGCTTATGGCCAGCCTACAGCAATTGTTTAAATATTGGCCTAGCCACTGTATGCGCTTGCAGGCTTATTACTTTAGACGTGGTCATTTAGCCCATTGGCATTCCCCCATCTAAGCGTCTAATGACTTGTTTGGAATATTCTACCATCAGTGAAGACACACTAGTCTTGGAGGCTGGAGGTTAATTGGTTCAAAAGCCGGTTTTAAGTGATATATAGCAAAGATTAGTGAATAATTTAGCTGGAAGTCGGTCTTTTCGGTGGAGCCAGCAATGGTTTATCCCCCTTACAATTTGTTTACGACCTTAACTACTCTATATCCCTAGTCCTGATAATAGTCCTTCCTTATTAAATGATACAATAGGTGAATATTAATGGTGTCCTTATCCTGGTGTACCACATCATAATGACAATTGGTACCCAAGGGTATGGCGGTGCTATCCTCGATTCTGTGCCACTTACCTTCGACCAGCTTGGGCACCTCCCTGGGCCTGCCCTCCAATCGCTGGTGGGCGAACTTGGGTCCGCCGAAGCGCATGTGATACGCCTCCTGGACGCGCTTGTGGTGATCGCTCCAGTTGGCCAGCAGATACAGTAGCGGCAGCAGCACCAGGACGCACAATGCCAGCCGGCAGATGCGGCCACTGCGGATGTTGCTCACTCGCATCTCTCCCAGTTTTCGATTCCGATTCCGATTCCGATTCGCAGTGCCAGTGCCAGATTCCGATTCCAGTTACAAAATTCCAAAGCTGTTGACGTGTCTAGGTGGCCAGAAAGAAGAAGCACGGCGCGCGGGGAAAGGTGGCCAGAAAGCAGAGAGAGAACAAAAGAACCACTTTCGGTTCGGATGCGAGATGCCGCTGAATGATCAAAGGCGCCCCGCCGATAATGACAAGTGCTGGGGCGAGAAGCCGACTGGAGTCCACCACCTCGTCCGCCTGGGCGCGGACACACTAACTCGGAGCGGAGCAACTTGCCGGCGAAAAGGCGCCGCTGGCTTTGAGCAAATTGCGAGTGCAGGTGCACGAATTTTCGCGGTGCAAACGTAAACAAAAAATGGTAGAACACAATGTTCAACTGGTAACAACGCGTTATGCCCTTTTTTCTATCACAGCGCAGGCGTTAGGTCTAAATTAGTCACCAACAGCGATAGGCGGCTGGGCGATAGCAAGGGGTGGTGAAAATGAAAATATTTAATACATGTGTGTTAAATAGCCGAAATTCGAACTGAAATGTGTAACGAAAGGCTTGCTGCTCTAAGGTAACTGTTTGATATGGCCCAGTTCTATTTACAATTAATATGTTTCAGCTCTGCGACATTCAACATTAGCTGGCTGTCATCGATAACGGTCACAATCGATAACTCCATTGTTTATTCCAGGGCGCAAATTTGTAAATTTAACTAAATGGGCTCACATCAACTTCACTTCGCCGTATTTGGGCCATGCGGCTTTGAGGCGGACACGCTGGTGGAGATCTCCGGTACCGGGAACAGTGGCAAAAGCCTGGTGCTCCAACAATTGGTGGCCCACTGCTTGGCGCCCTACAAATTCGGTGGTCGCCAGTGGAGCGTCGTGCTGATCAATCTGAGTCACAAAATCAACCGGGAATCGCTGGTCAAGAGCATTAAAATGGAGCTGAAGGCGTACTCCGTCGGGGAGGAGGTCGCTGAGAAATGCCCCACGGATGAGCAGCTGGCCGAGATTGCCGCCGAGTGCGTGAGTCGCGTGCGATTCCTCAACTGTTTCTCGAATGATGATGTTTCCACCTCCCTGATCGATGCCCGCTATGCGATCATCAATGATCCTGCCATACAACTGGTTGCCATGGACACACTCAGCGAGTTCTACTGGCTGGACGAGCTTAAGACAACCAAGAGAATGTCCATGTATCGCCACTATCGACTGCTCCAGGCGCGCCTGGAGAAGCTCTGCAAAGACGCCATCGTCTGCGGTATCTACACGGTGGAGTCTGTCTTCCTGGAGAACCGCTTTGGCGATAGCCTGCCCGAGGCTTTTGTAAAGTACCATGTCAGGATGCAGAAGATTCAAAACCAGATCCTCCTGAACGGACTGCCGCTGTCCTTTAGCAATGGCGTTCATTTAGATGCTAATACAGCCAACATGAAAATCACATAGAAATTATTTACAGAGTGCACAGGCTTAGTTAAATTATTGTTATTAATTTTCTGCAAGGACAAAATATTCCTACGAACTGAAAATCTTCAAAAATTGTATATCTCTATATTCCATTTCACTATAAAAATAGGTTTATTCTGGAAGTTATAAATGGAACTTGTTTTCGAGTCTGTATTAAACAATTTCAAAGGTAAAGAGGACGAGTAGGGAAGCAACTATTTAGGGTAAACAAATGGGATTTCGGCACTATGTGTTACTTTGAATAAAAGATAGTTTAGATAGTTACAAAATCAAATATACATAATTTAGGCCCGTGAATATAATCCATTAAGGCTAGAAGGAAGAAAGTCTTAAGAAAAGGTCGCTTTAATGACTTATTCCATTCAGTAATATATTTAATATTATATATCAGTAATATTATCTTAATTAAAAAAAATACAACAGTTCTTTAAAATTGTGTTGAAACCTTCACTATGTTCTTTTTTGTTTTTGAAGAAGGCCAACCCTACCAGAATTATACTTAAAACTAATGATTTCTAAAAGCTATACATAAGTAAGGTGGTTTTGTTTAGCAGTGTTCTTTTTTTTGTATTTTTTTTTATCATTTCTTAGCATTTTAAGAAGAAGCAATATGGTTTGCAATTAAAATGTGGGGAGGGGGGGAGGGGGGCTTTTAAATGTTATCCGCCAATTGATTTTGGTAGTGCTTAAAAAGCCGGTAAATGAGTGGAAATTATTAAATACAATCATTAATTTAAATGTAATTTCAATAAATAATTATTTGTTTAAATACGATTATTTCCTTCATGGCTTAGTCACAAACATTAAGACATTTGAATTCAATCAACGCGCTCCAACGCTCTCTAACTCTATTTACACGTGTGTTCCTCGAGTACCTTTGTACAAACTTCACATTTAACCTGGCAACACCAGTGAAATTTGCAGTTGCAGCGTTCGTTAACTATAATGTTCTTTGTATTATAGCCCCGGCCGCAGCAGAGGATGGCACAGCTCTCCAGTCCCGACGAGTTTTTGTGGCACACACGTCCGTGTGTTCCCGGCCAGTGCAGGGCGTAGCTATTGCGGCACCAGTCGGGGCTTTCGTCTAGGTAAATCAGATCGTGAGCGGTTGGCACCTTGAATTGCAAGTCCTTGATTTGGAGGCGTCCGCGCTTGTTGATCTTCACCTTGGTGGCGCCCTCGTACTTCTCCCGCAGATAGTCGCCAATCTCGCGGATGGAGGACAATTGCTGCCAGCAGGTGATCAGGCTGCAGGAGCCGGACACTCCGTGGCACTTGCACGTTATCCTGGCCTTCTTGATCACCGCCCGCCGTCCGGCTTCGTTGTTGTGCAAGTTCATCAGGCTCCTGGCCTTGGCTGTTGCCGTGCTGCGCGGCAGGATGCCGCCATCCTTGTAGCTCTCCTTGATGCCGTTCCTCGGATAGGCGGGCGCATCGGCAGCAGCCCTCTGGTTTTTCCGCTTCTTCTTGCGCGGCTGCTGCTCGCCCTTGAAGAACTTGGTGTTGACAATCTCCTGCTTGATCTTCTCCTGCAGCTTAATCATCTCCTCCTCGTCTATCTTGGATGTTAGTATCTCCTTGGTAATACGCTGCTCTAGTTCCAATAGGTGCTGATCAAAGTTTTCATTGAGCATGTGACTGTTCTCAGCCTCAGTGCTTTTTCTAATATTTCTCACTACCAAACTTGTATCGTTTTTAGCATCTACATTCTTGTTACGTTTAATACCTATGTTGAAAGCATTCGTGTCATCGGAATGCATGCGATTTTTGTTGATCTCCTCGCGTTTTCTCTTAACGCCACGTGTCTCGCGGTTCGCCTCCTTCTCCCGCGAATCAATGAAGTCCGTGGCGAACTTGTAGGCGAACTCCAGGTTGTCGCCACAGCCGCCCCACTTCCAGTCGTCGTGGAGCTGCTTGGGTCGACTGCCGCGGGAGCAGCTGCAGGAGGCCAGTTGCCCATCCCGGCAGGCGCGAGCTATGAAGCTGGTCACCGTGGCCGCGGCCAGGGCGTGGATGAAGGCCATTTCGGGAGCGGCCAGGCTGGTCATGGGACCAAATACGGTCACGTCGTTCGTTGTACTGCAGTTCCAGCGGCGATTCTTGAACTGGAACTGGCACTCCTGGATGGCGGCTCGGGCACCCCGACTTATGGCCGGCATCACACTGGTGTGCTTAACACATTGCTTCTTTTGGCTGTTGCTTAGACCTATTGCGCTATAGCAGTTATTGGGATTAAGATCGATTGTCTCCGAGTATGCGTCTGCAGTTGGAGCCGTGTCATTGTGATGACCGTTCGCGGAGCCAGCTGCGCCGTGCTCCTCCATGTTCTTGATAAGGAATTCCCTATCGCTGGCGACATCTGCAGATGTCATCACAACGTCGTGCTTAAAATAATCCGTGACGGATGTGTTGTTCTCCATGGACACCTTAATATAGTCTGGCATGATTTTCCTACTACTACTACTACTACTACTAATGCTGGGCTGCGAGCGTTCAACTCGCGAAAGCAGCTCCCCATCCGATCCCTCGGAGGATACTTTGAACGAGTCGGGAATCTCGATTGATACGGCAAATCTCTTCGTATTATTAATTGTCTGTATGATGGGCTCGAATCGGGGCTGCATGTACTGCGACTGACCGCGGAACCACTCGTCCCGCTCCCGCTGTCGCTGCTGCTCCTCCCGACGACGCTGGCGTATGCATTTCGGGGACTCGGGATTACGCAGGCATGGTGGTCGCTTTGTTGTGCGCAGTGGTGATCCCGCCTTTGGCTGGTTTATCGATGGACTGCGATCCGCTTCGAGTGACGACTCCGTGGAGAGTGTCTCGTTGAGCAGAATCACCTGGGGCTCGCTGGGATTCTTCTGGCCATGATTGCTGCTGGCGGCCTCTGGATGGGAGTCGGTATCTGTCGGTTTAAGAAGGGATTGATTATTCGCTAGTTCCTCGTTCTGATAGTAGCCACCAATCGGCTGCTCTCCGGGATTGTAAGCTCCTCCTCCGCCACCGCCGCCGTCTGGCACTGGCACCTTGGGTGTTGGTGGGGCTATGGGCGCGGAATACTGATGAATCGGCCGCTGGGGCCGCTTGGCATTGGGAGGCGAACCCCCAGCTCCCGATGTCTTGGCCTTGTCCTTCTGCAGGCTCGGAAACTTGACGAATTTCGACTCAAAGTTCGAATTGGTCTTGGTCATGTTGTGCAAGAAGAGTATGTGCTTCTTCAAATCATCGATGTTGGACGTGGGATCCCCCTCCACCTGGGCCAGAGCCGAGGGCACAATGGTCGAGATGGCTTTAGCGTTCGGTTGCAGTGCGGAGGGACTCGGTGTGGTGGCCGCCCAGCGTGGATCGGGCGATATATTCTTGAGCGCCATCGGCACTATGAACTTGCGATCCTCGTCGGTGAGGCTGGCTGGCAGACCATTCTCGTCGGTATCCTCGTCGAGCAGGATTATCTGCTTCTGATCCATCTCCTCCTGTATCGGGTGAATAGGGCGAGATGTAATGTTGTTCGGTGAATCGAATACCAGTCTCTTGGTGAGATCGGCCTTAACGAAGCCAGTCTCCGAGTCCCGCAGGTCCACTGGCTTTATGAACGTACCGAGCTTGCGGAGGCCCTCTTGATGCATATTGGCCTGCTCGTCCTTGGTCATGTTCAGTGGTATGCTGGAGTTGGCCAGCTGCTCCACCTGGTTGCCAAACTCGATGAATGGGGACTTGAGGCCGAGGTATATCCATGTCGGCACTCCTTGCAATCCAACTGTGGCATATGCCCCTCTCGCGGTTAAGTGCAACATACACATTGCACGCAAGAGCCACAATAGAAAGTGCCTTTTTCTGTAGCAATTCATTATCGCTATGAGTATGTGTATTCCTATTCCTATTCCTATTCCTGTTCCTCTTACTATTACTATTACTATTGCAGTATTGCTAGTATTGCTAGTATTGTTACTAGTACTATTATTATTATTATTCCTTCTCGTTCGTTTCAGTGCGATTCCATTCCAAGTCGATTCAGTCCAGTTCAGTTCAGTTCGCCTCGACTCGACTCGACTCGACTGGATTCGATTCAATTCGTTTCGATTCGATTCGATTCGATTCGATTCGGTTCAGCTGATGCGATGTGACTTTGTGATTTGATTTGATTTCATTTGATTCGATTTCATTGGATTGCGAACGAAATGAAAGAATGAAAAATGTTTTTCGATAACACTAGAAAATCGATTGGCTGTTGGCTGAGTTTCCTTGCGTCCACGAATCTGCCGTAAATATTGTGATTAGCTGCTCGCTATAGGCTGCCAGTTCATGCGCTCGCTGAGAATTTGTAAAATAACAAAATGAGAACTGGATTTGTGCATAGTATGTATGTATACAATCAACCACAACCGCATCATGCACGAACGAAACTCGCGACGAAGTAATCCACCCTCAACGACAAATTGTAAACAACTGAAGAACTCGTTCGGTTCGGCATTTAAGTCTTTCGTGGTAACAAACGCAGTCGAAAATGAAAATGTTGCCCAGCCAGCAGACCCACCACCACCACCACCACCACCACCATCATACACACACTACACTTACACTTCACCCCGCCGCATGTTGTGCAACATGTTGCAGACGACGCGCACAGCGCCGACAAATTCCATCAACGAACTCGCATCCTTTTTTTCGAAAAACTTGCCTCGGAACTTGAAGCTCGAATAACAGATACCCAGGCACACAGCATTATACGCATACATACGGTATGAAACATTGCAAATCCGTTTATTTGGATACATCGGGCGCACTCACAGCCTGGTTATGTACATTAAAAAAGAGGAATTTTCGAAAACACTGACTATTCGAAATACTGATAAACATTATTCGCAGGCCTCGACACTTGCGACTAGGTTACGAACTAGGTTAAATAAATAAAATCACGAAACCGCACGGGACACGCATGCTAATGCTGCATCTTGTTGGTTTTGGCCAGAGTGAGTGAGCTGCCGATGCGACGGCGATCGTAGAAGGGCTCCGGCTGGTCCAGTGCTCCGATGGCGGTCACTGCCGCGAAGCTGGAGCCGGCGGGCTCCTCGTACAGCACGTGGCCCACCTGCTTCAGATAGTCGCTGATGCTGCTGTCCACCTCGTGCTCATAGCTGACGCGCATGGGGACCAACTGGTGGTGCAGGCGGCCATTGTTGACGGCCGCGGTGAGGCTCTCCTTGCGTAGCAGGTACTTCATGATCACCTGGCGGATAAGGACCTCAATTATAGTTAAATGCTAGGCGGCGAGCAATGCCAAGTGCTTACAGCTGCCACGCTGGTGGTGATGCGAGTGCCGCCTGCTGCTCCGACCAGCAGACGCACATTGCCATCCTGGTCCACAATGATGCACGGACTCATCGAGGACATGGGTCGCTTACCGGGGTAAATGTAATTGGCCGGCGAGGCGGGCACACCGAAGCCATTGATCACGCCCGGTGTGGAGAAGTCGTCCATCTCGTCGTTCAGGATGATGCCCGTCTGGGTGGAGGCCACCTTGGCGCCGAAGCTGGAAAGGGTTGCAATGTCAGTAGAGCACGAAATTCAGCGCGAAATTCTTGAGACGCACTGTCCTAGACCTTAGTGCGGACTCAAACCCGACCTTTTAATATTGGTATATGGGAAAACCGCTATTCTAAACCACTATTTACACACAAGCACAAATGATTTTTCGGCGATAGGTCTTGCAGGCATTGTGTATAGACAATTTTTGGACTTTCTTATACCCTTTACCCCATCTAAAGCAGTTGCAAGTCAATTAAATACCCCGACTGATGGCTAGCTCGCTGAAAATGAGCAACTTCGTGGCTAGCGACACCAATGGGTTTCTCCGCCAAGGTGAAAATCAGGAGTTTCCCCTGCTTTTCAAATGTGTCCAATCGAACCTGCAGCTTCAATTCAAGAGCATGGTGGATAAGGAGAACGTTAATATATGTATGTGCACCGCTCACTTGCACTGTTTTGTTTTTGGGAGAGAACTCTCACCACTGTTGCTGTTGCTTCGCACATGTTGGGTATGGTGAAAAGTGTCATCTAGCTTCCAACATGGTTGCACACAGGTTCGGCCACACCGAACGGTGTCTCTACACCGGAAAAAAACGTGCGAACATTTTTCGTGTGCTGTGATTGGAGTGCAGGAAATGCGTGCAATTTAAATCAATTTTAAAAGAATGGTTTTGTTAGAAAAAAGTAAGATGGAAATTATTAAAATTCAATTTAAATCAATTTTAAAAGAATGGTTTTGTAAGAAAAAAGTAAGATTGAAATTATTGAAATTGAATTGAGAATTCCAGAAATCCAATAATATCTATCCGAAACCCATCCTAAGTTCGTTGAGCTGTTTTTTTTTGTTGCTTAACACTAATTAGAGTATTATATGAACACTTACTAGTTATTGATGGTGCTGGTGATGGACACGGCGTCTCCATTGGTGGCCAAGACATTCATGTGGGCAGTGCCATGGTCCTCCTCCAGGGTGAAGTTGGCGCCATAGTAGAGGTAATCCTGCGATGTGCTGTTGTCGTGGATCAGCTTCCTGATGCTCTCCAGGAACTCCGGCTTGAGCATATCCTCCAGGGTGGCATTGATGGACGCGGCGCTGACGGGATCGGCATACAGATCGCCCAGATTGGTGCGCTGGCCATAGGCGTGCTTGAAGGCCTCCACCGTGCGCTGCCAGTAGACCTGCTCGTTGTCCGTATAGAGATCGGCCATCAGGTTGAGGATGAAGGCCAGCACGGGTCCGCTGCTGGGCATAGGCGTGGAGTAGAGCGTGTAGGCGCCACTCACATGGGCCGAAACGTGTCCATCGCTCTCCCAGCGCACCTTGTAGTCGCGCAGGTCCTGCTCCGTGATGATGCCGCCCAGCTTCTGGATGTCCTCGACGAATTTGCGACCCGTCTCGCCGCCATCGTAGATTTCCTTGGCTCCATTCTCGGCGATCCGCTGCAGCGTATCTGCCAGGGCGGGACGCTTCATATAGTCACCCTCCACGTACGGTTCACCGTTTGCGTTGAGGAACACGGCGGAGAGCCCGGGATCCGCCTTGATGTTCTCCAGCTTCGATTTGATGGCGGAGGCCAGATAGCGCGACACAACATGACCATCGCGGGCCAGCTTAATGGACGGCTCGAAGAGGCGTTTCCATGGCAGAATGCCATAGCGACGATGCATCTCCCAGTAGCCAAGAATCTCGCCGGGCACGGCACCAGCTTTGGCGCCCGTTATCGCCGCCTCGTTGACGAACATGTCCTTGTGCGCAGCCGCCGGTGCCGATTCCCTGGCAATCACCGTCTCCACCTTGCGGCTACTCCGCGTGTATATGGTGGCCACGAAGCCACCCCCAATGCCCATGGAGTGGGGCAACAGCAGGCCCTCGCACAGCAGCGTGGCAATGGCTGCATCCACGGCGGAACCGCCATCGGTTAGCGTGTCACCGCCGACCGCCGCACAACCGATGCCGTTGGACACCACGGCTCCGCTGATGTACAGCGCATCCCGATTCTTGAGACCGAAGACCAGGCCCAGGGTCAGTGCCGTCACCAGGAGGGCAGCCAGCAGCAGCCATAGTAAGAGCTTCTTACTGCACACAATCCTGAAAGTGGGGAATCTCATCAGTATCTCTCAATCAACAGATGCGGTCGCCATCGCCATCGCCATCGCGATCAGCTCCAGGCCCTCCAGACTGAAGAGCTCGAGGACCTGGTCGAGTGGAGCGGTGGAGCGGCGGTGTCGATTAGCTTTGATTTGGACGCTGCTATCGGCAACCAGCCAATCCGCCGACTCGACAGAGGGGATACCCTACTCTTCGATTTGCGAACCATGTACAGGTTGTTCATATAATGGAAAAAAAAACTAACGACTCGATGAGTACTCATTGCAAACTGTCACTACTGGCTCAACTAGCTTAAGTGGCTTATAAACATTTACTATCATACAGTCAATTCATGGTATATGTACTTTAAGCGTAAGTAATGGGCTTATTAGAATTATATTAGTATAACAAAAGCAAGCAAAGATAATGTAAGCTTTTCAATTGTCACGATCCCGGAGTAAACAAAGCGTAAGATTAGAATGGAACGGTCTCCAGACCCCTTATATCTGCCAACTTGATAGCCAGGAGTGTAATCTCTGGACACTAGGGCCCAATTAAATCAAATTAGCCGAATCATTGCGATCGATCCATCTGGAAGCCAGGTGAATGAAAACAGCTATCTGCGGATTCAGTAGCTCCGCACTATAAAGGCCTCTCTATGGCCTTGGCAGTGGATGATTGGCCCACTCTGTGGAGTGCCCCATGACAAAGGGATATTCGTAGGTCTGTGGCGCAGTCATGTCCACGTACCGGATGAGTCCGGACATACCCTCTACGTTCTGGCCGGGGAGAGGGTGACTTATCGCCAATGGAGTGCCCAAGTCTTTGATAACAGGCAATAAAAATGCCAAAACAGAGATCGTAAAACTCAAGCGCTATTAACAGGCAATTTTCTATAATTAACGTAGATTTCTTTGGGGGAAAAGTCGCAAGTACTTCGATTTAGTGCCCGTCATGCCGAAAAATGCGTCCTACGCGTTCGCGGTCCCAAATTTTTCGATCCATACGATCGATAATCGTGGCCTGTCTGCAGATTAAGCTCCTCGTGGGCCATCGCATGCGAATCCACATTCTGCCGCGTCATCCTGCATGGTATACCAACCAACTGGATCTGCATATTATATGGTTATTGCTCGACGATAAGATTCGATAACATTCAGGCACTCCCATCTTTAATGGGTTTACAGCCATCGGTGGCAATGTGGTGCCTCCAATTGATCGGGAGCCGGCAACAGGTGCCATTAGCTCTTCGGGATTATAGCCCCTTTATCCGTCTTTATCAACGTAGGCTTCTTCGGAATTTCAAAGTGACTTTGAACCCGCGAACCGTAAAAGTTTATGGAGATGGTCTTTGAACCGCTAGAGAAATAAAAATTCCGAAACATCCTCAAAATACCGACGAGTACACTCGATTCTGAAGCGATCTTCAAACAACTGATAAAAAGTGATCAAATTGTTTACGGAACTCAAGTGCTTTTCTGTTATATGGCAAATTACGCATACTACACCAGTATACATACATACATGCTCTAGTATTCTTGCCGCTTTCGGAGATGAAAGCCTCCTGTTCCGCAGAGATATCAAGTGATCTCCGGAATGCTGACATCGTTTAATTACAGAAGATTTCCGCTGTGACAAGCAAACACTTTCAATCAGAAATCAGCAGGCACATTCACATTCACATTTTCATTTATCACCCCACCCAAATGTGCCCCATCATCGAAATCGCATAGTGCCGAAGATAAGTGTGTGACGTTGCGGCGAGTAACGAAAGTCATCCTTGGCCAATTGTCAGGTGCAGTTGGGGTGTACGGATCCGGATGAAGTGGGTATACGTATAGCTGGTGGACTATACACGGTCATTGCCAGCGTTAATTGCACTGGGGTTTCTCATGAATTATGCAAAAACTGGCACGCGGAATCCCCCACGGCTGGAAACCAGTTTCGCTAGCGTCGTCCAACGAAATCAGCTGGCAAATCATAGCCATAATAGTCGCAGCTTGATGATTTCATTGGCAATGACTTCGCGGGGGTCGCAGGCTCACAAAAATTCATTGGCATGTGGTTATCCCGGTTATCACCCCCAATCTTATCTTTCAATGATCCCCAAAGACCCAAAGCATTGCCGTCTTTTTCATCTGCGAGCGCCATAAACTTAATGCCCATTATAACTGGCCATATCTGAGCCATATCTGAGCCAAGTACTATATATCTTATGGGGCGTCGTAAAGCGGGGCAATCGAGCGCTAAACCCGCTAATTGCCGACATTCGACATGTTTTGATAAACTGTTTTGCAAACTGTTTCGATATGACGCATTTCGGGTCCTGGGATTGTGAGATTGGCCCAAAAACAGAACAGTTAATAATTACATATGTGATATCTTATAGTGATGATATCTTATGGGCCAATACAAGTCGGCTAGATAATCAGATGGGAGCCCATATTACCCAATTACCTAACGATGTCGTGCAGGAGAGCACTCAATTACACTGCAAATGGGCATATTTACTGATATACCTTATCGGACACGATCTGGGATCTGGGATCTGGGATCTGGGATCTGGGATCCGGGGTGTTGGCAAAAGTCGCTTACCCAATGCAATGCTACTCGACTGGTGGCAAAAATAATGGGGCAACTTAATTACGGCGCACAGAGATACAAATCTCCATCAACAACAATTTCAACTTGCCTTACGCCAAATATCTAGTACCTAAAGTCACTAAATGATTTGTTGTACGCTTTGTGTTTACACAACTGCTAAAATAATAATAGTAGTAGGCAAAAAAGCGTTAAGCTCTAAAAAGAGGCTGGCTGGCGCAACTGAAAGTTATTAAATAATAAGCACAACGTGTAACAATTGCCCGATTTGAATGTTTTTTCAGTCGCGGTAAGCCATTGCTAATTAATGCTTTGTGTCCAATTCAAAAACAGTGTTTTGGCTTCGCTTCGTATTTGCACAGCTGACATTTGAATTGTCACAGTTTGCGCGTTAATTGTGATTTCATTGTCAAGGTCTTTAGATATCGATATGGGTCTATTAAATTAATGGTATATAGGGGGGGGTGGGGTTGGTAATATACTCTCATAACTCGAACACAGTGCTATGCTTAAATTATGCCAACTCTTTTGGTACATTTGTTTCTGTTGGTTCGAGTTACCGAGTTCCCACTGTGCACGGATTGCATATCCCGATCCCGTTGCTTTTGTCCATTCTTACCTCATTGCACGCGTTTGCTATCGCGAATTGAAGGTTATAATTGCGATATTTGCGGTATTTGAATTGGTCGCCTTGGCCACGAAACACAGAGGCACAGAAACACAGAAAAACAAAGAGTCGCGAAAAGCACGGAAAAAAATATATGTACAATGAATAGCAGCAGCGGACAGTTGTGATCTATGCCTCCTACGGGGCTACCGACAATCCACCAAGATTCCGCTCCGTTCCAAGATTCCAACAGCTCGCGCCTGCGAGCACCAGCACCTCTTGCGATCGACTGATGGCTTCGATCCGCCCGATTCGCCGCTCATCGCCTATCTTGCGATGCTAACTGTATTCCCTGCACACGACCCACAACCAGCACCGCCGCCGAAGGGGCGAGAGAGATAGCGCACAGCGGCGGAAAGCTGCGGCTTTGAGCTTGGCCGCCAAAGCTCGAGCGGGACGGCAAGGCAAGGTAGCGCCGGTGACACAACGGGCGTGCGTGCCGTCGGTGTTTTTCGCGAAACGGGGGGATTGGGGCCTGTATCGATACACGGCTATCGCATCGATTACACGCGCTAGGCATCGAACGGTGTCTATCACACATCGATATCGGTGATATCGTGCTTTTCCCTGAATCTCGGAAACTAAAAAAGCTAGCGGGTTGATATAAAGATGCTGATTCCTGGGACTTTGGAAAATGTGTTAATTCCATATTCGATATGCCACCGAATTGGAATTACCATAAATGTGACCGCCACTATCGTATCGATTACACGAGCTAGGCATCGAACGGTGTCTATCAGGAATCGATATCGATGATATCGTGCTTTTCCCTGGCAATGCTCGGGTTTTTCTTTGAATCTCGGAAACTACAAAACCTAGCTTCCTGGGACTTTGGAAATGTGTTAATTCCATACTCGATATGCCACAAAATTGGAATTACTTGCACTTAAATTAACTTCATACTTAAGCATAAATTTATTTAGCTTCTTTACTCTGGTATATCTCATACTTGTTTATTATACATTAAACGATTTATTGTACACAGACTTAAAATTACACAATAACGGTAGATTGATGTGCGATCAGATTGACGTTCAGAATTCTTGTATGTACCTTTCCCCTTAGCCGCATAATAAGAAGCCAAGTACATACATAATATACATACATATGTACATATGTATATAACATAATAACATCTCATTGAAGACAGTAATTGTTAGTTTAGCTAGCACATTTAATCATTTCTAATACGCTTGCTTACACTTGCACCCATTTTAGGCCTCTCAATTTAACCTTAATTGACCTTCAAAAATGGAGTGTGACTATTCAACGCCAGTGTGTTTCGGTCTACAGAACAGGTGGGTCTCCTATTCTGGTTATACCGCTCAGTTTGATACCCTACACTTAACAATTTACCTATTGTTTCAACATGATTTTCGTGATCTTCGGAAGCAAGCGTTGGTTCTGCTTCCAGTTTCTGATGGGGATGGAAATCGGGGATCGGGGATCGGGGATTGGGGATTGGGGATCGGGGATTGGGGATTGGCGATTGGCGATGAGAACCGACTAGCGCCAGCGCTCGTGCACCGCCGACTCCCGCATGATCATCTTCTGGAGCTTCTCCTGCTGCGTCATCTGTTGCTGCTTGGTGGTGGTGGCGCTGTTGCCCTGCTGGTGAACCGAGTGCTGTGCCCGCTGGAAGTTGGGCAGCGGCGCCTTCTTCTCGTGCGCCAGCTCCGTGAAGGCCAGCTTGCGCCGCAGCTGCGGCGGTATCTTCTTGCAGTGGCTCAGCTGGTGGATATGCAGAGTGCGCTCCAGGTCGAAGGAGCGATCGCAGTGCTTGCACAGATGGACGGCGGTCCGGGTGGCGCTGCTCTCCCGCGGTCGCCGTACGCGGAAGCGCACCTTGAAGTCATCGTCGTGGATGTGCCGGTGGGCGCCCAGCAGCGAACGGATGTGAAACTTGGCCCCGCAAACGCCGCACGAGTAGCTGGGCAGATGCTGGTCCGTGGCATAGCTGCTCAGCGGCTTCAGCTGCAGGCGGCCTTCCACTCCGGTGCGATACTCCCCGGCATCGGCGCCGGCGCCGGCTTGGCCAGGCTTCGTCGTGCCGCTGGACATTCGCTGGCCGGCCATCATGGCAACCATTTCCGCCTCCTCGGCCTCGAAGTTCCGGGGCGAAAGACCATTGCGACGTGGAGACAGCAATACTGTTGGAAAACGGTGGAGTTGCCTCTTTAAGTTCTGCCCAATAAGCGATAATTAACGAGTTTTAAAAGGGATAACATCTGTTTAACGATTCACATGAGTTTCATTTACCAATAACGTACTGTATACCAAATTCGGTGTGTCTCGCTTAAACAAGCACCAAGATCATATAGATCATATGATCTATATAGATCATATAGAAGTAGTGGTGCCCAAATCGATCATATTGTATGAATGACTTACAATTGTAACTGCTGCGTTTCCTGTTCTCGTGCTTGTACATCTTCTCCAGCGACGATCGCTCCTCCTCGTCGGTTCCTCGCTCCTGGACCGGAGCCTCTGCCGGACTCCTCCTGCTCCGCCTGCGGCGCTGACCATGGGCACGGGCGGCTGTGCCCGCGCCAGCGTTGTCCGCTTCTCCGCCCGCCGTGCTCCGCTTGACCGTCCCGCTGGCTGCACTGGGTCGGCTCGACTCGGACAGGTAGATCAGCTTGCGCTCCACCGCCTGGCGCGCGTTCTCCACCTGCGCCTCCACGAAGTCCTGCGACTGAGTCTTGGAGCCAACGGTACCGTCCCCGCCCCTGCCCCGCTTGCCGCGCTTCACCTTGCTGGGTTTCTGCGACTTGTTCATCGCGTGTGTTCGTGTGCGCGAGCGTGGGTGTGCGGGTGTGCGGGTGTGCGAGTGTGTATCTTATCGCTTGCTTTTAGTTCAGCTCGATGTCAGTCGGGGTCGAGGTAGTTCCGAGTCTAAGGGTTTAGCTAAAGTATCCCAATGAACCTAAACACTTGGGCTACTGGGCATGGGGATTTCGAAAGTAGTTCGAAGCTTTTCAATCCCCATTCGATTTCGCATTGGAATTAATATTGTATTTTTAGATAGTCAACATAGGTATCAATTCTGCATTTTCAAGAAAATTCATTTTTTTAATAATAATAATAAGAGAAAAAGAAATCTACTTTTAAAAACCAATATTCGAATTGAGGATTTTCGGATAGGTTACGTAATGGTAAAGAATGGTTAGAATCTCATAGTTTTGTAATGGATCTAACTTCTTTTTCAACTTTTGTGAACTTGGTAAAAAAAAAACATAAAAGCTAAGCTTAAGTTAATAATGTTACAAAATATCACTGCATAAACAAATCTAAATAAATTTGAACTGTGAACATCTTACATTTTTAATATATAAAAAACCTTATAAATATGGTGCAATACATTTGATAACAGTCAATACTACTAACAGTGGACAGCCGTTTTCTGTCAATTGTTGTTAATAAAAAATAATGTATATGCACTTTATGTAGTACGCCAGCCCAGTTCCTAACCACGGTTTGAGTCCGCGCTGGCTGTACATTTTCGCAAAACGCGACGAACGGTCGCACTAACGGTCACACCGCGTGTGAATTTTTTTTGGCCAGCAGCGCAGAAAAAGCAGCTGAAAGCTGGAAAAAACAGCATAAATCGCCGTGTCGATTTGAAACGATTGAAACGCCGCGCGCCCGCCTTTTGCAGTGGACTGTCAACCGTTTGCCATTTTTCATTTTTGGCCACCGAGTTCGGAATATGAGTGATACGCGTGAGCAGATTCTGGAGCAAATCAAAGTGCAAGGCGATCTCGTCCGTCAGTTGAAAGCAGCGAAGGAGTCAAAGGAGAAGGTCAGTTATTGGTCGCACTTCCAGTTGTTAGCCGCCTACCTCTCCACCCCTCCCACGCCCCGCACTGCCACTTCCCACCCGCATCCAAGCACGCGCCGCTTTCCAGTGTCATCCCCCTTTTGTGTGTGTACAATGGAATAAGTGCAATTGTTGCTGTAATTCCCGGTCCTGCTTTCGTCATCAATACCGAAATCCCACTCGCATACATACATATTTCATCAGATCGTCATGCAGTTGCAAATAACGGACATATGCACACACACACTTGCTGCGCTGGCATTTGAAGTTGTTCAAACTCTTCGTTTTGCAGTGTAATAATTAGATGAATGCAACAACGGAAGAGCAGAGCAAAGGAAAAACGGCAAATTAAAGGAGCGCGCAGACTTTCACATTTACATTCGCATTCGCACATTCGTGCCACTCTGTTGTTATTGTTGTCTCGCTCTGGCCAACAGCAAATGCTCGGTTTCTGCTTGTGTGTGTGTGTGTCTTCTGCACAGTGATGCCAAACTATCGCCTCGACTTTTTGGCTGGAAAGTAGCTTAAGTTAACAGTGCTGTAAAAAGCTATGACTAACTGAAGCATTAGTTTATAGGAATCGTTTGCTGTTGTAAGTCTACTTATGCTTACATCAACTGCTTACCACAATAATTGCCACAATATTTGGTTGCATTTCCATGAAACCGTGTTGAATACAGTTTCAACCGAGGCTTCTAGAAACACCCAATAATTGTGTAACCTCCGTGTAAATAAGACCTACAAGTCGATTTACATACTATATTCATTGAATATAAAATAAATCCAATAAAAAAATCCAATTAGCACGTTTTCGATGTCTTTCAAATTGGAGTAAAAACTATTATGCTCAGTACTAAAAAAAAAAAGTATATAACATTTAGTTGGTGTTGTTTTCATGCACGTAATAATTAAAATAAAATAGCCAAACGAAACTACTAAATAGCTGCATTTGCATCACCAGTATGAGTGGTCTATGACCGACTGACTGACTAAAAAGAGAGCGACTGGTCAAACAGGAGGCATGTACAAAAGGCACATGGTGGTTATAGCGATTATATCCAAAAACCTGCTAGACCACAATCAACCGATCCCAGAGTTGACGACTGCAACATGTGATTTAAGCTATATAAGATATTTGCCACAATGCTTACCACCACCAACTCAAACTGCACTTATTCCTATTGTTCAAATCTGTGGCCCTGTAAAGACGGAATACTTATCTCAAATATCTCAAATCTCAAATTTTTCAAAAGAGCGATCTGTTTTTTCCGTTTCTAACGGAAATCCCTGCATTATTTTATCTTTGAAGATAATTTTGTGTTTTGGACTTAATTTCTAACACAAAATAGTACAAACAAATGGCCAAACAGTTAATTTTGATGTAATATTATAACGAATAAGTTACTATTGTGTGCGTGTGCAATTATGCAAGATCAGCTGACTTACTGTAATCTTGCAGCTGGATCTTTTGTGTGTGTGTGTGTGTGTGTGTGTAAGTATGTGTGTGTGCGTGTGCGGTGTCAATGTCCTTGAACTGTTTAGCTTCCAGCTTCCATTATATCGCGTCACTTTCCTGTTTTTTGCGTTTCAAGTGCCATAAAAAAGTGTTTTTCGAATTGCAAAAACATGTTTCCAAAAACGGGAGAAACAATACAAAAAAGAATTCAGCGCTGACGGTCAATGGAACGCAATAATGTATTATTATTATTATTTATTGCTTCAGCTGCACACACACAAAACACCGACACACTTCATTTCTTTTAACCATACACTAAACTAGTTGTAAAATAAGCAAAACTTATTGTTGTTGTTGTTTAATTAGGTTTGAAAAGTTGCAAAAGAAAGTTGTTGCAAGAGAAAAAAATAAAAACAAACAAAAAAAATTAGTACTGAAAAAATAGAAACACATGTTGCGTTCAATTGGCCGCCAGTGGCGCTGTAGTGCTGCGTTTCAGTGTGCAACGTTCCAGACGGCGCCCTCTGGCGGCGGGCGCGTCAGCTCGTCCGGCGTTCCAGCCCAACGACAACAACAACAGCCACAAAAACAACAACAAGAACAACAACAACAACAACATGAGCAACTGCAGCAGGTTAGCATCTAAGCAATCCTCACCTCCTCGTCCCCCCTGTAAAGTGTTTCCCCGCATCTCCATTGCAGATCGATGAGCAGGTCGCCCGCCTACTGGCCTTAAAGGCCACACTGGGCGGAGATGCCGCCCCCACCAATCAGAAGTTCACCCTGAAGACGCCCAAGGGCACCCGGGACTATGGACCCCAGCAGATGACCCTGCGCCAGGGCGTCCTGGACAAGATCGTCCAGGTGTTCAAGCGCCACGGCGGCGAAGCCATCGATACGCCCGTCTTCGAGCTGAAGGTGAGTTCACTTGGGTATCATTGGAGTGGGTGAGCTAGGGATGATATCAGGCAAAAATAAGAGAATTTTTGGAGGATTGTGTAAGGAGCTTATGAAGAAGGTTAAGAAGGTATCCTGCAACCAGTTTCGTTTCTGTTGCATTATACATTTTAATGATATAAGCCTAAAAAAGGTATAACCAAAAATCTTAAAAGTTTTTTTCGGGACTTGCATATTATATTCTCAGAAGCAAAACAACGATCGTGCTTCATGTTGTTATTAAAAAGAAATTGTTTATATTGATAGGGTCTTGAATGATTTAAGTATGTATGTATATATAGAATTATGATAGCACTGAGCTGCGTTCAAGTTAAGTGATAAAGCCGCAAGAGCCTTGAAAATGCTAGTACTTAGTATACAGAGCTTTGTTTCAAAATCTCACCTATTTACTTGGAAACAAAAATTACAAAGCCAAAAGTAACATAATTTGAATGTTTCACCATTAACTTCGGTTTTAAAGTAGTTAGTTAGGTATTTTGCATTGATTTAAACAAATTGAACATGTGGCAAAATAAATACCTTAATCATATATTGGCATGTGTCCAGTTCCTCGACTCATTATCTATTATCAATCCCAACAGGAAGTGCTGACGGGCAAGTACGGCGAGGACTCAAAGCTGATCTACGACTTGAAGGACCAGGGCGGTGAGATCCTCTCGATGAGGTATGACCTGACCGTGCCGCTGGCACGTTACCTGGCGATGAACAAGATCTCGAGCATCAAGCGCTACCACATCGCCAAGGTATACCGTCGCGACAATCCGGCGATGACCAAGGGTCGCTATCGGGAGTTCTACCAGTGCGATTTCGACATCGCCGGAACCTATGATCCCATGCTGCCGGACGCCGAGTGCGTCAAGATTGTGTCCGAGATCCTGGACAGCCTGGACATTGGGGACTATGTGATAAAGCTAAATCACCGCCAGCTATTGGACGGCATGTTCCAGGCGTGCGGCGTGCCGACGGACAGCTTCCGCACCATCTGCTCTGCGGTGGATAAGTTGGACAAGGTGAGCACCATCGCTAGTAACTACAATTGTAGTCATTATTGTATCATTATGTATCTGCCCTTGTAGTCCCCCTGGGCGGATGTGCGCAAGGAGATGGTGGAGGAGAAGGGCCTGGACGAGGCCGCAGCGGATCGAATTGGGGAGTACGTGCGACTGAGCGGCGGTGCCGAGCTGGTGGAGCAGCTGCTGGGCGACGAGAAGCTCAAGGCTGTACCGAATGCGGTGAAGGGACTGGAAGGTATGAAGCAGCTGCTCAAGTACTGCTCCATATTCGGTCTGGATAAGCGCGTTAGCTTCGATTTGAGTCTGGCCCGTGGCCTGGACTACTACACCGGTGTTATCTACGAGGGTGTGCTCAAGGGCGAGTCCGCAAGCGTGGCATCTCCGGCAAAGACATCACAGCAGAACGGAGAGCAGGCTAACGAGCCGGCCACCGTGGGATCCGTGGCTGGAGGCGGTCGCTACGACAACCTGGTGGGCATGTTCGATCCGCGTGGCAAAGCTGTGCCCTGCGTGGGCGTATCCATTGGCGTGGAGCGCATCTTCTCGGTTTTGGAGGCGCGTGCGGCTGCGAGCGGTCTGAAGCTGCGCACCAGCGACGTGGAGGTTTACGTGGCTTCCGCCCACAAGGGTCTCCACGAGCAGCGACTGAAGGTTCTGAACCTGTTGTGGGACGCGGGCGTGAAGGTGCGTTTGATTTCAATACATGAAATTGCATAATAATCCTAAAATCCTTGCAGGCTGAGCACTCTTACAAGCTGAACCCCAAGCTGCTGGTGCAGCTGCAGCACTGCGAGGAGCACCAGATCCCTCTGGTAGTGGTACTCGGCGACGCAGAGTTGGCGCAGGGATTGGTCAAGCTGCGTGAGGTGACCACGCGCGAGGAGACCAACGTAAAGCTGGATGATCTGGCCGCCGAAATTCGGCGACGGCAGCAGTCCGCCTAGGCTCTTTCCACGACACTGACTTTAGCTACCGCTCCTAATTTATAAACCAACCAACCAGCATCGAAGTATATGAATTTTTTTTTCCTATTTGTACATTTTGTATTTTTGGTGACCTGGCCGGAGGCGCCACGTGCTACTATGCTTAGGTTTACAGTGTAACCATAGGAATAAGTGCGGACAACTTATACCAAAATGAACACTAAAAAGAAACAAATAAACGCAAAAGCGACTCGCATTTAAGCCGGAACAACTTGTTTTTCTAGGGCTTCGGCATATAATCAATTATTTGCAAGAATTTGTCCAAATAGTTGGATATGTGTATAAATCGTTTTGTTGCCTGAAAGTATGCTCCAAAATCGGATACCAACTCCACATAAATATCCAACACATGCCTATTTTTATGCTTTTAGGCATGTGCGTTATAAGTTTTAATCCCATTAGTATTCCAAATCCCGTTAGCAAACGGAATGCAGTCCAGAAACTAGAAAACTAACATCTAATGAATGTGAACTATCTTTCAGATTTGCGACGCGGAGTGCCAGCGCAGTCAAGATCGGTGTCAGCATAGGGATCGGGAGGCGGAGGAGCAGCGCCGAGGAGCAGAGGGCGGTGCCGCCGTCTGAAGCGGCGGTGGCCAGCATGCCGGAGACGCTGCCCGCAACTGCGACGGTGACGGCGTCGAGCATCGACTGCACCGTGGCGGTGCTCAAGGTGCCCACGCCCACCCTACAGCTGCCGGAGGTGTGCAATCTACAGAGCCTGGGGCTCATCATGGAGCCCAACAACATCAACATCGAGCTTAATCCCGCCGCCCTTGTCATGGAACCCGCCATGGAACCAGTGGGATTCAAGGTTAGTCAGGCGACGATTAGCAGAAAAGAACCGGTATAAAACTCATTTTATTAAAAATGTTGGGCACATCGGATCAACACTGACGGTCCTTTCTGTGGGTTGGTGTTGGTGGCGTTGGTGGAGGTACAGTGGAGGCAAATGCTTGGGGTATTCCCCAGCTACTGCTCCGTTTTCGTGTTCAGTTCGGAGGTGTCCGGCGCAGCCACATATCTATGCATTGGCCGATTGATGGCGATCATGAAGCGGTCTGCTAGAAGTGCTATGAACTCATCGATGGTGGGTCCCAATACTATGGCTGCATAGTGCTCGTGGTCCATATAGGGGCGGATCGGGTTGTCTGCTGGCTCCTCCTTCGCGGAAAAGAACTGGTCAACGACACGCAGGCAGTAGTCCAGGCCATTCTTGATTTTCTCAAAGTGACTTGGTTGGGTTGGGCTCGTCACCGAAATTATGCACAGCCATTGTATTATATCGCAGTCGGAATTTCTCAACCAGTCTAGGCAGGAGCTCGCCTCGTTAAGTCGGCGGTATTGATTCCACTGATCCTTCAAGTAATCCATTAGAGCCTCCTTCGTCAGCTGAAAGTCGGCCAAATCATCCTCCTGGCTTGACTCGGAACTCGTCTCCTGGATCGACATTTGGCTCGTCATGAAGCTTGGCTCCTTCGGTTCCACTTGCCCCTTCGTAGGCTCCTCCAGCATATTCTTTGCCCGGTTAGACCGGGACTTCATCTCCAATATCACCTTGGGATCGAAGGTGATGTTGAGGCCGCCCCTGGCGCGTTCATCTTGATTGATGATGCTTGTTGAGGGTGTGGCTTTTGGGTTCACTGCGAAGCCTCCTTTCAACGTTTCGTTTACATTATCCAAGCTCTTCGGCTCCGCCACCTTGGGGATATTCAGCTTCAAGACCGAAAGCTTTTCCTCACGGATTCTCACGACGCATCCATGCGACGTCGCCTCCTTTCCAAACAGATCCCGCAGATTCTTCTTCACGTTCCGCGGATGAAGTTCCTTGCAAGGATCGGAGGAGATATATACCACGTAGCGAGCCACCGGTTCCATGGCTACAAAACGATCATTGGCCAGGTCCTGTTTATCGACCGGCACCTGGGACACCAGCGAGTTTAGGATGTCATTGTTGAAGTATTTGTTCATCTTGTCAATTTCAAGCAATTTTTTTTGTGTTTTTGCTTAAATTTTGATACGTTCCGTTTTTCTGTTTACGAATTTTGAAATGGTTCCAATGAAGCTACCAATAAAACCGATACATTTTGACAGAAATTTCTGAGCAGCATGTTCCATTCATTTTTAACACTGAGAGCAAAGTAAGTCTTAGTTTATATTTTTAGAACACTGAAAAACTGAAAATCGATAATTAATAACCATCTTGGTAAGCAGTATAATTTCAGTTTATTTAAATAGTAAGTTTACAAATTAATTTAACTTCGAAATATTACAATTAAAAACTTACTTAGTTTGATACTCCATCTTAGAGTATTGCAAGAAAAACTTATAAAATAAATTACAAAAATTGCTCAAAATCGAAAATAAAACAAGATAGAATGCTATAGTCGAGTTCCCCGACTATCAGACACTCGTTACACAGCAGAAATGAAAACGAGAAATCTCAAAATTAAATTTGAATGCAGATTTTTAGAGAATTGCTCCAGAAACATTTAGAGGTATGCCACTTCAAAATCCGATTAAGAAAAGTTGAGTTATGGAGTTTAGAACTTCAGCCTTGGGACATTTCTGAATTTTTTTGAATTTCATCATCATAACATCAAAAAAATGACAAGAAAATTAAAAAAAAAAAAATTTCTAAATTTGAATGCAGATTTTTAGAGAATTGCTCCAGAAACATTTAGAGGTATGCCACTTCAAAATCCGATTAGGACAAGTTGCGCTGCGCCTGTGTCTCTGGAAGCTGCATGCGTAATCTCAACTAGCTTTTGTAGTTCCTGAGATCGAGGCTTTCATACGGACAGACGGGCATGGCCAGTTCGATTCGGCTATTGATCCTGATCAAGAATATATATAATTTATATGGTCGGAAACGCTTCCTTTTGCCTGTTACATACTTTTTAACGAATCTAGTAACGAATCCTTTTACTCTACGAGGAACGGGTATAACTAGTCAAATAAACAAATAAAAACATGAAAATTCCACCATATTCCATATTCACGGTATCATAACTTCTCACAGTGAAAGAATACTAAGAACCATATGCCGCCTTCGCATTTTCTCCTCCCATAAGTATCCACATTTTCGCCCTGTGCACCGCATTTGGCATCTCTTAATTTAATTATGCACAGCAGAGAAATGTCAAGCGGTTCGCGGCTGCTCATCGCCTCGTTTTTACACTCGAACTGAGTCCTGATTGAGGCTGTCCCCGCATTTCTCATGCTTCAGTGCGTCCAATTTGATGGCATGGTGCCAGGGGTGGTTGAGGGGGGGAGGGGGGTGTTTCAGGGGGCTATTCCGAGGAGGGCGGAAGTGGGGTGGAATGGCCGCTCCTCATTCAAATGACCCAACGCAACGTAGCAGCGGACTGATTCTGACAGGCGCCGCCACAGAGATCTCAGCCAGCTAATGCTGTTTTAATATGAAAATTCATTTCATTTCAACGATTGTCCAACAATTTGTTGTTACTCTCGTTGCTACTACTACTGTTGTTGTTGTTGTTGTTGTTGTCGTTGTCGTTGTTGTTGTCGTTGTTGTGTCTCTGCTGCTGCCGTTGACATGTCACTGCGATGAAGTTGAACGTTGCCAGGGGTCGCACAGTGGGCTGGAATAGCTCGGCATGGAGGGAAAATCGCCAAATGACCTTGGCCTCTCAGAAACCCAAGATTCAGCACTTTGATTTTATTTAATCAAAATGTATAACTATTTAAGAAGCATACACAGACATTTTATTTTTTGTTTAATTGTAATTTTTGTTCAGCCTGCTTGTATTTGCAGATTTATCTTGATGCTTAGTACTTATAATTTATAAATACACTTATATGTATTTGTTTCTTTATCTATGATATCCATCTGTGTTATCAGATATCTATGATTTATATCTATTTTTAAATTAAGTTAATTTTTTAATTGTTATATAAGCTTAGTGCTTAAAATTTATAAATATATGTACATGTTTTTATTTGTTTATCTATGATATCTATCTGTGTTATCAGATATCTATGACTTATATCTATTTTTAAATTAAATTAAATTTTTAAATTATATAATTTATAAATATATTTATATGTATTTCTTTGGGTATCTATGATATCTATCTGTGTTTTCAGACTATCTATGATTCATATATATTTTTAAATGGTATCTGTAATATCTGTAGTAGATACATTTTGCCCCACTGTTCGTAGCGGTGGTGGGATTGCAGTGGACTGTGTTGGGCTAGGATTTCGAGCTCTGCCCTTGGTAGCTCGCCCTGAACCCCGTGTGCACTGATTTGTTTTAGGGGACTGGGACTGGGACTGGGATTGGAATTGGGATTGGCATTGGGACTGGGATTCCGAGCGGAACTGGGAAGAGGGTGCACTTCAGAGGGCGACTGATATCATTCAATGCTTCTAATTTACGGATTAATGAAGGCGCAACTTTACATATGGAAATGCTAGCTGCGGCGCGGCGATCGTGGGAAGCGATTAGAGCGGTGCGGTGGTTTGGTTTGGTTTGGTTCGGTGTGGTGTGGTGCTGTGTGGTGTGGTGTGGTGTGGTTTAATTTGGTTCGGTGGTGCGAAGGGAGGTCCCTTTAAAGTCGCCCGTGGCATTGGCATTGATGGATTGGGCCATAAATTTGTGATTTGCTAAGCTCGACTGCCATTTTCCAGTCCAGCCGATCACAACGTCAACTCGTATGAATATTTATGGTTGGTGGGTAATTTCCAATGCGTGTGGGAGTGGGAAAATCGCAGTACATACTTATTTGCCTTGTTCAGTTTTTGGGGTCAAATATTAATGTACTAATGCATGGCCAGAATGGACCAATAAATTCAGCTCAGTTTCGAGTTTAGGCTTTTATCTCTCATGTGTTGAGATCCTTGGGGAATTTCCTCCACAGTTTCCACGCAGATACAATCCATCTGACCGCCGAACTGAGCTTCAATTTTCCAGCTCATAGTCCTGCACCTTGGTAAAAAAAAAAAAAAACTACTGCAAGCTGTTGTGGAAGGAGTGTGAAGAATTCTATACTCACTATGCAAGGGATTGGCACTGCAGGGTGTCTCGTTTGTCATATATACCCCACGAATGGCACAGTGTCCTGCGAACAAACACTAATAATATTAATAACGATTATCGCCCGATTGAAATGAATCTGGCTCGGCATCGGAATCGGAATCGGATTCAGAGTCATAAATACACGACGCGCACTCACTCACCTCATTCATCCGTCCATTCATCGATAGTATCTCTGCTCCGGAGCGATCCGGGGTGGGCTGGGGTTAGAATCCGGGCAACGGAGCCACGCGACGGTAGTTGCTTATCGCGGGTGACCAGAGAATCGCCACGTGCGATTTCATTGCCAATTCCATTCATAGTTCGGCCAGCTCATGTGTGTGTGCCAGCAAATGGGTGTTGGGTACGATGGGGGGCACACAACTAGTGCCAAAATAAATAATATAACTTCAGTACTTCTGCAACTGGGTGTATTATGATATAATGGTATTTTTGGTGCAGTAGCTTTCAATCTTAATATAATATTAAAAACTTAATTTTCTATTGAACCGGTTTCAGCATGAACAATCATAGCATATTTTTACTTTGGAAAATATGAAATCAAGATAGGGGTTTATCTTGAAGATCCTCAAGTGGTTATTCTTAAGATCTAATCAAATTACATATGCTAAATGTATATGCTAAAATAAATGCTAAAAACAGTTAGACCTTCACTTGATCTGCCCCACGATTGTATAAAAAACCCAATTTGATGATGGGCTGCTAGTCAGTTGGCCGCGGCTGTGCTGAACCAGTTGGGGGGGGAGGGGTTGGGATTCGAACCAGGAACAAAGACACCGAGCGCGACCAGCAAATTTGCGTGCAATCGCTTGGCCTGCGTTTTTAATGACTTTTTCGACTCGGGCCGGGTTATGCCAACCCCATCCAACTGGCGGCAATGCATTTAATTCGATTATGAGACGCCGAGTTCCTTGTATGTAATAATTTCGGTGGTGGCTCGTCGAAAAGTAATTGAAACTCCGGCTGTAAGTGGAACGCAGCCAGGCAGTTGCCCCTGCCCATCTTCACGTGCGCCGGAGTACAACTAATGTGGGTGTTAACGGTGTGTTAAGTGATTTCGCCATTTGTTGTAGGATCGAACCGAACAATCCCAATTCGATGGCAACGTCGACACCCGATAAGTATCGGGTTCCTTGGGCACTCAACTGACTTCCAAGTACTGGGTGCTTGGTGCTGGGGTACTTGGCACACACGTTTCACACATATTTCAAGCGCCTTTCACTGCGGATGAAACTTTTTATTTCCGGTTTAAAGAACGGATGAAGACAGCGGCACAAATGTATCGACTTACCAGTGCCTTGTGCCTGCGAGGGATTGGAAATGCTCGAGGAACTTAAAAATCTGATTTCCTTTCTAACCCCTAATGCTCGAAAAGTTCGTTATAGTAAGAAAGATATTAGTATGTGAAAATAGAAACAGGGGTCTGATTACAGAATTTATACAATTATTGGGTAGAGGACAACCTTACGATTAAAAAAAAAACTGGGTTGTATTAGAATTGAAATTACATGGTCAAGTCTAGGTTCCCAAATCCATAATTCCTGGTCAAGTAATTATCAAATGCAGGATTCCCATTCGGAGTATTACCTGCTAAAATCTATTATGATAATTCAAAAAAGAAATTCATTTTAATACTCCCAGTTTCGTGTTGAAGAACCCTCTTCAGCGTGGCTCTTAATATGGATTTTGTATCCATATCGGTGTGGACCCAACTCGTTAATGGGTTAATTTAAAGGTGCAATTTATCTCGACTCTGGAAAAGTGTCGTCCCATGTCGCCACTACCCCAGTTTTTCCATTGTTTTCTTATTTTTGTGGCAACCGTCCGGAGAGCGGCTAATGAAAACTAAAAACTTCAATTACCAAAAGAGCCAAATAATGCGTTTTTAAACCCAAAAATGTAAGAGTTAAGAGCGGGCCAAGAAAATTGTGATAGATGAGGGTTTGGCAATGTTTTTTACGGGCCACTTGTTCGTGACCCCTCCCCCTTCCCCTTCCCCATCCCCTCACACTCCGTCGCCCTGGCTTTTTGGCCCCCTTCAAACAAAGAGTGACCAAAAAGGCGCAACAGCGACCAAAAGAAAATGGCAATAAATCAGGGTAAATAACACACACACAAGTACCAGAACACCCGGAAAAGGGGGCGCCATGAAAGGGTATTTCGCCCGAAATTTCCCAATGGGGTGATTATTTAAAATTGTGCAACGCATAAATAGAAGTCAAAGTTGGCAGGAGGCGGCAGATGTGGGACCCGGTCCGAAATCTTCTGTTTATGCTCTTGTAATTGTGTTTTTGGCTTATTGCCTTTGCCCGGAATTTGTACCACAGGGATATTCACAGCCCATTCCCATCGATATGTTGGTCACCATCAGCTGAGGATCCAAGCCAATAACTTGTTAACTATGAATTACATTCGGATGTTTCTCAAAATCTTCGTGTTTAATACGTTGTAAATGGAATGTGACAGATAGTATTGGTAACAAATATCAACCTGAATATGTATCGCCATTGAGCAGCTCCATATGCAACGCTTGAATTGGTCGCTTGAAGCGAATCACATGTACACCGTTCCGTAGACAGCCAGGGATCCAAACATCGACATCGGCAGTATTAAATGATACGTTTCTTCCATTTTGTAAAAAAAAATCACCGATTGCATCGCTGAAAAGGAAAAGGAAGTAGCAAGGTTGTACTTCTAAGAATTATCGAACGTGTGCTTTCGATATCGATACATCGTATTTGTAGTAGAACATACTGAGGATCGGCCGATTTTGTTTGAATTCTAAACAAGGGCGGGAAAATAACGCATTTTTGATCATATTCTTTTTAAGACAAAAGAAAAACACAACTTATAATTCATATTCGTAAAGAATATCAAAATGTGTGTCTTTGGAAACAAACAACTAGATATACTCTCTGAATAAAGTTAATTCAAAAATCGAGTAGATCACACAAAATAACTCAATAAATTCAAATGATGATCACCATTAAGTTCAGTGAACTTTGCAATATCATCAGAAACACCAACATTAGTCTTATTGGCAATTGGCCTTTGAATGAAATCATTGTGTTTTGTTCTGCACTGTACTCAGCAGTAGGACCGCACTTAAGGATTTACCTGAAATGCGGCCACACCAAGCAGTTCGATTAGCTTTCGGGGTTCGAAACCAAATGAGAGGGGTGGAGGAAAGGATCAGCTGATTTTGATTTGATATCGATAGTGACGCCAAAGTGAAGCTGCCGAAATGCCGCAAGTTAAGCAATTGCATCTGAAATCCTCGCCAGAAACGGCTGGAGCAGGAGCAGGATCTCCTCAAGCAGCTGCTTCGGTGGCCATGGCGACCGATGCCAACGAAACGGAGCTTATGGTGAAGGTGGTCATGGAAATGGGCTATCCGGAGGGCGAGGCTCGCCTGGCACTGGCCCAGAGCAACAACAACGTGCAGCGGGCGGTACAGATCTTGGTGGAGGGAATGGATGATGGCGAGTCGCGTAAGAGGCGTGGCAATCGCAAGCGATTGAGGCAGCTGCGCAGCTCCCTAATGGGGGATCCACTGGCCACGGATGGCGCCATCGTCGAGATGATGCGGGATCAGAGGATCGCACAGGCGCTGGGCGAGTTGGTGAACGGGAGCAATGTGCAGACCATGCAACTGCTGCTGGCCGAGGACGAGGATGAGCTCGATGACGAGCAGCAGGAGGAGCTGGAAACCAGCCAGGAGCAGACATCCTCGTCTGCCGAAAGCTCTCCGCACAGCAACTAAAGGGAAACCATGCTTACATCTATAAGTACATCTTTTTTCATGGATTTATTATAATATGTTTTTAGTTTTCATAGAAATCTTGGTTCTAATGCTCACTCCTTTTAATTGGCAAAAAGTGATTTAACTTTTTATTTCTTTTAATTTCTAAGGAGATATTTCAGAGTAAATACAAGTTCCTTATAACTAGTAAGTAAGTAAAGTACTTAAAGCTATTATTAATCCATCAAGAAGGCAAATGTTAAGGCGATCAGTTTGTTTTAATATCTGAAAAGTGCCATAAAGCTAAAAGAATACTTATATTATAGTTCAGTTTTTATGAGATTTGAAGATATGATGATAGTGAATGATGGTTGTCCATCTTTGGGAATCCTTTGTTAGTAATCCATGTTTTATAATAAAAATGCGAACATTAAACCACATATAGATAGAATCATTTGCACACTCGTTTGAGTTGGCCTATACATATGTACTAGCTCCTCATTTGAGGGACATAATCATTGTCAATTAAGTGTAGTATATGGAATCAGTGCGGTTCGAGGATGATGTTACCTGATGAGCTGGTCCCTGAAATGTTTTTTTTTGTTTTCCCCCAACCATCGGGAGACATTAAATGCATTAGGGCCACCCGGGCCACTTTCCCGAGCACTTTGTTGTTGTTTTGGCGGATGTGACTCCGGTCAAGGAGCGGAAGAAGCCGGAACTGAACGTAACAGCAACAGCAGCAGCAACCCTGTGGCAACAGCAATGCGCAGCTTGTCAACCCTTTTCGGCCCGATGATTAATGATCGCTCTTTTATTTTTTTTTTCTACTCCAGCGTTTTGTACTGATTTCAATTTACCGCTTTTGCTGAAAGTTGCCCGGCGCAGATTGGAGTACATATAGTGCATCCCCCGGTTTTCCTAGGGCAAGGAGAAGAGGGGTATGCGGTATGCGGTACGCGGTACGGTATTTCGCAGTTGAAAAATTCTAATTAATTTTGACTTGCAACCGTTGACACTGTCAGTGGCAGCCAGCCACGTAACCCACCCAGCGTTTATCGCGTTTGATCGGCGTTGCGGCGCACCGCAAACTAGAGAAGGCGTCAACCCCTGGACGTCCGGCGTCCGATTCCTGAGTACTCCGGTGCTCCGTGCTCCACAGTCGGAACTCGAGGCGTAGGCGGCGCCGTCTCATTTATCAAGGGCAGCCAACTGTCGCCGCTATTGGGTCTGCCTAGGGTTAAGATTGCGCGGGTTAAGTCAGATTGCAGATTACAGGCTGCACAGCGAAAAAGTATGGCAAAAAAAAAAGTATTGAAAAAAATCTGTATTCTGCGTACGCTGTTTTCATTCTTTTTTCATGTTAATGGATGAATGAATGATGAATTCTGTCAGCCAGAATATTGCTTAGTTAAGTAACTATTCCTATAGCTATTTATCTTAATACATAGAAAGCCCTTAATGAGTTTTACCCGTTGGCATATCTTGGCTTGAACATTCTGCTGCTGTGCTTCGTCACTACGCGGACTGCCGTCCACAGCGGTATCATTTTGATATTTATATTTAAAGGAGCGCTTCCATGTTAGGAACACCTTAAGACAAGTGTTTCAAATAGTATCTGCCTTGTTTTACCTATTGTTACCCACATTATCAGCCATTTGTTGACCATTGACCTTTCACAGTGTGTACCCGATAACATAGCACACACTGACATGGGGCTTCAGAACCCTATTTCAGCACGTTCGATAAGACCCGATTCGATCGGGGTTTTCCTACCCGGGATCGGGTTCGGCTTCGGGTTCGGGTTCGAATTCGGGTTCGCTGGACTTTAAAAGGCAATTGTCACGGCCCGTAAATTAGACGTGGAGAAGTCCGTAATTCGATACTGCGATGACGTCGCTGACAATGGCATGCAATCAGGCCTGGTTGTCCGTTCGTCCATTACCTTTGCCGCTTGTTAGCTTCGTTTGCATATGCAGGAGGGGAGGGTGGAAGGGGCGTGGCATTATCAATATGTTGACAACAAGCCAGCAATAATAATTGCAATAACAATTTGCCGCGAACCCAAGAAGCGTGCGAAATGTGTGCAACGGGAGCGAAGGGATGGGCTTCGATCCGGTAATTGGCCACATAAAAGATGGCAAAAACTGGTAGCAACATGGCAAGACCTCGTTTATAAGTCGATGTTGCGTCGATCATATTTAAACGGATTGTTAAGGTAATTTCCAATGCAAATGAGCACACAAATGACGATGACAAGCGAAGACGGCCTGGGAAGCCTACTTCCGGCCAATCGATAACCGCAACCGAGAGTCCTGCCACAGGATATACATATACACACGCATACATATATGCGTACGTATATGCATATGGACACGGCTATAGATACAGATAGATAAATATTGAGATAGAGATAGAAATGTGTACGTGCCCGTATGTATGCAAATCGAACCGCAGTTCAGATTGAAGTGCCAACCGGGCTTGGCTCACTTTTTATTTGCCCAAGCGCTTAATTGTGTATAAAAAAGGACCGATGATAGTCCTGCGGCAGAAGGAGCAGCTGCCGAGGGCTGCCAATTAATAGATGGAAATGGATTTGCGTAAGAAATATGCGTTGCCGCTGCCGCTGCCACTTCCCATCTCCATGTGGCCCAAACAATGGCGAGCGAGCGAGCGAACCAGAGACAATTAGGCAATTATTTGCGCAAAGGATCAAAACCAAAACAAAAAGCCCTGCCACCCATTCACCATCCGTCCACTGCATCCATTCCATTCCATTCCACCACCCATCCATTCACCCCCTGGGCCATCATCCTCCTGCTGGACGACTCCTGTCGCCGGCTTGTGGGAAAGCGCTCAATGGGTCCATGGGCTCGAAATTCGTGTGTTCCAAATTCCGAGGCCAGCGAGGATGAGCAACGCCAGCTGTGGTGACCAGGTGCTTGGCACTCAGTTAGCCATTTTCACTTGGCATCTTCGTTTATACCAGAGTTCTATAGATCGTTATATAGCTGTTTGATGGGCAATGCCAGCTATCTCAAGATACTAAAGGAGATGATAGTGTTAGATAGCTAGATATACGATAGATAGATACATACATAGATAGATAGACCAAGTGCTGAAGTTGGTTTTTGGTGACCCCGAGCACTAACGCATTGCTTTATTGTGCTATTCTGATTTAAATATTAAAAAAAAAATGCTATAGTTCTTAACTTTTGATTGTGTTGGAAAATTGTAGTGTTTACAGTATGCCGTATCCAAGGTACTAGGTTGGTGACCCCAATCGGCATTTAAGTTCTATAAAAAGTGTATAATTATCATGATTAATGCTAAAATTACGTTGTGAAGGCTTGTGACTTAAAAAATGACCAGTGTATAGGCCTTCCCCTTGTTGCTCTGTACTTATTAGCCCTTTTCAGCCACTTTTGCCGACTTTTGACCACTTTTGGCCACTTTTGCCTGGTGCACATCACTGGCGGGCGCGGAGCTTAGGTGGAATTTTTGGGGTGGGGCTTCGTTTGGAGTTTGCTTGGGCCGTTGCTTTTAATTGAACATGAGCAATTAGCGTGCAATTTGTTTCGCTTGCGAATGTGAACCAACGGTAAATGGGGGCAGCACCATCCTGCAGCAAACCCAACCGCCACCCCCCACCCCCCTCACGTGTGCCACGTGCTTTTTTTTGCTGTGTGTGTGTGTGTGTGTGTATGTGTGTGTCTCTTGCCAAGAAACGCACTTGAGCAGAATTAATTTTAAATGCGGCTCTGCACGCGGCTAAGTGATTATGTCCTGGGCAGAAAGAGAGAAGCCATTCGAGCTGGAAGCTGGCCATTCAACCACCCGACACCACCCACCACCCACCACCCGCCACCCACTGCTCCCCATCCATCCAAATGCTCGCATGTTTAATTATAATTAAAAAGCACAGCAGAGCAGAGCATCTCCAGGAGCATCTCCCCCACCAAGGGAGCATCCTTCAGGCTAACCTGATCCATAAACATTAAAATGGTTAATTGAGTGCTTAGTGCGTCCTTGCCACCCCACACCGCCCACTCCGCCCACAGCGGCTGCAGCATAATATTAATTATTTTAATTGAAATGTTCATTATTTTACATCTAATTTGGCGCTAGGTGCGTGTGCCACTCCCCCATTTCCATTCATTGAATTGAAATGATCCCCAACCCCACTGGTCATCGTTTCCACATGCTGGAAACCAGGCACAGTGGGGCCGCACAGTGGGCATCCCATCGCTGGCATTTCATTGCTAATTAGAAAGTATTTCAAGATATATAGAAAACTAATAGTTAGACATGGAAAAGATGCAATAGATCGTCAACTCTCCCAATTCTGTTACATTTCCTTCGATTTGTCCCACTGTGCCTGCCCGTGCGATATTTAATTCTTTTTATTTTTGGCCTGCTTCTTTTGGGGTTGTTGCAGCAGTTTGGCGCGGGGTTTATTATAAATTTTTAATTGGCTTTTTATGTATGAATAATGCCTGCACCCCGCACCCCGCACCCTGCACCCCTGCACCCCTGCCCCACCCCCCGCGGCCACCCATGGAGTTGTGAGTGGTGCCACCAGTAGAGACGCTCCTGTTCCTGTTCCTCCCGGAGAGATGGGGTAGTTTGGCGGATCATTTATGCAGTTAATTCATTGTGCGGTTATTATTCTTCCTGCACGGCAAAAAAACAAAAAATAAAAAAAAACAGCTTGACATCAAGAAGATGGTTTAATAAAACGATGTTCAATTGAGCAGACTTCCGAATTCTAGTTTTTTGCACCTCCACTATTTCCTCTGTGTATTTGGGAGTACTTATGCAATTGGTGACATCAATTTATACATTTCTTAGAAGGTACCATTAGTACCATCCAGTACCATTCAGTTCATTCATTGTCATTCATTCATTCGATTCATTTGATTCATTTGATTCATTTGGAATATAGATACATATGCACTTTAACATCAAAATCTTTATGGCTTAGAACTCAGGAATCAGAACTCAGAACTTGTCTATAAAAAACTATTTCTCCTATAGCCTTGTGCATTTTTTTCTGTGTGGGAATTAGTAACGGTACAAAAGGGTTGCATCGCCCGAAATGGACGAATGTCACAAAGGAAAACGGAAACTATCCGGCTTGCGGCAGCGAAGCTCCACCTACAAGGGGCACAGGTGCGCCTACGCAGGTGGGCCGCATGCTAATAACAGCGCCTTAACAGAGCAACCCTCGGCCGCACCTGTGTGATAGGCGGTCGGCGGCCAGGAGCGGCGTCCAATGGCAGCGCAGGGCCCCAAAAAGCAGCCCCAACGCCGGAGAGCGAGAGCTAGTGCGAGACAGAGAGAGAGCGGAAACAACCCTCAGCGAGGCGAAAAAAAATAAAAGCGAAAAAGCCGGTCTCATTGGGATAGAAGGAAAAGCCAGACTTGAGAGAGAGAGAGAGAGAGAGAGAGAGAAGAGGTAAAGAGCGAGAGTGGGAGACCGAGAGCTGCGAACGCGAGAGAGCTCGTGCAGTCGACTTCATTCATGCGGCATTCGAAAATTAACGGCATTCGAAAATTGTACTTCGGCGCTGGCGGTTGTGCGCGCGTGCGATAAACAGAAGAAGAAGACGACGACTACGACGACGACGACGACGAAAAAGAAGGAAAACGCAAGAGTAGCGGCCAGTAGCGAAATCATAACAAAGTCACGGAACACTGTTCATTTTTTTTCCTGTGTACATGCCACAAAAGGTACAAGAGAAACAACAACAACCACAACAGCAACAACAGCAACAACGGCAGCAGCAACGACTAAACACAAGTGCGAAATATGCAAATTTATGAGCTAACTAATTGAGTCGAGTGTGCGTGCGTGTGTGTGTGTGCTTGTGTGCGTGCGTGTCTCGTGTGCGCACGTGTGTGTGTGTGTGTGTGGCAGGTGTTTATCTATCCATCGGTGATCTTGCACCCACACCAAATCACGAATAACAAATAACGAATAGCGGTAAACGTGAATACCAGTAGCCTGATCTCTTGCTCTCTTTCTCGCCCGCCCCCACGCTCTCTCTCCATCTCCCTCGGACACGCGTGTGGCGAGATTTCGCATTCAATTAGCGCTAAAATTTAATAACATAAACAATAAGCAAAAACGCATTCCTCTGTGCAGCAACAACAATTGAATAATAACGACCGGACCGAGCCGACCGCAAAAGCAAAAGCAAAAGCAAAAGCAAAAGCTAAATAAATAAATACACAGCATACGCAATTACAACAGCAACAGCAGCAACAACAACAAGAGCCTTGTGCTTCCTGCAAAAGAGCCACAACAACAACAACAACAACAACAACAACAACAAACAGCAGGAACAACAACTCAATTTCTGCATATGTAAGTTGAAACTCTCTCGCCGGCGATCCTTTTAATTAGTTTACGTTAGTTTTCCGTCCAACACGTCTGCTTGTTTATTTTCGCCATTTGTTCTAATTAAGAACCAAAACGAACTGAAACGAACAGAAGAATCTTGCTAATTGCCTCCGTCTCGGATTACCCGGCAAAAACAACAACTAATTGCAGCGATCAGCAAAACCAAACACACATCTAAATGTACATATGTATGTACATATGTATATGTATATACTTTTATGTACAAATACATATCGCGAAAGGAAGCTGGACAATCTGAAAATAGTGCAAAATAATCAGAAAAACCCACAAGACGCAGGAAATGATGCCAAAATACGCCTATTATACAAAACAGTCACAGTCATAAAGATTAGGAAGAACTTTCAAAATTAGGAGGAACTTTTATCCATAAACTATTATATTTCGATAAGCAGCTGTGAAGAAGCAGACTTAAGTAGAATATTATTTAGCAGAAATACACGCTGAGCACAACTGTAACTGATCTGTAAATCAAAGTGACAGTTACGTAACCTACGAGTATACATATCTAAAGTATTTAATTTTATTGAATTTATTAAGATTTTAATACGGTTCCAAGCTTGCAAAATGTCTAAATTGAATCTGAGTATAAGCATTATTGAGTAGCATTCCTTAGAACATAGCAATAGTAGTAATAAGCAGTTAAACTTTCATGACCGGAAAATCACCTAGCTCACCTTTTCTATAAATCAAAAACGTTTTATTGACCATAAAAACTAGTCATGTACATGATGTAGTCATGTCATTCTATAAGTCGAAGTTCTGTTAGGCTGCCTCGTTTTTAGGGCTATTATTTTAAATGCCAAATTTCGTTTTCGGTTGATTTGGGAATACAAATGAGTTTTATGTCAGTTTTTTAACATTCGAATTGTTATATATTAGCTCTGCGTTTTCTGTACTGCTGCCTTTCGTCACTAATTGAAAGTGTGTGATATTTAACTGTGCCATTTGGCAATAAAGGTTTGAAGACCTACATACAATTGTACATATGTATGAATGGACATCATTAGACTCTATATAAAGTTTGTGATTCCAAGTTATGATCGCTACAATGATGTCTTATTGGATGGCTTTTCACTGTGCCACTTGGAACTACTCTATGCCGACTCAGATCCCACTCAATTTCCCATCGTTTGGCTTACTATAGCTACACATACTATACCATAGCTCCTTTGAAAGGCCTTGGATGCTACCATAGCCACCTATCCGCCTCCCCCGATCCCAGTTGCACCGTCTAATTGGGAATTTCACACATTTGCATGCCGCCACCGCCCACTGGCTGTGGATTTTCTCTCTGACTTTTCTCTGGCCCTTCATTATTTACTTTCCGGCCCGCGCGATGTTGTTGTCAGTCAGGCAGCCCATTAATGCCAAATGCGTGTCTGTCAAGTCAAGTCTAGTCAAGTCGAGTCGAGTGGAGTGGAGTGGAGTGGAGTGGAGTGGTGTCGAATTCCCCTTTTCTTGCCACATCCACATCCACATCCATCTACATCTCCAGCTCTGCAACTGCAACTGCAACTGCAACTCCCGAGGCAGTGGAGGTGCAAAAAGTTGTCGGAATGGAGACTGGAGAAGTGCAGTGCAGTCGCCGTTCACGTTGCATTAATTAACATTTAAACAATAATTAAATTATTCATACAAATGTGGCAAATGTAAGCGGCAGAAGAGCGGCAGACACACGGAGCAGTTCCCTTCATCTTCATCGCCATCGCCATCGCCATCGCCATCGTCATCGTCATCGTCATTGGCCCATCTTTAATCTCCGGGTAGTGGCAGCAGGAGCTGGAGCTGGAGCTGGAGCTGGAGAAGCAGCAGCAGCAGCAGCAGCAGCAACAACAACAGCCTATTAGTAAGGCTTATTGCCTGTCTGGCTACCAGTACCACTGCTACTACTACCTCTCTTCAGCGATCTTATCTGCGGCAGGGCGCGCACGCGCACCTTCAGGCTCCACGATCCCCGGGGTGATGGTAGGAGTAGTGGGATCGGGATGCGTGTTGCGGTAGCGGGAGCGGGAGCGGGAGTGGGAGCGGGCGGAGCAGCACAGTAGCCGCGCCATGTTGATGATGATGATGACGGAGACGCACCTACATGCAACGCCCTCTCACGCTCCTCTTACCTCTTTCCATAACCCGCGAAAACACACTGTTCAGCAAATCATCGAGAGCTGGAAATCGGGATGTAGCATACTTTCTAGGGCGTGGTTCAAGTTGAGGTATACACTTGGTTTAACTGCAAATATAACTGTATTACTCACATATATTGCGGGTTACGAACAGACTTATAGAACTTGAAAATTTATGTATGTACATAGATGAACTTTAGTGTTATAGTGGTTACCTAAACCATATTACCTTATAAGAAATAGGATAAATAGAATCACTTATCAAGTGATGATAATAAATAGGAATAGTATTCCCCATTAAGTTCCCACCTCATAGAGGGCCCTTGAGAGTCCCAACTTGGTTTCGAACAACTTGTCGACTAGTGTAATTGCCACACATTGCGGTGGTGCCGCTTTAATGCTAACAACTTGCTTAGTCCGTGGGTCTTTCGGTTGCATCCCCTCCTAGCAGATCCCTCCCCACCTGCTGATCTCCATCTTGCCGTGTTCCCTGACCATTCCGTGGTGCTCTGCTCCGCGGACCCCGTGTTGTGGTAATCCTTTAATTTATGACACTCTGGCACTCAACTAGAACGGACAGGGAACCGTGGGAGGTGCGGCGGGGGGCGGGGAGCGGGGAGCGGGGGACGGGGCAACATGACAACAATTTGCAAATATTTTATTAATAAATGGCATTGCATTCATTCGACCGCGGACCACATGCCGAACTCCAAGTCCAAGTGCCGCATTCGATCCGAAGTCCAACTTTAGGCTTAAGTCGCCGCAGCGGCCCAAACTTGTTGTAAAAATAAGTTAACAAAAAGCCAAAACGGAAGATAAAAAAAAAAAAGCAAGCCAGTTTGCAATTGGTAGCATGCGACTCTGGACTGTTGCAGCCAAATTGAATTAAAATAAAAGTGCGCTAAGGTTGCGCCCAATCCAGCCACCAAGAGCTATTCAGTGTTTTATGCCGGGCCAATAAAGTAGTCCCCCACTAAGATGTTTGGAGTGCTGACAGAATGGCATTCCGATATACATATGAACATGACTTGGTGACCCCGATACCTTATTACAAAATATAACGAAAATTGGGAAATGGGGTATGTTACTGCAACAGTGATGTGCAAGAAGTTTGAGCTTTATTGAGTGTACAATTTAATTATAAAACGCAAGTTTTCATATTTTATATCAGAAGCTAGGAGACTAGTCCACTTTAGGGAGGGTCGACTGTGAGCAGCGACCGAGGGAGACAGAACGCTCTGGGCCAGTTTTGTGGGCAGATTGCGGCCAGGCAAGCGAAGCCTGGCAAATTGAAATCGAAAAAGAAAACTCGTTAATTAAAAAGTTAACATGTGGACCGGGTTCGAGTATTAGAGATGGGTGCGTGAGCGGATTGCTTGCTGCGGATCGTGAGCCGGCATTTGCTCTTATTTAATATTGGAGCGACTGGAGTGGAAAAAATGAAGGGGCAAGAAACCCGTTTATGTTGTTGGCTTCTTTTTTTTTTGTTTGTCTGAGGGAAGTGCGTCGCGCCGAAATGAAAAATGAAGTGCACACGCTCCGTGTTTCTTGCCCCTTGCAAAGTGTTTGCATTATAATTGCCTTTCAAAAAAAAACAAAAAAAAAAAATGGTAAAAACAAGGTAAAAATCAGGTGAAGAGGGTAGAGAATAAAAGCCAAGAATGCCATTCCTCTGTGACATAACGACCGATCTTCTCTGCTCACTCCCACTCCTTGCAGCTCCCCACGGTCCTTGTCTCCATCTCTCTCTCTCTCTCTCTGTCTCCCTCTCTCTCTCTCTGTCGTGTCCCTACATCCGTCTCTCTCACTTTGTGCGTTTCGTATTCCGCATTTCGTATTTTGTGGTCGTTTTCATTATAATTGGTTTGAAATTAATTTGCCAATTACACGATCTCACATTTAATTGGCTTTTAAGGGAAGCGCAAGAGGCAAAGGAGCTGAAAAGCGGCAGAAAAAGCGCAGTGCGTACTGCTCTACCTGTTCGTCCGTCTCTTTCTGGGCAGGAGGTCGCCGCTGCTTTTGATTCTTTTCTGGCTTTGCCCTTTTTTGTCCTACTGGGGAAAGGGCGAAAGGGGAAGGGGGAATGGGGTGGACTGGGGGCTGCGGGCTGAGGAACACGGCAACCCGATGATGAGAACGATAATGATGATGGTGGGGATCTTGGGGATCCGATCTTGCCCCTGCCCCACAAGCGATGTCGCTTTCGATTTGGGTAAATGAGGCAAGCAGTGCGTGCGACATTCACTTTATGTGCCGACAGTCGCCGACAAAGAATGATTCTCAATCCCTCCCCCTCCCCTCCCGCCCGATGCACTTCCCCCGTCCCTCCTGTTCTTATCAATTTGCAATATTCATTTTTGCATAATACGCAAGCGGGGCATGCCATTATCCCCCCATGTTCCTCCCCCCCCCCCCCACGAAATCCCCTTGATCCCCTTTGGCGGGTAAGCCAAAGGGGCAGAGTCGCGTTAATTGGGTTGAACGTGCCGAAGTGGGAAAACCAGTTCTACACTCTCGGCCCGTTGCGGCCAAACAATTTTAACTAAAGCCTAAACACTTTTAGTTAAAATGCCAATTAAAATATTCTTTTTACCCATTCTCCTGCTGCCGCTCCCGTGGACCCGTGATCGATGGTTGCCCGACTCGGGGCGAAATAAATGCAGATGTCAATTAGAGGCTCATTAAAAAAACGTCCACACAAAAGCGCAAACATTCAATCCGACCAGATCGAGCCCTTCTTTTTGTCTCCTTGGGGGAACTTGATTTTCTACATGAGCATCACTTGCACTTTTCTGGGGCTCAGGCTCACCTTTGTTGGTTATCCCCTATCCCGCCATGCCCCATGCCCCATGCCCCAAGCCGCATGCCGCATGCCCCTCTTACCCGCCCGGCCATCGGGATTCCTGCCACTTCGAGGCAGCAGACGAATGCATCACCAAGGCAGAGATCCGAGATCCCAGAGACCCAGCACAGCCCATCCCAGTTCATTTCAGCCCGAGGAGCAGTCGGAATCGGAGTCTGTCGCATTCCAGGCATAGTGGGTCGCATCCCTCCAGAAAGTCCTATAACTGGGGCACAAGAACTGCAAAATAAACCTAAATCTTATTTCATTCAGTTCTAAAAATTCATAAAATGTGCATTTACATTTTATATATATTTTATAAATATAAACTAGTGAATAGGTAGAACCTTTTCTATATATCAGTATTATGATTATTTTTACAAATGTGAGCATATGTAGTTGGCATATGTGTAATATTTTATGGGCGGGAAAGTGTTCTAGCATTTTGCATGACTTCGTCCCACTGTGCTCGGTCCGTCTCCGTTTCTGGCCGCGCTGAGTGAAGGTGATTTAAAAATTTTGTCACATTTTCAGTACAAAGATTTTGGTATTTTTTAATGAGCTCTCGGGGATTCTCGACTGGTCGCCGCACCACAAAACTGGGAACTGGGAACTGTGAACTGAGAACTGAGAGCTCAGAATTCAGAGCTGGGATGTGATCGCCAGGGTCTAGAGTCTGGAGTTTGGAGCTTGGAGTTTGGAGTCTGGAGCTGGGAGTCTGAAGTTGGGAGCTGGGACCTGGAAGTTGGGACCTGGGAGCTGGGACCTGGGACCTGGACGTGGACCTGAACCACAACCCCGTTCTGGATCTGGACATTTGTGACTTTTTTCGGTTCTGTTCTTCAGCTCCGGCTTTTGTTCTTTTGCGTGCTCAGCTCCACGGAATGAGACGCAGCGAATCGAGTGGAGTGTAGACGAATGTGGCAGGGGGGGGAGTGGCATCGTATCGTATCCAAAAGTGCAAATTTCCGTCCACGATTTCCTTGCCCCTTCTTTTCTTATTTGTTCATCCGACGAAGACGCCGCCGCCTGCTCATTTATATATTTTGTTTTATTTCGCTTTGGTTTTGTTGTATTTAAATTGTTAATGTGCTGCTCTCCGGGCTGTCTTTGGGGAATTAGCACGGCTTTTGTTCCCCTTATTGCAACTTGTTAAAATTCCGATCGCTGGACTGGAATGACGGGGCGGAGTTGGGATTGAGGCGAAGGCGATGCCGATTGGCGATGGTGATGGTGATGGCGAAGGCCAGGATATGATATGTTCCATGTTCATAAATTCAACACATCGCGTAGTATAGTGGAGTGGAATGGAGTGGAATGGAGTGGAGTGGAGTGGAGTGGAGTGGTGTGGGTTGTGGGGGATTTTCCTTGGCCATCTTTGGCATTCCTGCAAAATGTCAGTGAGTTAATTAGGTATTATTTTAATGATGTGGCACGCAGAGCAATTTATTGTGTCAAGTTCAAGATAAACGCAGATGCACGCTTAAGTAATGTGAGAGTAAAAATGAGCCTTTCCCACCACCGTGCAACCAACCAACAGCTATTTAGCTAGCATTTCAGCTCGTTTCCACTCTTTTGCGAGTCGCCACGCATGCGCAGAAAATTGCGGCCAGCAGACGCAAGCGAAAAGGAGTGATTAGAGCGGCCAACGTAATTAATTAGCAAATGAAAAGCGTATGCAACAATAATTATAAGAGTGGAAAGGCAATTATGCAAAAAAAAAAACAAAAAAAAAATAACAACAAAGCAAGAAAGAAGCGAAAAAATGGGGGAAAATGGGCGAAAACGAGCAGCCAGCCACGCAATGCGGATGCAATTGGTTGTTATTTCTGCTGTTTGTGCCGCTCGTTTTGCGGTTGCTGCTGCTGCTGCTGCAACTGCTGCTGCTGCAACTTGCAACGCATTAAATTAAGTTGCCAAAGCGCAAGGAAAAATGGAAATTACATGCACCGCAGATACACACACACACGCACACACACACGCACACACACAAGTACACACGCTCATTAGAATTAATTGACTTTCCATAATTGAGAAAACAATGCGGTGGCGTTGACGACGTCGACAGTCGGCTCTCAACAGCCGCTGCCCACCTGCCGATGCACTGCAAAAAATCAACCCCCAATTGTCTTCAGTGTCGTAACAACAAATGAAAATTCTCAGCAAGTTAAAGCCCAGCATATAAATGAATTGTTTTTAACTTTGTTCTTGGGGATCTAAATTTGTTTCACCTGTACCTTAAAATTTTCCAGCAAATTATGAGTTTCTAACTAATTGGCTAATACCACAAAAAAGGTGATTCAATTAGGGTTAAAATTGATTGCTTGTTTGATGGATTTTTTTTTTAAACACTTGATGGGGATACATCTTAAAATAATAATTAACCCGGACTTAATTATAAACAGAGCTATAAAAAAGCATGTCTACTTTTGTAGATGAGAAAGCCACTGCCTTCAAATCCCATTCGCACATTTGTAAGGGTATTTGGCCATTCTATCTGCCTATCTGCCGCCTTTGCCGGCTGTTCCCGTCGCATTTTCCCTGATTATTATTAGGCGCATTAAGTGCGCTTAAAATGAAACGAAAATGCAAATAAATTGCATTTAATTTGCCACTCCAAACGGAGCACGGGAAGAAGGGGGCTGTGCGGAGGGCAGTGCTGCCATTTTAATTGGTTTTTTACACGCATTAGCATAACAGCAAAGCAAGCCAAAACCAAAGGCAACATCAGCATCAGCATCAGCATCATAAGAGGAGCAAGGGGGAGCAAAGGGGCGCAAAGGGGCGCAAAGTCAACATCATCAAAAGATTTCTCCCCCTGTGTGTGTGTGTGTGTGTGTGTGTGTGTGTGGGTGGGCGGTCCATGTGTGTGTTTGTTCACCGCTCGATGTTTGTTGCCTGTTCGAGTTGTCTTGGCTACGGATTTTTTCTTCATCTGCATTTGATTTTGATTTTGATTTTGATTTTGATTTAGATTTAGTGAGAATGCTCTTAGCCAAGCGCATAATTCAATTGAAATTTCGCTTAACGCAACAGTTGCAAGCGGCTAAAGCAGCGAAATGCATCTACTGCCTTAGTGGCTCGGACAGCAACGAAAATTGGCACAAATCGCAGGATTTGATTGCGTTAATTAAGCAAGAACTACATTGTGATTAGTTGGCCCAGAGGGGCGTGGCCGGCAAAGGGGGGCGCAAGACGTCAGCGGCTGTTTTAATTAGACCATTTCTAGGCGGCGTGCAACAGCGCACTGTAGAAAACCAAAGAACCAACTATATGTTAGTCAGATAGCTTAGCATTATGCTCGAGTTGGTCTCTAAAAAGAAACGGGTTTCTACTGCGTGAGCAGAAATCATAATGCTTCTAATTAGTTGTATAGACACACACTCAACTAATTGCTAGACTAAAGCTCGAATCTATTTCAGTGCGCTGATTAGTCTAATTGACAATTGAGATGTACACAGCGAGCCAGCATTTAGTTAACAGCAGTGGATCGGATCGCAGGGTAGCGATAAGAAACCACCCCTAAACACAATTGCACCCACTGTTAAACGAGCTGCTGTTTACAGCGCTGTTGCCGCACTTGCAACACCTTTGACCATAATTAGCAACATTTTAAGTCACCGCACTGATTGCAGCTGTCTCCACAGACCCCCCTTTTTGTGCTGTCCCCTTCCTCGCCGCCCCTGCCAGCAGTGTGTACAAGTTCAGTGTTTGGCCGTCCCAGGTCAATTGGCGATTGACGCCTACCATTCACGATGGAAAATCGCTGATTTTCGATTTGTGATTATGCCACCAGATCGCACCCCTTTGCCCCTTTACGCGCGGTGGTGGTGGTGGTGGTGGTGGTGGTATTGTAGTTGCTGTCGCTTTTTAATTGGCAAGAAATCGAAAATAAATGTAAATGTGCGGCCAGCACATGCAAATTGACATGATTTATATGGAATAAACAAACTATTAAATTGTGTGCACAACTAGCTACATTTAAATACTAAATTGCCAGTCATCGCGGGGGAAGGGGTTGGGAGGGGAGGGGGAACGGAGGCTCGGAAGATCGAATCTCTGTTTGAATTTGATTGCGGCAGTGTCATGTTCTTGTCTCCTCGTCGCAGTTGTAGTCGATTCGCTTACATAGATTTACACTTAGCTTTGCTCGCCACCGAAACTTGCAGCGGATTTGCTGGGCAAAAAGTGCTGGATAGCTCCAGGTGCACAGAAAATGTTTGCTACAGTGTAGCAATGGTTATTCAACATTTGCAAATATACTTTACCATACCATGCATACAAGAATTAACCAGATAGTACTATTTATATAAGCTCAGATATTTCTTTTTGGCCTTTATAAAATCATAAAAATGTAAATATTTTTATTAAGCTGCTGATATTATTGTAGAAAACATATATATATATATATGGAAATATATTTATATTGTACCTAGAAACCATATTGATCAGTTCGATTGAGTTAGGATCTTCTTGTGTCGGACTTTTGGGCATTGCCTTATATGGTGTTTTTCAATCGCTGGCCCACTGTGCCTGGCAACTGCCTCGAAATATGAAAACAAGACTTTCATTAACACCGATCAAACAATGTTCAGCACTGCCTGGCCAGCCCCCCCCCAACTCCCCCCTTCCGCCCCTGGCTAACACGATAATGATAATGATAATGATAATGACGTTGATGGTGGGTCAGGCTGCCAATTATCGGTGGGGCTACAACAGCAGCATCCAGAGACGGAGAGAATGGGATTGGGATTGGGACTGGGAATGGGAATGGGAATGGGTAGGATAGGTAGGAGACCAGCTGCCAATTAGTTGTGTGCGCCTTTTGTTTGTTTCTCCTCTTTAATTACAATTGCACTAGAAGCTCGACTTGGCTTAAAGCCGATAATTGCTGAATGAGCGAGTGAATGAATGCCAAGAACGGAAAGAGCCAACAGTGCAATGGAGCGTTTAGTGGCGTCATTAGCATTTATTGTGGCCAATATTTGTGCGTAGGGGAACAGCACCATGCTCCCCTTTTCCCACACTCCAACTTGAGCTATTAACACTTGGTTTCCCGGCAGCTCCACAAAGCCATATATCTCTCCGCTTTGGACCGAGTGCAACCTTGCTCGGTGCTGGAAATCTCTTTTTTTTCTCCTTTTTTTTTTCTTTTTTTTTTTTTTTGTATCGCCTAGAAGGAAACCCACACTGGGAAGCAAGCGAAAAGAATAAAAAAAAAAAAACAAAACCGGGAAGGGGGCACTCAATGGAGAGGCGTGTATGTCTAAAAGTAGTCATCATTAAAATTCCTACAGTGACACAGCGGGCAGGGGCAGAAAGAGACGAAGCATGGCGTAGCGAAAGAGACGGCTGAAAATCCCCAACTGGGCGGGCAAAAAGGAAAAAAAAAAAAGCAACGAAATAAATAAAATACAGAACACAATGGAGAACGCAGGGGAGACCAGGCGCAGAAGAAGGCCAGATATCGCCATCTGAGCTTGTTTCAATTTTCGTTAATTATGTTATGAAAGAGGCAAACAAAAAACAGAGCGGGACAGGTAGAGCGGATCGGAGAGCGAGACGGCAGACAGCAGACAGAAGTGCAACTTGCAGTCGAAACGGCTTAATGAGCAGCGCAACACGGCGGTTGCTTCTTATTCTTCAGCTGCTTTAGATTTATGGCCATGCCCCATGCCCCATGCCACATGCCCCCCATGCAAGAAAGGGGGGGGGGGCAGAGATGACACCAATTTGGGGGCAAAGAGAGGTATATAGAGAGAGCTAGCACCGCGTGGGCGTCTTCTTCAGCTGCCAGCGGTCTTTGTCCTGGGCTAATTAGCATTGCAAGTGAAGAAATAAATGCGAATGCTCCTCCACGGCGGCACCACACCCACTTATCTGGAGTTTATGTGGGCTGGGCAACGGAACGCCAGCGATCGCAGGCCATATGCAAAAACCCCCCTGCCTATATCCAGCCATTCAAAAGTCACCTATTGGTGCGGTTTCCCATAATTAAATTGTATATTGGCTATGCGGCTCAAATGTCGTCAGTTGTGTGGCAACACATTGGCCACTTTCGTTGAAGATCACACGATACATCATATATCACATATCACATTTGGATAGCGCTGTTCTGGCAACATGACATCTTGCCACATGCCACTTTGGGCGAAATCTATTTGAAACCACCGCAGAACTTAAGGCATCGGTGATAAGAGACGACCGACCACCGAGCGAGCTTGCAAATCTGAGATCAGGTGTTGTTGCGCTGCCTCATTTGTTTTTTTTCTTCGCACATTGCGCATACGCCTCGTTGTACCGGCACGAATCGCGATCTTTTGTTGTTGTTGCACGGCCCTCTTAATTAGTGGTGTTTGTGTGCGCTCGTTGTTGTTTTACGAGCGTCGTTTTTGAAATATATTTTAATTAAATTTGATGCAGTCGCTGCTGCTGCTGCTGCTGCTGCTGCTAGACTTTAATATATTTTTTAATTAATGCCTTTTTCTTGGCTGCTTTCTTTGGCGTTGCCTGTTTTCATGCGGCTCTTCCTCTTCCACGTTCACGCGACTGCAACTGCAACTGCAACTGCAAATGCAACTGCAACTGCACTTGCAACTGCACTTGCATTTGCAACTGCATCAACAGAAGCGAGTGCATTAATTGTTAATTAATATTATTTACTGTGTGCCACTAGCAGGCAATGCAATTAAAGCGCAAAGCGGCGCACAATTAAATAAATTATTGAATTGCCGCCTTTCATTATTGTTTACTCAGCTGGCGTGCAATATTTATTTTGCACTTTTTTTTTATTGACGCGATTCCATTTGCATTTCCAGCATTTCCAGCATTTCCAGCGGCTTTGATTCCGATTTGCCTTCTTTCTTTCATCCCCATCTGTTTGACCCCCCAGCTGACCCCCACCATTCCATTCCATTCCATTCCCCTCTGGGCATCCGATTTAAATAGAATAACAAACTAATTAGTTGAGATTTCAATTTTCTTGACAATCACGATCCGCTGTTGTTGTGATTAATTCGTCGTATTTGCCTTTGCATTGCTTTTATAATTAAAATTCCGCCGCCTCTGCTGCTTCTGCTTCTGCTTCTTCTGCTTCGCAATTGATTTATTAATAAACATTAAAAATTAAAAAGCACATAGGAGCATAACAACAAAAACCAAACAGCAAATAAAGCGTCCAGTAATATGTAAATGTGGCCACTCGACTTGCATAATAACAGCGGCCAACAACAATACGTTTGATTATTAATTAACAACGATTTTTTCCTTTCGTTAAATCCCAAATCGGCGAGGAATCTCTTTGCCTACGAATTTGAAATACTCTTTCCGTAATTATCGACAAATACACAAATACCATGCCCTGCGCAAGTTTAGTTCATCAGCGTTTTGAACGTTTTGCATTCATGGGAGCGAACAGTATTTTTCGTGGCCGATAGCCATGGAAGGGGACTCCGCGAAGCGTAAGGGTATTAAGCACCTAAGCACCCCGCTTCCCCTCGTGGCGGCGCAAATAATTGAGAAACCAATTAAAATGGCAATGCGAGCGATTTGAGGCAATGAACACGATTACGACGACGATGATGACGACGACGGCGCGCAAACGCAAAACGCCAAGCAATTAGGCTAGGAAACACACACACACACACGCATTGCGGGGTTGGCCAACACACACATGAATGTACATACGTGTATGTATGTATGTATGTATGTTGTATGTACATATGTATGTCAGCGGCATGCCAATTAGCCGGCAGCAAGGCAACTTTGTTTCAATTTTAGAATTTATTTCGGTCAACTGAACTTATTTTTAATTACACTCAAAGCACGCCTGATCTGCGCTACTCGCTTTTACATTAATAAACCTGACTATTCTGAGGGCGGTGTGTGTGCTGACTTTGAGATAATTGCCAAGAAGATTTTTGCTTTCCTAGCCCTGATTGATCGATGGTGGCCCCAGTCATTCGACTCGAGTGTTTGAGTGTCTGAGTAGTGAGTAGTGAGTGGTGCTGGTGATGGCTGCGTGCCAAGGGTGATGATGAATGTGTCAAAGATGTGTTGGACAAGAGTTAACATTGCGTCAAACATTGCGACCCCCCTCTTGCTAGCGATAATTTACATATTATATATGTATACACAGCGATAAGATACGAATCATTAGTAATAGCTTTCTTGTCTTCCTTTCAGGTAAGTGTCAACACCCACCCACCCATTCCTGCAACACACAGGCTGCATGCGTAAGTGAGCACTGTGCAAGGCGCCCAGCTGGACGCGGTGAGAAGCGCGTAGAAGGGCGCTCAGTTTTGTGACACTTTTTATGGCCGCCGCCGTCTGCGGTGCGTCGTTTATGGCGCCCGCAAAGCTCTGGCAATAAAAAAAGCAAGTTGGTTAGTAGCAGAGGAAAAGCAAAGCGGCAGCACAGCAACAATTAGAAGTACAACGCGAACACATAAAATGTCAGCGGGAATAGTGGCGAGCTCTTAATCAGGCCCAAAACCAAATGAAGCAGCTGAAGGCTTGCGCATATTTTAAGGCCAATTAAGCCGCAAATTATGAACGTTTTGTCGCCGCTGCCGCTGCCGCTGCCGCTGGCTTACTGGAGTCTTAACAGTTTACCCACCAGTTCGGTTCGTGGCCGCATTGCTGTTGTTGCCCAGTTAATGCCACCTGTTCTGGCCAGTCATTACAGTGGGACAAATCAACGGGCCTTTATGTTCAACATCAGATATTCAGTCATAATGCCAACCAACCATGCATCGGTCAATCGGCGGTGGTAAGGAAGTGCCTCATTAGGGGGCCACTTTATAAACAACAGTTTAGGATCGTTTTTCCGGGGCGTTGCCTTCAATGCACACAGTACATACTGTATGTACATACATATGTACATATGTACATACTCGTATGTGAGCAGGCATATTTGTTTAGTAGGTGGTCGGTCATTAATCTAGCATTCCCCTGGGATCTAGGGCTCTGGGATCTGGGAACCCGCGCTGGTTTCGTGATTTCCTATGGGTTTATTAGATTTCCAGCATGAATGTAGCTAGTGCAAGTCAGTTTTTTGTTCTGCCCAATGATAAGCGAAGTGGCTCTTTGTATGCCTTTTGTGTGGAATTCACTGTGCCCGTTGCCTTTGTTTTGTTTTGTTTTGCTTTGCTTTGCTTTGCTTTGCTTTGTTTTGCTTTGCTTTGCTTTGCTTTGCTTTGATTTGATTTGGTTGGGTTTTTGTGTCGTGGTGTTCCCTGGCCTGCTGATAATTTCAATTAAAATTAATTAAATGTATTGACCGAGCTCTCGCCACCAACCATCTGCCACCGTCCCTTCCCCTTGCCCCCTCCCCCCCCCTCGCAGCGAAGAGGCAGGCCCATTAAATGCAACACTGACAAAATTAATTGCCACTTTTTCGCATTTGGCAGTGCAACAAACGAAAATGTCAAGCAGACGACGAAGGAAAATGGAAAAGCCAAGACAAACGAAAAGGCAAGCTAGTGGGAGCCCCAAAGGGGGGCGGGGGGCGTGGGGAGACGGGAGACGGGCGTGGCAGCGGCTGCATTGCAAATTAGCAATTGCCGCTGCGAGTGTTGTTGCTGCGACTGTAGTTGTTGTTGCCACGCCGCTGTCGTCAGCGGAAGTCGCTGCAAATTTGTGGAGGAAATGACTTTGAGAGGGAAACAGCACAGCGAATTGGATTACCGAAAGAAAAGAAAATGAGTGTACGATCAGATCTGCGGGGCAGATGATAGAAGGAACCACCTCGCAGTCTGACCCACAATAAAGTGGCCATGCAAAGTGGCCAGCAAATCGCCGGGGCATCCAAGCCAGTTGGGTGCCAGTTGGGGTAATGGGGCAAGCTGGCCGGAAGAGTATCCGCAATAATGCCAACAATACACTGGCCAATGTCCAATTAAGGCTGAAAGTATTTGTGCAAAATGTCAGTGGTTATAAACAATAAGGTGAAAGTGTTTATTCGTATTAGGGAGGAAGAGCAATTAATGGAACCTTTTGATTATTTCAATCGGATTGCAGTAGAAAACTGAAACTGTAACTGAAACTGAAACTGTAACTAAAAATGAAACTGTAACTGAAACTAAAACTAAAACTGTAACTGAAACTGAAGCTAAAACTGTAACTGAAACTGTAACTGAAACTAGTGTTACAATGGAAGGTGTTAAACCATGTACATACTTATAGTTATAGCCCATTAAAAGTGGTAGTAAAGTGGTTTGATAGAACTCCAGTTGGGTAATAGTCAAGCCGCCCACTAAGTAAACTATGTAAATCCCATTGCCAAATGACTTTTACATTTCACTCGCAAATGTTTCAGCATGTGGCACGTTGCATGCTGAATGGCAAATGAGAGCAGAGAGGCAGAACAAACCGGATGAGGATGAGGATGGCAATGGGAACGGGTATGGGTATGGGTATGGTACCCAACGGGGATGAGGACGATACACAGCACACACATAATATGTCTAAATCATGTTACAAAACAATTTAGCAAACAAACTGTCCAAAACATGACAACTTAAAGCGTCGCTTCAGACAGAAGGGGGCAAGCAGTTTCACTCGGAGTTTGAGTTTGAGTTTGAGTTCGAGTTTCGAACTCGAGGCACTGGAGGCACTGGAGGCAGTGGAGGCACTGGAGGCAGTGGGGAAGCGGCATTATGTTGCCACTGCTGCTTGTGCTTGACGTTGATGAGTCGGAACGTATTGTGAATGACATTCGAGCGCAGCACCATGAAGCTGAAACTGGCGGGGTGCGGAGGGGGGTTATATTTCGGTTTTTGGGCGGCTAAACATATTTCTGTGCTGACAAATTATGTTTGTCAATTTCTAGCCATGTGTGTGACGCTGAAAAGCCGAGAGAGAGAGAGAGAGAGAGACAGAGCGAGACGAAATGAAAACTTTTGTAATTAAATCAGCGCCCAACGCAGCCCAACCCTTTTGCAGGGTTTCAAATGAAATTCAGGCCAGGGGTGGGCCAACGTTTTAGCCATTTTCACACACCCCTTTTCTTTTTTTTTTTTTCTTTTTTTGTTGGCTGTCATAAATTCAGCTGGCTTTGCTTTCAAATCGCTGTTCCCCGAAGGGTTGTAAGTTGCAAGTTGCAAGTTGCAAGTTGCTGCAAGTGTGGCAGGCAGGCAGGCAGGTAAGCTGCCCCAACTGCAATTACAGAAGGCACAACCCTTTCCATACAAACCATAAAGAGAAGCGGCGAGCGACACGCAACGCGATTATATATTACATATATACACGATTCCGGCGTACATAACTGCACATGATAATGTCATAAACTTAAATGGCCACACTTGTCGTAGCTGCCGCTTTAATTAGAGTTTGGCCCGGCCAAGGAACTTTCTTCTGCGGCTCGCAAGGAGCTGCGCGGCTGCCTATAAATATTATAATTATCAAAAAGTGCAGCCAGCTCTCCAGTGCGCCGCCTTCCAGCGGCAACGTCGACGAGCAATCGTAATTGAGTTAATTAACACGCCACAAAACGCGGCAGGCGATGTGCCGGTTGAGGGGGGAGTGGCGAAGGCGGGGGGGCAAGCAGCAGGCTTTTAATTGCTTGTACAAAATAATAACAGCAACAGCAACATGAAGAGCAACATGAAGAGCAGCAGCAACATGTTGCCAGCGGCATTCGCCGGCAGCAAAAAGCAATAGCAGACGATGTGGCAAGATGCAAGATGCAAGTGCCTATGCCTATGGGAGTGCACAAAGCTCTGAAAAGAAGCGCATTCAAGACGGCAAAAACTACTTGAAATGGAGAGTGAAGGGTTCTTTACCAAATGGTATTTTAATGGGCATTAACTGGCAGCATTACGACTACAAAAAGGACGGAAGTTAAAGAGCTTCTAACCGATGGTTTAAAGCAAAAGAAGCAAAGTTAATCATAGCGCACTGAAACTAAGGGCATCATAAAATATGGACATGACTATTGAATGGCACAAATTATCCACTTTTGCTCATAAAAATGAACGAAGATCTTCAGGAATGGCAACTGGTTATGGGAGGTGTACTGTGAGTACTTAAATTAGCTTCAAGTACGCATTACATCTGACCTCTGACCGGATACAACTTAACCCACTGGGCATGTACCTACAACTTACCATGCGGCTGGAGATCCACTGGCTGGCGATATCCGAGCACACCCAGCTCAAGTTGCCCAAGTGGACAAAATGACAAGGCTGCAGAAATGATGATGACTACCCGGCATCAGCGGGAGGATCAGGAGGCACAGCAAACAACGACGGAGATCGAGATGGAGATGGAGACGACGACGACGACGACGATGACGATGACGACGACATCATTAAAAGTCCGAAAGCAAAACAATTATGGAACTCATTGAAGCCAATTATTAGTAAAAACAGCAGCAACAAGTGGCCGAGCAGAGAAGAAGGATGAAAAAACCGAAAGTCCCCTTTAGTCTGGAGCCTCCAGTGGTTGGTGGTTGGTGCTCGGTGGCTTGGTGGTTGGTGGTGCGGTGGTTGGTAGTGCGGTGCAGCTACAGTTCCAGCTACTGTGTGGTACAGTAGCAAAAACACAACAAAAGACATGTGGCAAAAAGGGCAAACAGGGCAAACAGTAGCCGCAGCAGCAACAACAAACATTGTTAATGAAGCTGCCAAGGAATGCAGACTGCAGATGGATGACGAGCGGTTGGGGGGCAGGAGATCCTTGATCGAATATGGGGGATGGAGTGGATGAAGATGGAGATGGAGATGGAAGGCTTGGAGGAGCAACAACTTCACACATAAATGGGAGCAGCATGTTGCCGGTTGTCAGTTGAGAGTAGCAAGTTGCACAAGTTGCCAATTGCTGGTTTCTTGGCAGGCCAGCCTTGAACTTCTGTGGCGGCCCTCGCCTAGCAACACGCTGAGTTGCCGAGTGCCGTTGCACGCGGCCACTTGCAACAATTAAGTTCCATAAACTGCACATAAAAGGCAACGAAGATGTCGCAGTTGGAGTCGCAGTCGGACATATCATGGCCACTCCAAGCGATGCCAAGCGATGCCAAGCGATGCGATGCGATGCCTCCTTAATAATGTCATAAAAATTAGAACGGCGTATTAATTGGCAGCGCTGCAGCGGCGCAGTCACCGGCTGCACTGCAAACAATTTAGCTGAGAAGTGTGGACATTTCAGACACATTTTTGATGCTAACTGGAGGTATGAATGTGGGCTGGGTTCTCTTTAACTCTGCACTGAACTTTTCGTAATTTTTAATAACAAAAAAAAAATATTTATTTTGTGACCCCGACTTAAAACGAAAACAATGGGAAACCAACCATTAAAAACTAAATTGAATATATCAATACTTTGATATCATTGCAATCAATTTAAGAGCACATTTTCTCGCAGTGCATCCACTTTTGCCGCTGACTGCGTGTGGGAGCGCAACATGTTGCTGCTGGCTTGCGGAATTTTTTTTTTTTTTGCATTTTTTTTTTTGTTTGTTTGTTCGGTTTTTGTGTGCCTCTCGCGCGGTTCGACTGCAATTTTGCGCAAATAAAATAAATTGGCAGCCAATTAAGCGAACGCTGCTCGCACAGATCAGAACAAAAGCATAAAGGCAGCAAATTAAGCGCGAAGATGGATGCCACAGGGAGAGCGAGAGGCAAGTTAATAGACAGAAAGAGAGGGGACGAGAGCGAGACTAGCGGAAGCTGCGAGCAGCGAAAATGCAATTTAATTAACGGAAAGAAACGGGAATGGGAAACGCAACAACAGCTACTAATTAAACCCATAAGCAACATGTTGCCGCAACACTGGGCAACATTAGATACCCTTAACATATCCTTAGATACCCTTAGATATCCTTAGATACCCTTAGATATCTATGTAACTATGAAAAATCAGTATTGCTCAGATTGAATAGATTTGTGGAATGTATTTGAATATCTCTATTTAACCTCCCACTAATCTCTGAAATTGTGCCAAGTGATTTGGTACGTGGAAAATTTCAAGATACAAAGATGATCTATCAAGTATGTACATTTCAATATTTAAATTAGCCTCTCTGCTTGTGTTTGTGAGAGGGGAAGGGGAAGGGGAAGTTTGAATCCAGAAAATGGTATGCCACCCCTTATTTACTGGCAGGGTGTTTCCGTCTTCGGTGCTGTCCAATTCTCCGCCACTCCGTCACGCGAATCGTATGGCAGGCATTCATTCATTCGGTCGCTTAGTTAGCTAGCCAATTACATGACAAAATCTCATATGATCGTGCAAATTGTATTTTTATTGCCAATTATTTATTTATTTCGTTTGGCTTTTGTGGCTGGCCATTGAAAAGCCAAGTGAATGCCGACGGGCAGCTAAATGTTATGAGAGCCGAACCGCTTTTGTGATAACCGTCGATGTTGCAGCTGATTATAATGATGCTCAATCTGATGATGATGATGGTGATGATGGTGATGATGATGATGATGATAATAGGTGAACTATTGTGTGAACTGCGAACAATGAAAACCATTTAATATCACTGCAGCGATCGTAGAGCCAGCGATAAGTCGGCTATGGCCGATCCATGTTCTCCACATGTCGTGATATTTGAATGTTAATTTCAGAAATCATATTCAATTAATTGTCATTTTGTTGTCGTTTCAAGCGTTTTTCTGATTGCCTAACGATCTGCGGCGCTGCAAATCAGCCAGCAAATCACGCTTGTTCATTCACTAATTATCGCCAATCCATACACTTAATTTGTATTCAATGCAATTAAAGACGAAATCGTCCGACAAGTTTGTTTAGATTTTTATTCGCCGCTGTCACTCGGAGTTATCGTTGTGTTGGTACGAAAATGCGAAAATCTGTTTATGCGGCTACTTGGTTGGCGGCTGTTAAGGGGTTAAGGGGCTAAGGGGTTAAGGGGTTAAGGGTCAAAGTAAACGGAGCTCTGCTGCTGTTGGCATATTTTTCATGCTCAAATAAATAATATTCAAATTTCGATTAAACGTCATTGTAAATAATTGCAAAATTAAATTAACAACAACGATGGCGGCACATAAAACACACAGAAATAGCGGCAATTCGTGTGCATATGATAATTAAAAACAACAATAAAGCACGAGCAGAAAAAAGCAAACACAAAAAATGCGGAAAAACACACACGAAAATTTGAATAAAACGCGAAAAAAAATAAAATGCAAAAATTAAAGTAGAAGGAGCAGGAGCAGGAGCAGGACAAAAAAAAAACAATAACAGAAAGCCCGGCGTAAACACAGTCGGTTGCACTTGAGTAATTTCATATAAAACATAACCAAGCAGAAAGGATTTTAATAAACCGACATAAACCCGCTCTCGCACACAATGCAGCGAATGCAAGTCAGGGGCGCCGAAGGGGCATTTTCGAGGGGGGTCGGATGTCGTCAAGGCGATGTGATAGCTACGCATTTCTTTCTTATACATACGAATGTTCCACCTAGATGTTATCAGCATCTATCGGTTTTATCGCAATACAAGATGTATGTCTATCGGAGTTATCGAAACTATCGATTATTTACAAACATCCACCAGCGCGTGGCAATGGAAGACTTCCGGACGCGAATCCCTGCCAAGATCAGGAATGAGAAACCATTTCTTGTATTGGAACACTATTGGAACTCCCACTCCCTTTCCAAGGACGCTCATGGTCAATTCCAAACACACACACACACACACACACACACACACACATACGCACTGGCACACGCACACACAGGCATTCAAACGCAGAGCGATGTGGCTGACATTGGCGGCGTTGTTGTTTCTGCATTGCCATCAAGTAAATCAGTGTCCAATGTGTAAATAATTTCCATTCGAATGAGCAATTGTGCATTTTTAACCCATACAAACACACATACACTCGCACACACACACACACACACACACACAGAGAGGCATACATGATGCACACGCACGTGGAGTCTCTGGATGGCAGTGCTTTTCATTCGCAGACATCGACAGACATCGTCAACGTTTAAAATCACATGAAATTTTATTAAAATGAAGTAAATACGGTGTAAACGTGCTGATAAAACGGTTCGTGCTCAGCTGTGTGGAAGGAGGCGGCTTGGGAGGATGGAGAGCTGGCGGTGGCCAAGGCGAAGCCACCGGCATCCGACCATACACTGAGCGAAAGGGATATATGCACATTTATGCTTTGATTGCCAAAAAAACATTTCGGTTTCAACGATTCAGCCAGTGCTAGAGTTTCTAAAAGTCTATATGAATTGATGTATGTACACATTTATTTTATTACGAGATAATCATGCTTAGGATTAGTTATCTGATCTCAAAGAGAGGTGTTCCATTTTCGCATATGTGTGCATTTCCTTTCTTTTCGTGGAACTACGCGTGGAACTTCCTATGATTCATACATATTTTTTTTTTTTTTTTTTTTTTTTTTTGTGGTGTTTCTTATCACTTTTAGGCATGGGCGGGTTGGAGTGGGTAAACTGGGACCTTATGCGGGCCCCACGGTGGACGGTGGGTGGTGGGTGGTGGTTGGTGGGTGATGATTGACGTTTGCGAGGAGTCGCTGGTCTGCAGAAAATCGCTTATGTAAATATGTCTTCTCCTGACCATCTCGCCCTGGAATGCATTGTTGTGGTCAGTGGACGCTGCTCTGTTATTAATGACATTGCAGAATGCTGGGAGATGTTTGCCAGCCAACGCCTGGAGAGTTGGAGCTGGACCTGGAGTTGGAGTTGGAGTTGGAGCTGGAGATGATGAGCATGAGGATGCCGCCGATGATGCCGTTGGGTCCTTTGCCTGGGCCAGTTAACCGTTGTTTAATGTGTCTGTAATTTTCGATTCGATTCGATGCGATGCGCAAATGTAATTAACTGTAATGCAGTAATGCCAGCATTTGTGTGGACCTCTCCTTATCATTGTCTCGTTTTTTTTTTTAATTTTTTTTTATTTTTTTCTTTTTTTTTTTCTCGCTTTTTCCGTGTATCTGGTCAAGTGGGGTGGAAGCTCTTTATCTTCGTCTTCAAACAAGCAAATTAAATCATCAATTATTATCATCGCCCCGGCGTACATTTGTACAAGTGTTGATCAAACAACAATTGACACAGTTAACCAACAACAAAAGCGGCGAGCTTAATAAATATAATAAATATCCATCGCTCTTACGGCCCGATTGATTGGCTCCGTTTTCCTCCGATTAATTAATGAGCATCGTGGAAGAGCACTGCGAAAAAGTTAATTAATAGAGCACTTGTAATGAGGAAGAGAAAGGAAAGTACTGAATACTTATGCTCTCAAGGAATTTATAGAACGTTTCTATAGATGCAGCTTAATGGGTACTTGAGTAGAAAGCTTCAAACAGTAGATACTCGTACATCGCAGATAATCCAGAACAGATCACGTTTAGTTTAGAGATCTCTACAAGTAACTGCTCTGATATCAGGCAGTATAATACCATAGGTTTTTATAATTTTAAGGTGATTTGTCAGGCTTCCCTTGGGCTCTAGCATTTTAGTAGATACATATCTGACATCCGATTTGTGGGCTACTCCGTACATCTTCATTCACGCAGCTGCTAGCGATCGAGCGTCGCATTCTTAAGACTTCAACTGTGGAGTGGAGTCGAACAAACTGCAAATGAAACAAATAGCTGTAACTGAACTTGGCTCGCTGATTTTGCGCTAATTAATGTGTTTTCCACAAAATTAGCAATTTGCGCGCAAATAGAAATTGCTGTGATCGGCATCTGAATCAGACTCGAAGTCTCGGATCGGATTGGAGCGCTTGGCTTGGATTGTGTGGAGAAACGAGTTGTGTTGGTCACCAACTTTGAATGGCAAGCAGCTGCCGATGGGGTTAACTACGGGTTGGGGAGGGGGAGGGGGAGGGGCAGGGGGCGGGCATCGGAAGGGGGAACGGGAGTGCGGCCGGACGCACAATTAATTAAGTTGACGTTGACGTTGGCCGAGCTCTGCAGCTCTGAATGCAACTGAGGCATGTGAATAGTCACGGATACAGATGCAGAAATGCACAGAAAAAAAGGCTGAACGCAATCCAACAGTATCGCATGTTAAAATGGCTTGTTAAAACGAGAATCTGCCAAGTCTGTACCCTCTAAAACTTACCTCTACCTAACCAGTTTTCATTTTCTAACACTATCGACACTATCGATTTTGATTATCGAATCGAATTCGATGCTTTTGCCGACTATCGATAGTTAGCAAAATGAATAAACTTTTGTTTTTTCGGATTGAGTTAGATGCGCACGCGATATAGGAGTACAGCTGCCCATTTTCGCTCAGTGCCAGTGCCACATTCACAGCCCCATTGCAATCGTCTAAGAATCAATGTAATTAGTGGCTGGACTCTGTGGACAGAGGAGCAGCAGGTGCTGATCGTGAGGAGCTGCCTTGAGGAGCATTTCCTTTTGGTATCATTTATGATTAGGTGGCATGCCGGCAGTTAACTCAGTCGAACGGACTCGGCCGATTCCGGAGTCGCCTCCTCTGTTCGCTGTTCACTGTCCACTGTCCTCTGTGCAGCGGCCATCGTTTAATTACAACCGCCACGCATTTGGCCAACCGCAACTGCATCCGTTACCAACATGGCCAACTTAATTGAACGTAATTGCCAGCCACTTGAGAGACGGCCAGCTAGAGAGCCATCGCACCGCATCTCCGACTGGGACTGCTCCCCGGGCTCGGCGCGGAGTGTTAAAGTCTAATTGAAACTGTCAGATGGGGATGTGAACCTGGGTTGGAGCTTGCTGCATGGGGCATGGGGCATGGAGCATGGGACTTGGATTACAGATCAGGATGGGCGCTGTCAAAAGGTTTGCAGCTGTGGGCCGGATGGGGTTCATAGATTGAGTATCTGCAATATTCAGAGTTGTTTTCAGATTCATGTTGGAGAACAGCTATGTTCATGATCCTTAAATGCCATCCTATTCCATATGCCTATGCATATACCATGAACAACTTATTTTTTCATTGCACGAGCTTTTTATCCGATAATCGTTTTTTTTTCTTTTTTTTCTATTTTTTCTTTTTTTTTTCTTTTTTTTTTTTTTTTTTCTTTTTTTTCTTTATTTTCTTTTTTTTCTTTTTTTTCTTTTTTTTTCTTTAAGCTTTATTGAGGCGTACGGGGAAATCTGGGAACCCCTTTATGTCCTTTTTCTCTATTGATTCAGCCCACTTGAGTAGCAAACATAGTTTGGTTTTTATCCAGCTTATTTGGCGATATCCAGCTTCTCGATGAACTACTGTATCTTCGCAAAACCTATTGGATACCCAATCCGATGCACCTACCACTCGCATATATCTTGAACGACTTCCTTCTAGCGGATTATCGCCTCATTTTTTGTGTTTTTGGAGCGCTGTGACCCGATCTGCTAGCGGATGCTTTCACCTAATTAACGCCGCTTCATGGCAGCAGTTGCAACTGCAACTGCAACTGCCACTGGAAACTGCTAGCTGCACGCTGCAAGCTGCAAGCTGCAAACTGCAAACTGCATTTGGCATTGTGAGGCAATTAAGCTCTATTTGAAGTGGACTTTAACGACTGCACCCAGAGTTTAGTCGAGATGAGTTAAGTGGAGAGTGGCCAGTGGAGTGGAGTGGAGTGCCATGGAGTGCAGTTCACTTTGGAGCCACCAGCCACCAACTACCAACCAACCACCAACCACCAACCAGCAGCCATCAGATCAGATGGGATCGGATCGGATCGGATGGGATGGGATCGGATATTAGCGCTGTGGGCTTTGCACATGACGTGTGCGTGTCGCCATCCTCCGCGTGGATTGGATGCTCCTCGGTCCATAAAAACGCAATTTGTCGTAATTGTTTAAGCAGAAAGAAATAACAGCGAACGAATCGGCAAAACGACACAAGGCATAAAACAACTTAATAAAAATTCCACTGCTGTGTCGTACATCGTTGGCATTATCGTTGGAAAATGTTGATGGAGTGGGGGTTTGGCCGTGTTTTTGGCTTAGTTTCGCCCCTCAAAGCTCCAAGCTCCATGCTCCATGCTCCCCACACCTCCCCAAACTCGTAAACCCCATAAACAAGAAAAACACCCAGTAACAAATCAAAATAAAACGCACAGTGTGCGGCTGACGGGTGTGAAGGGTATGAAGGGTATGAAGGGTATGAAGTGTGTGAAGGGTATGAAGGGTGCGATTCGTTGGGATAAATCTCACTTAGCAATTGGGTGGGGATATGTGTATGCTCAGATATGTGGCGATATGTGGTGGGTGGGGATGGGGATGTATGTTTGTGCGGATGAAGAAGAAGTGCCGACATCAAATGCGTACAAATAGATTAACAAATAACGCCAGCAATAACTACGTGTAGTACATCCTGCTGGCTACCGCCGCCATATGTTGCCACACCACGCACCACGATAAACAACAAATAACTGTTGCAAGAACAATAACACACATAACAACAATTGGCGAAGGAGCAGCAACAGCAAGTCGCATAAATCAAACAACAATGCGGGTCGATGATTGCCGGGGACTGCAGGGGAGGTGGGGGGTTATGAGGTGGCATCGGGAAATGGGGGTAAATTGCTGTGGGGTGCGTGTGGAGCGAAGAAGTGGAGCTGCTGGTGCATGTGGCATGTGGCATGTGGCAGCATTTGTTCTCGGCTCGAAGGAACAACAATACATTGATGGGGCACTCGATGCGATGGCACTTGCAAACGGATGCGATATCCGCATAGAGACCAAAAAAAAAAAACTTCAGGCGACAGGCGACTGTGGTAGGTGCACTGAGAAAAGTGCGAGTTAGTTGTACCATATGATTGACTTGACTACTTTTCCGTGAACATCTAATCTGAAACATCATCATGCCTGTGTTGGAAGTACATATACATGCGTCGTGGTGTTTGCCGCTCGTCCAGCTTGGCATTCCAGCTTCGATTGCTGCCACTGACAGGACCAAGTGTCGCCCTAGATGCCCCTTCAGTGTCCTTGCCCCCCAAGCACGCCCATCGCAATCGGTGCGTGCATTTGATTTTGATTAGTATTTATGGCAGTTTGAGTACATTCGAGAGGGCGCTCGCAATTACTCGCAATGGGAATTTAATTGTTGGCCGCAGCCACTTGAAGGCTCCTTTCACAATTTTCCACGGGCCGCAGCAGGGGAAGCAGAACCCCTGAAAGTTTTCATCCAACGGGAAAAAATAATAAGTCCGGAAAACAAAAAAAAAAAAAAAAAAAAAAAAAAGAAAAAACAATATAAATGGCATAAAACATGTCCCAACCGTTACAGGACGTTTTTGCCTTGTTGCGCAACATGTTTCCATGCTCCCCATGCTCCCATCTTCATCCTCCATCCCCCATCACCCATCCACCTGGTCGGTTGGTCCTCGTCCTGGAAATGAGGAGTTTCGTGCCTGGGCGTTTTGGTGACCATTTCCCCCATTTCACCGCCTTCGGACCGCGTCTTCGTTTGCATTTTTATGGCATAAAAATTAAAAATGAATTTTGATTGTTTTCTTGCCTCGCTTTAGATTTTATTTTAATTTTCCCTCTCGTTATTTATACTTTTGTTGTTGTTTTGCGCCATGGTCGTGGCTTTGTTTTTAGTTTTCATGTCGCGTACTTGACGTTTTTCATTCCCTTTTCTTTTGTTTTCTACCTCAACCTTTGTTGCTGGTAATTTGTTCTTGTTGTGCATAAGTTTGCCTTTTGCCTCGAAAGTGGGTGGTTGGGTGGGAAGCCTCGCATGGCCAAAGGACATTCCAAATGGAATTGGATGCCAGCGAGCGTGTATGTGCCGCTTTTTTTTTTATTATAACCATTTGCATTAAAGTTGCTGCCAAATTTTAAGGCAAGCCGCTAAATTACTACTAAAACATAGCCACCAAATATGTACAAAGTATGATGTACAATGATGTAAATACTGTCTCAAGTCGTCACACATCTGCTCAATCGATTATTGTAAAAGGATCCAAGGATCCCTCATTACCTTTTGGCATTTTTATTCGCATAATTGCATTATAAATATTTTCCCACTCCCACTGCCGCGATTTTCCAGCGCTGCGTATGCAAATTAAATTTACATTTATTATTCGTGACTCGATGCAAATTTTCGCAATGCGAGACAGGTGGTGCGGGTGGTGCGGGTGGTGCGGGTGGTGCGGGTGGTGCGGCTGGTTGCAATGGGTGGTGCAGCAGGGGCGGCTGGCCGATTGGATGGGGTGGGGAGGGGGAAAGGGGGCGTGGTCCTGGCTGTCTCCACCGCTGCACGCTCAGCACGTTTATTCGCACTTAATTCGCACTTTTTGACACCTTTGTGACCGTGCGGCCCCCGCGAATCGCCAAAGTCCACAAAGTAAATATGTATGTGTGCAATTCCGCACAGACCCCCCCCCCCTACAATTTTCCACGCCCCACCCCCCCCTCACATGTCAGCGGCATAATGTGCATGGCTGCGGATCAGAGACGACGGCGCGAAAAATTATGCAAAATAAATTAATTACCAATTAAGGATGGGGATGATGCAGCGCACAGCTGTTGTTCGTTGGATTTCAGCCGCCTGATTTTCCATTTACCATATACCATTTCCCTTTTTCCCAGTCGACTCCACACCCCCCTGCCCGCTGGTGCGTTCGTCACAAGAGCCCCGCCACTAATTAGTGTCATTATAAGCGCTCCACACGAGTGGAGAACCCTTAAGCGAAGGGCCAACCCCCAGTGCAAAGTGCATCAAACGTGACACAAAATTGCAGCGGCCAAATAAATAAACCATAAACATAACTGACCGCAGAAATCGGCTCGTTTCCAAGAGGTTTTGCTTACCTTGTGTATTATAGTTAAAGGGGTAAAACGAGCAAGCAAAAGCAAAAACGAGCGGAGGGTGGGGGGTGTTGGCCAGGCCAGTAAGCAAGTAACTTCCGTTAACTTGCGTGCAAAGCCATAATTTCCAGAGGAGAACACCCCCAACCGCAACTTGGCTTTGTGCCTCGAATTGGGGTTAAAAAGGGTTTAACTTGCCACTAACTTGGGTCACATGCATATGCATAATTATAGACCGCCTCGTCCGGAACGGAATGGAACGAACCACGAACCACGAACCATCAACCCCCCACCACCACCATCCCTACGCTTAGCAAACTAAACTGTGAAAACGCCAGAGGGTCTCCACAAGAAGGTGACCCAGGTATTATAGCACTGACCGGAATACGATGGACCGCCCACCAGTCCACCAGTTCTCCAATCCACCAGTCCACCTGTCCACCTGGCACGTGAAATTTGAATATTGATTGGCTTTAATGAGTGTCGTTGGTCGCGCAATTAGTTCGGTAAAGGCCTTTCCGACAGAGGCGGGGTGGAAGGGGTTTGGGAAGGGGGAAGCCGGAAATGTGGGGCGCACAGGGTGGTTCCACAGGCGGAAGAATTCCGGATTTCCCAGCCTGGGGCACTGCGAAATCAGCAGTGCCTTCAATTAACAATCTATGCTATATCATTAAAACATCTATGCTTGTATAACTTGGTATGTAGCAACATTTGAGGCATCAGTGGCAAAGCCAACCATTTTACTAATCATAAACATTTAATATATGTACCAATAGAATAGATTAAAAGACTGACTAGCTAGCTAGACTAGCTTGCTTAGACTTCGAGCTAGCTTAGGCACGGGTCAGCGCTAGATTTAAAGACCTCGATCGCGCTCTAACTAAACTAATTACATATCAGTCAGCTAGTGGGTGAGTCAATCAATCAATCAATCAAACGGCCAGCAGCGGCGAGATCATTTTCCAAGGGCCTATCTGCGCATCGCTCCAAAATTGGATGCAAATTGAAAAGCATTTTGTGGGAATGTAATGCATAAATTAATTGAGCGGCCCGGGCACAGAGAGAAAAACCCGGTGGAAAACTAGCAAAATGCAGTGGGTGAAATGTGGTGGTGGCCTGATAAAGCATTCATGCAGCCACGCCCACTTGGCAGTGAATGGGCGGCCGGTGGTGGCAATGCAATTGAAAATGAAAATCTAATATGGACGCGCGCGCATTCCGTTTAGCATTCGATTTCATTTGTCTAAACTAAATAACAATGCAGTCTGTGTTGGTGGTGGGGCAGGCAGCGGGGAGCGGGCAGCATGTTGGCGTTGCATGTTGCAGCTGCCGAAATTGAGTTTTGATGCGCTGCACCATCCGCCATCCTCCATTTCCCATTCCAGTGCCTGCACTCCTACGGGCAACCAGTCCAGTCCTGTTATTGTTTGAAACGTCGCGTTAAATTTACATAAATTGATTTGATTGAATTTTTATGAGTCGGCGGCGCAGCCCGCAGTGGCAACCACCCAGTTATCCACTTGCACCAACCCATCTGGCATTCTGGAGCCCCCGAATGGCCGGCGGGCATCAACTGCTGATGACTTTTCAAAACCCCTCCGCCGACCGCCGACCCCCGACTGCCGACTCGCAGGCCAATGGAGGATTGGGATGAGGATTGGGTGTCGGAGGCGAGCGTCTAATTAAAGTCATTTCCACCAGCTGCATAACCCCTACACCGACGCCCACACTCCCTAGGCCGTGGTCAAGTCGAGGTCACAGTTGGCGCTACATGGCGCAGGGCTTAATGCGAGCCATTTGGCCCGCTTGTCCGGCCGTGGTCAACGGACAGGGGAAACGGACAACGGACAACGGACGACAACGGACACGGACACGGACGAGGGCAATCAGCGAAAAGAGAGGCGGCCGAAGGCAGAACCAGACACGGCACACATTTGGTGTCCAACTTCTGCGAGGGGCAGCGAATGTCACACTGCAAAAAATACGAGGTGCCACGTGAAAGTGCTTAAAAGTACTCCCAAAACAACTAGATCTCCAAAAAAAAGTTTTTTTTAAGTAGTTTTTTGCTACGTATGTTCCTAGAACATTTATGAATATCATATATAATAATTGCAACCTTCTACAAAAAGTAATAAAAAGGCAATAATTATATGAAAAGATTCGCAGTATTCTTTTTCCCAGTGTAGTGAGTGAGTGCATCATGGCCGCGGCATGGCATATTTTTAGGGTTGCCCCGCTTCTTGCTGAAATCTGCACATTGCAACAAACTATTTAGCAGCGGCAAGGGATGGGGGGCGCCAATTTGTCATAAATCTCGTTATTTTAAATCGCCACTTGGCATTCCACGGAACTGTGTGTGGCCAAATGGGCCTATTGTTTGTATTGATTTGTTGTTGGCTGCCCGCTTTGCTGGTTTCCGTTAACGTCAACGTTATCGGGCGACAACAGTTGGAGATACATATAATACATGCCATGTTGGGTGCTACGAAAACTATTTAAGGCGAGCCAGCAATTATGAGATATTACATATTTAAGTCGAGAAAGTTTTCTATTTGCTTAAATCTAGGCAATACCTTAAAATGGCGCGAAAAGATTGCTAGCAACTGGAAAGGGGAAAGTGCGGAAAGCGATCGACAACCTCATATTGGGTGATTGGCAGCAGGCCGCTCAACCAGGCTCGTTGGTCTAGAGGTATGATTCTCGCTTCGGGTGCGAGAGGTCCCGGGTTCAATTCCCGGACGAGCCCAAGTGGAAAGTGTTAATTTTTTTTATTTTTTTATACAGAAGAAAATAGATTTCAACTGAATATTATACCAACTGGTGTGTTCATGGTGGAAAAACACATTTTTGCAGATTGTTAAATTATTTGCTTAGATTGCGAAATTACTGCACTAAGGTTAAAAATTTGAAATCCACATTACTGGTGAGCCCAAAAGTATGCTGCACAATAATATAGATCTATCGCACACTGGCGCCGCAGCAGTGTGCATTTCACAACACTCGGCCACAGCTGTTAAGTGCCGTTACATTTCGCCGGTGGCCGACACTTAAAGAAATGCACAATCAACAAATTGGCACAAAAATGAATATGTTTTGACAAAAATGCAATTCAATTGGTGCCCATAAGCAATCCCTTATTCGATGCACTTATTAGTATTTCCTTTTAATATTCTACACCACTCTTGCGAAATTAGTTGTATACGAGAGTTTGCGTTCCGTCAAATGTTTTTTATTGTGTATTGCCCAATGTACCATTTTGGGTAACAGAAACGGTACAAAGCTGTAGCTCTGATCTAGGCGGTTCTGTGCGTATTGGCCAACACTGCTCGTAAAAAACCGATAGCTTTCAGATATTTCGCTGGCGTTTTTTTCTAAGAACATAGCTGAAATCGGGGGAAATAACGAAATGGAGTTCCTCTACAATGCTAGTGTGCAATGCGAAGATGAAGAACGCGTCAATTTCTACAACATGGACAAGTTCTTTGTGCCCCACGCGCAGGCGAGGGAGATGGAGCGGCAGGGGATCCTGTGGCAGTCCGTGCCGCAGTACGCCCATCAGTGGCAGTGGGGATTGGAGCCCGAGCCCAGTTATTGGCAGGAAATGAGTAGCGTTAATGTACACACACACAGGCACACATGCACACATGCACACAGAAGTCCAACAGTGGCACCTCGAGTAACGAAACAATCTCCTCCTCCTTTTGCAGATGATGACTATGGACATTACCAAAACCGAACCCGGACTCGTCGGGCTTTCCTCCAACCAACAGCAGCAGCAGCAGCAGCAATCGCAGCAGAGCAACGCCGGCATGAACAGCGGTGGCCAGAACAACGGCCAGAACAATCCCAATGGCAATGGGAACGTGGTCAATGTGGTCAACTCCGGCGGTGCCGGTGGCGGTGGCGGCAACAATGGCAACGGGAATGTCCAGAGCATCGCTGCCGCTGCCAACAATAATAACAATAACAACAACAACGGCAGCCAATTGTGCGCCGGCTGCGGCAAGCACATCCAGGACCGGTACCTCCTCCGCGCCCTGGACATGCTGTGGCACGAGGACTGCCTCAAGTGCGGCTGCTGCGACTGCCGCCTGGGCGAGGTGGGCTCCACGCTCTACACCAAGGGCAACCTGATGCTCTGCAAGCGCGACTACTTGAGGTTAGTTTCGCTAATAGAAGTACTAGATCCATTTGGAGTACCTAGGAGTAATATAGTCCATGTTATTCAATAGTTTATAGATGCTGATGGCTTGGCTAAAACTGTTATCATTTCTTGAGAACTGTGCTTTATAATTCCAGTAGCTTAATATCAATAGATAAGGAATGTACTCCATTCTGTGATTATTTTAGTTCATTATGATTTGAAGGATTAAGTATGTATTCCATTCTGTGATTATTTTAGTTCATTATGATTTGTAAGATTAAGTATTGTTTCCATTCTGTGATTATTTTAGTTCATTATGATTTGTAAAATTAAGTATGTACTCCATTCTGTGATTATTTTAGTTCATTATGATTTGTAAGATTAAGTATTGTTTCCATTCTGTGATTATTTTAGTTCATTATGATTTGTAAGATTAAGTATGTATTCCATTCTGTGATTATTTTAGTTCATTATGATTTGTAAGATTAAGTATGTATTCCATTCTGTGATTATTTTAGTTCATTATGATTTGTAAGATTAAGTATGTACTCCATTCTGTGATTATTTTAGTTCATTATGATTTGTACTAGCCAATGCTAGGAGTAATTTACATTTTAAACGATATTCCCTTATGTATGGTATCTATGCTCTTAGCAAACTTTGCATATCCAACTTGACAGCATAGAGTATAGATAAATAGTTCTAGAAACAAGAGCCATATTCTTAATATACATAATAAGGACATAAATTACAAGCTGTTTCTAATTTCCTCACAGATTGTTCGGCAACACCGGCTACTGCGCCGCCTGCAGCAAGGTGATCCCGGCCTTCGAGATGGTGATGCGTGCCCGGACCAATGTCTACCACCTGGAGTGCTTCGCCTGTCAACAGTGCAACCACAGGTGAGCATCGAACGGATCTGGCCAAACTGGCCCATTGCCCCATTGTGGGCAGCCCATCCACCATCCACCATGCACCATCCAGCATCCATCATCCATCATGTGGGAGCGTCTAAACGATTTCGCATGCATTTTTATGGGCAATTTGCACAGAGATTCGCATTGGAGGTGGCTGCGTGAATCCCTTTTTAATCTTTGGCCCATCGAAAGGGGGCCCAAAGTGGCACTTGAAGTTTTATTAACGTGCCGCCAGTCAGCAAATTGCCATCGTTTACAAGCTAACGGCCAAACAAACGGGGTGGGAAAGGCCCTTTAGTGTCATACGTTTTCTATGAAAACCGCATAAATTTCGCATTGAACCGACCGAACCGAACCGAACCGAGCGAACCGAACCCTTTTGGGTGCCATCAAGTCATCGCCCGGCATTCCACGGCCTCAAATATTTTATTGGACTTGGCCAATTCGTGAAATGTCACTCTGGAGAGCTTTAAACTGCAGCCTGGTTGCCTGGCTGCCGTCTCATTCTTCCATTTTGGCCGGTTCGTTTGGTTTGGTTTGGTTTGGATTCGTTTTCGTTTTCGTTTCGGGTTTCTGCATTAATAATGAGGGCGCACATATGCCTCCGTGGCTCCCGGTCCACCAGAAACCTCCGGCATAGTCGTCGATTGTGCAGCGCAACAAGGGAGCGAGCATTAAATATTAAAAGCGCCGCCACACGGTGCTGGCTGGTTTGTTAAAAAAAATATTGAAATAAATGTTAAAATATATTGGCATATTGTGAGAATCGTCTCCACCCGCTTGGCCACCGCTCCTTATCCGGGAATCTCCCTGCTTTTTGCATCGCCGCGAATTGCCTTTAAAACTGTAACAGGAGCAACGAACTTGGCGGAGGTGTCATCATGGTTCATTTTCCCAAACCCCTAAGACTTTGAGCACTTCGAACTAGAATGTTGAATGCAGCCTAATCGGAAAGGATTGAGAGAATGATAGGCCTTGATGGAATCCAAAGTTTTTCCAACATTTCACCCCGTTATGCATAAATAAAAGTAAAACACAGCAAAACGCCAGTGGAGATGCAGCCCCTCCTGCTGCTAATCAATTTTTCACGTAAATTAATTCAATTGCCGAAAAAATCCATTGAGGCGTGGCCGCATGGCCAACGGCTGCTCCACTCCACTCCACTCCGCTCCGCTCCACCATGTTGGTTGGTCGGATGGCCACATTTAAAATGCGGGCTTTCATTTGGCAAACAAAAAGAGTTTTCCTGTTGAGTCCTGATTCCTGCCGCTGATTCCTGACTCCTGAGTCCTGAGTCCTGAGTCCTGTTGCTGTTGCTGTTTGGGAAATGTTGCAAAATGCATTGCAGTCGTCTGTGAGGTTTGCATAATTTCCTGTCGTCCTTGCTCTCCTGCGATTGGAGTCGCAACCAAGTCAATTCTTTCGTCCAAGCGAATTTTTCACAATTTTTTTTTGCTTTCCATTTTATTTTCGCTATGTACGTACTTCCTGTTGACAATTTTCTGTTGGTTTCTTCTGATCGATGGGGGCAGGATTCGGAGGAGGCGGATGGAATGCTGCCCGGATGTGCGAGTCCCGCACAGAGGCACTCACTTATCAACATGTCCGTGTCCATTTCCATAGCCATCACCATCAGCATTGCCTTCACCATCGCCATCACCATCACCATCCCCATCCCCATCGCCATCCCCATCTCCATCGCCATATCCATCGCAGCCATGTCACAGGTGCGCTCAATGCCAGGCAAGCTGCAAAAGAAGCAAAAGTTTCAACTTTGTTGACTCTTTTTCATCGACTTTTGTTGCCCTGTTTTGGTAGATAAACAAAGCTTTTTTTTTTGCCCGCTCCGGCCAGATTTCTGTGCACTGCTCCCTGCCACGCCCACATGGGCACATGGGCCGTCAATCGATTTGGCCACGCAACCGAAACCAGCGGGCCAACAAAATGTTGACGTAAATCAAAAGCCAAATTTCATATCCGCTGTAAGTCTGCTGTAAGCTGATTTACCCAGACTCCTTACCAAAATACCAAAATGCTGGCAGTGTGTTCCCGCGCCTTTCCTCCTCCGTGCATCAAACTTTAAACGTTTCTCTTTTGCATTCGCCGGCGGCGGAGGAGGAGGGCGTAGTAGAGTATTGCAGCAGGATAGCAGGCTATGAGATGGATAGATAGATAGATCTGGGCATCTGCGGGATAAGATGTTAAGATAAGAAAAGAGTAGCACCCATTTCTTAAGGAATAAGCACTATCATCTCTGGCCGCACTTCCCAATGCCAGATCTAGCAGATTTCAAAGGACATCCACTCGTCTGCTTAACGCGACTCTATCTTATCGCCAAGTGAATCGTATCCTTTCCTCTTTTTTTTGTCGGCCCTTTTCAGCTCCCTTTCGGTTGGAATCCAGTGTGTCTGTTTGCTGTGAGCCGGAGTGGTGGGCAGCTCCTCCGCCCACGCGGTACAGGTGCTAACATAAATATTTTGACAAAGGGCTCCATGCCCGGGATGCAGAGCTTGCCGGGAGCCAACTTTATTTGCAGTTCGCTGAATGTACTCTCGACTCTGCACTCCATCGAAGTGGAGCCGGCCTCTCCAGGCTCCTCTTCTCCAGCCCCCCATCGCTTTGTTAATGCCACGCCCACTATTGCTGACAGCGGAGCGACATTGCCAAGCGCTTATCTGACTTCCTTGTCCTGGTCCTGTTCCGGTCCCGTCCCGTTCCGTCCCGTTCCGTCCCGTGCCGCGCTGTCCTGTCTGCACACTCCCTGAGTAGCTGTCCTTGTTCCTTGGAACCGTTTTTGCCTTTGTTTTTAGACGACAGTGCCTGAGTTCCTGAGTTCCTGGCTTGGCAGCTCATACAGTCGTCATAACCGCTGTCAATTGTCATCGCCGTTGTCCCATCGTCGTTGTCTTTGTGCATTTGATGGCCCCACCCACTTCTGGGGCTGCCTAAGCGTGTGGAAAAATCGTTTCCACTTCCTCTGCGACCTGCTATGCCATAGTACTAAACGCTGCCACTTTCCGGCCATTTCAGATTCTGCGTGGGCGACCGCTTCTACCTGTGCGAGAACAAGATACTCTGCGAGTACGACTACGAGGAGCGCCTGGTCTTCGCCTCGATGGCCAATCATCCGATGCTGAAGCGACACGTCTCATCCTTGGGCCAGGGCTCGCCGACGGGAGCGGCCGGAGCGCAGAATACCGCTGGCGGATTGCTGGGCGGCGGGCCCGGAGGCGGCAATGTGAATGGCGTGGGCATGGTCAATGGACCGCGCACCCCTGGCGATCACAATAACAACAACAATGGCCCCCAGACACCAACCGGCGGTGGATCGCCGTTCGCAGCAGCTGCTGCCGCCGCCGCCGCCGCTGCCCATATGAAGAATCAACTGGGAGCGTCCAGCTAAAATAAAGCCATGGGCATGGGCGCCGCTGGGGCTGTTGTGACGGGATCTGGAGTCGGCGCTGGAGCTGGAGTTGGACTGGGAGCGGCGAGTCAGCAATTCTACTCGGGCTTCGGGCTGCAGCATCAGCACCAGCACCAGCATCAGCAGCATCAGCAGCATCACCAACAGCAGCAGCAGCAACAGCAACAGCTCATGGGACTGGGCCTGGGAATGGGAATGGGCGGCGGCGGCGGCGTCGGCGTTGGTGGAGTAGCAGGATCCGCCGGTGGACCAGGTGGAGGGGCAGCAGGCGGAGGCGGTGGCGGAGGCGTTGGCAGCATTGGAAGCGGCTGCAAGCGCTACCAAAGAAAGTTCTACAACCGCAACTGAGGGATGCGAGGATGCGGAGAAAACGCTAGCGGAAAGGATACAGAAATCCAGAATCGATATTCAAATCTTCGTTTGCTTTGACTGAGTTCAAGTTTTATAGTTTTAAAGGCCTAGTTTAGTTAGCCTACGCAAAAGTACTTGCTGAATTTGCTGACATTTTTGGATCCTAACATTTAAGAGACAATATGTTTACTTAGTTATATTCGCGACTAGTAGCCCCCCATTTGTTTGAAAACAATGTTTTTTGTTTTTCCTTCCACTAAGTCCTGTACATATTTTCCTTGTAAACTGTTGACTTATTAGAGAGATCCTTTTTTTTTGACATACTCCACCATATAGATATATTCGTATTTATCTATGTATATGCATAAATAATTTTATTTTCACGCTCGAAGCGTGCGGTGCCAAAACAAATTCAAAGCAGTGCCAAAAAGTTAAAAAATAAACGAAGGACTAAACTGATGAATGTGAGAAGTGAAGTGAAACGGAGGCGGAGGCGTAGGCGGAGGCGGAGGCGGCTGGAGGAGCATCGGATTTGTGGACCTGCGAAATCGAGAGAGCTAAACATCCCCACCGATCAATGTTCGATTTTCCTTGTGTGTCCTTGCAATCCGACGGAGCCGCAGGATCATAGAGTAGAGCTAGACGCAGAGATAGTGGGCAATTGGCAAAAGTGAACTTTGATGTGTAAATATTGAGACATTCTGCACACGACTTAAGCACACATGATTTTTGTTCTGATTCCATTTTAAGTCTGTTGGAGCAACGTTGTTGATTATTATTTAAGTTTAGTTTAGTGCGAGGCTAAAGAATGTTCTTTCCACGGCGAACGTTGTATAGAAGTAGCTAGAGCTGGATCGATTGATAGATGATTGATCATGGATGATGGATGATGGCCAGATCATGATGATCCACGATGATCCACGATGATCCACGGATGATCCACGGATGATCCACGGATGATCCACGGATGATCCAGCGTTTAGATGTAAAGCGCCTAGGATAGGTCGATGTAAAGTTAAGGATTTGTGTGCGTGCGTGTGTATATCTATAACCAAGCGAACTAGTTACAATATGGGTGTATTTATTAATCCTTTTTTTTGCAATCTAATGTAACACTAATCAATATGCGTAATTAGCGTTCGAAAGGAGCTAGCAAATATACTAAGTACGGGAGAAACCAAAGTGTGTGTATAAGCATCAGTCTATCTACGAGCGATAAACAATACTACCTATCTATCGAATTACCGAAACTATGTTAAAAATCGTAATAATCTAATAATCGGAAATAAGTAAGGGCGATTATCCAATATTTTTTTTTTTTTTGTATTGTACTGTATTGTTAGAGAGCAGGCATAAAGTTAAATCAAAAATATCTAAAGTGTAAGATCAATTGCGCTTAGACTTATATATATACGTGCATATACATTAAAAACACAATCCATAATCCAAGTTTTGGACAGCAAACAATAATAATTAATTGCGAATGCAAGAAATCAAAACTAAAGAGAACATATAGTAAAGAACGTGAAAACAAAACGAAAAACGAAAAACAGAGAACAAAAACAAAACAAAAAACACAAAACAAAAAACACAAAACAAAAAACATAAAACAAAAAACATAAAACAAATGCAAATGCAAGAGCAAAAACAAAAACAAAAGGAAACAATAAATGTAATTAACAAACATTTGAAAAAATTAACTCGCAGTTGTGTGTTGGCATTCATTTCATCGATGGGCAAGGGGGACTTATACTATGGAATATGCTATACATATGGGTATATGGGTGTTTTTTTTTTTTGGGATTCGGTGCCACACCCCCCACCCCCCGTTTGCCAATTGCAGTTTGTCGCTTGACATTTGTTGACTCTTTCGCTTTGACGGCCATTAATCACGGCATTGTTGCTGCCAATTTGAAATCCACAGCCCAGACAGCCACTCCACCACCAGAATGGAATGGAATGGAATGGAGCGGATTGGCGGGCGGGCTGATAAATGATGCCTCATATTTTTGAGCCCCGGGCACCGCACCGTTCCGCAATTGAAATAATAAAAGCTACAGCCGTAGCCACAGCCAACCCCTCCCTCCCCCTGAGCCATTGATTAATGAAACTTTAAAAGGGAACACGCGTCTTTTGTCTGCGACGACCGCAAAAACTTTGCCATGGAGATAGCGCATCTTTTCAATATACGATGCAAAAGTTTGCCGTCTTATTGGATGCGGATTGGGATCCAAGGAGCCAGAAGCCAGAAGCCAGCAGCAAGGAACCAGGACCAAGATGCCGCCGCCACAGGCCATAACAATAAAAGTCATTTATAGATTTCGATTTCGGGCACATGTGAGGACGCCCGGAATGGGGGGTATTCCCCTCCAGCCCCTGGGGGGCGCCACTGTACAAGGATATATGTATGTATACATGTATATAGCTATAGTTTCGGGCTGCTTATCAGCAGTTTCGGTGGCACGAGGACACGAGGACACGAGGGTGGGTGGGCACAGGGTGGATGATTTTGCTGCTTTTGTCTTTGGCTGGTGTCATAATCAGTATCAGTGCTTATGAAAATGTCCTTTGTGGCCAGAAATGCTTATCAGCACCATTTCCTTGTCGTCGCCATAAAAATCTATAAAAATAATGTTTCAATTCGGCATGGTGGCTTGGGGTTCCTTGGGGGTCCAGAAGTGGCCCTGTCAATCAAGCGGAGTGAGCGGAATGTGTCCGAAAATATAATATTATGATAAGCCGTAAGAGAAATCGCTGGCATTGCGGAATGAAGGGCAAGAGCCAGCACCACCACCACCACCACCAGCACCACCACCATGAGCAGTGGCTCATCCTGGCATCATGCCGATTAATTAAACGGGTTTTGCGCCAAAACTCTTTTCATGTTTTAATTACGCAAATACTCGGCATAATTCACCAGATGCTATGGCGACAAGTGAAGAGCGAAAAATATGCATAAGAAACAATTTGTCTAAGCTGCGGTGCCCCGTGTGCACCCCATCCATCCGTGCCACACCCATTGTAATGCGAGCGACAACTGCCGGCGCCCGTCTTGTGGCAACTTCAAAGTGAAAATTCCAGAATTCACCTTGTTTGCATATTCCTCTCCTGATCCAGTTTCCGATTATGGTCCTGTTTCTGTGTCGGTTCCTGTTCCTGCTCCTGCTCCAGCTCCTGCTCCAGCTCCCGCTCCTGTTCCTGCTCCTGCCCCCAACAGATTCTCGACGCACATCATCTGGGGATCGGGTTGCTTTGTGCAAATTAGTTCAGCGGCATGACCGATTCACTCTGGCATCCAAGTGCAGGCAATTTAACCCAAGGACCTAACTGGGGGAGCAGCCAAGTCCGTTCAAACTATGTTTTCGGAATTTCCGAATTTATTGGTAGGATCAAGCTGGCTAACCCTCTTACCACATTTTATTCCTCGTACTGCAAGTTAGATGCTATTGTAAGCCTGTTTGGTAAATTTAACAACAGAAGATGTAACCAGAAACTATTGGGGATACCTTTCCCTCACCTCAACCCAAATCGGTTAAAAATAATACCCTATCTTATAGAACTAAGTTCATTCCTAGTGGTATATCACCTTGTAATCATATCCTAGTAATCCTTGTATCCTTCTAATCATATGCATGGCTCAGTTTTGCGCTATCTGTGCTAACTGCTTGATATTTTTAAAAACTACTGAAATATTCCTCTTGAAAATAAATGGCTAACTAACATGAGTAAAGTGGATTTCGTAGTACGTAGCTGGAAGTTTCTCCAAGCTTTATTAGGATGCAGTTAATAGAGCTGCTGCTGGTCTCCCAAGTGCCCTTGTGAAATTGGTCTGTCTGAGATTGGAACTATACCATATACATAGTTTGCGCATTCCACGCTTCCATAGTTGTCAATGCACTTGGGGCATGCCATAAATATGCTTTGCCCCCCCACCCCCACCCCTCCTGCTCAAGAAATTTGTGCCCGGGGCCAATCAAGAGACGGCTGGACCCCACAACCCACCATCCATCCCCAAGCGCCCGCTGGAAAGATGTCCTGACCCACATGTCAAGTGGGGGTTGCCTCCCGTGGCCCAGGGAATGGGTGGCCTGGAGTGGGCTGCATGGGCATGGGCATGGGCGTGGGCGTGGGCGTGTGCGTGGGCGTGGGAGTGGCCAAATGCCAAATCAACGTTGTCGTCGTCGTGTCCTTCGTCTTGAGCAGAGCGAAGAGGCGACGATAGCCGAGGAGTGGGTTGTAGTCGCCGAAGGAGACACTGCGGAGCGAGCGAGAGAGATGCGTGCGAAAAGGCAACGCCCACTTGCCGAGGCCCCACCACAGCACTCCACAGCCCTCCACAGCCACCCACCCGAAAGAGCCACCCAAACCACCACCAGCAGCAGCGACCGGAGAAGGGGCGCCAAGGAAAAAAGCACTGTTAGCCGCTAACAGAGCTCTGTAAAGCGGCAGGAGGCGTCGCCTGCTGAAAAGGACTCTCAGCGTGTATCCTTGCTGGCTGCGCTTTTTTCCTGCTCCCCCTCTCCTCCTCTTCCTCCCCCTCCATTGTTTGGCACAGTCGAGCTCGCTATCTGATGCAGACAAACTACTACTACCAGGGTGGTGCAACTATTCGTCTTGCTCACTGTCACCCCCAAACCACCAGGCCACCAGGCCACCAAACCACCAAAACTGCTCCACTTAGGCACACACATAGTGGCGCACCACGGAGCTAGTGGGTCCACCCCTCGAAGTATTTTTAACGTTCGGCTGTGTTCATGATTTAATTAAAAACTTTTGCTTGCATGCAGCAAACTGCACAACGAAAAGGGCAACTCGAAGGCCGATTAAGGATCGAAATCATATAGTTGCCATATAATTACTTCAATAGCGAAGGAACACCTATTCAAAACATCATTTCATTCAGAGAGAGTTTTTCAGGATTTTGAAGCAACTCAAATTGAAATATGTAACTAAGATTTTTGGGTTTAAAAAAGAATTCCAAAGCAACTTAAATTGAAATATGTAACTGAGATTTTTGGGTTCAAAAAATATATTCCCAAAACTTTCTTCTTGGGTGCTGATGACTTTATGAATTTGAAGAATAAAAGTATCTTTACCTTTTTTATTGCCGAAAATTAAGCAGATCTAATGTTTAATCTAGCCAAAACATATCAATTAAGCATTTTAGAGCAAGTTTTATAAGTTAAAACATTTTACATATTGATAATTATTTAATAGAATATGCCATCATATCATATATCATATCATATATCATATCATATATATAATATATCATATGAATATCATATCACAAGTTGGCTAAAAGAGACGTCATTTTTGGGATCATATTCTAGCACTTAAAGCTACAACCGTAGTTAAGTTTAGGTGTAAGTTATCATACCCATTACTTCATAAGCTCTAAACTTAAGGATTAATGCAAATAATTTGTTTTTAAAATGAAGTTAAAGAAATTAAAAGGTTTTAAAATAGGTTGATTGTTTTGAAAAGGTTTTAGAATGTGTAGATTGTTTTGAAAAGGTTTTAAAATAGGTAGATTGTTTTGAAAAGGTTTTAAAATAGGTAGATTGTTTTGAAAAGGTTTTAGAATGTGTAGATTGTTTTGAAAAGGTTTTATAATATGTAGATTGTTTTGAAAAGGTTTTAGAATATGTAGATTGTTTTGCTGTTCCTCAACTAAACGTCTTCCGTTCGTTTTCCTGGCCAAGTGCCGATTGCAAGCATAGAAAACTAGCCCGATTCCGCACACAGCCCACATAACTGGCCAGTTAATGATCTCAAAATGATGAATATGTGCATCCAGGGATTATCCGGCCGTGTGTTTGGGTTCCTAATTGCCAGCTGGCTGCTCACTCAATTCTCGATTCCCGGCTCCCGGCTCCCGGCGGTTGGGCATATAGTTGTAGTTGTTGGCTAAGACTAAGTCCTGCCGTAACTTTGCCTCCGTGTACCGGGGAAACTGAAACTGTTTGTGGATTGCTTTGCGGGGTGCGGGGTGTGGGGTGCGGGGTTGTGTGTGTTGTGTGTGGCGGCAAGCCAGGGCAATTTGTATGCAGGCGCCATAAATTAGTTAGGCCCAGGGATATACAGACAAGGCCAGACGCTTCACGTGCGCCACTCATTTGTCTCGCGTCAGAGCAGGTCCACTCCTCCAGCTCCAGCTCCAGCTCCAGCACCAAGTCCTACTCCAGCTCCAGCTCCAGCTGCAAATCCTCCTCTCCAGCTCCAAAGCCCGATGCTCGTGCTGCCCCTTTTGCCTTGTGCGGGCGCAGGAAACTTTTTAATCTCCTACGATTATTCTCGCATTTGCCATTTGTTTACACAAACACATGGAGGAGAAGAGGGTTGAGCTGGAGCTGGAGGTGGAGGAGGAGGGAGCTGTGTCTATGTTTGAGCTTATCAAATAATGGCAACATTTGCTGCGATTCCCCAAGCAGCCCACCCACTCCCACTCGCAGTTCCACGTTCTAATCGCGGTTAATCTCAAAACAAACGTTTGCCAATTTATTTTCCACTTTAGCCGGCAACTTTCTTCCCGTGCCCATCAGTCCACCACCACCAATGCCACCACCACCACCACCTCCGCCACCACCACCATCAGCACCACCAACTTCCAGCTCGAACTAATGACTTAATTTATCTGCCACAGGGCTTTCAGCGGGCGCCAAATTAAGTTGATTGTTTCTGTTTGCCCGAAAAGCGTTCAACGCACGCCAAATGAACTTGGACTCCTCCTGGCCAGCCCGCGCCCGCATTTGCTGTTCGGGATCGAAAATTGGCCAGCTCCTTGCCACATTGGATTTACTTGCCTTGCCTTGGCTGGCTGGCTGGCCGAACTAAATGACAGGCTCGTCAGGGAAGCTATATATATGTATGTATATATATATAACTGGGAGTATGCCATGGGAATCGCCTTTCTCCACGGCAAGGAACTTTCTCCGAGGGTTGGCTTAATCGTTTTGCAATCTGTCGATGATTGCGTATAAATGTTATATCCAATTATGCCCTGTTGTTCGTTCCAGCCATCCCGTTTCTTTTGTTTTGCCCATAAACATGACAGATATTGGGAAATCTATCATTGTCATTATGCATCGATTGTTGGCGAGCATGGCGTACATGGGGCAGGGGCATGGGGCAGGGGCACGGGGCAGGAGCATGGGGCAGGAGCAAGGGGCAGGAGCATGGATGTGTCATTAGCATGGGGCAATTTGTTAAGCTGCCACGCCTCCGAGCAGCGAACTGTCGCTGCCACATGAAACATGCCGCTGATTGTTGTAATTAATCGAATTAACAGCAGGCCAGTTCCCCAGCCTCCAGTCTCCAGCCTTCAGCCTCCAGCCTCCAGCCTCCAGCTCCTTGCGCCATCCCGGGCTGCATTGTCCAGCGGGGCGAGCAGGGCGGACCCATCCCCGCCAGCTTCTGGCCTTTGTTTCGACTCGCTTTGAATGCACAAGCGACGCCTGCATGTGACAGTGATTAGACGGAGTCCTTGCCACCCCTGCTCCCTCGTCCCTCGTCCCTCCTCCTTCGTCCCTCGTCCTTCGCATGCAATGAGCCGTTATGTGCGAGTATAATCAGGCGTACAAGCACCCAACTCACATCCTTTGATTCGCTCGCCGTATACACACACATACATATATACACGTGTAGTACTATGGCACAAAGGGTATCGAAAGTTCGTAAGCCTCCCGCCGCTTGTCTTATCTGCGGCATTGTTTGCTGGCCATTGGCTACTTTGGCGGGCAGCAGGCGGAGTGAGGTCTCCTTTGAACTAGCTCCTGCAACTGATGTGGGTAATCCTGGCGGAAAGGTTAACCGTAACCCCCTTCGGCTATTTGGAAACCTCCCACTATTCACGCGTCTAACCAGAGACTGATTAACCGATTGCTTGCAACCCATCCTGCATCACCACTTGTTTAGAAAACAGTTGATGAAACTATGTATGTTTTCAATTATAATTATAAATTATGACAGATTCTGTCTCATTTGGAACTTGGTTAGCTTCAATGGCATATGAAGCACTAAGCACCACTTTCGGGCATTATGTTGTAATGGCAAGCATCCTTGCAACTTGTGGCACCCTTCTTCGTGCTCCGTGCTCCAATGTGTAGCATTTGGAAAGCAGAAACAGCTGGCCGGAGTCGCGTTCGCGAAGTAATCCATTAAAAATTGCTGCAGCCATTATCTACAACTCGTATCTGGCAAGTGTCCTGGCAGCCATCGAAATGGCAGGACTACGTGAGCAGTTGCGAGGATCCGTGGGCCTGGCGAATGTAGCGCCTTTATTGCCTGTGAAATTAGTATTTATGAGTGGAGCGGAAGTCGAGTCCTGGGAGGCAGGCAGGCCCCAGCCCCAGGAGCTGGGCAGGATATTAGAAATGATTAAGGCACCTGAAACATTTGCAATAAAATTGAATTATGACTTTTAATATTGGCAAAAAAAAAGAAAAGAAGCGATGAAAAAATACAACCCAACAAAACGAACTGAACTGAACTGAACTGAACTGAATGGAATGGAATGGAGAGACAAGGAGAAGGTAAAGGGCAGAGCCACCCCAGTGGAAATGTGAAAATTCGCAGGACTCGCGCCGTTCGATATGTTCCATTCCGAAAAGTGGCAAGGCGGTGGCATTACCAATTACCAATTTACTTTAATGGCCACGGCCAATGCCGCAGCACTTCTGCACCAGGACATTCCCAGCCGGGCCATGTGGCAATTAATTTGCATTTCCAAATTGCAAAATGGTCGCGTTCGCGGCCAAAGTGTATCCCAAAATCGAACAGATTGCAATAATTACAATGACTGGAGGCTGTTCAGCAAAACAGTTAGGGGAAAGGGGGGAAAAGGGGGAAAGGGTTAAGGAAAGGGTTGGCAATCAACTCCGGCGGCCATGCAGCCTGCATTCGTAATGAACCCGCGGCGGCGTCAAGGGGTTAAGGCACAAATTAATGAAAATAAATTGTTATTTGTGCCGGGCAACAACGCTTAAGTGTGCCAGTTTGCGTTTAGAGCTGCAAAAAAAAAAAAAAACAAAAAGAAGTCAAGTAAAATACTTACAAATTCTATGCCCGAATTTTAAATAAATCAAACCGCAAGCCGATTAAACACGAGGGTGCAGCGATGGATGGCAAGTAATTTCCATAATTAATTTCCTTGCGCTTCTCTCCACTTTCTCCCCCATTTCTCACCCATCATTATTAATCAATTTTTTCTTTTTTTTTTGTAGATGCGAAAGAACCAGGGAACAAGCAGGATGCACCACGAGCAACGGAGTGGGAAAAATATATAAATAAATCCTCGCCGCCTGTACTAGATCATTCCTTATCGAAGGACATCAGTGGGCTCTTCGAAGAGTAAAAAATCTTTTTTCCGCACTTTTGGGGGTCAGAGGGCGCCATTTGTTTTAACGCTCACTTGACGCGGCCGCAAAGAAATCAGGCTTTAATTAACCGCAATTATATGCGGAGTCGTGGCTGCCTCCTCGTCCCACCTCGCCCCACCTCGTCCCACCTCGTCCTTCCTCGTCCTGTTTATCCCAGTTTTCTTTTTTTTTTTTTGTTTTTGCTGTTGGAAGGGCAGGGCAGTCAATAAAGCAAATGACCGGCGGCGGCTAAAAAATCAAGTCAAATTACGTGCTTATGAACGGGAAAATGTCGAAATGATTTACCGTGCATAATCGCCACGGATCCCGCCCAAGGACCTCATCTTGAAGGCGGAATTAAGAGTAGGTAAGCGGAAAAAAAACGCTGGAAAAAAATTCAAATTTCATTTGGCCATTTGGTCTGGCGGGTTGGGCGGTTGGACGGTTGGACGGTTGGACGGTTGGGTGTTGCACCCTCTTTTTCGGTTGCTTTTCCGCTTTTCCGCTTTCCCTGCCTTCCTGCCGTTTGTTTGCCTGCTTGGCTGTCTGTTTGTTTGCTTGGTTTCATTGTTGTTTGTTTGTTTGTTTGTTTGTTTACTCAATAAAGCCCGCCCGCGCACACAACTTCTTGTCCTTTTTCCGCTTTCTTGCCGCTGGTTTTTATTCATTGATGTACATTTAATTTATTGCCATTTACAATCGCTGACCCCGTAATTTATTTGCCGCTTAGACGGAGGATCGCAGGATCCCGATGAGGCATCACTCTCGCAATTCGCTGGCAGCGCCTTGGTAAACAAATCCAAGAGCTTAAGTCCGCCCACCTCCCAGTTTCCACCTACCACTTTCCACCTCCCACTTTCCACCTCCAGCTTTTGCTCCTTAATATTGGCATGATTAATGTGTCTATGCAGCTGTACATGTCCTTTACTCCTGCCGCTGTCATCAGGTGCATTTAATTGCGCGAATCGCGAGGCGCCCACTACTGCAAAACGCGAACGCGAACGCGACTCCACTAATTGGCCCTAACACATGGCCATAAATTCATAAATTTTAAGTTGAATTGTCTCAGGCGGTCTCATTAATGCGACTTGGGCTCATTACAATAATTATGGCTAATTTATGAGCTCATTAATTAAGGCATGTGCGAGTGTGTGGGTGTGCGAGTGTGCGAGTGTGTGCGATTTAAAGGGTGCCAAATGACCGCAATGGCTGGAAGGATATGCAGTCCTGCCAGTCGAGATCCCAGCTGGAAATGGGGGATAGTTTCGGTCGGGCTGCTCAAGTGCTATCTCTATGCGCACACAAATGGCCATGGACATGGCAGTCAGACACATGCATAACCAAGTCATTATTAGGTTAATTTCCGGTTAACTTAATGCCAACTTTCCGACTCCATCAGTATTTATCAAAATATGGAAATCACACTCACAAACACACACACACACACACAGAGGACGAGGGCATCGAAAGGAGCGCTTAATTAGCCCGGGCGTGTGAATTGTTTAACATTTTTGGGACCACACGGCGTATACGGAACGTTGATGCTTTTTATGATTTTCACACTTTGCCGGGCGGGCGTACGAAATTTAATTACCAGACGATGTCGGCCCAAAAATGGGAAGTGCTTCATTTTGGCTCACTTTGGTTTTGGGCTGGCCTGGCTTGGTTCGGTTTGGCTTGGTTTGGCTTGGTTTGGCTTTGTGCCGGCTCTCGAGCACTTGGCGTGCAAATTACGCATGTAAGAGCCCGGTTCCCAGCCACTTGATTGGCGCTTTCAAGGGTCACCACTCGTTCTCGCCTCGTTTCGGCACTTGAAGTTCCTGATGCTGTGCTCCTTCTCCACACCCATACCCATTCCCATTCCCTCCTCCTCATCGTCCTCCTCATCATCATCATCATCGTTATCGTCCTGCAGCCTGCCACTGAATTACCCCCTGAAATTCCAACTGACTTTCTGGGTACGCAGAACCCACATTACCTTTTTCCGGGTCTCATCATCCTGTCAGTTGCAATGCGATGATTGTACGAGTAGATGTATATGTATATGTATATGTATATGTATATGAATATGTATATATGTATATACACGTGTATATGTGGTGGCCATAATGCGCATAGGAATACGAATAATATTCATACGCGGCTGCCACATTTGCGGCCGTCACATTAACAAAACTCATTACGGACCCACCAACAAGCAACACCAACACCAACACAACCAACAACCAGCACCAACACCAATACCAATACCAACACCAACAACAACACCAATACCAACACCAACACCAACAACCAACACCAGCAATCCACCAATGTGGTTGGGTGGTGCGCGGAAATCAGGGGCTGCGGTTTTTACACCTTTCTGCGCCTTTGTCAACATTTTAATGACAGCAATTCAAACATGGCCCGAATCTTGCCGTGCTGCTGATTGTGCCCGTGATACCTGGCCATTGTCTGGCTGGTGGTGTCAATGGTGCTGCTGGAACTGGTGGCACTGCTGGAACTGGCGGTGCTCCTCCTGCCCCAACTGGCAGCAAAACGCTGCGCGTTGTAATGTGTTTGCAGTTTGCGCCAGATAAGTGGCATATTTAATTCCTGACCCAAACTCAGCTTTTTATTGCTGCACATTCATCTCTTATCTTTTTATGTTGCAAGTTTGTGTACGTACCAATGGGAAAATATCTCCGGTGCGGCAAGCACAATGGCAAGGACCTTTTCTTCGAGCACACTCCAGCCCACACACATACCCTTTACAGAGTATCCCATTGCCTTTTCAGCCAATTTACATTTTATGTATATATATATATATTTGTTAAGTGAAGAATCTGTACATTATAATATTGTAACTTAACATCACAGGGTGGAAAAATATTCTTAAGCACTATATCAAACACTATATCAAAATAAGTGAAGTAGAACCAATTTAAGTGAACTTAAACATTTTGGCAAGTGCCAAAATTTACTTGTTACTTTTCACAGCATTTTATTTTTATTTTTTTATTTGAAGAGTTGACTTAAGCTTGAAAGTTTAAGTGAACAGCATACTTTGTGGCATAGTTGTTAGTTTCTTTTAAGAATCTAGTGCTAGCTATATTAGCTCAGCCTGATCTAATAAGTCACGAATTATAGAAAGACCTGTCTAGATATGAGAACTAAGATACCTCTTGAGACCTTCAGCTAGATATATGTGGATGTACGTACTCCGGAAACCGATCTTAGGTGAAGGAAATAGCCAGAAACCGGAAGCCCGCACACGTACGAGGTCCTGGAAAGCCGGTGAGTTTGTCGTTTAATTTAATTTCATATGCGTCACATTAGAAAAGCAGTTGCTTGACAACTCCAGGGGACTATCGCTGACAGGCACCCCCCCTGCCTTTCCATATCCTTGCCGCACATCCTTGCCCCACATCCTTGCCGCACTTCCTTGCCCCACATCCTTGCCCACATATGTAGGATATCCTTGCCGTTTGCTCGGTCGGTGACAACTTCATATGCGACAGCCGTGTCTGTGTGCGATGTCAAAAGGGGAATTTAAATAATGACAAACGATGCAGTCCAAGATGAGCCGCAAAGGCGGAAAAATGGAAAAATGGGAAAATGGGGAAAATGGGTAGAAAATGGAAAACTTGCAGAGCATGGATGAGCTGCGAAGAAAACGGTGGCCAGCCAAACCGCAGGCGAGGAGATAAAAAACCGAGCCAGTCGCAGCCGGGGCTGTTGAAAATTCTAATGTTGCCACATTTGCATGCGTGAGCAGATCACGTAGCACGTGGCAGATTGCACTGGGCTTGAGGGACAGAGGCCAGGGGCAAGATATTCAGTTGCCACTGCCACTGCCACTGCCGTTTGCCGTTTGCCTTTTGTTATTTTTCATATTATTGCGATTTAGTTTGCCGCTCATGTTTGTCTATTTTTTTCCCAGTTCCGGCTCTCCAATTTTCGGAATTCCCTTTTGATTTATGGGCAAAAGAGCACAGCCCCATCTCCATCTCCATCTCCATCTCCATCGCATCCCATCCACTCACTTAGTTTTTAATAGAAAAGTAAAAGCAAAATGAAATTTATGACGGAAGTGATAAGGATACGCACACCGAAGGACGAAAGGCAGGACACACACGTACGCAGGCATATCAAGCATATCTCTTGACTGCCGCAAAGCTGGAAAAACTTTTGCACGAAAATTCTATTTGCAGTTTCCGCTTCGTTTTCCCTCGCTCCAGCCTGCCTTTGTTTTGTGTGGCCATTTGCAATGCGGCTATTTGCTATTTTCGAAGCAATTTGAAGTATGCTTTTTTTATTTCATTTTCTTATTTCATTTTTTTCGGGCCAGCGGAAACGGAAGCGACCATTGTTGGACATGGACAAACACCAACACCAACACAAACACCAACACCAACACCAACACTAGCACGGAAACAGAAACAGAAACAGAAACTGAAACAGAAATTGAAGCCGAAGAGCACAAAGCCATCCCAAAACGGGGAACAGGATTAATGCTAACAACAAATATAACTTTATTAAAAAATAAATGAAATTTGTTTGTTTGCCCCGCCCCGCCCCGCACCGCACCGCCCCGCCCATTTGCTGGTATCAAAAGGATTTGGCATTGGGCCGCAAAACAAAAGCCGAACTATGTGAGGAATGCCGAGAAGCTGCAGCACACAAGGCCTACCAGGCAGGACATGGCCGAGCAGCCAGGACAGGGCAGGACTTTTGGAAATGGCAGGACCTTCGGACATGGCAGGACCTTCCGAGCTCCGGATAGTTGAAATTGTTGCTCCTTAAACCGGAGGATGCCCGCTGGCTGCCCCACTCGAGCCTGACATCGAGCCTGACCCAAAAGAAGCCGACGCCCGAAGTACTCCACACTCACACACACTCACACACACTCACACACACTCACACACACTCACACACACACACACACACACTCACACCCACACACACTCGCATTCCGGCGAGATAAACCGACGCAGGACACAATCGGAAGCGGAAATGGCAAGCCGAGGATGGACACAATCTCGGACCGTGCCAGCCGGAGCTGCAGGATTGGCCCAAAAGGCGTAAGCGGAATTAATTGAATTGAATAATTACACGGAGCCGGCAAAAGGTTAGGAAACTGAAGCTGGGTCTTGTTAGCCTGGTCAGCATCAATATTGCCCACCTCGACGTTTGAACACTCTTCAGTGCTCATGAAGTGTTTAATAATGGAAAAATTATACAAATTATATATATTACTTTATAAGCTTTAGTGTCAAAACCAAATTTAAGGCAAAATAAAGCACAATTATTAAATAAATAAATAATGATATCAAAAATTCCATCTTTGAAATCCTTTTTTATGGATATACGTTTGGTTTTACATAACTTTTGAAAAGGTATACTTAAGAAATGTGTAAGTATTTTGTAAAATATGAAAAATACCACTCTTAAATATGAGGAAACCTATTCTTGTGAAACATACACGGTGTGTTCCAAAAAGAACCGAACTTTATATTTAAGTCATACAACATACAGCGCCATCTATTGAAATCTATTGAACATATATATATATCATATATCCATATTTCTCTTAATTTAAGCACTGCATTAGCTAAGAATGGAGGGGACAACCCTAAACATCAACCCAAGTACTATTATTATTGTTATTATTATGGCTAAATTGTGAAAAGTTCTGGGATTGTGAAAAGTTAGGGCATTTCGTGGCGTCCTTCGCTCTGCGCCATCTTCGTCTGTTGTTGTTGTTGTTGTGTTAAATGGGTAATTTGTTGTGTGCATGTTGTTGTTAGTTACAGCTGCCACAAAATGTGTCCGCGCCCCATCGGAGTGTGGGCGGGGCGCAAAGGGTTGCGGCAACTGTCCACCTAGGCTGTCAAGGACATTTGTCATAATTTACTTACACGCACATACGCACGCACATGTGTGTGTGTGTGTGTGGACCATGGACGAAATGCATGTGTGTGTGTGTGTGTGTGATATGTGTGATTTGTGTGCATTGGCTTAAGCGTCGTCCTTGGTTATTAGTCGAAACACCTGTGGCACCTGATGGACACCCGGAATTGTCACTGCCACTCGCAATGCAATGCATTAATTAAGCCCTCCTGCTGTACTCGGCATCAATGGCCATTCAAGTGCGTGTCCTTTGGCATCCTTTCGATTGGCCAACACTGCAGCTGGCTAGATGGGAAGACAACCCTTTTTAGCTAATTACACTGCCAATGTCGCACTCAAATCTCTGGCCGATCGCAATAAAAATAATAATGTATACAAATGCCAGCCAGAGGTGTTCCCTCACTGCTCGCCCGACTGACATTTCCAGGCCCATTTATGCTGAACTCTTATTAATTCGATTTTTATCGTGCCCCTGGGAGCCATTGTGCGGCATTTCACGAATCTCGCCGGCATCTCGCCCTGCATATTTCCGTCAGGATGAAGCCTTTATCCTGCCTCAAGCCTCGTGCCTCCTGCCGCCTGCCGCCTGCCTCCTGCCTCCTCCCTCCTGCCTCCTGCCTCCTACCTCCTGCCCCCTGCCTCCTGCTCCCTGCCTCCTGCCACCTGCCTCATGCCGCCTGGCTCACCTAAGCGCGTAAATCTCGTGCGTCTTTATTTCTTCATTAATTTAAGCGGCTCCGCTCTTGAGCGCCGAGATTGCCGTCGGCTGATTATTCCCACTTTGCATGCCCTGCAATCGCGGGGTATATCAGCTACGCCGCGGAGAGGGCGCCAATATCCAGGGCGAAAGGGTATGGCCGGTGCGTCGCGCTGTTGAGCGCCCAAGGGTTGCGGGGTAACCCCTTTCAGCTGTGGCAATTTAGACAGTCGTCCTGCCAGGAGCTCTGAGCCTTGGAAATCTAATTAAAACAACAACCACCGCATTTTTGTCTTTGCTGCGCGGCATCTAAAGCTTTATAAATGTTTTGATTGCATTAAAGCGCTGCCAAGCGAGACAAGCTCAATGGGCGATGGAGTGGGTCTATCACTTGGAATGGGACTGGGATTGGGAATGGTAATGGGTATGGGTATGGGAAGGGGTATGGGAAGGGGTATGTGTTAGGCAGGAGCGAGTCTTGTGCTGTTTTTAATTGTTGGAAATCAGATAAGCCATAAATTCGATAGGGGCATCAAGTTCGGTTCATTGCATGTCCTTGAGCAGGATGGCTCTCAGTGGTCCCAGTGGGTGGCACTCGGTCGCCGTCCAAGTCGGATGCAGAGCCCATCGCCCTCAACAAGTTCATGAAAATGCCGTGTGTGCGTGTCTGTTTCGGTGCCTTAGTCCATTATTTCAGCTCGATTAAATCGTCTTACGGCTCAACGAGCTTTGTCTTAATATTATGTAGATGTCTAGATAGCCCATCCAGTCTCCAGACTTTGGTCTACGTCTACAGTCGGCTGGCTCCAGTCCATTGCGCCATAATCCGAGCAGATCATAAGCACATCCTTATGCAAATCCAAGGATGTGTGCGTGTGTGTGCGTGTGTGTGCGTGTGTGTGCGGTGTGTGCCGTGTGTGCCGTGTGTGATGCTGCTTGATAAACAAAAAGTAATTTACTACCGATGGCCAAAAGGACCTTGGGCAGAAGCCAGGCACCTGGCAGCGTCTTTCGAGCAACGTGTTGCGCCTTGCGAGGAGCAGCAAAGGACCAAGGCACCAACCATCCCCCAACCCCACGGCTTCGCCCACTTGTAGGCCTGCTGTCTGCGCCAGAAGCAATCCAGCCAGGATGCCCCGGACCGAAGACGAAGATGACGAGGCCCGGAGCCCCAGAATGTCCTGGAGCCTGGCTCATCGTCGCCGTCACACATGTCGCCAAAGTGACAAACACTCCGCACCACTCCTCTCCACTCCACTCCACTCGATTCAACTTTACTCCTTTGGCTTATCCTGCTGAGTGATGTGTTTATTTGCTTGATTCCTTTGTGTGCCACATGCAGGGGAGTACAAGATTTGAGCAAACAAAACTTGCCAACTGACTTTCGTCCTTGCGTCCTTGCGTCCTTTCGTCCTTTCGTCCTTTTGTCCTTTTGTGCTTTTGTACTTTGTGTTCCCCCATTCTGGATACATAGCGATTTGAAAATTCCCCTATTTCGCAAATAAAAATGCAACTTGTATAGTTTCCTGCCCTTTTTCTCGCTCGCTCTCTTTCTCTCTGTCTCCCTCTCTCTCTTTCTCTCGCTCGCTCTCTCTCTCTTTCTCTTTTTGTCTCGCTCTCCCTCTATTCGCACCTCTCGCTCCTGCGCTATGTGCCTCTCGCTCTGGCCGTGGCTCCTCCCATTTGCGGAGGGATTTTAAATGTGCGTGGGCGTGGCCAGCTGGAGGTGCCGCCCCATAAACCCTGGGTATCGAATGACAGTTGCCTATGCATATACATAGATCCACCCATACACATGTATATGTACATGTATATGTACACTATGTACACGCAGCCTCTGCATCTATTACATGGACATGGAGTCCTGGTTCATTGCTCCCTATGTCGCTAATATCAGCGTTTTGTTGCAAAAACACATTCTGTTCACTTCTATTTTTTTCAAGCTGCACTTTTTCACAGCCAAAGGGTATAATAAAGTCGGACCTTAAAGTAGAAACTCCACAAACGTGTATTTAACTCACTTGTTACTTGTTTTCCTTCAATTTATTAACTTAAACCGTAGACAAACATTTATTTTGTCAAGTTCATCAAAAAATATACACACAATATATTATAATTGACAATTTTCTAGAATATTATTGTTTTTTTTATTGTTATTGCTTTTCATGGCACATTTCAAAGAGATTTTGCCAAAGATCATTAAAAAGCGAGGCACAACAAATCAAGAATATAATATACAAGAAACTAGATCAGCTAAATCATAATGTATCCGGTACCATGCAATTGGCCAACTCGCAAACTGGAGTTGGATGGATCGGATTTCGTCCTTGTGCCAATCTTTTGAAGATGCCGGCCCGGCAGCGTGGCCTCTTAATGCATTTTCCGGCTGTGGAAAAGCAATCGAAGTAACTCAATTAAAGACAAAGGCCTTGGCACCGCCCCCCCCCCCCCCCCCCGCTCCCTGCTCATGGCAATCTGTAGCCCAATCCTGTCGTGCAATTGCCCTTGCCAGTGCCCCACACCAAGTCCATTTGGTAATTGCATTCAATTTGGCATTCGTCATTGCGAAGTCAGCTCGTTGACTGTTTAACTTGTTAATTCCGTTGTTGTTCTTGGCAGCGTCTCAGGGGCAAGGACACGGATCTGGAGATGGAGTTCCAGATGGAGCAGTCGAAGCAGCTGGAGCAGTTGAAGCAATTGAAGCAATTGAAGCAATTGGAGCAGTTGGAGCAGTTGGGGGCAGCCCGCCTAATGAGTGGGTAAACAGAATTTTGTGGATTTTTCGGCAACTCGGCGAACAACAATGAGTGGAAAATCCTTTGTCTGGCCGGTTCCTCTGCCAGTTCATTTATAATTAAGTTGTCTAATTCATTTCGGCCTTTGTTTATGCCAGTTTTCTTTATTTATCCCGGTTTTTTGTTTCTGTCGTTTCTTGGCACTTGTGTTGCCGCTTTGTTGTTATTTTGATTACCACAAAATCCACTCGCGAGCGCAAACAGAAAAACAAACGATTTTTAATGATTCTTATGGCATTCGAGTGGCTTTTCATGCGCACTTCAGCCTCGCCAGGATTCGAGTTCCCTCGAGTGCCCCATCTCCAGTTTACCTCCCCCCCCCACCAAATTCCCGATTCCTGGTTCACCTCCACCTCCACCACCATCTCCATCTCCACCACCATCTCCATCTCCACGTCCGGCAGGAAACGGAAATGGAAATGGAAACGGCAACGCCATCAACTTAATTTTATTCATGCGCACATTTCGCAAGTCAAAAGAATTTCCCAGCCGAGATAAAACAAAGGAATCGACCATAAATGCGAGGGGAGGTCATAACACCTGATTTTGGGCACTCCCTCTGCATTTCCTCCCATGAGGAATAATAAATATACACGTATTTCCCACCCAAAGGACAGTCATTGCACTTTCATTGGGTTTCCGTTTGCTCACTTCATAAATTCTCCATATCACGAACACACGATATGGTTCAAATCATATTGAGCCGTACACAATACTTGATATTTTTGTTTTTTTGCAAAAATAATAGAAATAACGTAATTCTCTAAAAATCTGCATTCAAATTTAGAAATTTATTTTTTTACATTTTTTTGTAAGTTTTGATGTAGACATTCAAAAAACTTGAGAAATGTCCCAAGCCATAAGTTCTAAACTCCATAACTCAACTTATCTCAATCGGATTTTGAAGTGGCATACCTCTAAATGTTTCTGGCGCAATTCTCTAAAAATCTGCATTCAAATTTGAAAATTTTTTTTTTTCAAATTTTTTTGTCATTTTTTTGATGTTATGATGATGAAATTCAAAAAACTTGAGAAATGTCCCAGGACTGAAGTTCTAAACTCCATAACTCAACTTATCTTAATCGGATTTTGAAGTGACATACCTTTAAATGTTTCTGGCACAATTCTCTAAAAATCTGCATTCAAATTTAGAAATTTATTTTTTTTTAATATTTTTGTCATATTTTTGATGTTATGATGTAGAAACACAAGCAAATTAAGAAAGGTCCCAAAACTGAAGTTCTAAGCTCCATAACTCAACTTATCTTAATCGGATTTTGAAGTGGCATACCTCTAAATGTTTCTGGCGCAATTCTCTAAAAATCTGCATTCAAATTTGAAAATTTTTTTTTTTCAAATTTTTTTGTCATTTTTTTCATGTTTGATGTAGACATTCAAAAAACTTGAGAAATGTCCCAAGCCATAAGTTCTAAACTCCATAACTCAACTTATCTCAATCGGATTTTGAAGTGGCATACCTCTAAATGTTTCTGGCGCAATTCTCTAAAAATCTGCATTCAAATTTGAAAATTTTTTTTTTTCAAATTTTTTTGTCATTTTTTTGATGTTATGATGATGAAATTCAAAAAACTTGAGAAATGTCCCAGGACTGAAGTTCTAAACTCCATAACTCAACTTATCTTAATCGGATTTTGAAGTGGCATACCTTTAAATGTTTCTGGCGCAATTCTCTAAAAATCTGCATTCAAATTTAGAAATTTATTTTTTTTTAATATTTTTGTCATATTTTTGATGTTATGATGTAGAAACACAAGCAAATTAAGAAAGGTCCCAAAACTGAAGTTCTAAGCTCCATAACTCAACTTATCTTAATCGGATTTTGAAGTGGCATACCTCTAAATGTTCCTGGCGCAATTCTCTAAAAATCTGCATTCAAATTTGAAAATTTTTTTTTTTCAAATTTTTTTGTCATTTTTTTCATGTTTGATGTAGACATTCAAAAAACTTGAGAAATGTCCCAAGCCATAAGTCTAAACTCCATAACTCAACTTATCTCAATCGGATTTTGAAGTGGCATATCTCTAGATGTTTCTGGCGCAATTCTCTAAAAATCTGCATTCAAATTTGAAAATTTTTTTTTTCAAATTTTTTTGTCATTTTTTTGATGTTATGATGATGAAATTCAAAAAACTTGAGAAATGTCCCAAGGCTGAAGTTCTAAACTCCATAAGTCAACTTATCTTAATCGGATTTTGAAGTGGCATGCCTCTAAATGTTTCTGGCGCAATTCTCTAAAAATCTGCATTCAAATTTGAAAATTTATTTTTTTCCAACTTTTTTGTCATTTTTTTGATGTTATGATGTAGCAATTCAAAAAACTTGAGAAATGTCGCAAGACTGAAGTTCTAAACTGCATAACTCAACTTATCTTAATCGGATTTTGAAGTGGCATACCTCTAAATGTTTCTGGTGCAATTCTCTAAAAATCTGCATTCAAATTTAAAAATTTATTTTTTTCCAACTTTTTTGTCATTTTTTTGATGTTATGATGATGAAATTCAAAAAAATTAAGAAAGGTCCCAAAGCTGAAGTTCTAAACTGCATAACTCAACTTACCTTAATCGGATTTTGAAGTGGCATACCTCTAAATGTTTCTGGCGCAATTTTCTAAAAATCTGCATTCAAATTTAAAAATTTATTTTTTTCCAACTTTTTTGTCATTTTTTTTGATGTTAAGATGATGAAATTCAAAAAAATTAAGAAAGGTCCCAAAGCTGAAGTTCTAAATTCCATAACTCAACTTACCTTATTCGGATTTTGAAGTGGCATGCCTCTAAATGTTTCTGGCGCAATTCTCTAAAAATCTGCATTCAAATTAAAAAATTTTTTTTTTACTGTTTTTGTTGTACGAATTCAAAAAAACTCAAAAAATGTCCATAGCTGAACTCGGATTTTGAAGTGGCAAAATATATTTGTTGCTATGTAAAATTTCAATCAGAACTCTTGATTTTCAAACATTAAAATACTGTTTAAAGTTTTTGCCTTTCATATTGAAGATATATGATATGTATTTAGGCAATTTTTTGCAACTTAGAGGTATTTGGCCGGGGCTTCCACACCGTACTTTCAATTTGTGGCAAAGCAATGGGATTGGGGGAAATGTGTCGCCTAATTTGCCATTAGCGGCTATAAAGTCGAATTATGAAGTCTATCTTTCTGTTTTAAGGTCTTTTATCTCCTCCAGGAGACTAGGAAGCCAGGACGTCAGGAGAAGCCCATCTCCCCCAGCTGCTCCTTCTAATTCGCTTAATATGGCCAAATGGCACGTGGGATGCGTTGGCGTGTCGAACTGGATTTCTTTTCCTGTGCCGCCGCTTATCCTCCGGGCTCATAATAGCTTTTCATTATTGTTATTATGCCGCTCCACTCGTAAAAATCTCCGTTACAACATTAACAAATGCATAAACAAAGCGCGGGGAAGGACTCGGGATTCGGGATGCGGAATGGCGGGATGGCGGAATATTCAAATGAAGTCGCGCGATAAGCCGCTCCAAATCGGCGAGGAAACAAAAAGAAAAGTTGAACAAAAAAGCGTGGAGGAGAGCGTCCTTGCTGAGGAATTTCCTTGGGTCCTTGGCCGGCGAAGTGCGTGTCCTGGGCCGCCTCTGGCCATGCCTGCCATACCCAAAGCCATACCCATACCCATTCCCATACCCTGCAATCTCCCCAGCGAGTCCTTTGTAATGGGGTGTGATTTGTTCACTTTTCCCTCCTTTTGGCCGCGCAAAAAATATTTTCCTTTTCGCCAGCGTGTCTTTTTCTTTCACTTTTTCAGCGCCCCCAAACTCGTACTAAGCCATAAAATTCCATTTTACAAACTGTGAATCCTTCTTGATCACTTTAAGTGGTTCGCCAGAGAAGCGGGGACTTTCTTTCTTAGCCCCACGTCCGCGTCCTCGTTTTCGTCCTCGTCCTCGTCCTCGTCCTCTTCGTCGTCCTTGTTGTCCTGCCCCCGGATGGCAACCTCGTTGACGGCAATCATTGCAAGATACTTAAGCGGATTTGCATCTTTGTTTGCCGTGGCCCCCCATTCCCCATTCCCCATCCCGCATCACCCATCCCCCATCTGCTCCAGCCATTTTGCCTTGTTTGTTGTCATTGTCGCGGAATTTTTCGGTTGTGTCCCTGGCCAGGAACGTCTTCATCAAATCAGAGGGAGTCCTGTTTTGGGAAGTTCTGCGCCTGTCATTTTTATGCGAGTTCTTCAAAACTTTTTGTCCTGCCCATTCAAGTGGCTCAAATGGCGTTTACTTAACGTTCTGTCATCCTGCTCCCCTGGTTATTAGGTTAAGTGCCTGGTCCTGCGCCCATCCTATCCTCCTTGTCTGCGGCAGTGTCTTTTGTCAGTCCACTGGACTGCTCATGGACAGTCCTGGACATTTCGTGGGCAAGAAATACATTCGTCATCGCAAGAATCCTTTGGCGGACTCTTCAGTCGCGGCTAGTGCATTAGCCTAATGGTTTTTCTCACCAAGAAAAACTGGCTAACTAACCATCCACATCCACATCCACATCCCCATCCACATCAACATCCGCATCCCCATCCCTATCCACATCGTCATAATCTTACGCAGCACATTTCATAATTCCCGCGCCATGATTATGACTTGAGCTGGGAGTTCTTCTTGGCGAAAGTTTGCAGCTCCTGCTGCTGATGCAGTGGCTCCCCAGATGGCGATGGCGTAGTTAAGTAGCTCCACGGTGGGTAAGTGTGAACTTTGTTGGCTGCCAGCTGGGAGCAGTTCATAAAAATGCGAGAAAAGTTACAGGCAGACCGAACTGGCGGTCTGGTGCATTGCATCCTGCAATCGTTTGGTTGTACATTGTGCACGATATACATACGAGTATATCCTTTATCTGAATGCATTCACAACGAATCGCTGCCAAATCGAAACTAATGAAGTGAAAACGGCACTAAAATGTCTTAATATGTTTTCTGGGCACAAGCACGGCACGGGCACAAAAGGGGGGAATCAACCTGCAAAATGGCCAAGGATACCAGGCTGGCACATAATATCCCTGTTGATTTCTTTTCAGGCGATTTACTGCCTACACACGTTGGCTTTGTGCTTGTGCGTTGCTTATCTCCGTTCGGGGATCGAAACCAGGAGCAGGAGCAGCAGCAGGAGCAGGAGCAGCAGTAGGATGAGGATGAGGAGGACCAGGAGCAGAAGCAGAAGCATTAGCAGCCCCATACCCAGTTCCAAACTCAGACCCTTGCCAGATCGATAAATTTTCCATTAAAGTTATTTTTAAATGCCGCAGCAAAACAACAAGACAACAACTCGGCAACAATATACCAGGGGAAAAGGACTGGAGGGCAGGACGTGTGCCAGCCTGTGCCAGGATAATGCACTCGTTATGCCCGATAAAGTTATAAACTCGCATGTGTGTGTGTGTGTGTGTGTGTGCGGTGCGAGGGTGGGAATGGGAATTGATTTAGTGCCTGCCAAATTAAAACACATGCAAAAATATACACACACGCTGCTGAGGCGCAGTGTGCTCGGTTAAAGCCCGGCTTGAAGTCCTGCCGCCAGCAAGGACATGGCATCCAAGCAGCCAAACAGCCAACCACCCACACGATTGCGGCTGCCGAATTCCTTTGGCTTGGACAAGGAGATTGGAGCTATCTGATTGAGTGCGAACAGCCAATGGCCCCCGAAATATCCTTGTGCTGTGTGCTGTGTGCTGTGTGCTGGTGATGATCTAAAACGGAAATCCTGTGGGCAGATAACTGTCATGCATTAGGGCTGACTGCCTGCCAACCCCCATTGCGTTGGCATTGCTTCTTTTTTTTACCGTCCGCCTGCTTTCGGTTTTGTCGGTTATTGAATTAGCCCAATAAACCAGAAAAACAAGACGAACGCACTGGAATGGCACATGTGGAATGGCAAGCACATAGTCACAGCTCCATGTTGCCCATATCCTGCACATCCCTGCACATCCTACACGAAAGCGCCCAAAGTGGGGCGTCCAAATAACAGAGGAGAAACCCGTTTCGGCACTCGTATTTCAGTGTCCACAAGGCTGCCTGGCAACTCATTAGAGCGTTTTGCCTCTCCACCTCCTGGAAAAGGCCCTAATAGTCCACCACCCAGCAGCCACCTCACATAATTGGAACACCCTCCTGTGGAGGCGTGGATGGTTGCGCTTGTGTCATCGCTTGTTTACCATTCACCATCACTCCATTCACCATTCCTCATCACTTCATCACGTACCCCGATTTTCACCTGTGCGCCACTTTGTTTGTTAGATCAAAGCACAGTACTAGGGTTTCCATTGTCAGCCAGTCAGCCAGTCAGCCAGGCAGCCAGTCGGCCAGGAGGAGATGGGGATCTGGGAGCATAATTACATGGATGAGCAAGGGAGCCTGGGAAATAGGAACTCAAACGGAATAGAAACTTTCTGTGTTTTTTCACTTGTATGGTAATCACAAAAGAGGGAGGAAAACTGAAAATAAGCCAAGTTAATTGGAGGTGTCTTCACATACAATTATCCATTTTCCAAATATACCGAAATTTCATTTCATTTGCCATCGAGTTTATGGTATCTGTAAGTCGTCCTGTTGATATATATGTGAAAAGTGCAACAAGTGCTCCTGCTGCAGGACAACCGGAAACCGAACTTCATCCGTGCGTAGCGGAAGCAATTTTTATTTTGCCAGACAATTTGCTTATTTTTCTTTTCGGACTTCCGCCCAGCTGCCTGCGCCTGGGAAAATATTTCCGGTTTCTGACTTCTTTTCACCAGCTCCTTCTGCATACTTAAGGCACAAACACACCGAAAAGAGGCGGAAATGGAAATCACAGCGAATAGCGACAGCCTTCCTTACCCGATTCAGGTAGGGTATACAACAACTCCATTCATAAGTAATCGCGCACGGGGAATACTTCGAATTGTAGCCAGTGAAAGTCATTTAACAATAATAGCCTGCATATGAAATGCCCATGCAAATGTCAACGGAAAAGTGGGCGGTAGGCGTTGAAGCGCCCGCTTTTCCAACCAGTTTCCCAACCAGTTTTACAACCCGTTTTCCAACCCGTTTTGCAACCAGTTTTCCGCGGACGACGTTGCAGGTCGAGTCGCATAAATTGCAAATGGCCAAATACCGTTAAATGGGCGCCGGCCACAACGCTTGCAACAGAGGATGCTCCACGAGGATGCCCATACATACCCATGCATAATCCCGACCAGATAATCCCGACCAGGCGAACAGAGCTCCTGCACACGGAACTTGGGTTGGGGTTTCAACTGGGGTTAGCCATCAATGAGCAAACTGGAGGCGGAAATCTTTGGAGACCAGCTTGGATCATCGGTTGGGCTTCTGGAGCGAGATCCTCCGCAGGGTATCTCACCAGGGTATCCCTCGATTCGCATCCCTTTCCCAGCCAACGGATACCCGGTGGCTACCCGGTTGTCCCTGCTTTTTTTCTCTTTCTTTTTATTTACGACGGCGGCGTCTACTTTTATTGCCTCCCAGGCTTTCCTGCTCCCAACTCCCTGCTCCCAGCTCCCTGCTCCCAGCTCCCAGCTCCCTGTCCAGCAACTGACCACTGTCACACATGGCCGGAAATCGGCTGCGACACACTGCATGTGGCCAAACATTTGCATAAACTGCCAGCCAAGAGCTGCCCATTCCCCATTGTCCTTCGCCCATTGCCCATTGCCCATTGCCCATGGCGCGATTTTCGATTTTCGATTTTCGATTTTTCCCACTGATTTTGGCCATTTTTCAGTGTCCGCCGCTGGGTTTGCGCCTGTTTTTCATCCTGTCCCTCGGTACTTTTTTCTGCACGAGTACGTTGCTCGCACATAGCTGCCTTTTCTGGCCGGGCATGTTGTTTATGTGTTTATAGATTAATCGCTTTTTGGTTAAATGACTGCGATAGTCGACGGCGGGAAAGGGCCGGGAAAGGGCTGCCCATTTAAAGCATGCTTCAAATTTTGTTGCAAATTGCTGGGAGGACGCACTTGCTCGCATTTCCATACCCATGCTCACCACACACACACACACACACATGGTGGGAATTACTTTGCCCATAAGCTGCATACTAATTTGGGACGGCTCGTTGTGGGCACCGAAATGGGCACGTTAGTAGCTCGTCTAAGCCAAGTGGCCAGGTCATTTCAAGCAAATCTTGGCCACAGGCCAACCCCAATTATTTGCCCCACACAAAATGCCATGTACAATAAAAAATTAATCACAAAACCGATGCCGAAGCTCATTACTACTGTCTGGATGTGGATGTGGATGTGGATGTGGATGTGGGAGCAAGGCTGGCTAATGTGCTAATGTGCAATTTCGAAAGGTGCTTACGTTGTCAAGTAGTGTGAAGATGGACCCATTCCCACTCTGGCCATCTCAATTGGCCATCTTTCCATCCGGACATCCTTCCATTCCCCCATTCCCCCATGCCCCCATTCCCCCCATTCCTCCCGCCGCATGAATCACACAAGGAGTGGAGACAGCGGGAGACAGCATATGGCGGGGATCGCAGCCTCCTCGAGACGCACAGCTCCAAGGACGCCCGCTGGGAGTCACTTGCTCGGCGAGGAAGGAACTGCAATTAATTCCCCAGCTTAGAATGAAATCTAATTGCTCGTTAGCGCACAGCCAGCAGTCCGATGTCCCTTTTCTTTTTTTTGTTTTTATATTTCGTTAACTGCTGATTACAGCAGTTGTGTGCGCGCCGGCACAGTTGTTGCTTTCCCGGGATCCTTTGGGGCATCTCGAAAAGGAGCCGGCGCTGCTGGCGTCCAAGATCTCTATCTTGGAGTGTAAGTTTTATTTTCGTAATTCTTGTTGTTCTTTTCGTGGCCCCTTGGCCTTCGTCCTGCCGGAATGTTTCCCAGCTGGTTCATAAAAAGAAATTAACGGCTCCATTCGCCCGCCCCCTGCTCCACCTGAGGCTGCGAATCGTTTAATGAGCTTGTAACCGTGTAACCGTGTAACCGTGTAACCGTGTAACCATGCCCTTTGCTCCTTCGAGCCGCGCTGACGACGCCAAAAAGTATGCAGCGGTATTTGCTTTTGCCGCCTTTGGACTCCGCCTCCTCTGCGTCATGCCATTGATTTAATGGCATATCTGGAACTCACTTACCCCAAATCGAATTCTGCTTAAATATATAGTTAAATATAGTTAAATATAGTTAAATATAGTTAAATATAGTTAAAATATAGTTATGCCAAGTATGAGCAGTACGCTAAGTTTTAAGTATTAGAACATACATACAGTATGTTAGAACAGTAGAATAGAACGGTATATATTAGTTAAATGACTTAGAAGCCATGAAATATACTCATTGCTATGTTTTTAAATTAAACGTACTTAAAACCCATTGTTGCATCCACCTATGGGACACTCGTTTCAGTTCGTGGCCAGAAGTGTGCTCGATGCGGCGGAGAATATACAAAATTCATTCACGAAGCGAACCCCTCAAATGCAAAAGTGTGTGTGTGTGTGGCGAATGGCCGGAGGGCAAAGTTTTATTCCGAGTGCATAGTAATGCCGTTTATCGAGCACTCTTATTTATGCCCCACAACTTTCGGCCCCAAACGAGGGTCGTTTCAAATTAATTGACTTGTTTTCGCTATGCTTTTGGCCTGCTTAAATATTTAACTTTGGCCCGTTTGTGTGACTCGTTGCGTGGGCCAGAGCCTTTTGACCGCTTAGTTGGCCACTTGGGAGCACACAAGGCAACACGTACACACGTACGTACATGTGTGTGTGTGTGTGGCTTTCACCTGGTCAGGACAAAAGTTTTGGCATTTCGGTATTTATGGCTCATGTGGCGCAGTTGCATAAATCACTGACAATGTAAACACACACACACACACACACACACACAGCACCAACCCCAACCACTGGCCATTTGGGTTAAATGGCCGAAAAGTGTTGACCACAATTAATGTTATGAGATAAGTTTATAAAAGCTCACGGCTCACTGCGCCCGGAGCATTTCAAGTTGGACTGATGCCCCGCAAGACTGCCTGCCATCCTGGTGGACTCTCCGAATGCCAGGATGCCAGCATGCCAGGATGCCGGGATGCTAGTATAACCAGGATACCTGACCATCCTGGAGCGGCGGAAATTAGGTATCGTTTACATGCCCCTTTGTTGCCTGTCGCTGGCTTTTATCGCCGCATCCATTATGCCTCCATACCTGCCATTCCACTGGCCTGTAGATTTGTCAAAATGGCTCCTGGGATGGCCATTTTAAACCGGAAGTTGCCAAACATTTGCGCGCTATTGAATTTTTTCCTCCTCTTGCTGGACTGAGCGGCAATGTCAAAGTTGAAAACTTAAAAGGTTGTGGCTGGGGTATCCGGAAAACCGGTACTTTAACGAGCCGCCGCCGCCGCTTTGGAAACGGAAAGCCCAACGCATTCATATGGTGCGCCCAAAAATATTCACCCGCACGCGGAGGAGCAAAAATCCGAAATGCCAAAAATCCAGGAGGAGATGCTGACCCCATTCTTTCTCGCCGTTGGCGCTACCAACTATGGAATATGGTACTGCCTGTGGGGAGCGGTGTACTGCCAAATGATGATACCGTTGTGCAAATGTATCTCCATCTGTCTGCCCCGGCCGATTGCCCGTTTCTTTATCGGTGTGTGACTAATATCATTCTGGCATGCCAAACGCATCCGAACACGCAGAGTATCGCAATATGGTGGCACTGGGGCAGGGCTGGATGGGAATGGGACGAGGAACACCAGGCGGAATGAAGACATTAGGCTGAAAATTTACAGGAACGCATGACGAGGCAGCAAATGATACGCTTGCCACAGACAAACGCTCATTAGAGCGCAAACTATATACATACATACACACGTGTATGTACATGTATGTATGTATGTATGTATGCCGCGGATTGGCATATGGAAGGGCATCCCAGGGGAGGAAGTTGCCGCACTCTATTTACCTTTAGGCCGTGATATAGTGGCAATGGCAACAACTAGCGCGCACGTAGGAAATTAATGTTTAAGCTTCACGCAAAGAGCCGCCAGCGAAAGTTTGCGAGCGGCAGACAAACATTTGATTTAATTATGAGTGGCATTTATAGCTAAGAGCCCAGGCAACAGGATACATCAGGTACACACGGACGCACTGGCAAGGTGTTAGTCTGTTGATAATGTAACAAAGTTACCAGCCCACCGAATGCCAAATGCCCTATTCGGATGAACGCAATCAAGGAGTTACTCATAGTCATACTCATACCCATGAGGCTTTCATATTGGAAAACTACGTTTTAAGCGAATATATTTTTACTATTAAGTATAGTTTCAAGCTTAAATGTTTAGCTTCAGCTCTTGAGGTTCATGGAGTTGATGCTCTTGAAGTGGTGACCCCGATCTGTTGCAATTGCAATGCCCTGGACCTTTGGGACCTCAAAGATGGTTCAGCAAAGTGGGGCTTGAAGTAGGGTATCTGAAGTGGTGCACACATCTCCGGCGTATCCGTATACGTATCCGTGTCCGTATTCGTATCTGTATCTGTATCTGGAGAGCTGTGCGTTTGCTTATGTGACTGCTTGTCAAACTGACACTGACAGCTTGCCTAAGTGGCAACTTAATTTCTTAATTGTCAACTCAAAACTTTTATCGGGCACCTGCCTGCAACTTGTGCTCTCAGTTCCCATTTCCCATTTCCCATTTCCCAGTTCGCAGTTCGCAGTTCGCAGTTCACAGTACGAAGTTCCCCGTTTCGTGGGCCAAGAAAACTATCCAAGTCTTGGCTTGCCGACCGGCTGCGGTTTGGCTTTGAGATAGTGGAAAGCCGAGTTCATTTCCACCATTTTGACAGATAAGGTGATTGAGTGAGTGGGTGGGTTGGGTTCACTTCTTAAGTTAAGTTAAGTTCCTGGCCCCCAAACTTGCGACTTACGTAGCTGACAAGGTGACACGCGATGGAGGAAGGTGCAAAGCGGAAAGTTTTTGAGCTAGTGCCATCTGAATAATTAAGGGGGCACTCTTTGGAGTCGTGTACGTGTATGTCCCCCGGTTTTGGACATGGTTCACTGCCCCATGCCAAGCCAACCCAACCCGTTCCATGCGCGGAGCGCCTCGTTAATGCCTGTATAATTTAACGCCACTTTAAATTTTAATTGTCTAAATGAAAATGTCGCTTGGTCTGGTCTCCGACTCCGACTCCGACTCCGACTCCGACTCCGGCTGCCTTGTCATTTCCATAAAGTTTTCCACCAGCTTTGGCCCGATTTGCCGCACTGTGGAGTTTCCACGTTTTAATTGCAACCCCTCGTCCCGCAACCCCTCGTCCCGCTCCTTGCTGGCAACAATTTGTTACAAATAATTATCATAACCTGATTAACATGAGCTCGCCGAGTGGGTGGGCTGCGTCCTGGCCAGGGTGGTTCGTCCTGGCCAGGCGGGGCGGCAGTACACAACCAAGGGAAACGGGGTTGTGTCGCTCGTCTTAATTTGTGAAAGTTTTAAAATGCCGTCGCTGTCTCTTATTTTTTATGCATGCTGGGAACAATCTCGGCGCACACACATGGACCAACTGCTCCGCCTTCCATCTTAATTATGCCAAGTGCCCGCCATAATCATCGCCGGTGTCTTGTCGCCTCCTTGTCGCCTCCTTGTCGCTTGTAATTCGGCTGCATAATTAGAATGGTAAAATGGTAAAAATGGTAAAAATGGTAAAAATGCCAAGAAAGTATTTGCATGTCACGCATGTTGCCAGCTGAATACCCAAGTATTCCAACTTTAAGCTGCCAATTGCCACATTGTCTGCATTGACATTGGGTTAATTGCAGCACAGCCGGAATAGCCCCCTGCCACTTCCCGGCCAGCCATTGATGATGGCCTCCACCGACCAGCGACTTCCGTCGCTGGGTTTATCAATAACCATAATGCTCCGCGGTGATGGGCACATTTCTGGAGTCATTTGTGGAGCTTCTGCAGCTTCTGGGGACTCTGGAGACCCTGGAGTTTCTGGAGATTCTGGAGCTTCTCTAACGAGCGCGTAAACGGCGCGTGCAATTTCCCAAAGCCATTAAAAAGCGAACTAGAAAGATATGGCCTTATCAGCCGGGGTAGGTGAAGAGCAAAAAAGGGAAGGAAAAAAATTGGCAACTCGAACATTAAGATGGCGCCAGGTCAGGAAGAAGGAGCGTGAAATTAAATTGAACAACTTCTGACAGCTAATCTGGAATCGAGACTGAAGACTACTGGCTGCCATTTGCCGCTGATCTCTTACAAGCATTAAATTTTAATGGCGCACTCAGAAAGTCTGCCCGAAGTGGAGATTACTCCGGGAAGAGGCTCCTGGAGCAGCAGCAGCAGCAGCAGCAGCAGGAGCAGGAGATGGGCTAACTAATGAAGCCAGCTGCTGGTGGTGGTTGCAAAACCGCAGATGCAAATCAGAGCAAAACCGAAAAAGAGCAAAGATTGGAAGTGGCACCGCACCGGCGTTTGGGCATGGAGGTCACTCCGTCTGAGGCAGATCGAACCCATGTCCAAACTAATCCGCTCTTAATTAAAGATTGCCACCACCAAAGTTTCGCCAGCTCACTCTCCAGCTCCTCCTCCACTTGCGCTCGTCCTGAGAAAATGTACTTAACATTTTCCATATTAAGTCGTTGCAAGTCGTTGGGAAAACGTTGGCTGGTCAGACGAGGATGGGTAGTTGCCCATGCCCATGCCCCGCCCCCACCTACATATCTCCATTCCGAGCAGCCGTCGCTTAACCTCAAGGAATAAATCTTTGACAAAGCTGAGCCGCAAACTTGTTTGTCCAAGCAGTCGCAAAACAAGTTGTCCACCGGAGGAGCGAAGGTGTTGCTATAATGCTCCTTGAATATGTCTGGCCCAGTAGGCGGATGCGGATGGGGATGTGGATGCGGATGTGGATGCAGCATTGGCTGCTGGGCACGTGATAAGATCATAATCCCATTTATGTCTTTACTTGCCAGTGAAAACTTTTGTCCCGGCCAAACGGAATGGAGTGGGTTGAGTTGGGTTGGCTTGGGTTGGCTTGGGTTGGGTTGGGTTGGGGCCAATCAGAAAGGGTGGGATTGGGTTGGACGCGGCTGTTTATGTTTAAACTGAGGTCAGAGAGCACTAAATCAAGTTGCCAACGTCCAAAAACTTTCGCCTGCGCATGCAAAGAAGCTGTTAAGCAGCTTAAAACTATTCCTTTTGGCCGGGCCAGTACGGAGAGTACGGCTTCGGAGTCCTGTGTCTTCCTGGTCGCCGTCCTGGTCTCCGTCTTGGTCTTCGTCCTGGCCTCCCTCCTGGTCTCCGTCCTGGTCTCCGTCTTGGTCTACGTCCTGGTCTCCCTGCTGGTCTCCCTCGTGGTCTCCGTCCTGGTCTTCGTCTTGGTCTTGGGCAATTGTTGATAAGGCCCAGCCAAGCGACAGTTTACATTGGAACAAATTTGAGACTTTTGTTGCGAACTTTTCATCCTTTTCGTGTGGGTGGATGGTGGATGGTGGGTTGGCTGTTCAAACTTTTTGTGGGCGCAACGTGTGATGAAGATGCCGCCCGTAGACAAGGAGCAGGGTATGGAGATGCCATCGGGGCGGGGCAGCCACTTATGGCAAATAGTGGCAGGAAATTGAGGGAAACCCCTTCTTGTGTTGCTCCACATAGAAAGCGAGAACTGTGCACCAGCTGCGAAGCCTATGGAAGTTACGATGGATGGTAGTTAAACGAGTATAACTACTAGTTTCCAATGAATGGGTATAGCTCGGCATTTCATTGGTGGTGGTGGCGTTGCAGTTTTGGGTGTGGGGTACCCAAGGTGCAGCTGCCAGAACAAATAATCCTTAATGCGATTTGCTTCATTGCAGCCGGAATTGTGCAGCCCACTTGCCCACTTTCATATACACGCAGAGTGCAGAGTCCTGAAGCCACTAAACCTTGGCCAATTTTGGAGCGAAAAGTTCGTGCTGCACAGCCAGACATTATCGGCAGGCAGTGAGATGCATTGTGTAGTTTTTTGCTGCACTCACTGCAATCCTGGAGATTCATTGAATTTTCGACTTTTCCATGGCTCAATTAAGTGGAGCCCAATCGGGAGTTTTGGCGATGGGGCTATGGGCGATAATCTGGGTTTAAAGTTCGGCCAGCTGCTGCTTCGTGTGTAATTCGTCTTGTCAGACGTAAAAGATGATTGAATTAACCATTTATGCTCCATTTGCAAGCGGACTGGGCAACAAACAAGACAAACAGGACCGGCCAACAGGACATGGCAGGGCAGACAGACAGGACTTTCGCACACACAGATGCGCAGCCAAAGAGAGAGAAATGAATCCTGGCACCCGCATTCTACATGTGACACATTAGCAGGAGCAGGACTGGAAGTGGGACTGGGAGTGGGAGTGGTAGTGGTAGTGGGAGTCGGATTGCGAATGGGTTGAGCAGACGAACACTGTTATCAGCTTGGGCAAAAAGTGTCCTGCGAATGAGAGCACACACACACACACACACACACACACACAAGCCCGCGCGCGCACTCACATCGATACCTACATACATACATACGTACATACATACGAACGGAAGTGGAAATTGTGCGATGTCTGCCTGCAACAGAAGCCAGGACACACAGCATTCCGCCGCCGACGACTGTTTGCAATGAGGTTTTGTTTCAATTTCCTTTCGATAGGCCACAGACATCCCGAAAATCGGGTGGCCATCCGCAGGACGAGCGGCAGGACGAGCGGCAGGACGAAGTGGAGCACATGGGTGACATGGATGACATGGGGAACATGGGCTACATGGGGGACATGGGGGACATGGGGGACAGGACGCGGGCGTCGACAATTTCATGCATAAATTCATCGTGTGTGTTGGGCTTTATGGTTGACTGAGATTCGAGTGAGATACTTCCTTCCGTTATGTTGTTTGTTTACTGCCAGGACACTCGCTGTCCACTGATGACTTTCATCATCTAAAACAATTAAGTTTCGTTGCGAAAAAATCTGGGAACGTTGCTGGCCACGGGAATCGGTAAGCGGCCAAAACAATTTACATACTCGACATAACTTGGCTTAAATGAGTTTTGCAACAAATTCCGACAGCACAAACACAAACACACACAGAAACAGTAGCAGGAGGAGGAGGAGCTAATCCCTTATGGGCATTTTGTCCCCGCACTGCAGCAAGGACCTGCCCCAGACCCGCCCGCTCCTCCTTCTGCTGCTCCTGCTACTGCCACTCAGTCACTCAGCCAGCGAGTCATGCAAATTTCAAGCGGCTGGCGAAGGAAAAAAGGCGATACATAAAAAATTGTAAATACATTTCCTGTCGTCTAGTCGCACAAAGCACGGGCACGACCAGGCGGCCAACGGAGGAGGACAAAGGGCGACGAGGACGTGGGGGACGTGGAGCAGCCAGGACGACGACAAGTGCGACAAGTGTGTGCCACATAAAAATGCACAAAATTGGATGCCCGACAAGATTCCAGCTGGCAGCAGTCGCTTATCCCAGGCTCACTGATAGTGGACGTCCCTCAACCGCCTCCACTTCCTACTCCGCCCACATCCGCCTTCACATTCGCATCCGCAACCGCATCCGCATCCGCATCCTTATCCGCCTCCGCACGGCGTACAGGCAAAAAACTTTGCTGCCGAATTTAATCCAATAATAAATGGAATATTGCTGACCTCGGGCATTAAATTAAATGTTGTTATCAGTGGAGTGCAGTGAAATTATCAGTGGGCCTTCGTTGAGCCAAGCCAGCGTGCCAGTGGTTGTCGGGGTCACCAGCCAGGACATGGGCGGTGTGCGAGTGAGTTATATGCGCCGAAACTTGATGTTAAATGGCAAAGAGAAGGCAAAAAAGCCACCCGGGAGGTGGACGATGAGGAGGAGCCGGTGTGAGCCTGGCCAGCAGCAGCGGGGGAAGGAGCAGGGGAAGGAGCAGGAGCAGGAGCAGGACGTGGAGGACCCACCGCCCCTCCTTTTTGCGTGCGTGTGGCTCTTTTTGGCTCTGTTTGGCCGGATATTAAGCTCGTTTGCATATAATTTGCGTGCCACAGACCGCAACACAAACACCAAACTGGATCTGAATCTGAATCTGAATCTGAATCCTGGTACTGAATCCTGGTACCGAATCCGAATCCGAATCCGGGCCGAATCCGAGTGCCGGCCAGTCTGCTCTTGATGGTTTTTTGGCCTCGCCGCGATAAGAATGCAGCCGAATGGAGCTGGGACACATTAAGGAGTCCAAGCCGGAACGGAGTAAAGCAATTAAGTTTGCGGTCCAGTGGGGTAATCCCTTCTGCATTCGGCTAGTGCTGTGAGAACTGACACTTTCTGTGGCATATTTATGGACGGTAATGAGAGATGGATCCACTGCCTCTGGCCTGCGATATGGTTAAATATACACGTACACACGAGCATGAGCATGAGGATGAGGATGAGAGTGGGGATGGGGATGGGGATGATGATAAAGCAAGGAGGGGCTGCCTCCAAGTCCCAGCCCATCACGGCTGGCAATCAGCCAAAGTCTTGAAACACTTTTGCATAAGTTAAGCTCATACTCGTACATATGCCCGCCGCTGTGTCCTGATGCCTTTTAATCCTTTCTGCACCGGGGATGCTTTGTCTTGGCCGGAAGATGCCTGCTGGGTAGGCGTTGATTATAATTGACTTTGGCTGACTTACACGTAAGTGCCAAAATGGAAATACCATGTATCACCACCATCTGTGAGGTGAGGTGAGGGTGTGAGCAGTCCACATACACGTACTCGCAAATAATCCGAGTACATGGTACACGCATCTTTAATATCGAAAAGGGGATCCATGGCTATGGTAACCATTTACCATTTCTCATTTTCCATTTTCCATTTTTTTTCCTTTTCGCAATTTTTCCGCTCGCCCACTTTCACTTAATGCCAATGAAAATGAAAAGACTTACGGGACATACCTGAAATCAAATCAAATGATGTGCAACAATTTTAATATAATCAGAATGCGAATGGGCCATTCCAAGACGTTGTCCTGGCCACTGGTCAGTCTCCTTTGGCAGCAAATTATGTTGAGTGTTCGCCTGCCCCGCCATTTGGGATCCGGAATCCGGGATCCGGCTCAGACATGTGCCAGGAGCGGCAGGAGCGGTAAAAAGGCGGAATGCCCTGCGAATGTCTTGTATCAAACGAGTTTGCCATGGAGACCCTGACTTCGGGACACAGGATGCGAGGAGTACGCAGGACATGCGGGGAGTAAGGGTTGCGGGGCAATGATTTGTGTGCGTGAGTCGCAAACAAAAAGCCATTAGAAACTTCCAGCTTGCTGGCAAACTTTCGCCACCTGATGCAGGGTATCTGTGAGGTAGCCACAGCGCTTAACCCAATGATGGCACCGCTTTGCTAGAGGGTATTCCCGCTTCGACTCCCAACCGCCGTCTAGCTATACCAATTTCTTTTCGCACCTCGAAGGAGAAAAAGTGCGCGGAACTGACATTAAAAAGTTGGAATCTCCTGACGTGCTCCAAAACCCATATCCCAGCGATCCTCATCAGAATTATCATCATTACCATCACCATCAACATCATCATCATCATCATCATCAGCAGCAGCAGCAGCAGCATCATCATCATCATCATATTGTAACCGGTTTGGGGAAGAGCGCCATCGGAATGATTAAAAAACTTTCGGGTGCCAAAATCTGCATTTAAAATATCATTCGGGGTCAACGGCTCCGCCGCCGACGTCTCTGGCCTGCGGCATTGTAGCCTCCGCAGTCTCCGGGTCATAATTGATCCCCAGCGTCTCGTTTTCCACTGCCACAACACATACCACACAACACACACACCACACAACACACACACGCGCCTCGCAGAAAAATCAAATTGAAGTCTATAACAAGCGAGTGACCGCCTCATAAAGCAATTAAGTGCATGTGGCTGACCAAGCAGCAACGTGTTGGAATATCCCCAGCATCGCCAGCCAGGATAACTGACCCTCTGCGAGGACCGAGGATGGAGAGGTGGAGGAGGAGGAGAAGGAGAAGGATGAGGACGAGGACGAGGACGAGTCCTGGCTGGCATGCCAGAAGCTGGAGATGATTGTAGCTGCTGTTGATGCCGCACTCTGCATCGGGATGTGGATGTGGTGTGGTGCATCGGGATGTACAGCATCGCTGTGGTGGACACTCTTTGGGCAAACTGGAAGTTATCCTGTTCTTGCTCTCGCATGAACCGTACGGCAAGCAAGGATGCGCAGGATGCGTTGTTACCAAGTAATTCATAGCATTAATTATATTATATGACCCATGTAGAGTGCCGTGGAGCGAGTGGAGCTGTCCCGGCTGCCCAGTGGGGGATTAGTCCCACCCATAGCCCAATTTGGCTCTCGAAAAATGCCGCTTTCTAAATTGGTGAGTAATAAGTTTTTATTGATAGTAGATTCTAAACTGTTCACAATTCCTGACCAGCTGCGCTTCAAGGATCTCGATTAGCTGATCTGCGAGCTGAGCTCATTGCAGGGCTAATTGTTGAGTGAATCTACTTCAATCACCTGAGTTTCTTTGTGCGGATTCCCCAGATCGACTGGCTTTATCAACTGAACTCTACTAACCGTTGACGATTTTGCATAACAATTGGGCGTTCTTAATTTATGCGCAGTCCGTGTTGTCATGCTGCTCCCCTGCTCCCCCTGCTCCCCTGCTCCCCTGTTCCGCTGCTACTCCGGCAGCAACAACAATGGCCACAATATTAATTGTTTATAAATAAATATGCATATACGCTAAACGCCGCGTTGCAGCAGCTACACATACTTGTACACGTATATGGTTTTGTTTGTTTGGCCACGGTCAGATAAAAGTAATTAACGCCTATTCCGAAATGGCCAGTGGAGGAGCAGGAGGATTTGGCCAGGGGGATAGGGCCAGGGGGGACAGGGGGGCACGGGCGAGTGTCGGCGGGCCATAATTATTATTGACTTATTGGCCACAATGGCATTTAAGAGTGGAGGCCAACACGCCCGGCTCGAAATCGCGAAAGTATTTGCATAAAATTTGCATTGACAACGGTTGAAAGCAATTGAAACAATAATTTCGTCATTAATGTGCGACAATCCGATCACCTCCGCACCCGCCAGCAGTAGTCCACCTGATTGCTCCAGCTCCTCCCGCTCCTCCTGCTCCTCCCGCTCCTCCCGCTCCTCCTGCGCCTCCCGCTCCTCCTGCGCCTCCTGCTCCTCGGTGTGCGAATTGAAAACGTGCTTATCGCCGCGCATCAGCAACGGACGAAGTGGACTCCAGTCGGACTGGATTGGCTCCGGGCTTGGAATTGAAATTGCAGTTGGGTGGTGGGCAGTGGGCAGTGGGCAGTGGTCGGATGCATTTTTCTGCCATTACCCGCCCACTGCAATTGTTTAACGCGTTTAATTACATTTGTTGGCCGGCACTTAATGTTTTTATAATTAATAGAATCAATATTGATACTGCCCCTACCCCCCTCCAGTGGCACCTGCTCATCCTTCTCCAGTTGCGATGACGATTCCAATTGCACCGCAGCTGTGGTTAATTGCAGATTAAAAATGTAGCCAGTGCGGTTGAGGTTCAGGGAAGCGTTAAATGTCTGGCCAAACTATGGGCGTTGGGCAAACAAAGTTGGACCAGTTGGACCAGTTGGACCAGCACACTTTAACCTGGTTAACCCGCACCCGCAACCGTACTCTTTAAATGTTAACTGTTTATTTGCCGCGACTTGCATTTAATTACATTCGCTTACACATGAGGAGATCCGTAAGCATGCATGCGAAATGCACGACGAGCTCCTGCTCCTGCTCCTGCTCCTTCCCCTTCTCCTGCTCCTGCTCCTCCTCCTCCTCGCCATCCACATCCACATCCTTCTGCTGGATACTGAACGCGGTTGAATCCCGCCCAGAGGCGGGCGGCCGCCCAAGGACGCTTTAGAATGCAGGCGGCGTAAAAGATTAGCCCGATTAGTTCAAAGGGTTCACGGAGAGCCCACTTGAGAATTCCACGGCGTAAACACATTTCCTTTTGGCTCCGGGCGTATGGGAGTCCCATGTCTAAATCCGCGATTCGCCATTCGCACATCGTTATATGAATATGGAATGCAATGACCGGCATTTGAGGGTTGGATTTGGCCATTTCAGTGGAAGACAACCGCAGTAGTGTGCGTATTTTTTTATTTTACCGAATAAAAGAAACTTGAGGAATTTAAAAGTCGAAAGACTCTGCTCCTGCCCAATATTACTGCAGCAAGGAGGCGTACGTAGGATAGACGGGCGTTCGTATTCACGGGCGTTCGTATTCTGAGGATTGGTGTTGTTCTGGTTGGTGTTGTTCTGGTTGGTGTTGTTCTGGTTGGTGTTGTTCTGGTTGGTGTTGTTCTGGTTGGTGTTGTTCTGGTTGGTGTTGTTCTGGTTGGTGTTGTTCTGGTTGGTGTTGTTCTGGTTGGTGTTGTTCTGGTTGGTGTTGTTCTGGTTGGTGTTGTTCTGGTTGGTGTTGTTCTGGTTGGTGTTGTTCTGGTTGGTGTTGTTCTGGTTGGTGTTGTTCTGGTTGTTGTTGCTGTTAACGTTGGGGATTGGATCTGGGCGTGGCTGGCGAGGAAATCCTCGAATGACGATTACGCGGCGTGTAGCCACGTGCCCCACCCGCATAGACTTCGAAATTCTGGCGAGGATCGGAAGCGATCCTCATGTGCTGCTGCGCCTCGGCGCTCCCATTGCATGCGTTGACTCTTCCAGGAGCGCCATATGGCGGATTCTTGTTCACGTCCGGCATATTTCCATTCTGATGATAGGGATTGACATTGTGCCGCGGACTCATATGATTGGACGGCGGTGGCATGTTCATGGCCATGCCCTGCTGCATTCCCATGTCGGGCTGCACCGGCAATTGCAACGGCATCAATCCGACGCCCATGCCCATTCCCATGCCCCTGCCCATGGGGCCCATGTGGCCAACCTGGTTGATGTGGTTCATTGGAGCGCCGCCCATATGTGGAGCCATCATATTCGGGCCCATGTTGCCGTTGAAGGGCATTCCATATTGGGGTGGATGGGTCTGGTGTGCTTGATGTGCTGGATGTGCTGGATGTGCTGGATGTGCTGGATGTGCTGGTAATGTCGAATGTGGCGGATGGGTCATCTGGCCGTAAGGATTCTGGCTATGGGAGCCACGATTGGGACTTGGACCGTGTACACGACCGCGACTATGACCGTAGCCGCTACCGTTGACGTTCTGCATCATGGGCGGCCCGGCACCGTGGTTGAGATTGCCCCCAACCTCGAACGGGATCGGTGCCATGGGGGTCTCATGCCGCATTGGATACATCCGTTGTGGTGATTGTACTGGTGGTGGTGGTGGGGGTGGTAGTTGTATTGGTGGTGGTAGTTGTAGTGATGGTGGGGGTTGTAGTGGGGGAGGTGGTTGTTGTGGGGGAGGTAGTTGTAGTGGGGGAGGCAGATGTAGTGGGGGAGGTGGTCTCATCATCTGGCTCATCATAGATGCATTGTACTCGAAATTCGGTCGCTGCTGTGGGCCGTGCATCGGATTCACCTGGTTGCCACTAAAGTGATCCTGGGAAGTCGAGGGCACCGTTGATGGAGCACCAGGCGGGCCTGTATGGAAATTGTTACGCTCGGCAACGGTTTCGGGCATTAGCGGTATCGGAGGCATTGGCGGCATCTGGGGCAACGGAGGCAGCAGCTCCTGATCGGACTGATCCCAAATGGGGCGATGGGCTGGTGAATTGCTTGGAAGCACATTGGGTGGCACCTGGGCGCAGGGCAGGTTAGTGCGCGGCGTTTGCGGCAAGATGGGGGTCTCCGACATAAAGTTAATGAACTCGACCTCTCCGAAGCTGTAATTCCGGGAATCGGATATGGATTGCGAGCTTGGACGCTGCTGGGCTCTGCCGTCATTGCGCTGTGGTCCCGTGACATCCACATCCTCGTTGTCGACCTCAGTCTCCTCGGCCACCTCTTCAGCGTCGTCCTCCTCGCGTGCATTCTCATCCACCACAAAGATGCTCTCCCCGCTATCCTGGCGCTCGGTGTTCGATGAATCGGTGCCCGATGAAGACGTTACCACTCCCTGCCTATCTGCATTGTTTTCATCGCTCGGTGGATCCAGGTTCAGCCTCAGCTGCTCAATGTCAATGGGGTAGACCAAACTGACACGGGGATGGGACTCACCGGGAGCCATCTGATTGCTGCCACTTGGTGTGCTCCCATAGCGCGATGTTCCTCCGTTGCTGTAGTTCGGATTCACATTGTCCCCGTCATTATTTTGGCTGGGACGACCACTGCCGATGGCACCAAAGCGACCCTGACTCGAAAGATTGCGCGGACTGTAGGGACCTTGGAAACGGTGGCCCCGGTACCCGCTCTCGTTGAATCGCATTGGTTCACCCATTCTGTGCGGCGGCGCCATCGGATGACCCGCCTGCATTTCCGGATGCGGATGCGGCTGAGGATGCGGTGGTGGATGGCGATACGGTGGTGGATGGGGATACGGTGGTGGATGGGACTGAGGTGGTGGATAGTGATGCGGTGGTGGATGGTATTGTGGATGCGGCGGCGGTGGCGGTGGTGGATGGCGATGTGGATTGTGAATTGGGAAGGTGGCCTGCGGACGAGGTGGCCGGGGCATGCGATGCGGTGGAGGACGTGGAACATGATTAGGATGCATGGCCATTGCTAGCGAGGTATGGAAGGTGCGGATTAGGTCAGCAGCCAGGGAGAACCGTTGGCCAAATCAAACTTACGCACGGGCCTGCCCCAGAAGCCAAATGGCTTTTGCGGTGGTGGTCCACTGTGTGAGGCTCCAGGCGCGGATACTGTCGGATACGGGTGCGGTATCCTCGGATCACTGGGTGCTCCACCGGGCGCCCTATGCATTCGAGGAGTGTTAATAGGGGATCCCGAATAGAAGTGAGGCGGGCCAGGCGGGCCAGGCGGGCCAGGTGGGCCAAGTGGGCCCGGCGGTCCAGGCGGGCCGGGCGGAACAGGCGGAACAAGCGGTGGCGGCGGCCCAGATGCTGGCGGTGGCACTGCCGCCGGCGCCAATCCTGCCTGCGTGAAGAACATGCACATGCAACGGTATTCCGTCTGTGTGGCGCCGTCCACTGACTTCTTTTTCTGGGGGTACCGCGGTGGTGCAGCCGATGATGCCTGGTCTGGAAATGCACGACACTTACCTGGATGCGGGCCAGATCTTCTGGCGTGAGGCTGTTCGGATGGATGTCGAAGGGCAGATCGAGTCCACTGAGGTCCGTCCAGGGACGCGGCACATTCTGGAGATGAGATCACGATATTATGGAGCATGCTATTAGATTCCCAACCCTACCGCTGGCATGAAGATACTTGGATGTAGCGGAGGCGTCTCCAGAATGGCGCTGGTATACTCGGCCATCTGTATGGGCGTCATGAACCTGAAGGGACCCTGGAGTAGGGGCTTCAGCAGGTCATTGGCTCGTATAAGCAGATTTCGCAATGTGGCCATAAACTCATCCCGTTGTACTCCCATATCGTCGAGCTGCCCGGCAAAGGACTCGAAGGACGGGAACTCAGGGGATATTCGGAGTACCGATGGTTCTTTGACAAAATGGCGAGTGTTGTTGTTCCTGGGTATCGATGTTCTTGCAGTAGTCTGCGGCGAGTTAGTTTCATCTGGTGGTTTGGTTCGCGGACTTCCATTGTTGTAGGACCTCCAGGAACCGGTTGACTCCGCTAGTGGGTCGACCCTTTCCCGACGACCACTCTGACGTCCTTCGTAGTCCATGCCCAAGCCAAAGCTATTGGAGTTGCGCTCGCCGCTGGTAGGATCGACAAAGTAGTAGCTCCGAGGAATATCGCTCCCTGGTCCGATGTATGGCCCCGTTCCGTTCGCGAGCCCAAACTCGAAGATGTTCCTCGGTGCCGAAGTGCGTGGTGAACCCTGGGAGGGCTCCTCGTCGTTTGACAGTATATGGAATAATCTGGTGCCCTTGGGATAAAACACAGGGGCGTCAGGGGACATCTTGACTCCGGTGGAGACCGCCGTTGGCGTCTCCAGTGGGTTGTTTGGTATCTGCGATCGTGGTTCTTCAAGGGATTGTGTTGGCGGATCTTTCGGAGAATTCGTTGGGAGGTCTATAGGGGGTTCGTTTGGGGGATTTGCTTTGGGGCCTTCTGGGGGACCTGCTGGGGGACCTGCTGGGGGACCTGCTGGGGGACCTGCTGAGGGATCTGGTGGGGGATCTTGTGGGTGATCTAGTGGGGGATCAGGTGGGAGAAATGGTAGGCGATGTGGAGGGAGATCTGAGGGGAAATGTGGTAGGAGATCTGGTAGGAGACTTGGTGGGTTATCTGCTGGAGTATTTGCTAGGAGATCTGATGACGGATCCACTGAAGGATCTGCTGGTGGATTTGCTGGTGGACCTGATGGAAGACCTGCTTGGGGAACTGTTGGGAGACCTGCTGGAAGAGCAGCTGGATAAGCTGCTGCGAGATCTGCAGCAGGTTCCGTTGCAGGATCTGCTGGCAGTTGAGCTGGATGCTCAACTAAAGGTTCTGGTCTGGATTGTGGCTCTGGGCTTGCTTCCACCACTGGTTCCACCTTCGGTTCATTCTCTGCTTTGGCACTCCTCTGTTCGATGAGCGGAAAACCATTGTGGATGATGGCCAGGGCAGTGGAAGCCAAGGATATGCTGGATGTGCTGGAGATATCCGCATTCGGTATGGGGCTGACCCAGTCTGAGGAGCATAGCTTCTCGCTAGGCACCGTCGGGTCCGACATGTTTAGCGTCGTGCTGAGTTCCGGGCAATCCTGGATAAATGAGCGGTCATGTTTCATAGTTCGTGTGATTTAATAAGGACATGCTTACTCTTCTAGTGGCTGGGCAAGGGATGCATGGGTTATCCAGTTTCCTCCTGGCAGACGCGTAAGCTTTCCGTTAGAGAACGTGCTTGGCATGGACAATCGGCGGGGGCTTCCTCGCAAGACAAAGCCTCTCCAGCCCCCGCAATTCTTGGCGCAGTCCCCCCCTTTTCCCCCTTCGGTTACTCCTCGTCACCTCCTCCTTCTGCTCCGCTCCTCCGCCTCTTGGGGATCCTGTCTGTTGCTGCCGCTGCCGCTGCCTCTGCTGCTGCTGCTGCTGCTGCTGCTGCTTCTGCTGCTGCTGCTTCTGCTGCTGCTGCTGTGAAAACATTTTTGCAATTATTTCAAATATTTTTCAACACGGCTTTGAAACGGCGACGTGCCGACGAGCTGGCGTCCAGGACGAAACCCTTTTGTTCCCGCATCTTGCGCCAAAATATTTTCCACATTTTATTTGGCGCATATTTTTTACTGCCTCGCCTTGGCGCGAAATTAGCGTGAAGCACGGAGCACGGAGCACGGAGCACGGAGCAGGGAGCAGGGTGCACGGAGTAAGCGAAAGGGATGGCGAAGATAAACTTTAAATAAAACATGGCACACAAAGGGACGAGGCGGGAAGGGGCTGCCAGGATTTTGGCTCCCGAAGGAGAGACGTCGAACGGCGCGGCGCAGCGCAGCGCAGACCGCAATTCAAATAAAATCCTTTAGGGCTTTTGACTTTTAACTCATCCGTTTAACGAGCGCTCATGTTCGTGAGGCAGCAAAATATGCAATGTCGTCCAGGGTGGGGATTTCCCGGCCAGGACAACAGCACCCTTGACACCTACACACACACGCACACACACACACGCATACACATGCCAAGACAGAGAGCCCGGCACGGCCCACGTCCTTCGTCCTTCGTCCTTCATCCTTCGTCCTTGCCATGCAATTGCAAAACGAGAGCGAAACAAAACGCGAAACAAGCAAATCCAACTCAAGAGCAGGAAGTATGCCACCTGTAGATACCCTGGAAGTGCTGCCATAAACTTTGATTACACCACGAAGTAAAGAGGAACAAATTCACTGAAATAATCACCACGCGATTACTATTAGTGAATAAATAATCCAAATAATCAACTAAAATACTGCTTAGCACATAGAATTTTCCCAAGTTGATACGAAGAGGATTTCTTCGAAATTGCAGGGTAAGCAGGGGGTCGACGTGGCCGACGATTTGGTGGCGAAAGCGATTTAAAATTTTTATGAGCCCTTTGGCCAGACGTATCTGAATCCACGCTGCTGTGATTGCCCTTGTCACTATTCCCGTATTGCTGCGGAGCACACCACGATTCCGGCACAATAAGCCAAATCGATTGATGGCAATTTCTGAATTGAACAATTGCCACTCGATGTGGCAAGGGCGTGGGGGGGCATTTTTGAGGGCGCAAATCCTCGTGCTCGACTGAAGGACACTTCCAGCGAAAGGATGCGCCAGGCGTCGAAAGCCTCACTTAACTATGCAATCAGCCCGTTGTCCTTCGCCATCGCCTTCGCTTCCGCATCCAAATCCAGCAGCTTCTGCCCTTATCCCGCTGGTGATCACCCGGAAGGTGGATTCGCGACATTTATTAACTGGCAAATACACTTGTCACGGCCACGCCCCCTTTCGAGCATGCCTCGTTTAATAAATTGAGCGTTTTACGCAATTTATGCGCCTGATTTGACATTAATGTGCCCCAAACAGACTCGCCCACACATGCATAAATAACTGCGCACACATGTATGTTTATTTACATGTTGCCACCACCACCCCCCGTGCCACCCATGCCACCCAACCACACCGCACACCACACACCATACACCCCCATCCACCACCCCCGCTGGCCGCGTCTTCATCTTCTTTTCGGCTCCTTTTTATTTATGACAACATCTGTGCCGGTTGCTTTAACTTGCCCCATTCGCGAGGGCGTTAACGTGCATGCCACACACACGTCATTAATCATTTTAACAGCCCGCAACTCCTTTAGCTTCCACGTGTGCTCGTCCTGTTCGTCCTGCTCGTCCTGCTCGTCCTGGTCGTCGTCTCCGCCCGTGTTTGTCTAGTTTCCGTGCCGCAAACTTGGGCCATTAAAAGCCTGAGCCACTAAGCCGGGCTTCCATTAACCGGAGGAACGTAACTCACGGCTAGGACTCCCTATTGTGTGCTCTGCTCCGCACTGCGATGCAGTAGCTCACTTTCGACAAACAAAACTGCATTATGCCAGCGGCAAGTTGGATTTCCGGCGGCTTAGCATGAAACAGCATTCAATGGAATTCATAAACATTCCATTGATTGAAAAATGCGTTTTTATGAACGTTTATGAACGCACATAATATGTAACTAATTATATATGCGAGAAGTTGGCTCCCCTTCCAAAATCTAAGCCGAATATTTTGTCAAAGCTCAGTTATGCCGGAATGTGACCCGAACCCCCCAGTTGCCAGTTGCCAGTTGGCAGTTGGCAGTTGCTGGTAGCTAGTTTTGGTAACGCCTCCCCCAACTGGGCCACAACAATTCCCAGTTGCCAGTCAAAGTCAAAGTCAAAGTCGAAGTCGAGGAGTTGAAAACCCTCAGACGCAGCAATAATTCACGTGTGCCAGCTAATAAATTAGGGGGAATGCGCATCAAAGGATAACTTTTGCGCTCCACTTAATGCCAGGACGAGACCCCTCCCCCCTCCATCCCCCCCCCCCCCAACCCCCTTCCCACATAGCAAGCGGAAAGCATTAACCTGGCCAAATAATCAGCTGTAAATATTTTATACAACGTGCAACTTTGACAAACGAAATTCCCGGCGGCGGAGCGAAACTATGTGTGGCATGCCCCAGTTGCGTGCCACGGTAATCCGGGAATAGCTCCTCATGGATACGGGCTGGATACTGGCCATCCCCATCGAGATGACCAGCATGGCGATGGGGCGGCTTACGATAAGAAAGCAACAAATAGAAATCAACATCAATGGCTAATCAAAATAAATGCCACAAGGAATGGGGCCGAAAGAAGTGCTTGTGACAAATGTCGAGCTTAGCCCCGGCATTGCAGATTGGGGATTGGGAGCTGGGAGCTGGGAGCTGGGAGCTGGGAACTGGGGATTCATCTGGAGGCAACTTTCACAAATCCCTGCTCGTTTTGGTCGAGGCCATAAATTCATTTTGCCTCGCTGCACATGCAAATGTCCTGTCCAACTGTCCTAATGAGTGGCGTGGTGTGGGTGCCCGGCAAAAACAGCACACAATGAGTCCTTAAAGATTAATTAATCTTTTGGTGCCACATGCGGCTGCCGTCGAGGATAATGCGTGTGCGAGTGTGTGCGAGTGTGTGCGAGTGTGTGTGTGTGTGCTGGCTGACCATTGTCCTGCGTCCTTTCTGGTTACGGTTTTAAGCTAATGACACAAAACGCCAAAAAGGATGCGAACCGCAACCCCGAAGGGGTCAGAACAGGATCGGGCAGTGGAAGTGGGTGTAGACTCCTGGTCGAGCTTATCTTTTGCTTTTGAAGAAATAATTAATGACCTCGTTTTTGCCACTGTGCCACAACGGACCAGACACCACGGACAAGGGAGCCAGGCCATTAAAAATCGTTTATTTCGATTTGATTTAATCCAAAATAGATTGCCTGTCCTGAGGACCCAGTGCACACAGTACCCGCACCCATTCCGTGCACTCCCTGCTCCCTGGACAAACGGACGATGCGGCCAATTTATGCACTCAATTTGCAGTGCGGCGGGTGGAGATGGAGAGTCAGCCGCATAGCTGTGCGTTTATAAATTTCATTGGTTAATCCTTATTTTCGCATTAAGCGCGAGCACCACCGCAACCGCTATGCAAATGTTGCAATGTCCTGTTGCACCAACGCCATCCCGCCCGTGCCCACGCCCCTGCCACCCCCTTTGGCAATTAAACTAATCGCACGCAGGGCTTAAAACGCGATTTGTGGCGTCGATTGCCAATTGCGGCACGGCCCTTTGGCCTTTTAGCGATTTTGCGATTTGCCACAAAATTTATTTAACCGACAGGCGGCTGGATAGCGCGGAAAGCCCGATCCCGAGCCCGATCCCAATCCAAATCCCCGCTAGATGACATTTAAACTGTTTGCGTTTCGGGGCAACGGCCCGTTTTAGCGGTCTCTGCGGCACGGCGCCTAATGCAAATGTTTAGTTACGGTTACGGACGGACAAACGGACAAGCGGACAAGCGGACATGCGGACATACGGACAGGCCAAGAGGACATCACCAATGTGGGGTATAACATGGAAAATGAGAGAATATGGGGTAGCAACTGAAATAGTGTGTGTGTGTGTGTGTGGAGCACTCACCTGATTTTTCAACCAAATGTTTTGTCTCAACGAAGCACTAACAAAAAAATTGTAATCTCCAAAAAATGTTACTTTTTTTTCGCTTGATTTTTTTTACACAAAATATTTTAGATGTGAGCTCTAGCACACATAAAACGAAACTGCCTAACCGAAAGAGTTCTAGGCCTAGGAACGGCTTTTCAAGGCCAACCTGGATCACCAAATCCATAGAAAACAACTAGAAACGATCTAGTCGCCTTTGAGACGAACCCAAATGATTTGCTAGTCGGTGAGCTTGAATGCCTAGTCATGTGCTGCTAAGTAACGAATGTCCCAATGTCCCAATGTCCCGCGATGGTCTTTAGCGGCTCGAAGGGAATCCGTCAAGAGTGCGTCACTTTAATTGCGCACGTGGTCCTGAATGGGGATGATGGGGCAGAGGGGCGCATCCAGGACTTGCCACGTGACGCAACATCGCCCAGAGGCACTGGGATCATCGGTTGCAGCTTGTGGCTAATAGCGGGCAAGGAATACGTGTGGTGTAGGTACACCCGATTTGATTTCTCGCAAATTTCATTAAGCTAGATAAATGGCCGGCGATTAACAAGCTGTCTGTTGTCCAAAATCCTTGGCCCCTCGTCCTTTGGCATTTATGCAAAAATTCGTTATGGCTGCCAGAGGAACGGAAGCGGAAATCACACGCACTTTGCTTTAAATACCCTAACACGGGGATGCTTGAAAACTGAACACATTCGCGCAATTGTTATAAGAACGTGAATGTAATTGAATATTTATTTTTTATATACACGTATGTAAGTGTCCTTTATGCATTTCCCTCACATTTTTATATATTTGTAAATTAAACGAATTTATACTGTTGCCAAAGATAAAATTCATATCTTTTAATATAGTTAAGGCATTTGCTATGCATTTAACTTAATCATGTAGATATATAGATTTTTGTATATTTGTAAATTAAGCGAATTTATACTGTTTCCAAAGATAAAATTCTTATATTTTAATATAGTTAAGGCATTTGCTATGCATTTAACTTAATTTATATCTCTGTTGTTTTCAGTTATGTAATCAAGGGCAGAGCATCCGCGCTTCGTTGACGCCCTGGAAAGCGGCTTTTCCATTGTTGTGCTCGCTGTGACATGATAAATTGCTGGAAATTATTTCTCAACTGCTGCTGGCAACTGCCACCCCGCTCCATTTCCATTTCGGGGGATGCACGACTTTGCATATAGCTTTTTATATCTGGGCGATATCTGCGGTATCTGTGAAATGGCATACTTAAAAGTTAATTGTAGCCGAGCGCAAACTTTTGCCGCAGTCATTTTCCTTTTCCACATTTTTCTTTTTTTTTTTGTGGCGGAGAAGGCGGTGTTCCGACGAATTTGAAATTTATTCAAATTTGGAACAAACTGCGACATGTTGTAATTCTCTTAGCGATTGTTGGCCTTGTCGCTTGTGCTTATCGGATGGCCAAGTTCAAGATTTGTGTTCGCTGTGTTGCGCTGTATGCCTGCCAATTTTCGCTGACTTGAAGATTTATCGCAGCGAAAGTCGACTTCAACTGAAATGCGGAATCCGAAATGTGACAGCTGTGGGCTCATGGATGCCTGGATGCCTGGCTGCCTGGCTGCCTGGCTGCCCGGCTTCCTTGCTGTGTGGACTCGTGGCAAATTGGTCATTAAGTGACACGCAGACAGGCGGCCACCACGTCCTGGCCCCCATCCTGCATCCTCGCGGCCGAGGTCCTTGCAGCCGGGGACATTTTAATTTGGTCTGTCAGCGGCAGACGGGCAACGAGAAACCGCAAAATGCAGGAGCAGTGAAACTGCAGCGCAGGCAGACAAAACTGATTTGCCAAATGGCGACACCTGACCTGAAGCGACCCATTCCGATCGTCCTCGGATGACCCCCCCTCCCCAAGCTGCCATTTGTGCGGTGGCTGTGACAGGACATGTTGTTGATTTCTAATTTCACGCTGCGTTGTGTGAAAATCAACACCGTCACATGGCGTTCGCATCCGCATCCGCATCCACATACGCGTCCTCATCCAGAAGGGTCAAAAGGGTGCTGCCCGCAGAAAAACGCAGCTAATGAAGCCTGTGCCAATCGGGACTGGAAGTACGTAGGTGGAGTGCAGGGTGGTCATAGGACACCTCACCTGACCCACCTCATCCGGCTCACCCAACTAGCCCCCACAACCACTTAACCCCAAACATTGAGCATCGAACCCAATCCGCCATACGGAATCCGCAATCCGCAGCCCGCAATCCGCGTACGTATCCGCATCCGCATTCGCATCCACTTCCGCGTCTGGCCGCAATCAATCCGATCCCATCTGTCGTCGGCCTGCCGCAAACTACCGTTATGTGGCCAAACTTAGAGGCGGCCATGGGGGCGTGGCAGGCGGCAAAATTAGCGCGATTTCCGCCACAACTTCTTGGCCAAAAGGAGCCGAAACAAAGCCAAATAAAACAATGCAAATGCAAAGGAGCAGAATCCAAATAGGGGGATTGCGAATGGATGGGGTGCACCCTTTCAGCAAGGACATCTTGAATGGGGGATACTATGCGAAAAGGACAACGCCAAAATAAGGATGTGAATGGGTGTGTGTTACTATTAGGTAGATTAAGATTGCACTCGAATAATTTGGAAAATTCCGGAAAAATAGGATAAAATGTGACTAATATTTAAAAGCACTACTAAGAGCTAGCACATTTGGAAAACAAAATATAAAAGTTTTTGATTTCATTTGTTAGATTGTTACTATTTGCAAAGCATATGTGTAAATGGTATAAGTAATAATATTTTAATTTCAGTTATTTAAATTATTTTTGTTTAGTATTTCAAATGATTTATAATCAAATGCTTAGTGCATGTCTTTATATCTTATAAATATATCTATATAGGTGCGAAAATCTTCCACCTTTGCTAGCGGAAAACAATAAGCAAATCGGGATCTTCAACTGTGCAAGTACAATCCCCTCACCATCGCTAACTTGGCTAAAACAATAATACACCCAACAAATGCAGGACAACAACAGTGGGGCAGGAAGATGAGGGCGACCAAGTTGGTAAATCACCGAAATCCGCATCTTTAGCATCTTAACGGCCAATTTAGCACCAGGGATGGAGGTGGTGGGGTGTGCCAGGATTGGGTGCCCAGGCGGTGAGGAGGTGAGGAAGCCAGAAAAAGACAGCGGTGAAATTAGACAAAAGCAGCAAAGGCAATAATAAAAGATAATAAAACAAACGTTAAGTCTGTGCAAATGCCAAGGACTCCTCGACGGGGGGCATCCTGCCCGGAGCTGGTGTACCGATGGACTGGGGTGGTGCTTCAAGGAGGCCTTGGAAACTTCTCGGAGCTGCCGAGCTGCGGAGCTGCTGAGCCGGCCGAGCTAAATAAAAACACTTTTGGGAACAATAGACGTCGCCAAAGATATGACACTCCCTGTGCCCCAAACCACGGCAACTTTTCCCCCTGAACGCAAACTTTTGCTCCTTCTGGGCGTTTGTCATTCTTTCGCCATTTAGTCAGCCCCTCGAGCTGTGGGTCTGCGTCTCCGCCTTGTTGGTCCTCCAACCTCCAACCGCTTCATTATCTGCTCATCCCAATCCACAATCCCCAATCCCCAGCCCCAATCCAGCCCACTCGAGCTATCTTTCTGTTTAATTTCGCGTGCCGCAACGTGCAATTACACAAAGGATAGAGATGGATACAGTAGGCAAAAGGTAGGAGGTCAGATGGGCAGGAATGGAGGTACACGCGGGCTACAGGTAGGCCTCTCGGGAAAGTGGCCCACTGTCGTCCGGGTCGTGACAGCGGATGCCTTTGTTCAACTTCAGAACGTGTGAGAGAAGAGCCAAGCTGGGGTTTCATTTGTAAAACGGGTTGTAAGTGCAATCAGTAGGCGAATTCCAGTACGTATTCCCATTCTTGACAGGCACTATATTTGGCCAAAACAAACTTAAATATATTTTTGTAACAAAACTTGCAACTTCTTAATACAGAGTGAAAACAATGAAGCAGCCACAGACTCGCAGCAGGCAAATTGTAGTACACCTGGCGCCATCTATGGTCCAATTCTTGACAGGACGACTTGAAGCAGAAGAACAAAGATACAGGATTTCATTTTATCCATATTATATATAAACAACACCATAACGACTGGTTTTAAACGATGAAGCAGCCAGCAGTAGCTTTGTAGCAGCGGACTTTTAGCACCACTGGCGCCATCTGTTAGTGATTTCCTAACAGGATACTTTTAGCCGAGACACAGACCAGGGGCAGGCCACAACTACACGACGTTGAAGTTCCTTTCGCGTGGCAAATCCAATGCCAGCTCCCCCATCAGCTTTGGTTGCCTAGATCTTTGCTGGATTTCCCACTCACTTCCTGCCGCTTACCAATTAAGCATTTTGGGGGTGGGGAAAACTCATTTCCTGTCGGCTTTCCGCTGAGGTTTTCCCGCATATGCGTTGTTATTCGCTCGTTTGTTTTTCCCATCGGGCCGCTTTTCGCCCCACCCGCGCTTCCCAACCCAGCCACTCGATCATTTAGCAATTTTCGTTTCGCATTTCCGCCGCCGATGGTTGGAACGACCGACTCGTTTCTCGGCCAACGGAAACGGGCCAAAAATCGCACAATCGCCGGCACTATGGCCAAATTCAAATCGAAATCGAAGTCCAAAGCGTATCAAATGCCATGTTGACCGCATTTGGACAGGCTGCCATTGCCATCGCCCGATGGCCAAGTGCCAAGTGCCCAGTGCCCAGTGGCCAGTGCCAGAAAGCCAAATAGCGATAGACGTGCGCATTCCAAAGCGGCGTGCTCCGTGCTCCGTGCTCTCCAGTCCCCAGATTGCCGATCACCGATCCCCGCCAGCGTTGCCCATTGCCATTCCCATTCCCATTCCACATTCTCCATTCTTCATTCAAGTGCCGCACTCGTGGTGCTATTTTTGATTCATTGAGCAATTGGCAATCACGTTCCCCAAAAAAAAGAAACAAAAACAAAACAGAAAATATGAAACAAAGTGAGGAGCAGCGCCATGGGCTATTAATTTCCGACACCGAATGGCTTTATGGGCACACTATCTGGCTTTCCCGCCTAATGCCCACTTCCTTCCGCTTTTGCTTTTTACGACTTATCCGGATCTCAAGTGCATCGCGAGCAGCTGCGACAATGCACCCCATGTTGCATCTTGGGAACACTCCAAATGAGTTGTGGCATGTGCCGCAGCAGCAGCTGGGAAACTGGGCAGCTGAAATCGGAACTGGGAACTCGGAAATCGGAAATCGGAACTCGAGGCGCCACAGCGAGTGGCGGGCGAAAGCGGACACCTAGATGCATCATAGGAGATGATCCCTTGCGGTATCCGGCCAGCATTAGCCCTCTCCCCCGGCTGCCAACTCTAGACTCTGAACTCCTTGGACCGCCAGTTGAACAGTTGGCAGTTGCTAATTTATTCCACGTCGCGGCTAATTAATTTCTGCTGGCCAGGCCAGGCCATCGGGCCCATGGCTGTGCAATCTGCCATCAGAAGCTCTTGGGTTCCGTGCGCGGAATGGCCAACATTGGATTGAGGGAATGGCGGGGCTGGTTGGGATGTGGATGTGGATGGGTGCACACTGTTGGCCTTTCATTGGAAATTATTTGCGCGTCGCCATCTATACGAATTTCATTTACAACTATTATAGGCAATAATATGTATGGACAGCCATCGTTTAGGATTGTGTAACTGCACAGCGAGCAGCATTAATAAATGCAAAGGCATTCGCTGTTGTCGTCGCAGATTGCCGTTTTCAATGTTAACTTGGAGACAATTCCGTAAAAATGCAAATGCCAAATGCGAGGTGCACCCAACGCTGGAGGAGGTGGAGGAGGTGGAGGAGGTGGAGGCGGTGGAGGAGCAGATGGGGGCCACCGCCTATTTCCATTTCCATTTTCATTTTCATTTCCACTGAAAGACGTTTCCTGGCCCGCGTTCGCCGTCCCATCCCCAATCCGAGTACCCAGTCCCCCCCCCCCATCCATATGCCGCTCCTCCCGCCTCGAGAAGATCTCTGGCATCCATAGACACGCAATTGTGCATGCAACGACATACTATGTACTATGCACATGTGTTTCCCAGGCACACTGGGTATGGAGCTGGCTCCGAGGCGACAGTTCCACTATGCCGATGCTCTGGGATCGTAGACACTCTGGGGCCACACGACAAAGAGCACCGGCTGGACTCGATGGAATCTCCGGAGCCAGTGCTCGATCAGCTCGATCAGCTCGATCAGCTTCGAAAGCAGATCAGAAAGGTAGTGATGTAGCCAGATGTTGTATAATCATAAAAGTTTTTATTGCTGTTGCGCACAGATAGCACTTAGGACATACACATTTCTCCCTATCGATATAGTTATCCGTTAATTAACATTACTATATGTATGTAAGTAGTTACATATATCTGTATCTTTACCATTACTGTTACAGTTAATTCGATTAAGCTCGGTAGCAGCTAGCCGGAAAATGCTCTCGTTAGATATTTTAACTTGGTTACATGTACGTGTGTGTTGCTGGTGGGATTATAGGATACCGGATACTGGATACTGGATACTGGATACTGGATACTGGTTACTAGAACTAGGATATGGTTGATATGGGTGATGTTAACAATACGTGCGTCTATATGCGTTCCATGCATATAGAAGCTGATATGTTGCCAATATTACTTGGTTTCGTTCCATTCCGCAGCGATGTGCACTCGTTGCGTTTGGGGTCGCGTGTTCGATCGCCTTAGTATTTACATTAAGTAGAGATTTGTTAATCTAAATCGGATTTATCATATATAGTACGTGGGTGGGTGCCACATGCCTCATCTCTATGTACAAAACATTCTGCCGCATCGCTCGGGATTCCCCACAACGGGAAGCCCGCGTCCTCATCTGTCCGCGCATTACAAACAAGTCAACATAACGATTCAATTAAATATTAGGACAAAAAAAAAAAGAGTCGTATTAATTAGAATAAGATTAATAATATAAAAAATAATAATAGTTTCGGTTCCCTTTCGTCTTCCTTCTTTTAAGCGGCTGTTTGTACAAAGTTCTTAGTTCTTTTTCTAATCCATTTTTGTTTCTGTTTCCGTTTCCGGTGTCGGTTCCGATTCCGATTCCGGTTCCGATCCGCTTCCGATTCCGGTCGCGATACCGGCTTGTGTTCCGGATCCATTATCGCCTCGTCCTGCGACCGTGCTCCTGCATAGCCACTCCTTAAGTATGTCCCCTCACCGCATCTCCGGCTCAGCCCTTCAGGCCGGAACTGCCCCGGACGCCCAGGCCCACGCCCATGCCGCCCATGCCGCCCAGTCCCGCGTTGCTCTCCTCGATGTAGACATTGCCGGGCTGCAGGGTCTTCAGGATCCGTCGCTCCTGGTGCTTGCCGCGTTTCTCTGCAAGATTGAGAGGGATGGGAGAACAAGAGTTGGGATGAGTTGGTGAGTTGGGATGAGTTGGGCAGGCCACAAGCGTGGCTGTCGCAGCCGAGTGACAGCCGTCATTTAAATTCCATCCACGCCCCCGATATCGGTCTCATTTGCATTTCGAGTATTCGGACTCGTAGGGGGTCTGCAAGCCTGAAGATCAGTGGCTCGGGGTCGGCAAACTCGGATCAATACCTTTGGTGCCATCGGTAAGCAGTAACCAGTCGATGGTCCTGGCAACTCTTGTAATTCGAAACAATCGGAATTCAAGACGACGCATCGACATTTAAAACCCATCCATATCGGATTGTGACAAATTGCCAATTATATGATAGAATCTACGCAGCAATAGATCGAATAACTTCTTCGGAAAACTTTCTCATTTGTTTATTTCACTAATTTGAAGAAATGACGCGAACTGGTGATAGTATTTTCAACCTAAAAAGGCTCTGGAGGCTCATTGAAACGAAGGAGATTTGTGTGACACGCCTGACACTGCCATGCAAATGGCTTGAAAACCCAACTAATGGCTACCCATTACCCTGTGCCACCAAGGACTCCCGCTGGTAGCTCATGGCCTGGCCCGCCTCCTGCCAGGCACCTCAAGTGGCCGACCTCGGTCGGGGAGCTGCGTTCTGGCAGGGATCGGGCTCTTTGGGACACTTACCAGGCAGCAGCACGTGTTGTGGCTGGAAGATCCCCGACTGCGCCGTCGCTGGATGCGTCGCTGTCGCTGCGGAGGCGGGCAGTCCTCGCAAGGCGTCCGCGTTGCCGATGAAGAAGGTGCCTCCGTCCAGGCTCTGCACCTCCGCCAGCTTGGCCATCAGCTTGGTCGACAGCTCCTCCACATCTGCGAAAAGGAAATGGACGAAGAAGAGTGCTGTGATGAGTGGAAAAATGCGCCTTAGATTCGCAGTCGGGTGGAGCTGTTTATGCTCCATTGTGTTCGATCGATCAGTGTGCAATGTTTATTAGGTGGCACAAAGGAAAGCTTGATGCGGAATGGCGAATTGTAAACAAGTTCCCTCCACTCGATGGCCAAATGTGGCCAGTGGGTGTGGGCGGCGAACGAGGCCAGCGGCAGATAATTTATCATTTATTTATAAACTCGAACAGCGGCGAGCACGAAAATTAAGTTCCAAGTTGCCCAAGAGAAGCGCCTGCCCGCCCGTGGATGTTGATAATGTTGTTGATGATGATGATGATGATGTGCGTCTTCCCTTTCGCCTTTGGGCCATCGTGCAACGGCTTTTATTATAAACAATCGGCCAGCGGCAGCGCGAACAATAAAATCACTTGGAAAATAGGCAGGAAAACAACAACAACCGGCCAGGGAAAAGCGAAGCGAGGCCGAAACAATTTTCAAATTTGCGCAGTTCAATTCGATTTGAATTTGTTTCCCTCCCCCCCCCCCCCCCCCCCCCATTTTGCGGCCAAACACATACGTGTGCTCCGATTTTCCATTTTTCCGTTTTTCCTCTGAACCGTTTAGTGAACATAAAAGGTGGGAGGGGGAGGGGAGAAGGAGGGGGAGGGGATGGAGAATCCGGGTGGAAAATCAAAGCAATAGTCCAGGAAGCAAATGGGAGAACTCCCATGGATCGCAAAGTGGGACAAAATCGATGAATGGGCAAATGGTGTGGCCCTTTTCGCTTATGGATCCCGATCTGGATCTGGAGCTGTGGCTGTGGCTGTGGCTGGAGAAGCCAGCACATCTTGGCTTCTATTTATGGAAATGGGCTGCGTAGCGCGAAGAACATGGGCAAGGAAATGTGCAACAATCTGTGGCAGTTGCCTCGCGCGAATATTTATTGCCTGGCCCCAAGATGCGATGCAGATTCCTGCACAGTGAAGCTGCCGGCAGCGCGTGCCAATGAAGGAGGCAGCTATTTCGGAGGAGGGGTTGGTATGGGATGGGTATGGGTATGGGATGGGATGTGGTTGCGGATGCCCAATTGTCAATGATGCGCTTGAACGGAAAGTGTTGCAGTTCCAACTTCCCACCTTCCCTGCTCTTCCGCTCTGGAAGCAGCAGCAGTAGCAGCAGCAGCAGCAGCTGGTCGCCGTTCAATCATTTGGCCAAGGAAAAGGGAACTGGGTGCGTATTTATAGATCCCTTCGAGGCGGAAGCGACTGGAGCTGGGGGAGCATCAGCAGCAGCAGCACCACCACCACCACCACCACCATTAGCGGGGAAAGTCCGCTTCAAGTGCAGCAGCTCCTTTACCTCCGCCTGTCACACTATTTTAAATCTGTCGATGATCACCGAATTCTGTTCACCGAAACAAACATATGTACACACACACGTGTGTATGTAGTGTATGTAGTGTGTGCTGCCTGGGCATTTTCATTTCGTTTCCTGCCTGATTTCCCTGCATGTGTCTCGGTGTGTGTGTGTGTGTGTGTGTGTGGAAAACATGTTTTTCCCCGGCTTGTCGCTTGTGTGACATGATTTCGGAATTTCTCCACATGCCCGCGGAAATGTTTCGACAAACATCCGCTTGTCCTTGAGCGGAAAGGGGGCGTTCTGTTGTAGGGACCTGAGATTTTTACCTGCCCGCCGAGATTCGTTTCCGGCTGCAAGTGCCCTTGCCCCCAGCCCACTGAATCCCTCCTCCTCCTCCTACGCCGCCACCGCCACCTCCACCTCCAATTTCACCCGCAGCTGCAAATCCATAAATTTTCCACGCTGGACACGCTGCGTGGGCCGCCGAGTGTCGACACGCCCTGAATTATGATTACACGCCGGAGAAGAACACCTCCGGTGAGATCAACAAGAGGCGCTATCAAAACACGGCATAAATCTCTGGATCTCTGGATCCACGGATCTCTAGTTGGGTGGATGGGGCGAGAGTTGCTTCTGATCTTTGAAATGATGTTGCAACATGTGGCCCACGATCTCCGCAATCCTCCGCCTGCCGCCTGCCGCCTGCCGCCAAGGGCAACTGTACTGCCATGTTTCGGTCCAGTTCTACACGCCTGTTCCGAGGAGACCCACCGTGCCTGCTAATTGTGCTCGCCATTGGCATGCGAATCGCGACTCGCATGCGCCAAAATTATTTGGACACATCGTTCCACATTGCAGAGGACCAGGTCCACTGGTCGCCACCGCCTCGTTAGTATTCCTCGGCGGCACGGAGTTGCGGATCACCGCTGTCCAGCTGATCGTGCAGCAATTCGTTGGAAATCTCAGCACTGGCGATGCCGCCGAGAGATTCTCGTATTCGTATTTGGATTCGGATTCGGATTCGGATTCGACTGGCGACTGGGTATCGCGGGCCACCATACATCAAAGTGTCGTGTTCTGGGCCCGTCGCCTTATAAATATGTATGCCCTTCTCCCTGAACGCCAGAACGGCCAATCAAAGCGTTAGTTGGCCGATGCCCCGCGAATGCCAAGCAGGCGGGCATTTCTGGCTGGGATTTGGGACCGTCGGTGGGGCCCTTGGCCAAGCGACGCGCTCTGAATGCACAATCAGTTGCGCAGGGCTTGGGCAGGTGAAATGTGCCCGGGAGCGTGTGAAACTTGTGTGGTTTAACTGGGAAACTGGATAACTGGGAAAGTGGGAAAGTGGGGCTCGCTGGGATGGAGTACTCACCCTGGTCCAGGCGACGCTCCATGCGACGCCACTGGCGCATGTGGTGGATGAGGATGCAGGCGGCCACCGAGAAGAAGACCAGGCAGGTGAGCACGGCCACATAGAGGACGCCAGTCTGCCAGTCGAGGACCCAGGCGGCGGCCGCCTCCTCGTGCAGCTGCTGCAGTTGCTCGTGGGTCAGGTGCTGCAGTGGGACATTGTGCTCGAAGTGCTCGTACTCCGAGGACTTTCGGCGCTGCAAGAAAGGATTAATGATGACTCTGATGGTTGGCTCCTGCGCCGCGCGGCGATAGATGCACACTCACCTCCTTCCAGTTGGGTTCGGTCTTGGCCAGAACGACCCAGTCGATCTTGAGGTCGTATATGGAGCCGCAGATGGTGTCCGTGTGTAGCTGGCAGGGCCGCAGCGGTATCATCTCGCCCTGGCAGCGGGTGCACGGTGTGCAGCGATCCCGCTGTGAGTCCCACCAATGCTGTGGGGCGCAGGGTGAGCTGGAGGAGATGGACACCTGGCTGGCTGGCGGCGGATCTGGTGGCGCAATGCCTGTGTCTGCGGATGAAGAGGAGGCGCTGGTGGCCACCAGCGAGCAGGTGGTGGACAGCAGCAGCAGGGCCAGGTAGCTGCCGTGGCAGCTGATGCGACTGATGCTGCTGATGCTGATGTGGCTGCCACCGATGTGGTGCTGCTGTCGCCTCCGTCGGCGCTTATGAAAGGTTGTGTTTAAGTGATGGCCACTGCTGCTGCTCCGACTACTCATGGCTCCTCCATGGCCGCCTGGCAGTCTTGGCGGCATCATCTGCGGCAGAGGAACGAGGGAATGGCACTTTTATGGATTTTGTACGATTTAATGGTTTCGCTGGGAGCCAGCTGCACTGTTTTCCCATGGGAAAAAACTTTGCTGGGAAACTGGGAAAGCACTACTACTTATTGATATGGAAGGCACTTAAGAGCCAGCTGGAGACCAGAAGCCATCTTCTATAGCAATAATTCGCGCAACGGCAAACTAATAAACGGCCAACGGTCATAGGCATGCTAATTCTCTGTTTGCTGATAATGCGACGCCATCTCCTCCATCATCACCATCAACATCATCATCATTATCATCATTATAATCATCACGATGACGATCATCATCATCGGGTTGATGGTGCTTATATGGTGATGGCGATCATAAATGCGTACAGTTTGCAATCAACTTTAATGATGGCGGGTGCTGGGCACTGTAGTTGGGCACCCAACACGGACACCGACCATAGACCACCGACTTCCAACTATCAACGGTCGGCAGCTTGGGTTCAATGCTCATCACCATCCCCCATCCCCAGACCCATCCCCAGGCCCATCCCCATCCCCAGACCCATAACCATACCCATACCCATGCTCATCCTCCTCGTGCGTCTCCACTTTTTGTTTACTCCCCGGATTCGATTCGATTCCTGTGCCGCATTAACGACAAACTATTATAGACAGCGATTATTATTTATGCGGCAAACGCGACGGCCAAGCCAAATGCTTCCATGGAGATGGAGAAGGAGAAGGAGAAGGAGAAGGCGAGGAAAGCCTGGCAACTGCCCACTTCCGTTTCAGCGAAGAAGTGCACGGTGTCCCTAGGCGATCCCGAAAAACCAGAAACCAGAATCCAGAAGCCGCTTCAGAGTTTTTCCCTGGAAAATCTGGGCTTCCCTTTCGCCACAATCACAGCCCATTCACCAACTGTATAGGATGGGATTGGATGGTATAGGCTATTGGATGGGATGGGTTGGTATGGGTTGGTATGGGTTGGTATGGGTTGGGATGGGTTGGGGTGGGGTGGGGTCGTGCACTTGTCGTGCCCTGGGAAGCGGGAACCGGGAACCGGGAAGCGGGAAGCGGATGGTGGGGCAGGGACACCGTGCAGGGGCCTCCGCCATGGCCATCCCATAGAGCAGACCCAAATGCGAACGAGGGAAACAACAACAGGAAGAAGAAATATTTAATTAAAATCAACCATTATGGCCACCGTCACCATAACAGCGGGTGGGGTTACGCTGGTGTGGGATCGCTTGGAGGGGCTGGACGAGGAGGAGGCGGAGGCGGAGGCGGCGGAGGAGGCTCATACTGAGTGCGGGTTCGGGTTCTGGTTCGGGTTCGGGTTCGGGTTCAGGTTTATGCGCATGGATAGAGTTACCCGCCAGAAGACGACGAATCGCTGGCGGGTGAAATTGGAATTGGCGATCAATTGACAATGGACAATTGAACATGAGTGGAGGGCCGCGGAGCTCATTAGCATGATGGACAAGTGTTCCAGACGACTTTTTCCATATTTATTTCAAATGAATTCCGTATCGGATACTCTTTATAAGGCACTCGAACTTCCTCCAGCCGTTGTTGCTCATTAAAAGCTCGTTTGTTTATGCTGATTAGATTTTATTTCCCTGCTATTTCAGTGACAAGATAACCTGTCCAAAACAGACACACACACACACCAGTTCCGGTTGGGTGCTGCTTTCTCCACAACCCACTGATCGTGATCGTGATCGTGATCATGATTCTAAGAGCCCGAGCCGGGCAATCCCCCCATAAATAGTAGCCAGATCGTGCTCTGAATTGTTAGCCGCTTGGAATAGTTTCACTATGCGAACTCATAAGGAGCACTCTATATACACTATGTATATACATATTTCATCTTGCCCAACCGAATGTGGATCATGGCTGCGGCACCCAGTGCGATCGCTGATCTCCGCCAGCCAAAGACGAGCAGCCAGCACGCGGACAGCCAGCTTGAGTGACAGCGGAATGGTGGTGCCTGATGGTGGATCCCAGAGAAGCAGCACATTTTTAGCCAGCGCCACCACACATGGGCTGAGTGCTGGCCGAAACTGGAGGCGGCCAAAGGGGTGGCCAGGAGATTATTATGTCAGCAGCCGTGTATCTATGAGATACATTCTGCGATCGCTTCTATCTTCTGCCTTCTGTCCTCCGTCTCAGTCTGTTGTTTTTGTAGCTCGTGCTGCTGTTCTCGCCGCTGTCTGACAACTGACAGTGACAGCAATTTAAATCATGTTGCGTTTTTTTTGCCTCTCATGCTGCACTAATTGAGGCTGAGGCGACTGACTGCCCAGGAGGCGGACTGCCGGAGGAGTGCCTGCGAGGAGGTGCCCGCCGAAATGGGTCAGCCGAACGTATCTAAAGCAACCAAACACCAAGCTGGGCACGAAGTGGGGCAGCAATTTACTTGCCGCCTTTCCAATGCAATTACCAAAGTGTCCAAAGGAGCGGACTTGCGGTATTACGACGTAGAAGGAGCAGGAGCAGGAGCAGGAGGAGGAGCAGGAGGTGTCCCTTTCGGTTGCCCCAAGCAGCTGGCGGTTGTCGCTGCCAAAGAAAATAAAGCACCAGCAGCGAGATTGGCGTATTTTTAACTCGCGACCTCAAATAAAATGCACATCAAACGGAATCCACAGCAGAATGCCAAGATGTGGCAGCAGTAAGTGAAGTCATGATCTTGGGCCTGCCAAGGGGAACCCTTTCTTGGCCAGAAAACCAGAGAGAGCGGACTTGATGCCTTCGAGCAGATTCACCAAATGGCAGGGAAATGCTGAGTGATGACATGCTATAATATGTATGAACCACAAGTGGAAGAAAGACTTGATGTGCAGCAAGGCAGATGCGTATCTTTATCTCAAATCTCCAATGACTGTAAGCAGTAGTTATTTTTGGCAAAGCATCAGCAGCAGCAGCAGCAGCAGCAGCAGCAGCAACATCGGTCTTTAAATAGCCAGAATGCTTGTTAAACGATTGCCAAACGGGGGCTTCCCGAGTCTTGCGAAGAATTCCAGCGACTGAGTCTCCTCGCTGGGGTCTCGAGAAGATCCGCATAGTGCTGCATCCCGCCCGCCCACTTGCAGCCTCGGCAGCCATCGCCATCTCCATCGCCATCGCAACCGCAGCAAATGAAATCTGATGGATGCGAATGCGAATGCGAGTGCGGCAGAGCGAGAGGCAGCGGCATTTATTAAACTGTCAGCTGAACGCTCACGAATTTTATGATTCTGAATCTGCTGCTGGGCTTTTTTTTTCACGTTTTTTCACGTTTTTTCACTCTTTTTCCTCTTTCCATTTGTCTTGTTTGCTTGCTCTCGCTCACTCGTGTGTTGTGTAAATTCCAAAACGCGACAAAACCATTAAGCACTTTTCATGGGGCAACGGGAGGGGGAGGGGATTTAATGGGACAACAACGCTGATGAGGAGCAACATCAGTTTCTGTTTCTGCGAGCTGGGAACGCAAGCCGATCAAGCGGCTTTTCGCAGCTTGGGCAGCAATTTAAGTGGGCACCGAACTGGGATTGCCCAAAGTATTTCAGTTAGCAGGTTGGAGCGCTAATAAGTCAACACCAACCAACCAAATAGCTGACAAGCAACATGATGGAGATCTGTGGGTTATTCCACCGGTCCAATATGCTAACAACTGTAGCAAGTGAAAAGAGCGGAGAAAGCGGTTCTGTTTACCCAAGTGTGCTGGCCATGTTGTTCCCGCCCAGGAGAACGCAACTGGAACAACAGGAACACGACATCTGGCGTGAAGCCCCAACCCAAAGTGCCAATTCCAATCCCATGCCAAAGTTTGAAAAGCCAACATCTAGTTAGGAGCACAAGCTGGGATACAGATCGATGCGGTCATCTATCTGGAGTGCAAGTACAGTACATCTGTTGCATCCATGGCAATGTTATCTGTATCTGCATCTGTATCTGCATCTGCATTTGCATCTGCATCTGCATCTGTATCTGTATCTGCATCTGTATCTGTACATATAACTTATTTTTACACTGGAATTTTGACATTCTGGCGTTATGTAAGCAATGTTTAGACGGGGAGTTCAATGTATTTCCTATTTATTATTATTACACTGAGCCCGAGGAGCAGCCAACAAGTGCGGATGCCGTCCACGCCTCCGGTTTACCCTTTGCCATCCCATCTCCATCTCCTTCTCCATCTGCATCTCCATCTGCATCTGCATCTGCTCCTTCCTGTTTCTGAATTTCTATCTGAATCTGCTTATGTTTCTGTATGTTTCTGTATGTTTCTGTACATGTATCTGTATCTCACTCCGCTTCTGTTCCTGAATACGGCAACTGAATACATGCCGGAGTAGTTGTAGTCCCCCAATGGCACAGCCAATCTGTCCATCCATCGCCTCAGTTGTCCGCAGTGCACGAGGGCTCTGTGATTATGATTGTGTCTCTCTGATTCGGATTCAGATTCAGATTCAGATTCAGATTCGGATACGGATTCAGTTTTGGACTCGGGTTTTTCAGCGCGTTTTTTTTCGCGCGTATCCGATTCCGATTTTTCACTTTTTTTCTTGTTGTTCCGTGTCCTTTTGTTTTTCGCTACCGCACAGAGGGCTGCCTCTGTTCCTCTTCTGTTTCTACACTCGATTTATATTTTTTATCATTTGATTTAATTCAATTCCATTTCGGTGTGTCTGTGTCCGCATCCCCCAGTCCCCAGTTCCCAGTTGCCCGTCGCCGAGCCCAAAACCCCCCCAGCTCCACGAGATGCGGAGATCATCATCGCCGCCGCTTCCGAAACAGAAACAGAAGCTGAAGCTGAACAGACGGGCATAACCATAAGCCATAAAGCATAACAACACAGCATATAAAGCAGCATATATAGCATAACCAGCCGTGAGTGAATGGAGATCGGAGATGGGATGGGATGGGATGGGAGATCGTAGATGAGGATCCCGACTCCGGGGACTCCGGGGGGATCTCCGCATGCAAGTAGTGGGCTTCTGCCGGCGCGGATGGGCACAAATGATCATAACCTGAGCCTCGGCTTCTGTGGCCTTTTCTGTTTGTGGTTCTGTTTCTGTTTCTGTTTGTGGTTCTGTTTCTGTTTCTGTTTCTGGTTCTCCGACTGTGACTGTGCAATAAATAAATCACTCACTTTTTCGCTCCTCCACTCGGTTGGTTGTTGTTTGCGATCTGCGGTAATCTGCGATGATCTGCGTCCGCTGCTCCGCCTTTCGCTGCCTTCTATTCAGTGCCTTTCAATTCGAATTCGCGACGGCGGCAGGCTTCATGTTTTCATCTTTGACGCTGAATGATCTAACGATCCAACGCACTGCCCCCCGATGAAATGGTTGGTTGGTTGGATGGATGGGTGGATGGATCGATCGATCGATCGATCGTTCGGCTTGTCAATCAATTGCAATTGCACAATTAGCACTTTTCTTTTCTTTTATTCTCTTTTCTTTTCGCACTGGCAGCCGCGCAACAGGAAAAAAAAACGGAAAGCGAAAAACGAAAAATTGTACATTCACTGCACTTTTCATCGGCCGACGCGAGTGCGATCTGCGCCAGCAAAATATCTATGGTCAGGCAAGTGGAAATACGTTTTCCTCGGCTCGATTTTCTTCGGCGCTCGATCGCAGCGATGCGATACGCAGCTATTCGCTGGCTGTGAGAGACTGATCGCACCGGAGAGCAATTGTATCTACAGAATTGTATCGCTCGCTGTTATCCGACTTAACATTTCCAGCCGATATTTTAGCCATTCCTGTTGTTGCGTCGTGTCACGCATTTCTGTTCTACAAAGTGGAGGAAATCAGCATGGTAGGCATATCACTAATATCACAAATTGTTGAAAGGATAATTAATATTTGTTTTCTTGTTTTTTTTTTCTATATATATATATTATATATATTTTTTATTTATTTATTTTTTTTTTTTTAGGCAACAGCTGTTTGGCCAACTATTTATTTGTATGTCCAAGTCGTAAAAAAATTTTACCAATTGATTTCCATGCACATTTTTTGTTGACCAATTTCTTTACAGTAATAAGTTGAATTAATTGCTCAAAGTCCATCGAATTTGAATTAATCAGTCTGTTAATTTAAAATAAACTTCCGTAAAGTTTTTTAATTTAAAAAAAACTTCTATAAAGTCTGTTAAAAACGTAATTTTAAGAGAATCTCGTGACTATCGGTTATTTATTTTATTTTGTAGCATACTTTTGCGGTCATGGGTTTCCTGACAGCAGACAAACGTTGAAATGCACCCGTTTCATAGATGGCGCATGCAATAGAAACCAAGCTACAGTGTCTCATAGGTGGCGCCTTACCATTACTACTAACGCTATCATAGATATAGGATCATTAAACTTGCAGGGCTCGAAGTATAAACAAATATAAGTGTTAAACCAATTTCAATAAAAATCCATACCATTTGAGAGCCGAAAATATGTTATTAATGTTAAAAATGTTTTTATTTTGTTTGCGTGTATATCAATAAGTAAAATCATTGTAGTATCAACATATTTCAACTGTGTGTGGTGTTTTTTTTTCGAGGGGGACATACGCGGGTGAGTCCCCCTTCCCTCCTTTTCGCTTAACTGCTAAAACATAAATAATTTAAGACTTAATCCACTAAGGCCACTTGTCATGCAGCACTTTACAAAAACTTCTCAAACCCTTGTCGCACAACACTGCAAAAAATGGGACATACAAAAAAAAAACAAACAATACTTTCGGATAATTTCAATCAATTGACAAGGGACTCGCAGTGGGCAAATTGCTTCAATTGCCAGGATAAACATGGTATCATATACTACAATTAATTTAGTTCGGTTTAGTGTGTGTGTGTGTGGGGGGGATAGGGCTTATAAACGGAAAGAAAGAACGAATGCTACACACAATAAAATATCAATAAAGATTTTGCACTCCTTAAGCCTAGCTGTTTTACGTGTACACTTAGTTCCCTCTTAGCAATACGTTTTAGAAAGCACTTGAATTTCGCTGCACGCGGCAAAGGCAACGTGGTGTTTCGATCCGTTTCGATCCAACGACTTCCGGAGCAGCCTCCTCCGCAGATCCTCTCCAGCTGTTCTGGGACAAGTGAGCCGGTTGCTGGCGACGGCCAGGGCCACTTGGGCAGTTTAGCCGCTGCAATGCAGAACAGATCGGGTAAGTATAACCAAGAGTGAGGACAAGAGTGCTGGGTGAGTGGGTGGGTGCGGTTGGCGGGAGACTTAAGCTCTACGGGAGTAAAGAGGGAGTACGGGAAACCATCGACACATCGGCACAGCAGGCAAGCGAAAGGGAAAGAGAGGGGGCGAGCTGTTGGATAGAGACAGAGCGAGCGAGCGGGCGAGAGACAGCGAGAATGGGGTGGAATGTCAGTGGGTCATCATCAGTGGTGCTTCATCTTACTTCGATCCCGCCTCAGTGGTTCCTTCTCTTCTTTTTGCGGCCGGCGGTGCCTTAGTTCTTGTTACTCGTGTCGCGCAGTTCTGGTTGTCGTTGTTGTTGTTGTTGTTGTTGTTGGGGGTTGTGGTGTTGGTGGTGGTGATGTTGTTGTTGGGGATTGTTGGTTAAGTGTCTACTTAAATGCAACTTGCAGCATGCGCAGCACTTACTTTAGAAAGTCATTCATATTGATGTAATTTTTATAACTAAATAAAGAGAAATCACAAAAATGCATTCGGTTAAAAGGAGAGCCAAACAAAAACGAGAACAGAAACGAACAGAGAACATCGTTGGGTGGCTTAATGGCGAGTGTGGGTGGTGGGTGGTGGTTGGAGGTTAGAGGTTGTTTGGGTTTGGGTTTGGGATTTGGCAAGACACGGAGTTAATAGAGAAGCGCATACAGATCGGAGTAGGATTGTTCATATTCAAGACGAATAGCAATGGACGAAACACACAGAATAACAACTCATGTATAAAATATATATATCAAATTCAATTCCCATCCAGTGTGACACCGAATTTTGAGCTGGAGGGGCGGGGCTATCAACAATCCTACCGGCGGTCAAGGTCATGCAGTTGGTTAGTGGGTGGGCGTGGCTCTCGAACGAGAGGACGACCAGAACGACCAGGTGCCGTACCTCTTGGCGGACGTGGTTCGCGAATAGGGATTCTGCAGGATCTTCGGGTGCGTCTCCATAACGCGCAGCAGCAGGTTGTCCAGATAGTCCTCCAGCTCCTTCACGCGCTGCCGCTGCAGCAGAGCCTCGTTCTCCATTCCGTTGGCAATTAGCATTAGTTCCTGACGGTTAACAATTATATGAGCGCTTTGATCACAGCCGCAGTATGACAATGCCACTTACCTCGCGGGACTTGCCCTCGTATTTCTTGGCCAGCTGCGCGGATATCTCCGAGCGGCGCTCCGCATGCGATCCCGACTTCTCGTGACCAATTATAATGCGCTCCGTGGACTTGGGACTGGGCGAGTTGCTATCATTGTCGTTGTTGTATTTATCTGCGGAGCAGGGAAATTGAAATTGGTCAGTTAAGATACTGAGAAGGAGGCGCGCGGATGAGGGAGGAGCAAAGGTGGTTCAAACTCAGATGCAAATTTACTGGCGGATGCGAGAAACACAACGGAAACAAGACAAAACAGCCAAGGGGAAAGACAGGAAATTCAGACAGGTAATGTGGGAAAAGAGGTTGACTGAAGGGGCATAGGAATCGCCTTAGAGGAGGATGACGCGACAGATGACAGCGTTGACTGGAAGTTAGCTTGATTCGGATTCGGTTTCGTGTGCGCTTCGCGATCCGCCAGCATTATGCCACACTCCCCGCCCGCCGCCAGATTTTTTTTTTTGGAGTAGTGGGGAATTGCAGTGATTCAGTGGTTTTGGTTGCTCTGGATTTCTTGGTTTCGGATTCGTTTCGGGTACATCAGCTCACCTCGCTTGTTGGCGTATTTGAATTTGCCCAGTCGCTTTTCCCTGCGCTCCCCGCTACCGCTCCCTCTGCCACTGCCATTCGTTTGGAACTCCTTGGGAGACTGCTCGGGCGTTAGGAAGTTGTGCTCCGGCTCAGCCGTTTCTACCTCCGCCTCCTGCTTGGCCACGAGTTCCCTCTCATGCTTTAGCCCCTGCTTCTCTGTGGCTGGCTCCTCGAGGGATGTGGATCGCTTGGCAAAGCTCAATAGCCTTTGGTCTTCTTCCCACCGCTTGGCCTCACGCCGCTGCTGCTCATCCATCTGCAGCTGCTTTTGGCGCTCCTTCTCCTCCTCCAGCTCTCGCTGCATAGCCTCCTCTTCCTCACGCAGGCGCTCCTCATTGAGACGCAGCTCCGCCTCCAAGCGGGCATCCTCCTCGGCCCGCAGTTGCCGTGCAGCCTCTTCCTTTGCCTTCTCCTCCTCCGCCCTCAGATCGGCCATGGCACGTGGCTGCGGTTTGGGGCGTGCTGTGGGGGTGGGAACCGACTTCTCCAGCTCCACTGTTAGGTCTTCCAGCTGGGGCTCATCTGCAAAAATAGCAGTGCTGTTTCGCTGCTCGTACTTGGCGAAACTGGCGTTGAAGGTATCAAAGTTGCGGTGCTCAACATCGGGAGAGAGGAGTGAGGATGAAGTAGCCACCACTGGGTCAGCAGCAGCCGATGGAACAGATGCCGGCACGGGTACTGGTGGGGGAGCTGCCTGCGGCGGGTTCTCGTCGTCATCATCGCTGTCCGAACTAGAGCTGGAACTAGACGACGAGCTGGACGAGGGCACTGGGGGCGGCTCCTCGACACTGGCGGGGAGCGGAACTCGGTCCTCCCAGCTGCGACGCTTCAAAGAGTCACTGCTACCGATCTCCAGGTACTTTCCACCGCCATACAACTTTGACGCCCACTCATCCTTGGAGCTCTCCAGCTCGATGGGCTTCTCCCTTGGCTTTTCCCGCTCCAGACTCCCGGCAGCCGGCTGCTCGTCCACCTGCGACAGCGGGATACGCGGTGGTTTCGATGGAGGCGGAAGGGTGCTGGCACTTCCACTGGCGCTGGCGTTGGTGCGGGCGTGGGCACGAACACTGAAATCGAGCTCAAGCTGTTCCATCTCCGCGTCGATGGGCGCATCCTCATCGAGCGTCGCTGGCAAAACCGCTGGCTTACCTTTCGCGCTGCCGCTTCCGATGCCACTAACTCCGTTGTTCAGCAGGGGCGATGGGTGACGCGGAGCAAAGTTGGGCGTACCGACTGACGGCGGCTGCAGGCCGCTGCGTTGGATGTTGAGTGAGCTGCCGGAGCTCTTGTGCGAGAGGTTGTCGAACACGAACTCGTCCTCATCCTCGCTGATCACGCCGGGATCGGCCTCGCCCGCCCGCTGGCCGCCTCGTCGCCGGCCACTGCCGCCATTCTGGCCTCTGCCGTTGGAGCTGTTTGGCGTGCCCAGGCTGGCAAAGGAGCCGCCGAAGGAGCTGCTGTCGTCGGCGCCCGCCTCCTGGTTCTTCTTCTTGCTGCGGATGTGCAGCTTGGAGCTAAGCGAGCCAGCCAGCTTCTTGATGCTTCGCCGCTTCTCGCCGTTGCCGATGGACAGCAGGCTGCCGCCCACGGAGCTGGCCAGCTGACCAATGGAAGACTTGTGCTTGTCCTTCTTGCTGAGGTCAGTCAGCGAGCCAGACTTGACCACGAAGGCGATGCGCACCTCCAGCTCGCCGCGCTCCTTGTTCTTCTTCTCCTTGCCGGGCTTGCTCTCCAGCTTGAACCACTTGGCACGTGGCCGATCGTACACATCCATCTCGTTGAGGGGCAGCGTGGCCTGGCCGAGGAACTCGTCGATGCCCAGATTGTTCCTGTGCAGGCAGGTCAAAGTGAGCTCGGCGCGATTGCCCTGATCGGGGATTTTCCTGTGCGAAGGAATGGAGAATGCGTTAGCATCACGCACAGCCGAAGGAGCTTTAAACTCTGGACTTACAGTTCGCACTCCTCGTTCCAGTTGACGCTCGTCTCGGCCTTGTCCTTGACGGACGTCTGGTACTTCTCCTTGCCCAGTGCAATGGTGACGAAGCAGTTGTTGGTGCCATTCTTGCCCTTGGTAAGCAGCCCACGCGCTCGCTGCACTGCAATGGTATAGAAATGTGGAAAAGATTACAGCTTCGCTTAGGCAGGCTGATAGCTTCGAGGGCATTGCTAAGTGTTTACTCGATGTCAGGCGATTTGAGTCACATCCCAGCGCATCGACAATCCACAGCACAAAATGAGTAAAGGTCCCTGTTAGGCTGCTGAACATATCGCTCATGATTATTTATCATGTAAGTAAATGTATTAAATATTTGTACGCCAAGGCTAATGATTAATTCTCACCAAAATATTTATGAGTATGACATTTTCGGCCTCAGCTAAATGTGACAAATGGAGCGTAGGAAAAGAAAATCCGGATCATGGAATATGATCTGGAAAGCAAATGCCGGTGCCATGCACAGATACATAAATGTATCTGGAGGAGTCGGCCGGCCGCAAAACAATGCTGGGATTGAGAGTTTGGGAGTTTGAGAGTTTGAGTGTTTGGGATTGGCGATGGCATGGAATGGAATGGGATGGGATGCGAATCGCGGTTTGCGTGGTTGGCGTGTCGGTGGTGGCTTTCATATCTGCCGGATGCTCTGGTCGGGCTCTCGAGGTCACGCGGCGCTCGGGTGAAACTCGAAATTTGCTTTTGGATCCGCTGGACGGAGCATCGGCAACATATATTTTGGCTAGTGATTCACTCGAGCGATCGACGACAATCGCTGGTGCTTAGGTTGCCTGTGGTGTTGGCGGTTTCTTTACTGATTTGATTTCTTTGCGTAGACCTCGGCGCCGTCTCCGATTCCAGTTCACTGCTGTTTTGGGTGCACAGCTGCCGGAAGTGGAAATTGGAGTTGGAATCGGCGTCGAAATGTAAATGAAGACGAAATTAAGTCATTGCCAGAACAAAACGGAACAGAACCCGAAGCCCCAAGCCCCAAGCCCCAAGCCCGCTGATCAACGGAGGCATCTATTTTTGGCTTGGCCCGGGCGGGCTGCAGGTCATTCCACTGCCCAGATGTTCGTCACCCCACATGTGGAAATCGTTGGAGAGAGACTCCTCCTCCTGCTCCTCCCCGGCAATCGCCACACATTTCGATTATTCAAATTGGGCACTGGGATTGGGCACTTGCACAAAGTCTGCTTTTCGCAATGCCCTCCATCGCTTCGTAATGCCAAAAAATAGAAGAAAAATTAACTCGAAAGAGTTGGAGGGAAAATAAGCAATTACCGGTCATGAGCAACAAGGCAAAAAGTGAAAAGCGGTGTCAACGAAAGGCGGTGAAAATTGACTACAAGAAAAGCGGGAAAGCGCAGAAACAATGGCCCTGGCCTGGCCTGCAGATTTGTGCATCATTTTCGGTGTCTTCGGATTCGGATTCGGTTTCGGTTTTGGTTTCTGTTCGGGTGCAAGTGGCACATCTTAGGGCTTCTCCCTACTCATTTTCCGGGGAGTGGGCGTCTCATAATTATTATCGCATTAACAGTTTTCCCCGTCTGCATGCCGGTAAGCCAATTTGTAATGTTTTCCGCTTCTTCTGCCGTGCCGTCGCTCGTTTTTCCCGTTTTCCCCCCCGTTTTTCTTTCTACTAATCATTGAGGCTAAAGACGGGGCAGCGTCTTAGCCTCTGGGCTAATATCGATAATCCATCGACTGCCGGAGATCAATGAGTGGCGACCAAAGCGGAGCAAGCTGCTCATCTTCAGGTCGCTCTGGGCTTGGTTTTTCTCGAGCTATCAGCTAATGGCTAACAACTAACAACTAACAGCTAACAGCTCATGGACGGAAAGATGGATGGCCGCCACGAGTATGGCTGTCAATAACCCGCCCGGCAATTTCGTGCAGCGGTTCATGCAAATCCGCCCAGAGATCGATGGACTCCTCTGCCCGTCTGTCTGCCCAGCCGATTCCCCTTCATAACGCCATCGTCGGATGGCTGTGCACAGTGTGGTGGTGTTTTGCATGGAGGGGGCGCCCCAAAAATAGAAATGCCAAATGCTAAATGGCAAAATGGTAAGAAGCGAGAAGTAAAATAAAACAAAAAACAAGGCAGGCAGGCAGCGTCAAAAACACAGCCAAAACCAAAGCCAAAGCCAAAACCAAATCCAAATAGCAATCCACCAACGGCGAAACCGTTAAGTTGGTCCGCTTTTATGGCCGCCTCTCGAGACTAATGACGCTGCCAGCACCGTGGGCCGAGGGTGATTCATTTCGCGCACTCTGAAGTACCAATTTTACACGTACGTCTGAGACATCATAATTTGCGCCTGATTCACTCACTTTCTAGCCCACTGTGCCGCATAGTTGCGCATTTGCTTTTCGCCTGGCGATGATCAGCATGATGCGGGCACCCACCAGTGCCCCCGAGTGCTGCGATCCGATCGAGAGGCGATAAAAGGCAGTGCCAAAACAGACAGAAGCACTTCTCCCAACTCAATTTCGATTTAATCACGTGCACGGGGCGGCGCAATTCAATCCAATTTGTATCGACAGTGTCAGCAGTGTACTAGTTATCTATGACATGGGGCAGAAAGGCAGGAAAGGATCGCCTGGCTGGCTTACTCATGGCTCTGGATTACTTCATGAGTCACCTAGTCACCTGTCGCTCGTTTACGGCTCGTGTGGCCCAAATAAGCCCCCAAAAATAACGGCTGGCTTCGATGCCAAAAAGAGAAATTTCCCGCTGCTTGCCCGATGCTCATTCGATTTCGATTCTGGGCTACTGGAATATAATTCCTGATACTGGTACTGGTGGCACTGGTGGGGGAGGTATTGAAACTGCCAACGGCATGATGATTAAAACCCCAATTGCTCCCCCTAGTTTACAGTCAATTATGGCTAAAAGCCTCCGTGGCGAGACAAGCAAACAGGCGGCTGCACCTTTGTTTTTTGTTTTATGCGACCCCAGAGAGACGGCAGACAATAGAATCAACATCTGCCATCGCATATTGTTGACCTTTCGGACTCGCCGCGGTGTGTGTACATGGCAGGAGGGGCACATGGCAGCGGAGGGGAGAGGTCAACTTTTGGGTTAATTAATTTCAATGAAATCATTTCTCGGTGTGCCTTGTCTTGTTTATTTGATTTCCCGGCTGCTTTGCTGGCTTCTGCGGCAGTGTGCAGTGTGCAGTGCTTTGGATGCTCCACAGGTGACCATTTCCAATTCCACTGCACATTTCCCAAAGAGAAACTATGGAATGAAGTGATCGCACAAGTCACGGGATTATACATATGTGTGTGTGCGTGTGTGAAACCTAATTGGCGTGCCCAATCCCCCCCCGCCAGCCAGCCCTCGCCCAAGCTACAGACACAGATACAGCTAAAGATACAGGCACAGATACAGATACAGATACAGATACATTTACAGTGCATCGCAATCAAAAAAAGCTTCTAAAAAGCTGCTGCTTCTTATAGCGCACTTTAAACGTGGAATTCCCAGCACGCACTTTCATGTTCCACTTTTTCAGCTCTCGCACTCTTTTTTCGGGGGCGGAGCGAGGGCGTGGCCGAGTGTAGTAGATATGTAAATGTATCTGTATAGATGTTACATACAGCTAACTGCTACCCGAGGCCAATGCTCCTTGGGGCATGGGCATCAACCACGCATGCTAATGAGCCACTTGCTCGCTCCCATTTTGGAAGACCGTTCTTCTAGAGACTCACTTTTGGACTGCTCTTTCCCAACGGGTTCCCCCATCGAAAGATGAAGGGTTCATGGTTCGGGGTTCGGGGTTCAGGGTTCGGGGTTCAGGGTTCAGGGTTACGGGTTTCAACTCGGGTTAAGCACGTGCTACAAGCTAGACAAACTGGTGTGCCAAGACACGGCGCCAGTCCTCATCTTTATAGCCCCGCATTACAGCACAGATCCCGTTTGATGAAAAGCATTAGCAACAATTAATGTTGCAACTGCAACATCGAGCAATATACATGCACATACATACATACATACATACATACATATATACATACATACATATGTACATATGTACACACACGTACATGTGTGCCGATCGTGCGAAAATGCGAAAATGTGCAGAGGCGGCGATCAAAGTAAACGGTCTATCAATGGATCCCACCATCTTACAGCGGATCATTTTATTGTTATGCATAAGCAATTTCTTTCTCGCAAGCATTGAACCCACGAAGCCGTGCGATTTTGAAATGGAAAACAGACAGCAGAAGACATGAAACACAGTTTTCCCAAACGAAAGGCGATTAGCATTTTAGCTGGAGTTGGAGTTGGAGTTGGAGCTGGAGCTGGAGCTGGCTTCTGTTTGCCATGGCATGTTTTGAATATAAATGCCTGGGGCTGAAAGAATCCGAGAATGAGAGATTCCCAGCATGAATATTCAGGGTGGTTCGGCAAGCGCCGTAGGAATGTGGCCACTGGCCACAAGAACTGAAACTGGAAATGATCAATTGCAGACCCGCGATGCGAAGAGAGTTTCGGCCAGCGATCCATCCCATCCAATGCCAGACCTGTTTTCTTCACAATTCTCCCCCTGCTTCCCGCTCCCGCTCCCGTTCCCGCTCCCAGCCTCAGTCCCAACCCCATCCCCATCGGATTCATCCGATCCGCTTCGGTTTGTTTGGTTCTATTCTGGCTAAATGGGTCGGGCAATGGAACGTAACTGTTTCGCATAAGTGCATCGACAGAGCCGCATTAAAACGGTCTCACATGGACGGTGGCATTGCGAGCAGGGTGCGGAAGAGGTGGACACAATCTCAAGACGCCATCTGTCCGCTGACGTGACCAGCGGTGCCTCAGCTCCAGCTCCAGCTCCAGCTCCAGCACCAGCTCTTATCGCACTGATTTTCTTATCGATTTAGTGATAGTAGGAAATACAGTATGAGCTGCCCAGAAGATTAGTTATTCTAGCAATTATATTATAACTGATATTTATTTTTGCTACATGACTTAATATCTTACTTAAAAGGGTCAGAAGTCGGAAATTTAACTTATGACTGTGTTATTTAACTTTAACGCATGGTTTCATTATATTTTTATATTTATATATTTATATTTTATCAGTATAAAAACAAGCTTTGGCGCGGAATTTCTAGGAATTTCTTATATGAGTAATGGATTGCTTAAAATGAAAGGCGGCGAGGAACTGTAGTTTTCATATGTTTAACAGGTGATACCAGAGTTCCGCTTAGCAGGTATTCACTGTGCCGCCACCTTTCCTTATTGATAACAAAGGGCGGGGTGGCCTGCTCTGATTTTTACTGCAACCGCATGAAATGCGTTGCAAAAGCAAAACCAAACATAAACCAAAAACCAAAAACCGAAATGGAAATGAAAAGGAAAATTAGGCGTTTGTTTTGTTTGGGTCTGCTTGGCTGCCCGCCGCTCATTGCACAATTTCCCGCTGAGGAATTTTCATTTTCAGGTATTTTAAGCATTTATTCAGTAGGTGTGTCCGTGGCCATAGATGTGCGAGTTGGAGTAAGTAACCGAGTGGTTGAGTGAGTGGCGGCCAAGAATTTACGGCTAAAAATAAGGCACGCAATAGGCCAATTGGGTGGAGTCGCAGTCGATAAGGAACTCTCCTAGACTAAATGGTTCCCAAACAACAAGCCACTAATAAGATGGTGGGACTCCAGGTGTTTGGTGGATGATCTAACCGGGGAAATAAATAACGCACACTGGCAAGAAAAAAGTCTGTTTCTAGTAATTGAAAGAGATTTGTTGGCATGCATTGTAAGTACACATGCTAATTAATTTCATTTAGAAATCTGGTAAATACGATAAATGTCTAAGCCTGCATTTATAAAGTCGTACACTGGGTACAAAACAATAGGAAACTTGAACGCTTGCAATAGTTCAGTACAAAGCGAATCACAATTAAGTCACAATTTCTCTCTGTGTGCGAACACCTTTACGTTCCAAAGGAGCGGGAACAGAGTGCGCCTGAGAACAGCGGCGAAAACAGCTGTTTCCAAAGCGTGCGCTCATCTCATTCTCGCCAAGAAATTGGCAAATATTGACAGGTGTATTTATGTGCGTGCATATACATATGCATGCACATACATATGTATATAAACCTATACAAACAAGGCGAAACTCGGCGAATTTGGGAGAGCCACACGGCGATGATTTGTTTGCTCAATCGCCGTGACGTCAGCGGCTCTGTGTTTTAATCGCAAATTGCTGGAATAAAACACTGTGCGCTGTGCAAATACGCAAAATAAATTATATGAAATGAAATGAAATGAAATGAGCGAGTGAAGTGATGCAAAGAACGTACTAACTGATAGCGGGGCAAGTTCAAGAACACAATAAGCTGGATCCGTCCATGTCTATGGAGCCCAGGGTGTTTATCTTCTTGAGTTGTCAACATTCCACAAAGCTCTAGATTGGGCCACAACTTGTGAGTCATTTACTTTGGCCAGCGGCCACTACTGCAACCTTATTGCGCCTAGCGGTGCCCCAAATAGTGAGCTCACCCACATTGGGGTTAACTGCCAAAATCTTTCCAAAAGGGCGTTATTTGCCATATGAGAGATATTTCATATCCATGCGTTAGCTATGCCAGCTATTTGTTTCCATAATCGCTGAAGTGGGAACAGCAGAATGAGCGCGCTTTGTGTTTTGTCACGAATTTGGAATCGGAATTCGCGATTTCTCATTGACATTCAGCCCTGAAGAAAACGCAAAACGAAAACAATGGTAAAGGTAAACAAGAGGCCCCAAACCAAGCGCCACCATGGGCGTGAGTGATGGAATGCCATGGTGAGGCGTGGCGAGGGGAGGCGGTGAAAATACATGCAAGGGGAGCGCTTAACATGAGCCATTTTCTAGCACTGCGATGAGTAAGTGCGTTCAAGCAAGGCAATTATCTTATCAGCCAGAAAAACCCTGATAAAGAGGCAATTGCTGGAGTCGGGAAAAAACGAGAAGAAGAGCAATAGGCAAGAGGTAAGAGGCGAAAAAAAGGTGGAAGCGCGCAGTGGTGAAAAAGTGAAATTTCGAATAGGTACGTCTGCAGCAAAAACAAAAGCAACAGCAACAACAAGACAGACATGACAATATTTTAAGCTCACACCAACACAACCAAGCCAGCTACACACCCATACACACGCGGCACAAACGAGTTTAAGTTTTAATGCGATTTATTTGCCGTAAAAAAAAAAACAAAAACAAAAACAAGAATACGAATACTAAAACGGGTGGCCCCCGCTTTTCGCCCCGCACTTACCCGTTACACTGCAGTGCGTCGGACTCCACATGTCACCCTGTATCCCGTTGATCAAATCGCACTCTCTCGCTCTCTCCCGATCCTTTGCTGTCTCACACTCGCTGCGAAGGTCCTGCCTTTTGCTTCCTCTTCGTTACCTTTGTAATTTTGATTGTTGTTGTCGCGGTGTTTTGTTTTCAGTGATCGTTGTGTTTGTTGCTGCTTGACGCCGCGCGCACTCTGGGTTTTTCTTGTTGTTCTTTGTGGCCAATTTAATCACGCGCGACACGACCGAAATGCCAGGAGAGCGTAGTGTAGTTTAATGTAAAAAAAAAAATAAGGAAAATGACGGAGAGACGCGACGCGTGCTGTTGTTGTTCAGAGGTGGCCGCTAGAGTGACCGTTCTGGGGAAACGAAATGTTCCTACTGGCAGTCGAAGTGCTGCAAAATGCCCTGCGCTACTGCGAGTAAAGGCGTATTTCGGCCCAAGTCCAGTCTGGTCACACTCACCGCATACAGCTGTGGCATCTTTGTCAAATTCGATCTATATTTTTTATTTTCTTTGGCAATTAGGCGCTTATTAAATTATTATTATTATTACCTATCGATATGGAGCCCATGAACCTCGGCAGCCCGGCTAACAGCCCCGGCTCCAACCAGAGCCAGTACCTGCCGCCCTTCCTCCTCGGCGATCCGCAAAGTCTGACGCCGCACAAGAACACGCTGTCCCCGAAGACCGGACGCTATAATGTCAGTTTCGGTAAGTCGCGGACATTGGGCAGATCGTACGCATTGAATCTATATGAACGAGTCCCTCTTTCCCCCTCCCGCTTCAGCTACCTCGCCCGGCGGCTGCAGTTCCCACGAGCTCAACCGCTCCTATCTGAACACCCGCACTTTGTTCGCCGCCCAAGGAGGCCCGCCTGTTGGCCACAATGTCTCGCAAACGGCTGTTGGCGCCAATGGCACAATGAACGGCCACGCCCAATCGCACAGTCACCACCAGGCGGGACCGCCCATACAGGGACTCTTCGACTCGCTGCGGGAACAGGCCGTCACGCCGCAGCAACGCAACCATCTTGGCATGCTGCAGCTGCAGTCGCCGAACCAGAGCTACCAGAGCAGCTATCACACCAACGATTCCTTCGCCCCCGGGGCGCCCAATGCCACCAACGCGTCCATGCGGGTACTATGCTCCCCGATGGGAGCCAATCACTCCGTGACAGCGGGCCGCAACACTCGCCAGGCCGATTTTTGGGTGACAATCTTTGGATTTTCGTCGGCGGCCAGCTCCATGGTGCTGCAGCACTTCACCGTCTGCGGAACCATTGTGGATGTGGTGCATGCCCCACAGAACGGCAACTGGATGCATGTGCGCTTCTCATCGCACATCGAATGCGACAAGGCGCTGAACTACAACCAAAAAATTATCGCCGGCAATGTAATGGTGGGCGTGGCCCGCTGCACAGAGGGCTCGGTGCTCGAAAAGGAGAACAGCAGTTTTTCGGTCAACGCAGAAGCATCGAATCCCCCCACCAGCCCCAGCTCGATCCGTCCCCTTACCCAGCACTCGTACAAGCTAGCCCGCAAGGAAGATTCCGTTTCGCCAGAGAATGATGGGCCTCAGATGTTCCCCAGGAGCGCCGGACTAATGGAAAAGGCCATTGACCTAATATTTGGCTGGTGAAAGAGGATGGCAAGGCGGATAGAGTTTCCGGCTACTTATTTAATAATTCACTGCGTACATCCAGCATACATACATACATACTTATTAAATAAAAATATATAATAGCAATAGCATTAGCAAAAGAAGTCGAAGGGGGGCGAACCCGACTGCACTGACGCTCTGCCCTGCCCCACGCTGCCCGTCTACTTGGGCTCCAGGTGCGCCGTCTCGAGGTTCTTCATCTTGGGATAGCTGATGGAGCGGCTGTCCAGCTTGGACTGGGCCCACAAGATCAGCTTGAGCAGGAACATCATCTTGGGCGTGGAGTCCTCGCTGTGCTCGCAGCGCAGGATGGCCGAGTTGAGCTCGCTGGCGATCTTCTGGCGGTACGACTGCTCCAGCAGGTCGGCGAATGGGCTCTCCTGCGGCTTCTCGAAGGCGAGCAGAGCCAGGGTGCGCTCCAGCTCGAACATGGCCTCCTCGCCGGACTCGGACAGCTTGCTCTGGGCGAAGGCCAGGGCCTCCTCCACCTTGCCGGCGCGGATCAGCTCGATGAGCTGCAGCTGCTGCAGGTGAAAGAACAGATAGCGATCGCTGCCGAGCAGCTCTGGATGCAGCTGGTTCACCAGCTGGGTGGCCTCCTCGATGCGGCCGGCCTGCACGGCTTCGCGGATCAGTATGCGCTCGTCCAGGCTGCTCAGCTCCACGCTGGGCTCAAGATCCGCCTCGTGCTGGAACTTCTCGGCGGCCTCCTTGAAGCCCTCTGTGGAAAAGCAGGAATCACGCGAATTCTCTTGGTTAGCTGCTGGTGCTGGGTGCGGATCGGTGACCAAGACTCACCTGTGACCAAGTAGTTCATGATCAGGCGATTCATGTCCGCCTGCTTGAAGGGGAACTGCTCCAGGCGCTGCAGCCACTCCTCCTTGATGATGGCCTCCGATTTCTCGTTGTAGCTCATTTTCTTGCTCTTGCGTATCTTGCCAATCTTGAGGCCGTTTTTCCAACCGATCTGCGTCGAATTCTGGTGTTCAAGTCGCCTTTTCCGCTTTTTTCAGCCCTGTTTACGCTTTTTTATTGTTTACCAACTTGACTAATGCACCAATGACGCTGGAAATTTTCTTTTCTTCTGCTTAGCGTGACCAGATGGCTTTACCAAGCGCAGCATGGTCACGCTGTTTGATTTGGAAAAGGGCGCGAATTTTTGAAATCTAACTATCGAATGTATTACAACCATAGTTTATAAGTTTTTTACTTTGTTGTTAAGGCGCACTTTCGTCTACCCTTTAAATTAGTTTACATAATCAAAAGACGGATAAAAGATGCATCATGACTGGACTATAGTAATGTCTTCATTAAAAGTAATGAAACTAAAGTAGTAGTAATAAAATGAGTATACATTGACCAATCCACCATTTCCCTTTGAGTACTGAAATGAAAGCAATGAGCTCCTCCTTTGCTGATCTAACTTTATTGAATACTTTAAATTTGGTTATTTGTCTTACAACAGCCGCTAGCGACGCGACCAGGTGCCCACGCCGCCGCCCCCACCACGGAAAAGGGGCGCCAGCAGGCGTAGTCAGCCTCAGTTCTTTCGGTTGCCACGGCGCCGCATGGAGGTGCACTTGGGGCAGAACCACTTGCCCTTGGGCGGCTGCGTGATGCCCACGCAGGGGTAGTGGAACCACTCGTAGGGACAGGCGTCGTTGTCGCAGGCCACCATGTCGCCGTAGGACACCTGGTTGCAGGTGCAGTAGCGCGGCTCGTTGGGATCGTACGACCACTCGCCCTCGTTCGTCTGCTCCACCACGAGTCCGTTCTCGCCGATGGTCAGGCTGGAGCCGGGCGTTACCGTGGCTGTGGGCAGGTTCATGGCAATCATACCGGCGGGCACGCTGTCAGCAGAACTCTCCGTCAGGTTCCCTCCACTTCCGGCGGTCATGGCGAGCAGCGTCTGTCCACCTACAGACATGTAGGTCGCCGCGGCCGATGCCGCCGCCAAGGCCGCCGACGTAGTGATCTTGTTCACCGATTCCAGGCTAATCGAAGACGACGCCGAGCCAATCGAGTTGCCGGACGAGGAGCCGGCCGTCGGCTGCACTGTGGGCAACGTGAGGGCAGTGTTAAGCTTCTTCTTTTGCTTCTTCTCCTGGTGGTGGCTGCTGTGCCCGCCGCTGTGACTACTGCTGATGTGGTGCCCATGCCCATGCCCATGGCCATGGCCATGACCATGACCATGTCCGTGTCCATGACTGCCGTGGTGCGACTGTGAGTGATGCGAACCGCTGCCACTACCGCCGGTGGCCAGCGCTGTGCCGGCAGCCACTGTCACCGATCCGGTCGTCGACTGCTGCAGTCCACCTTGACCGGCTTGGGTCCAGAACTCCGCGGTGGTGCCCGCTGTGCCGTGTATGGCCTCGTAACTGGCCTTGAGGCTGGCTGTTCGGCGGCCCTGTTGCATCTGCTGTGTGGCCACGATCGCCTGGCTGGCTGCCGCTGCAATGGCACTAGATGCGGCGGCTCCTCCGCCAAGTTGCTGCAGGTTGTAGGTGACTGTGGCCCCGCCGGTCGAATGACCACTGGCATGGGCATGCCCGTGGGCCGAACCAGCAGCAACCACGGGCGTGGATGTTGCGCCCGCTACCGTGGCCGCGGTAGCTCCACCTGAGCTGCTCAGCACGCTGTGGGCGATGTTCGTGGGCAATTGGCGGACCAGTGAGCCCGTTCCTGTGGCAAGGGAGCTGCTAGCCAGACTGCTACTGCCGCCGGCGACGCCCATGGCCACAGGCAGGGTAAGATGTGTGGCGGCGATGCTGCCAATGTGATTGGAGACATGGGCTTGGGCAGTTGTGGCGGCGGCCAAGCTGGCGGCGACTGTGGCCGTTGTGGCGGACGAAGAGGAGGCAGTCGTAGGTCCCGATCCGACCATAGGAAGCGAGTGATTGAGATTGGCGCGCTTATCCTGAACAGGCACTGTACATATGGTTTCTCGCCGCTTCTCCAGCTTCCGATGACGCTGACTGGAGCTGAGCTGGGCGGAGGAGATGCTGGAGAGGGCACCGCCCGTTCCGGCTGCTCCACTGACCAGTGCAATGCCGGAGGAGCCTGTGGCGGCACCAGATGCGTGTCCCGACGAGCTGTTAACCATAGTATTGGCCGAACTGGCACCGTAGTACCGGTTCTCCTTTTGGTTCATGCTCAGCAGCAGGGCGGTGGCGGCAGTTGAGTTGCCATCTAGCTCCAGGGAGCGCCGCTCGAGGATCTCGGTGATGCCGTTGTTGTCCGCCTCAAGCTCGCACTTGAACTTGAAGAGCTCGCTGTCCAGGCGTCGCAGGTAGCGCTCCACCAGCTCGTGGATCTGCGTGGCGATGGCCACTTTCTCGTCGGCGTCCTCCATCACCCTAAAGTACTCGCCGCGCAGGTTGTGAAACTGCGTGTCCATCGACTCATGATGCAATTCATCGCGCTTGCACTGCTTGAAGAACAGGTGCGCTTTCTTGTCCAGGGAGTCCATGTTATCTGTAGACCGCAAGGAGCAGTATATGGTTCCAGTGGCAAACACGGATTATTTGGGTGCACTTACTCTGGACAGCGAGATCCAGTTCGCGCATCTCTGTGAAGCGGTCGCGCAGCTCCTGCGGCAGGTGCTCGATCATCTCCAGGTAGTCCTCTAGGTAAAGCATAATGGCGATGAGTGGAAACTACGAATTTAGATAATTTTGTGTTTTTTTAATGAGAATGCGTGTATTTGTGTGACTATGAGTGTGACCAGAAGGCGATACGAAGTAATTCCCAGATGCAGAGGGCAGAATTGGAAGGTATCGAGTCGAAAATCGATATAGCTGGGACACGACCCCGCGTCGGTAGCTGCGGCACAACCCATAGAAAAGTGCAGTTGAAAATTAAAATAAATGAAATATTAAATTGGAAATCGTGAAACATGAGAAATAACAAAATAAATTTTAGGAAAGTTAAATTTTTAATATATTTTAAAAGAAATAAATATACTGTTTAAAAGGAATTTGTGAAAAAGCTAAAATAGTAAACATTTGGAAAGATGCAGGCAAACAACAGGTGGGTAAGTGATTGTTTCAAGTGTATCGTTTTATTTCAATTACTGCCTGGCAAATGCGGTTTGCCCGCATTGTTTTTGGGTCTGGGATCGTGGCTCCCGGGTGCACATCGTCCACATGCAGCCACTTCCACTGCCACTCACGTCACATCGTCATATACTACATGTGTAAATGTAAAAAGCTTAGCTTAAACTTAACGAAAGTATTTAGAGTTTAGGGCGCTCCGTTCGGCTAGATTAACTTATTCGAATGCGAGGGCGCGGGGCGCGGGGAATGATCCAAACGAGGTCTAAACGCAGCGGCGCGGATCGCAAGAGAAACAAGTCAAGCTGCTAAATGCATCCAGTTTACTATCTAGCGGAAGGGCTCATCTCAGCTCATCTCCCCTCTGCAGCTGCAGTTGGAGTGTGATTGGGATTGGCATTTGGATTGGGAACGGATGCGACATGGGTTCGGGGATCGAGGTTGGGGCAATACTAAACGTAATCATAATACACACACATCGTAAAATGCTAATTCCTAGTCACACAGCTCACACAGCTACGTACAACGCAACACAACACAGTCGATTCCCCATCCCAACATTCCATCGTCCCGCCTCCATGGACTGCCAACCCTATATGGACATCTCGGGCATCTTGTTGTGCTTGAGATTGATCTGGACGCTCTGCGAGAACATCTTGATGATGCCGTAGTGGTCGTTGGTGAACACCTTTAGGAAGCTGGGCACGTTCTTGTGGAGCAGCTCGTGGCAGAACTGCGGATATTTTTGGTAGGCCGGCTGCTCGTCATCCCATATGGCCAGCAGATCGCAATCGTCGCTGTGGCGAGAAGGCAAAAGTGCATATTAATGCGATAAGAAAATAAGATTACATGGTCTCAAAAGCTTGAACTTATTAGGCGTCGCGTTCAAGTTTCGAGTGTCCGTCTCGAGGGTTTTGTCTGCGTCTACTCACCGCACTTCGTTGGTGCACTCGTCCAGCGATATGATCAAGTACTGGATCTTCAGCTGGGCGCACTGGTTGTAGATATCCGACGACTGCTGACGACTGTAAACCGAGTACACGTGCTCTGTGCGCTCCCTGAAAGGACAGAAGTTTTAGTACATGCACAGGGAGGACATGGACGCCAATGAGAGCGGGACAGCGAAGGGCATAGATGATAAGCTATCTCGCTCAGATCGGGACTACTCACGCCATCTGATGCATCTCCAAGTGCGCATGGTTGACTATGGGCCGTTTGGTGGTCAGGTGCACGGTGCCGATGATATCCACGGGGCCGGCAAAGACCGCATCCCGTTCCGTGTTCAGCTTGATCCACTCGAGCATGCTGTCTAGGTCGTCGCCGCTCTTGGTGTAGCGCGTGGGGAAGTACTCTTCGCGAATGTTCTTTTATGAAGGGCATCGAAATCACAATTATTCCAGTGACAAATAGTGGCAAATCCAACTTACCACCATTCCTGGATCGAACATGCTGAGCAGGAAGACGGCCAGCGAGACCGACCAGAAGATGTTGCGCTGGCGGTGGTACCACACTTTGGAGCACACGCTTGGTGCGATGACGCAGCCCTGCGTAAAGCTGAGGAAGAAGAGCTTGCGCACGGCGAGTCCGATCAAGGTGAAGACTACCATATGCAGGAAGCTGTATATGTAGTGCATGTCAAAGATTTGTTCGTTGGCCGTTGGCACCACGGAGCTGCGCCTGGAGGAGCTGCGCTTCCTGCGCCGTTGGCCACTCGAATTTGAGCTGCAGCCGGCAGCGGTGGCAGGGGGCTCCTCCTCCTCCTCCTCTTCCTCGGCCGCGGACGAGGATGGCAGCGTTTTAGTGGGATCTGATTCAGACTCGGGTTCCGTTTCGGTACTGCCTGGCTCCTGATTCTGCTCCTTCGGTTCCGGTTCCGAATCCTTATCCTTCTCTGTCGGCGTGCTGGCCCCGTCGGCAGCCGCTTCTTTACTACCTTGCGCCCGCTCCTTGCGCTGTTTGTCACTGTTGCGGTTAATCTGGTCCCGCAGGCGCTTAATGTCCTGCATAAAGTCGTCGCGGGCGGCCGGCTGCGCCTTACGCAGGCAGGCCCGTGCGCGCTTGTAGCGCTCGTAGTCGTGATCGCAGCGCTCGAGCAGGCGAAAGCACTTTTGCAGCTGCTTTTCCGTCTCCTTGTTGGACATGTCGCCCATGGAGACGCGATGCTCCTCAAGGAAGTCCTCCAGAACGTAGTTGCGGGCTCTCTCGCGCTGCTCTTCGGTGACTGCGCTGACAGGGGCGCCGCTCTTACGCCAGCGGCGGAAGAACATGGCCAGCATGACCACCCCGTACATGCAGTACGGCTTAACAATCATCGTCTTGACCAGCTGCCACAATTCTGACCAGGCGACGCGCGCGTACTGCGGATTACAGGCAGAGAGGTGGGCGACAAAACCGACATTGACCTGCAGAGCCCAGTGGGCACAGAGATCGAAGAAGTGCCTCTGGGCTCCCTCCGTCACACTGACCACTCCCGCCCGGTTGAGCATCTCCATCAGCGTAATCTGCATGCTGCTGGCGAGGAGCAGTGTCAGCATGATTAACTTTACCGAGAAAAGGTCGCCATGCAGCGGATCCTGCGCGTGTCCCAGCCGCCGGTTGCGCACACAACGCAATTGTCGCACCACTGTGATCAGAAATAGGAACAGCGAGATGCTCAGCTGCCAGGTGAAGAGCAGCTGGCTGTTGCCGTGCGACATCACAAAGGCGAGAGCGTGGCCCAGCATGTGCGACAGCGAGTAGTCCAGCACGAAGGCGTAGACCAGACCCGTGGGCAGTGCGCTCACGTTCCAGGACGTCATCATGATCAGGATCTGGGTGGTGAATATGAAGGTGGAGAACTGCCAAGAGAGAAGGGCACAGGCGGTAAACAGCGACATGGCGAAGATCTGCAAAAGGCATGGATGTCACTGAGCTTAATGCAATAAAACGCACCTATTACCATAAACAAGCGCGATGTGTGCCGCTGTCGGTGTATGATCCTTCCGATGCAGATGCAAAGGTAGAACATCTGCAGGAATATGAACGGAAAGGCGAAGTTCTCCCGCGCCAGCGGCCGTTCATAGATCTTGGCCACGAAGCTGTGGAACATCAGGTACGAAATCACACCGTATATGCCACCAAAAATGTTCTCGCTGAGCAGCGTTCCGTACAAGTAGAGGACCAGCAGTGTTACCCCGCCCATGAGCCACACGAACTCCAGATAGAACTGCATGGGCTGCACCATTGGATTAAATCCGGAGCGCACTACGTGAAAGAAGTACCTTTTGGGGGGTAAATGGATCAGCATTGGTGGGCTTTACGGAATCAGAGAGGAGTGATTAGAGGAGTCACTTACGCCGTGACCAGCTCCGGCAGCACGTAGAATCGCTGCAGCACATTGACACTGTTCGGATACTCGATGTCCGTGACGTTTTTCAGCTGCTCGTAGCCGTGCCAGAAGTCCGGTCCGTCGGCCAGCTGCTTGTAGAAGGCATAGTACAGGGCATCCTCGCGCCGCAGGAGCGCCTCCCGTTCCAGCTGATTGAGCTGCTGGATGTTGGTGCGCGTCTCGAAGATCACGCGCACATGCTGCACGTACAGGAAGAAGAAGCCGGAGCCTGGGATGCGGATTGAAATTTGGAGTTTGGTGAATGGCAGTGGGAATCCCCGATTGAATTCGACTGTCCCCTGGAAGCGGAAGAGGCGTGGCAGAACAGTCTGCCGGTACATGGAAACTCACCGATTAGCGCGTGCGACAGTATCACGTACAGATTGGGCTCGCGCATCGTGCTGCGATTGCGGGTGTCGTCTCACTGGGTGGCTGTGTTTAAATTGGCAATCATTATTTATTTCACAACGGTTACTGCTCGCTCGGCACAATAAAAGAAAAACAGCCACCAGTCAGCTGTTTTTCGGCCGTGTCCACTTAGAGTGACCGTAGCGTGTTGCTGACAAAACGCCCATTTGTGGCGGCTCGTCACACCGTATTTAAGGTACAAAGATTATTTAGGTACAATACGTACCTTCAATAAGCACTTATAAAATATACATTCGCAATACAAAGTATCGGTATAAGTTACTAAAGGGCAACTTATACTAATACCTACTAGAACAAAAGCATTAGCGAACTTGTTTTGTATTTGGCTTGGATATATCAGTGTCGATAGTAGGTACAATTACAGTTCAGCAAAAGTGGTATTTTTGAAAAAAAGAACCCTGTCTGCTCCATCTAGTATATTCATATCCCTATTCGGTACCGAAGCCGAGTCCCCGAGCTCAAAGTTATTTTTGGAGTCAGCGGCTGCGGTCATACTTCATACACTTCGGTGGAAATCGCATCCCATCCCGCAGCAAAACAAGGAATAACAATGAACCGCTACGCGGTAAGCTCGCTGGTGGGTCAAGGATCCTTCGGGTGCGTCTACAAGGCGACGCGCAAGGACGACAGCAAGGTGGTTGCCATCAAAGTGATATCCAAGGTGAGTGGTGGTGCAGCTGATAAAGCAACAAGTCCTTCCAACTATTCCAAACCAATGTCATGTTCTGCAGCGCGGAAGAGCCACGAAAGAGCTGAAGAATTTGCGCAGAGAGTGCGACATCCAGGCCAGGCTGAAGCATCCACACGTCATCGAGATGATTGAGTCGTTCGAGTCGAAGACGGACCTCTTCGTGGTCACCGAGTTCGCCCTGATGGACTTGCACCGCTACCTGTCCTACAATGGAGCCATGGGCGAGGAGCCGGCACGTCGGGTGACCGGGCACCTGGTCTCCGCTCTGTATTACCTGCATTCTAACCGCATCCTACACCGGGATCTCAAACCGCAAAACGTGCTGCTCGACAAGAACATGCACGCGAAGCTTTGCGACTTTGGACTGGCCCGCAACATGACCCTGGGCACCCATGTTCTCACCTCGATCAAGGGAACACCACTCTACATGGCCCCGGAGCTGCTGGCGGAGCAGCCGTACGACCACCATGCGGACATGTGGTCACTGGGCTGCATAGCCTACGAGAGCATGGCCGGTCAGCCGCCCTTCTGCGCCAGCTCCATCCTGCATCTGGTGAAGATGATTAAGCACGAGGACGTTAAGTGGCCCAGCACGTTGACTAGCGATTGCCGCTCCTTCCTACAAGGCCTGCTTGAGAAGGACCCCGGCCTGCGCATATCCTGGACGCAGCTGTTGTGTCATCCCTTCGTTGAGGGACGCATCTTTATCGCAGAAACGCAGGCGGAGGCGGCCAAGGAATCGCCGTTCACAAATCCTGAAGCTAAGGTGAAGCCGTCTAAGCATACCGATCAAGAGGCAGGCGATTTGGACGAGGCCCTTGCCGCTTTGAATCTTGGTCAGCCGCAACAGGAAAACTTGAGCACCTCCCGCGACAGCATCAATGCCATTGCTCCCAGTGATGTAGAGCATCTGGAGACAGATGTGGAGGACAACATGCAACGCGTAGTCGTTCCGTTCGCGGACTTGTCCTACAGGGATCTGTCCGGTATTCGGGCATTGCCGGTGGTACACCAGCCGCTGATCAACTCGCACACTTGCTTCGTCAGTGGCAACTCCAACATGATCCTCAACCGTATGAACGACAACTTCGACTTTCAGAATCCCTTGCGAAGCGGAGGAGTGACAGCTAAGCCAATAGCCGTTCCAAACGTACGCCAGTCGCGTAGCAAGGATCTAGAGAAGCGTAAGCTCAGTCAGAATCTGGATAACTTCTCCGTTCGCTTGGGCCACAGTGTCGACAATGAGGCGCAACGTAAGGCCAAAGAGATTACCACGCAGGATAAGCTTGACCAGGGAAATAAGCCTCCAGCTGAATCCCATTCCCAAGCAAATTCCCAGACCCCGCAGCAACAGCCACAACAACTGAAGCACTCAATGCATTCCACCAATGAGGAAAAGCTGAGCAGCGAGTAAGTGGCTACAGCGACCCTTGGCTTTTCTTTTAATAACTCTCTCCCCCGCACAGCAACACTCCTCCGTGCTTGCTTCCAGGGTGGGATAGTTGCGATGAATCCCAAAGCCCGCCCATCGAGAACGACGAGTGGCTAGCCTTCTTGAACCGATCGGTGCAGGAGCTGCTTGACGGCGAACTGGACTCATTGAAACAGCACAACCTGGTGAGCATTATTGTGGCACCGCTGCGCAACTCCAAGGCCATTCCACGGGTGCTCAAGAGTGTGGCCCAGTTGCTGTCCTTGCCCTTTGTGCTGGTGGATCCTGTCCTGATTGTTGATCTCGAGCTGATCCGTAACGTGTATGTGGATGTAAAGCTGGTGCCCAATCTCATGTACGCCTGCAAGCTGCTCCTGTCGCACAAGCAACTCTCGGACTCGGCCGCCTCCGCCCCACTCACAATGGGTTCGCTCAGCCGAACGCTGCGTAGCATCCCGGAGCTAACTGTCGAGGAGCTGGAGACGGCTTGCAGTCTGTACGAACTGGTCTGCCACTTGGTACACCTGCAGCAGCAGTTTCTCACTCAGTTCTGCGATGCGGTGGCCATTCTGGCAGCAAGCGATCTGTTCCTAAACTTCCTCACCCATGGTAAGATTACCTTAGATAGCCAGAGCCGATTCCTGTAAACTGTAAACCCGTGCCCGTTCTCTCGCAGACTTTAGGCAATCGGATTCGGACTCCGCCTCTGTTCGCCTGGCTGGCTGCATGTTAGCCCTGATGGGCTGTGTGCTGCGCGAACTGCCCGAAAACGCCGAGCTGGTAGAGCGGATTGCCTTCAGTCCGCGGCTAAACTTGGTCTCGCTCCTGCAGAGCCGGCACCACCTGTTGCGGCAACGTTCCTGCCAACTCCTGCGCCTGCTGGCCCGCTTCAGCCTGCGCGGCGTGCAGCGTATCTGGAATGCGGAGCTGCGATTTGCGCTGCAGCAGCTTTCTGAGCACCACTCGTATCCGGCACTCCGAGTGGAGGCCGCCCAGACCCTCGACGAGATCAGTCACTTTACTTTTTTCGTCACCTAGCCGGCACTTTCTTTTATTGGCGTCAGGCGCCTCTATCCGAGCAGATCCTGAATGTTGCCCTGGAAGTAGTCGAGCAGCTCGTCGATATAGTTCCCGAAGTTAAGTAGGTAGTCCTCGCTGCAGTCCTGCTCGTACATCTCGTTTAACTTGGACACATCCTTGTCGGATAGGCCGCGTCTCTGGCCTAGCGAGGCGTACGGATCCTGGAAGCAAATTAGAGCAGTCAGGGAGTGTAGGATGCAAACTCCTCAATTACCACATCTCATCGCTTCAACTGAAACTGCTAAGGTTTATGCAACCATTCAGGTAAAGCATTCTCTTTAGATATACTACACGTACATACATCCAACTGAACAAGGAAGCAGAAAGCTTCGTCTACTCCTAGCATAGTTACACCTCATTGGACCACGTGTTAATATAGGGATTCCTAATCCGATAATGATTAAATCACTATTACTATCGAATTTAAATATTTTATGAGACATGATTTTATGCATTCTCTAATCAAAATGTAAGTTAAGTGATTGTGAAGGTGTTTGTGAATGCACATAATCAAGTTGGATGGATCCCTTGTAGATGTGCGAAAGTTGCTTGATAGAATAATAGTTGGTATCTCGAAATATAACCATAAGAGTAGTAAGTGTTAAGAGTACTCACTGTATCTCCATGCAATACGTCCAATAATCAGCAGTATTATTATTGAGTGTTATACTGAAGTTCTTTACAATGTAAGCGATTTAAATGAATACTCAATTACATAAATGTGCCACTGCAGATCGTATGTTACAACTGGATATGAGAGACTTTGGAACCATTTCGGATGGCCTACTCACCAGTGGCTCAATGGTGGCCTTCCCGTTCTTGCTGAATGCCCGCGAACTGTAGTGCATGACGCTCTGGTAGTCGTACTCCACGCCGAAGTTGGTGATGTGGGTGCGGGCGTACTTGTTGAAGTTGTGCGCGTGCCCGTCGAGGATGTTCTCCCAGTTGATCTTGACGTACTCATCCCGCTCCGTGGCGCTCTGTTGGTGGTAGAAGCCGAGGGCGTGCAGCAGCTCGTGCACCACCACGCCGTGGGTGACGCACTTGGGCGTGTTCAGATTGAGCACCTGGCCACCGGAGCGCCTACCGACGCTCGACCAGCAGCCGGAGTAGTTGCCCTTGATGAGCAGCCAGTGCTTGTCGCCCTGCTCGTACGGCCGGAAGCGTATGCAGGTGCGGTCGTGGTACTCCTTGAAGGCCTTCAGTATGACCATGGTCTGGTTGGCGGCTGTTTCGGTTGGGGAGCATTACTTATATTTAACGCTGCTTGGCGGCGCTTACTCACTGAAGTCTTGGGGGTCTATGTAGAAGGGCACGGCGGCCTCTGGCCAGGTGAGCCGCTCGTTCAGCAGCCCGTTCCTCAGCAGCTCGCGGTGCAGCATGATGTCGCCCTCGAAGAGGCCGCAGTGCTCCCATATGTTCGTATCGCTATCCTCCGTCCAGAAGTTGAAGGCGGGACCTGGAAGTGCCGCCAATGGTTGAGTGCATTGAATACCAGGTGATGATTGAATGTTTGGTACCTACTGTTGTGCCGGCGCAGCATCTGCATATTGGCGCCCCACCTGGGATTGGGTGGCACCGCGGGTCGTGCGCGCAGAAGCGCCTTTCGATCTGTGGCCAGCAGGGATTCGGATGCCTCCAAGGTGGCGCCCAGGGCCAAGGCCAGGGCAGACCACAAACAAATCAGACCGGGAACGATGAGCGCACTTCTCGGCATTGTTGGGGTAAAAGAAATGCCGGCCATGTGGCGTCGACGCTTTTATATGGCCCTGCGTTATGGGGCGAGGCAATGGCAACGGCAATTTCAATTGAAAGTACGAGTGAGTACTGAGTGACTGACTGGGTGACTGGGTGACTGGGCGACTGAATGACGGACGCCCACGCCGCTGGATTTCGGATTTATGCATAACTCAACGGGCTTATTGGCTCTCTCTTTCGGCGCGCATTCAAATTCCCCCGCCCCGCCCCGACTTGTACGGCTTTTGATTCCAAATTTAACTGGGATATTGGGTTATCAGTGGCAACGGTGTGCGCATATGAAAATAGCACACTCTCTTCCCCCCATCCACTTGCACTTACACTTACACTTCCACTTCCACTTCCAGTGGCAGCACCACAAGCCAGAGTATCAGTGGCAGTGCCTTCCTGTCTTCCTATCTCGAAGCGATCTCCACTTCAATCTCGATCTCACGTCCGCACAGAAAGAGGGAAAAAGCGGCAGAGACACCATGGAAAGCCGGCAGGAGTTCTTTGACCCCCATCGATTGATGATGTTGATGGCCAATGACAGTTGGCATCTGTCGGTGGCAAAAGTGAACGCTAGCAGCTATCTGGTCATCTTCTCCCTTTCTCTGACCCAGACCCGGATGGCTTGGCTTATCCGCCAATTGAGTGGGTCACTGCAGTGGCAGTGGCAGTGGCAGTGGCAGTGGCAGTGGTCGTGGCTTCAAGTGGGTCGCTGTGTGGGCACCCACAAGATCACCAGAACACGATTTCGTCAAGTCGAGATGTGGGACCAGGCAACTAGGCAACCAGGCCCACCAACACCAGCAATTTTGGCCAATCTTTGAGCCACAATCTAGATCCACAGCGGCTTTCTTAAGCAGCTCCAGCAATTACCAGCGGATGGCGATGGAGTGCCACACATTTCTTTCTAACTTGTTGTGGAACAGCCACTTACTACTCTGTGCTGCTGCTGCTGCTGCTGCTGCTGCTGCGGCTGCTGTTGCTGCTGCAGCTGCACTTTCACTACGAAATTGCACCAAAATCTGAGCCACATTGCAATGGATTTCGAGAACATTTTGGTCATGGCAACTGGAAATGCCTGGCCATCAGCATGAGTAGCGGATGCAGAAAACTCCGGGCACAAGACTCCAGCAGCTCCAACTGCATCTCCGAATCCAAATCCAAATCCGACCACGACTCCGACTGCAGCATCAGGGGCAACGACAGCAAAACACATTTGACGTACTATCTGCGATGTACTTGATCTTTGTCGAAAACTTGACACACTTTTTTCGGTCAACGGCTGGCGGCGGCAAATGGCAACGACTTCCAGCTCGACTGCGGAAAATTCGAGGGAAATCGCCAGTTACACAGAGCGAAACTGTGAGTTACCTAGCGGTTTGTATTCTGAGTGCATCAGCATAGGTTTTACGAGACTATCAGTTCCAATATCAAATGTAATTAAATTCATTTTCCTAAATTAAAAAAAAATTTCATTTTTTATTAAGGTAATTTGCAATAATTCTTTCATTTAAGATTCTTATTTATGGCAGCTTATATATAAATATATATTAAATAAAAAGAAATATAAATAACTAATACATAACATAGTAAATATATGTATATGGCAGCAAAATTCGAATTAAATTCTAACGTTAATGCCAAAACTGTATATATTTTTGATATATAGGATAAACCATCCAATTTTTTCGCGTGCATTTAGCAAAATAGCATGCTAAGAGTCGCGTCATCAGCATCATTTCAAATGCAATTTTCAATTGAGAAAGTTTAGCGGGCAGAGATTGTGAATTTGCGACAAGACAAGCGGGGCCGCAGATGCAGATGCAGATGCAGATGCATTTTCAAAGATACATGGATGCAGAGACCGAGTCTCTGGCTCCAGGCGGTAATTGACTTCCTGCATGGCGCTGAGAACGCTGGCTTTCGGTGGGTGTTAGATGGTTGGCTGGTTAGATCGTTGGATCGCTGGATCGTTGGATCGCTGGATCGTTGGATCGTTGGATGGTGGGTTAGTTGTTGGTTGGACTGTTGGGTTCTTGGCCTTTGTTGTTTTTCACTTTTGGCCAGCGGCAGTCACTTTCTGCGCCACTGGCCCAGAAACGGGCCTTGTTTGCGGAGCCATCAAGTGCTAGGAGTCGGACTTGGAGTTGGAGTTGGAGTTGCGGTCGGTTCCTCTCCAGAGATCAGATTTCTCCACTTCCTTTTGGCCGCTGCTGACACAGAACTGTCATCTCGTCAAATCGAGGCATTCGGTCAGTGGGAATCCGAATCCGAATCCAATTCTATGCCCAGTCCAAAGGGGAAATGCAAGTGGAAAAAAGGGTGCCCCTCTTCATCGGCGGACTGCTTAATAGACCAGAAATGCGCGAGAGCTGCAAAAGCTGTGCTTGGATTTCACCTGTCAGATAAGCGGATTGGCTTTCCACAGCTTCCCCTGTTACGGCACCGAATCGCAAGAAAAATAAGAGAAAAACCGATTGAAAACCCCAGCGGCGGCAGCAGCAGCAGCAGCAGCAGCAGCTTGCCAAAACAAATCCAAACGGAGGCCCAAACTGAAAACCAGTTGCGGCAGTTTCCTTCCGGAATCAATTATTTTTCACTTTGCTGATTTTTCACGTTCATGGTCACAAGTGTGCAGCAACAACAAGCATGCAACGGCGTCAGTGTGTCAGTAGTGGCAGCCACTAAAAGCTAGTAGGAGCCACTAAGTGCCACTAAAAGCCGGCAAAAAGCACGACTGGCTGCCTTGTTTTGTATTTTGCAGCTTGTGGCTGGTATTTTCAGTGGGCTTATCGTTGTGCACATTTTGTCTGCGCTTTGGACGCCATTTAGCTGGCTTTTCGAGTGCTTTTCCGACTGCATCGCTTCCCATTTTGCGTTAGCGACAATTTGCAATTTGGTCAACTGGCATTGGCAGATTGACGGACTCTCAAGACGATTCCAAGAAATTTCTATCGCCAACTCCACATTAGTTTAATTGGTGAAATTGACTACGGATTCGATTCGGATTTTTGTGGTGTTTCGCCTTGGCGCTGCTTTTGTTTGCCGCAGCGGCCCCAAAAACGCATTGGGCGAAAGTATCTGCCGGCCATATTCGGTCATCCAGATGGGACTCTGATTGATGAGGTATTGGCTGCTAGTGGGGGATTCCCTTATTTTAAGCATGGCCCAAAGGGCCGTGCTCATCACTGGCCTCTGACGTAAGTTTAGCCTATCTTAATTGGATTTTAAAGTACGAAGGGATTTGTTTACGCCTAAGTAAGAGCTTAAGAAAAACTTTGCTAATTTGTATGCACACTAATGAGAAATGAGAATAGATTGTTTAAACAGCTAAACAATTTCCATGCAGAAACATGTGCTTTTAAATTATTATCTTTACTACTGCGAGTGTAAGTAGCGAATACAAATGTAAGACTCCACATCCCATATCCCTTATGATCATCGCATTCCGCAGATTTTCCACGGCTCTTCAGCCGTTTCCGAGTGAAACGAATGACTTAGGCAACGAACTTGCTAGAAAAGTTGCAGCAATTTGCGAGCAGAGCGAAAGTTATCTTGCAATTGATTGATCACCAACTTTCTACTCTCCAGAGAAATTATAATATGTGCAATTTGCGATGATTCTGAGCGCGGGGAGGACGGAGGGGAATAGCGAAGCGACTCCTGCGTGAGGCGGTTCAGCTATTTCAGCCAGAGCGAAAGCAGAACACTATATGGCCCCCATCAAATGTTAATGAACTTTGCATGCATAAATTGCAGGAGCCATCCGGCATATCCGCCTGTGCGCCGGCCGAATCACCCAGCAGCATGTGGCACATGCCACACAATGCCGCACAATGGTGCCATTGAAGGCGCAGGTCCACTTGCCCAACTGGTGGGTCTTAAGGCCAGGGTTTGTGCCACTTAGTGGCGCCTTTGGCAACTTTGTGGCACACACATTGCGCATACGCCACCGATCCGCATCGTTCTCTTTGGCCCACTCTTCGGCGCCAGATTTCTCTTTCTCCGCGCGGTTTGAGCGCTTTCACGGCTCCATACCGCTCAAACATGTTCGAGCCGCCGCCGCTGGCTCGATCCATCGGTGTTATCACTATCACTTGGCGCGCGCTTGGAGCCAGGCATTCGGCAACGCGCCGAGGCGCTGATAAGACGCGGCTCCAACTGGCAGCTCGGCAACTCGGCAACTTGGCAGCTTGGCAGCTTGGCAACTTGGCAACTTGGCAGCGGGAATGGGAAGGGGAACGGGACCGGGACCGGGACCGGGAACGGGAACGGGGCAACTGAACATATGGTTACTGAGCTGCTGAAGAACTGAGCATCTGAGAAACTGAGCAACTGGCAACTGGCAACTGGCAACTGCAACTACAACTGCAGCCAGTTGCGTCTGATGTCTGATAACAAGCCGAATGCCAAATGTATGCCAAATCAAGTGCATTGAACTCGAGCGGGGCCACAGCGTCGCTGCCGACGCTGGCAGCGACTGCGACGACAGCGTCGACTGAGACAGCGGCAGCGGCAGCGACGACGACGGCGCAGCCGCGCCTCACATATCCTGCTGTCAGTCCTTCGGATTTTCTCAGCTTTTCCGCATCTGCCACTTGGGCTTTCGGTGTTTCGGTGGCGAGTTCAATGACACCTCACCTACTTGTATTCAAACTTGGTAGTGCTGTGTGGAGGAGGGCGGCACTGCCAACACTTGCAAAGCTGAAAACTAGGCTATTAATTAGTTATTCGCATAAGTTCATCGCTTTTATACACCATTTCTCGAATTCCTTTCCTTAAATTCACACGAGATGTTGGTTTGGATGAACACAATTATTTTTCGTTTGATAGATCGTTTTAGGTAGTTACCTTTGAAAGTCAAGATCTTTGATTATTAGTTTCAGCTGAGACTTCTCACTTTATAATTACTTTATAAAACATAAAATGGCAGGATATGAACTTTTGGAATATTAGATTCAGCAATGTGCTAGTGTCTCACTTTTACTTTCAGGACACGTTTCTGGAGCGGAGGTGAGCAAGAGGAGGAGCGACCCTCACTGGGACGGGCCAAGATCCCCGCCAGCTGCTGATGCTGATGATGCTGGTGATGCTGGTGATGGTGATGATGGTGATGATGCTGGCTAAAAGCAAATTTATAACCAAACTTTCTAAAGTGTGAAAAGAAATAAGAAACATTAAAATTAAACAAGAACTGCTGCTGGCTGCTGCTGCGCGCAGAATCTGCAGCGGCAACGCTATGGCAACGGCAGAAAGAAATTTTTACGGCCTATCTGAAGAGATGTCGTTGTTGTTGTTGTTGTTGTTGTTGTTGTGGTTGTGGTTGTTGCTGTGGTTGTTAATGGTTGTTGGTGGAGCCGCTGCCGCTGCCGCTGCCGCTGCCGCCAAGACCCCGTCTACGATCCGCTTCCGCTGCCCCCGTCCACCCCCCGCCCCCCCAAAAAGTGCCTCACTTTTTTTTTCGATTTTTTTTTTTGAGTTTTTGGAGTCGCTCTTTTTTTGTGTTTTTTTTTTTTTTTTTTTTGAGGGCAATTAAAAAGTTGTCGAGCTGCGTTGTCGATTGTCGGTTGTCCGTTTTGTCTGTTTGCCTGTTGTATTACGGCTGTTTGGCCAAAATGTACCGTTGTCGTCTGCTCGGGTACTTTTTTCTTGTATTTCGCTGTATGCGAACGAATATAAATTTTTCGCCAGTTTAGGCCTATGTGCTGGCTTTCTTCTGTCACTTTAGGGGCCATGCTGAAAACTTCGCGCAGTGTTTGCCCTTTGGTTCCCAGCAATTTGCAGCAAAAACTGCGGCAAATTGTTTGCCGTAACATGCGGGTGGGCGTGGCTCGCGGTGGGGGGGTGGGGCAGTCTGTTTGATTTAATCGAACATTTTCTGTTTGCCAGCTTTTATTTGGCCAACACAAACAGGCAGCAGCAGCCGAGAGAAACGGCGAGCAAAAAAGAGTGATAAAAAGCGCGAGAGCGTTGAAACTGCGAAATTTCTCTTCCTTCTGTTTTTCTTTTTCTTTTTCTTTTTCTTTTGTTTTTTTTTTTTTGTTTTCTTCTTCTTCTCGAGCATCATGACCTACCTTCAGATGGCATTAGCCGAGCATTATGTCTCGGCAGCTCCCACACCATCTGGCCTCTTCGGCGAGGTCTTTCTTCAGGACCTCCTCTGCCAGAATCCATCGCCTAGATGAGCTTTCTTCTTGACCCCCCACCCAATCGACATACGGACATACGGACATACGGACATATTCGTACATTCATATTTAACAACTTTCAGAGATGCTTTCACTTCCATGCCAACAATTTGGCCACTGCGCGGCGACTTCTTCCGCGTGCGATTTGCATGCTGCACTCGCATGGGATCGAAAGTGGGCATAGGCCACATAGATCGTCGCATCCTGTGCCCATTTGTCCAGCAATCTGGATCGGCCGGATGGTGTGGCAACCGAAGAGGAGGACGAGGAGTAGGAAGACGGGGCCAAAACGAAGGCAATAACGTGAATATGATCATTAGCATAAATAATGGTGAAAAAAATGAACACACACTCGTAGCTCCGCCAGTGTTTGTACACTGTGTGTCTGTATCAGTATCTGTATTTGTATCTGTATCTGTATTTGTATCTGTATCTGTATCTGTATCTGTATCTGTAGCTCTACCTGTGCCCGCTGTATCTGTATCTGTATCTGTGTCGGTGTCTGTTAATGTATCTGTATCTGTATCTGTATCTGCGGCTCTTGCCTGTGTTTACAACACACATTTCAAAAGTCGGTGACTGTGGCACTGAGTTAGTAGTGCGTTAAGTCAACGAACGCAGTCGCGCAGACGCCGACTGAGGACGCCGACAGAGGCAGCGGGTCTGGGATTTCGAGGGGGGTTTCGGGAGGCCTGGTGGGGACAGACGGGGGCAGGTGGCTTACGATGGGGACGATGTCATATGGTATATGGTATGGTATGGTATGGTATGGTATGGAATGGTATGGCACGGAATGGTATGGTATGGAATGGTATGGTATGGGCTCCAGTGCAATGCAAACGCACTTACCAGGTCTTTGGTTTGGTTTGCTTCGGTTCGATTTGGTTTCGGGTTGGCTTTTTAATTTTTCGCCTGGTTTTGCATGGCTTTCACGAAAAACGTTGCAAGTTTGCTTCATGGCGCCGCAGTCGACGCAGATTGTTTTTTTTTTTTTTTTTTTTTTGGCAAACTTCGGCACACACAGTTTATTGAACCCTTGGCTGGGATTCTCAGTTGGGCGCCATTCATCATTACCATTCTCATTCTCAGCGCTGTGATTATTGCTCTACGCGGAGCACGAGACTTTCTCCAGCGTCGTGTCATCTCATTATTTATTTATTATTATTATTTGTGGGAGTGGGTATAGGTATGGGTATGGGTATGGGTATGGGATTGGGTATGGTACTGGGTATGGGTATGGGTATGGGGATTGGGATTTGGGAATGGAGCTGTATGGCAAGTCGAGTGCATCTGGCGCCCTTGTGGAATGCCTTGTTTGCTGATCATGTTTGCCGGCGATTGTTATCTGTGCCTGTATCTGTAGTCTCTCTATATATCTATAGCTCAGTGGCCGAAAACTCGGTCAAAATGTTCAGGCAAATATTTGAGGTGTGGACGTTGAGAGTGGGTTGACTCGACTCAAGTCTTTTGTCCGCCCGATAATCTGGGTTTGCCGGGTTATACAACAACAGCGGACCCCACGTGACCACAAAAAAAAAAAGAAAAGAAAAAAGAAAAAAAAAATCACAAGAAAAGGGGCGGATGACACCGGAACAGGGCTTTATATCACATTGCAAGCCATTGGAAAGAAGCAATCCCCCGACTTTTGGTTGGGACAGCACTTATAGCATTATGGCGAGATGCTGCAACCGTCTTACGTTTCCGTTTCCAGTGCTTAGCCGGGTCCGTCGCAGTGGTTATGTGACTTATAGACCAACGGACGGACGGAGGGTCAGAGGGACGGTTGGACGGTTGGACGGAGGGACGGAGGGACGGAGGGACGGACATACTCAAGTGTCGTTACAGTCAAATGAAATAAAGAGAAACACACGAAGAGCTGGAAAAATTTCACCGCTTTTTTTTCGGTTTACGATCGCTGCACGTTCAAGGGCCTTACGTAAACTCCAAGTCGATCCAATCCAATCCGATCCGATCCGATCCGATTCGATCATATACCATCATATACTATGCGATACCAGTCTGGGCCCTTTATGCACAATGCGCATGAAATTAACTTGATAGTCGCATATTGTCCAATGTCGTCCAACACGCACCCCCAGTAGCCGGCTAAAGGTTTTAGACCCAGTTCGAGATGAGGTCCAGATCAACGGCCGCATCTTAAACTATATTATAGTTGGTCGATTTAAAATTCAGTGTTTTCCATGTTTTGCATAATACAAATGCCTACCAAACGAATTAAAGCACGAACACAACTCAGACAGATCGATGAAAAAATCATTCGAAAATTAATGTAACTGGCGCTTGAATGCGCCTGTGCCTGCTACCCTAAGCTTACATACGTGTGGCGTACTTTCGACTGGTCGGCGGTTTTGTCACTTGGCGATTGTAACTCAATGTTTATCATTTTTTAGCTTGAATGCTAAACTTATTCACGTATTTAAAAGATACTTCATCTAATGAGGTATGTATATCTTCGGTTTTCCATGTTCGGACTTTTACGGGGTATTCCCAGTTCGTGCAGCGGTCGTTGTGGTCCACTGAGGATGGATTGTGACATGGTTTTAGGGTCGCCCCCGGTGGCTCTTTAGGCAATATTTCTACTTTGCATAAGTAGAAATTTTTGTTCGACTTTGGTTTTGGGTTTGAGTTTTGAAGTTTGAGTTTGAGTTTGGATTGCTTTGGTTTGGCTTTGTATTTTATTTGCATTTCGTTGCCATTGCGGCCATTAATTTTATTTATTTTCGTTTTTAAATCAAAACTGGTTGGACACTCCGATTGTTTGCTGTTGTTTGCCGTTGTCATGGACTTCGCCTTTTGGTTTGGGCCCGAGTTTTGTGTTGAAGTTTAGGTTTGGGCCTTTTTCAGGGCTTGGAGCGTTGTCAACATTCATAATTTGTCATCGAATGCGTTTGTAATTTGATGTGATTAAGCATTTTTGCTTTTGTACGCGCCTTTTTCAGTTGGCTTTGCTTTGATTTGGTTGGCTTTTCAGCCGACTTAATTTTAGTTTCTGTGTGCGTGTGCGTGTGCTTTTATGATTTTTTTTTTTTTTTTTTCCTTATGCATCGGGGGGCTTTGCACTTTCTCCAATTAAAATTAAATTAAATAATCGCTTCAAGTTTTGGCGATCTTACTTTGAATGCTCAAGGAAAATTTTTATAGGAATTCTTTTAGTTTAATAACCCGCTACTTAAACATAAAGTTTATATTCCCTTTAGATTTCACTATAGCTTAGTACGTTATGCTTAAAATTAAGCAAACCCAAAAATTTTATAGGAATTCTTTTAGTTTAATAACCCGCTACTTAAACATAAAGTATATATTTCCTTTAGATTTTACTATAGCTTAGTACGTTATGCTTAAGATTAAACCAATAAATTGCTTAATATGTGAACATGTTTAATAAATATTAAGTAATACAAGCTTAGCTGACATAGGAAACTGATTTAAGTACTAATTGTGACATTTTAATGCTGCAAATCTTAGATATATATCAAATACATATGTATATCTCCTTGAAATTCTTGGAAGTCATAGGTGCATAGGTGCATAGGTGCATAGATCATAGGTATTTTAGATCCAAGGAAGCCAATGGATGCAATCGGAAAAGGAAGTGAGCTGCGTGCACCCTAACCCCATGCCGATTCCGATTCCGATCCCTGTCCCAGCCGAGAAGCCCGTCCAATGGAGCGCAGCAAGTTGAACAAACTTTGCAAAGAGCGTGAATAAAAATTAAGCGCTTGAATTATCGTTTTGAAGGCCATCGCGGTATGAAAATGATCGGCGAACGAGGCTAGGCATGCGCAATAGTGGAGAGCCCCCAGAGCCCCTGAGCCCCATCCTCCCCACCACTGGAGCAGGCCAGACCAGAAGCTGGAGCGGAGCGGAGCAGCCTTCTCGCTCATCGCTCATCGAACGGACCGCCCCGTGCCGCCAACGCCCGAGCGGCTGGGAAGTGGAATTGGAATTGGAATTGGAATTGGAAGCGGGAAGTCGGCGGAGGGCGGAGGGCGGGACGGAACAGGGTGGGCTGGGGCAATGTGGGGCGGATCGGTGCGAGGTGACGCTCAAAGTGCACAAAAGTTCAATAAACTAAAAAAGTGTCTTTTAAAACAGGTAAACACACACTCACACACACACACAAGCAGATAGAGCGACATGCCCCGTGTGTATGGCATGTATAGTATGTTTACCATGTGTACATTGTTGCTGCTGCAGTTGAGGTGTAAAGCGAAATGCAGTTCTTGTCAAGCAAGCTGCTGCACCACCGCCACCACCGCCACCACCACCACCACCACCACCACCACCATCACCACCACAGAATCAGAATATATAGCGGACGTATCCGATCCGAACCAGAATCGAAGCGCAAGTCCCCGTCGGCCAATGGTGCGTATGAGTGATATGCAAAGGGAAGCACTGGAGCATGGATCACACGTAGATTATGATCGAAAACGTATCAAAAGCCAGCGAAAAGTCTCAGTCGCAAAGAAGCCCCAATAACCAATGGCTAATACTACTTAAATATCATGTGATTATGGGTGCACGCGTACCTAAGATTAGTAAAAGCCTACATGTCTAAAATTTAAATGAGACACGTTTGGGTTGTAACATACATATTCATAAATAATTTAAATATAATATTAAGTTTGGTTTGGAGTAAGGCGCAGTATGCCAAATAAGAAAGTCAGCTGGGATTACAAGTTCAAATTTATAGCTTCAACTTCAAATCCATGAACTTCATAAAATGATTGCAATGAAAGAAATAGAAAATAACATCAAGTACTATATCATGAATAGTTGAATACTACTTAAGATACTTAAGATACATTAAGATATTCAGACTTATTCTAGTAAAATTCGTTTTAAAGGCGGAAACCCTGAATAGTTCAGAAGTGAATAATCTGAACTGCAATATAAAACAAAAAACCTGGCTATAATCAGCAAGAACTCCTTCAGCTCGTGAAGCTGGGGTCAGTGACTCCTAGTCTACCCTCTCACTCACAGCTGAGAGCTGCGATTTTGAAAGTACCCGAAAAGGCCTGGTGGAGATTACTCGATTTCCCGTTTTGCCAGGCGGTCGAGAGCAGCAGTACCACCACTTCCTGCCCAGGATGCAGAGCTTCGAGATCTAGATCTCCGCAGCTGGATGTGAATCCGAATCTGGTTGTGCTTTTTCCGCTTGCATGGAGGCCCCATTTGGTCTTGGCCAAGTGCACAAGCGCTCGTCATTGATTAAGATTCCGATTCCGATTCCAATTCCAATTCCGATTCCGACTCCAATTCCGATCGGGCCGAAACTTTCTCGCTCTCGCCAAGTGAAATGCGTCTGCCTCCGAGTGGAGTGGCCATCAACCTTTATTGTGCTACAAAAAGAATCTTGGCTGCTTCTGGGGTTTTTGAACTCCAGAGCTTTCGTTTTTGTCGGCCAGCTGATGGGAGATTCTATGCCAATGACCAGCGGACTGCCGCTGTTGATTTATACGAGTATGATATGCACAAGTGTACCTCACATATTCCAGTCCTATGTTCCATATGCTCCAATTCCAATGACCCAAAGCTGAGGGCATTCAAAAATGCTTTCATATTCAAAGTATCTGTATCTGTATCTGTATCTGTATCTGTATCTGTATCTGTATCTGTATCTGTATCTGTATCTGTATCTGTATCTGTATCTGTATCTGTATCTGTATCTGTATCTGTATCTGTATCTGTATCTGTATCTGTATCTGTATCTGTATCTGTATCTGTATCTGTATCTGTATCTGTATCTGTATCTGTATCTGTATCTGTATCTGTATCTGTATCTGTATCTGTATCTGTATCTGTATCTGTATCTGTATCTGTATCTGTATCTGTATCTGTATCTGTATCTGTATCTGTATCTGTATCTGTATCTGTATCTGTATCTGTATCTGTATCTGTATCTGTATCTGTATCTGTATCTGTATCTGTATCTGTATCTGTATCTGTATCTGTATCTGTATCTGTATCTGTATCTGTATCTGTATCTGTATCTGTATCTGTATCTGTATCTGTATCTGTATCTGTATCTGTATCTGTATCTGTATCTGTATCTGTATCTGTATCTGTATCTGTATCTGTATCTGTATCTGTATCTGTATCTGTATCTGTATCTGTATCTGTATCTGTATCTGTATCTGTATCTGTATCTGTATCTGTATCTGTATCTGTATCTGTATCTGTATCTGTATCTGTATCTGTATCTGTATCTGTATCTGTATCTGTATCTGTATCTGTATCTGTATCTGTATCTGTATCTGTATCTGTATCTGTATCTGTATCTGTATCTGTATCTGTATCTGTATCTGTATCTGTATCTGTATCTGTATCTGTATCTGTATCTGTATCTGTATCTGTATCTGTATCTGTATCTGTATCTGTATCTGTATCTGTATCTGTATCTGTATCTGTATCTGTATCTGTATCTGTATCTGTATCTGTATCTGTATCTGTATCTGTATCTGTATCTGTATCTGTATCTGTATCTGTATCTGTATCTGTATCTGTATCTGTATCTGTATCTGTATCTGTATCTGTATCTGTATCTGTATCTGTATCTGTATCTGTATCTGTATCTGTATCTGTATCTGTATCTGTATCTGTATCTGTATCTGTATCTGTATCTGTATCTGTATCTGTATCTGTATCTGTATCTGTATCTGTATCTGTATCTGTATCTGTATCTGTATCTGTATCTGTATCTGTATCTGTATCTGTATCTGTATCTGTATCTGTATCTGTATCTGTATCTGTATCTGTATCTGTATCTGTATCTGTATCTGTATCTGTATCTGTATCTGTATCTGTATCTGTATCTGTATCTGTATCTGTATCTGTATCTGTATCTGTATCTGTATCTGTATCTGTATCTGTATCTGTATCTGTATCTGTATCTGTATCTGTATCTGTATCTGTATCTGTATCTGTATCTGTATCTGTATCTGTATCTGTATCTGTATCTGTATCTGTATCTGTATCTGTATCTGTATCTGTATCTGTATCTGTATCTGTATCTGTATCTGTATCTGTATCTGTATCTGTATCTGTATCTGTATCCGTATTGGTATTTGTATCGCTATAGTGTGGCTGGAAACTCCGAAGTCGAACTCGAACCCGAGACCCACTAAAAAGTGAAGAAGCGAGAGTTGGCAGATGATGATGACGTTGGATGTTAATGGTGATGGTTATGGCTCTTGAGGTGGCTTTCTAATTGTTGTTGCTGCTTGCCAGCTGAGAGCTCCGTCGCCGAGCAGCTGATTAGAAGTTCCCGCAGCCTCGGCCATGGCGATTCGATTGGCAAAACCACTTGGACGTCGACGGCGGCGGAGGCGGAGGCGGAGCAGAGCAAAGACTTCGACCGAGGCAGAGCTCCATCAGTTTCAGCTTCAGCTTCAGCTTCAGCTTCAGCTTCAACTTCGTCGTCGGCAGCGGCAGCGGCAGTGGCAGCGGACTGGGTTTGTCTTGGCTTGAATACAGATGCGGGTTCGTTGACCGGCAAAGTTTTTGAAGTTTGTTGTCCGTTGGCCCCGCTTTCAGTGAGCCAAATATGCAACCAGGAACCTCCGTGAGCGGTGTCACCACAATCATCTTATGTCTTTATACATTGATATCTTTATGTCTGCACCCCCCACTTCCTGACGCTCCTGGGTCAGCTGTGCGGCCAGCTGTTCTAGCCAAAAGATGAAATAAACTTCCGCTTTTTGGCCGCGTTCATTGGCTTCTCTTTCGTTCGTTCGTTGGTTGAGTAAACTCTCGCGCAGACCGGACCGGACTTCATCTCCGGATCGGATCGTATTGGATCGGATCGGATCAACGAACGGAGCAAATCAAGTGGCTTCTATTTCGAGCACGGCGCTTAGATATTTTTGGCACGCTTCTTCCGGTGACTTGAGAGACGTCGTCGACCTTTTCATATCGGAATTGGAATTGGAATTGGAATTGGTATTGGTATTGGTATGGGAATTCGAATCTGAATCGGATTCGGAATCGGAATCGGAATCTCCACCCGCCACCCACAAAATCAAGTGATTTGTATTCGTTTTTGTGTGTTTGGGGTTGACAAACTTTTCGGCTGCTTTTCGTGTTGCCTGAGCTCTGCCAGCCAAGATCAGCTGTGTTTTTGTGGCGGTGGCTCTGCTTATTATGTAACACGAAAAGTCAACGCAATTTTGGAGTTTATTGACTGTACAGTATAAGTTTTTTTTTTCGGGTATGTTGTTGGGATGCTGCGCAGCATCGATGATGAAAGTTTTTCGGCAAAGGGGGTGGCGCCTGATGGCGAGAAAGTTGCCCGAAATAACCAAAGTTAAGGTAACACACAGCAAAACGGTTGCCGAAAAAAAAATATTCGCTAAAGTTTATTGACTTTTGATCCCAACGCATTATTGTTGGGGTGGGTAATGGTTGTTTTTGTTTCATTTTTTTTTTGTTATACCGCCAGTTGCTGGCCGCTGTTTGCGCAATCCACTGGCGTTGTTGTTATGACTGCTCATGATGCATATACGTAACGGTATCGACAGGAAGTCGTGGTGGACGTGGATGCGGTTTATTTGCCGCAGGAGTTCATTCAATGCCGCCGCCTGCGGGTTCCAGTTTCGCGCCGGGGTCGTCGTCGCATTTGCTGTTTGTTGTGACTGTTGCGACTGTTGCGACTGTTGTGACTGTTGTGGCTGTTGTGGCTGCCGGCTGGAGCACGTGCTGCACTTGCGCGGGATGCCCAAGGTTGGCCAGTGACCCGAGGCCGAGGAAGTCGCTTGTTGGGGGATAGAGCGTTACTTCCTTCAACCTCACGGGATAGCCGCAGCAGCAAGTTCGTGCTTATTGAAGTCTTTCGACTTTAATTGGTTTTGTATGATCAAGTTTGTGTCATTGAAGTCTTTCGTTTACAGGCCCTAAAAACATCAAAGATACCCCCCATTTAGGTATTTCGCCGCACAGGCACAGGCCATAAAAGAAATCCCAGCGCTGTGCTTGCCCGAAAGCGATTTGCCACCAAGTTCGTGCCATTGAAGTCTTTCGTTTGCATGTCCAACCAGAGAACGCAAATAATTCTGGAGCGCTCGGAGCGAAAGAGACGGTGCCGTGTGTGTTCTGTCGTGTTGCCAACACAACAACGGTTCCCCGCCAACTCCCGGCTCCCGACTCCCTTCCCTGCCCCTGCCCCTATCCCCCCCCACCCCAACACTCCGGGCCAACTCACAGCTCCAGTATCGGCGTGCTGCCGTGTTTTCTGGTTTGGCAGCTGCTTCTTGGGAACACTCACGCTCACACCGACACCACACCGACACCACACCGACACATGCTCGCCGCAGCCGTCGCCCCTTTGCATTTGTATATGTAGGTCTACGTCCGATTTTACTTTCACTTTTAAAGGTTTACGAACTTTTATGTTTACAAGTCAACGCTGCTGCCGGCTTTGTCAGCAGCAGCGCCAGCGCTGACGATGACGTCGGCGTCGTGGAAGACAACGTACACGGGGAGAAATGCAGATTGGTAGCGAATTTATATGTCTTTTACTTTCCTATCTAATAAATGGGCGACTCATTTGGGTGTGACTGGGGTCACTGTACAACCGAAATTGGTGAAAAACGAGTGGATATCTTATCTTTTTGTTGATGAGCGAATAATAATTACAAGCGGACGTTAGTTTTTGTGATAAAAATTGGCACTTTATTACACTAGTCATTAGCACTCAAAAGATGATACTCTGTTCGGCATGATGCCAGTGCTAAAAAGCTATAATTGATATTAACAGCAGTTTTGTTTTCTAACACTTATATATTTAGTGCATTTATAAATAATTAGCATATAATGACAGCAACAAGAATATAATGCAACATTTATTTTGGTAATAAAAACTACATTTACTTTGAAAGTAGACCAAAGTGCTTGGGCAGCTTTAAAAAATAAGGTTGTTAGCTTAATAAATAACTTGGATTTTGATGTGCTAAAGGTATGCATTTAGCTGCAGAGTGCCATAAGACCTCCATTTATTAACACATATCAACTTAGTTGGGGGTTTTCTTTCTATGTAGCGCACACTTCAAATGCCGCTCACTTGTTGAGTAAGAGGGGGCGGAGGATCCTACCTCCGCTGCCCCGTGGCCCAGTCGTCTGCACAAGGAAGTTGCCTCCGCGGCGCTTCGACTTCCTTGACATTGAAGCAAGGATTTTGGCCCCGCCAAAAGCGCACTCGCCTCGGAAGTCACGGCATTTGAGTGCGTGTGTGTGTGTGTGTCTGTCTGTGTGTGCGTGTGTGTGTGTGTGTGTGCGTGTGTGTGTGTGTGTGTGCGTGTGTGTGTGCTTGTGGTGTGGTGTAGTGCGGCTCGGTGGCTTGGTGGTTTGGTGGTTCGGTGGTTCGGTGGCGGTGCTAGCAATGCTGTTTTTTAGTCGGTCGGTCATTGACCGTTGCGCTGAGACGCAGTGACGCCGCTGCCATTGGCATGGCCGACGCGGTGGCTGCGGCAACTGCGGCAACTGAGGCAACTGCGGCAACTGCGGCGCTGTTATCCTGCCATCTAACTGGTGGCCAAGGGGACAGAGTGAGATGCGGATACCCAGAGATCGCTGGCTATGGCTATGGCTTTGGCTATGGGAATGGGTACGGCTCTGGGGCTCTGATGACGACAACATTAGCCGCTGTTGCTGCTGCTGCTGCTGCTGCTGCTGCTGCTGCTTCTGCTGCTGCTGCTGTTGCTGCTGCGTAGTCTACCCAACTTGTTGGACAAGTTGACGGCCTACGCGAGTGTGCATTGCATTGATTGGAGGATTGGTGGATCGGGGGGATCGGGGAATTGGGGGTTCCCAGGAGGAGGGGGTCTCAGATCTGGGGAGATGGAAGGGTAGGGGCTTGGGGCATGCGAGGGGAATTGGAGGCTTGTGCGTTTGCGTTTGCGCAAAAGTCAATGAACTCCCGCGGCAGCAGTGCTGCAGTGCAGCAGTGCAGCAGTGCAGCAGTGGGGGCGTCTTGCTGCCAAAGTGGTGCGCCATGCATGTGGATGTGTGCTGCAGCTGGTGGTGTGCAGTGTGCAGTGTGCAGTGTGCAGTGTGCAGTGTGTCGCATGGAATTCGCACGCAGACATGTGCAGGCTGGGAATGTAGGTAAGCCACTTGTTGTTGCTTCTAACCTTTTTGCAATGCATTAGGCAAGCGACTCACTGTCAACACTTGGCCAGAGTGCATTGATCTCGCCATTGAGTGCGAGTGTTTGGCTCCATTTGGCAGTGCGTGTTTGGTTTGGGAATGGTGATGGCGATGGCGATGCCGATGGCGATGGCGATGGCGATGCCGATGTGTTGACGTTGTGATGGTGATGGATAGTGGATAATGGATAATGGATAATGGGGGATTGCATGACACAGTGACCGGAAAACGGACTGGCTTAATGACTGACTCTTTCGTTTTTCAAAATCAATGCTCTGGCAATTAGAATGCAAGCTGCCAAGCTGCCGAGCCAAGCCCCTCTTTCACCTTCTCTTCAAGCGGCCCAAGTGCGAGTGGGTGTCGCCGCACAGTTGCGCTACTCCGCTGGCATAATACCAAGCCAAAGCCATATAGCCATAGCTACAGCCATATAGCCATATAGCCATATAGCCATATAGCCATATAGCATAAAGCCATAGCCTACGGTTGTAGGCCAGCGGTCAACGACCGCCAGCAGACCGACGACAAAAAGCAGCCGCAGAGTCGCCGCCGCTCGGCAGCGGCAGCTCAACCAGTTGAACGACCCACTGAACCAACTTGTCATTTGACCATGTCGCCAAGCTGCTGCTGCTGCGGCTGCTGCTGCTGCTGCTGCGGCTGCTGCACCGCAATAGCCATATCCCCGAGAAGAGTTCGGTGGCTGGAGAAGCCAGCCATGTCCTGGCTGCAATTATCGCACACCTTAATGGTCGGCTAATTGCATTTCACCCATTTGTCAATGCCCGCCACCTGTGCCTGTGTGCCCCCCCCCCCCCCCCCCCAAGGCATGCCTCCTCCTCGGGGCAGATCCCTTGGACACCCTGTCCAGAGACCAGCAGTGGTCTCTGCGTGCTCCCAATCCATGTCAATTACCTTGCGAAAGTAGCTGTTGCGGATATGAAGCAATAATAAAACCATAATGAGAGAAACAGCCCAAAGAAGAGGTACAGAATTTGGCAATTACTTATTATTGAGGCAGCCTCTCCTGACCAGCTGCCAATTTTGCAGAGTTTCACGAGGCACTGGTTGGGGTTCCTGTTCCCGCTGCTGCAGTTACTGCAGTTGCTGTTGCTGCTGCTGTTGCTGCTGCTGCTGCTGCTGCTGCTGCTGCAGTTGTTGCAATTAAATTTGGCCTCAAAAAAGCCGCCACGCAGCAGGCGAGCGAGGAGAAAACCAGGAGTGGCCACAGAATCCCAGGCACAATCTCCACTGCGGGTCAGCGCCAAATTTCCGTTGGGGTCAGAGGCATTCATTTCGTGCAACATTGTTGCCGCATCAAGTGCCGCAGGGTAACAGGTTTCGAAATGTATCAATTACCACCCCAGACTAACGCCTTTCCTTTCAGATAGCTGCGTGACCCACAGACAGGTCACCACCGAGGTCTGCCCCCCTTTCGCACTTCCTCAACCAACTACTCATTTAAAACAGCACTCGATCGTTTAAGAAATCAATCAACAACATGTAATACCCAAGTTCTATTCATCACTTACTCAGTGATAACTTAAACAGCGCAGGGATGGGCATAGACTTCTAAGATACTCAATTATAATCAGGAAGGCATACGAGTCATTATATAAAGTAGTGTTGCAAAGAAACTATTATTATTACTATCAGAATCATGTGTTGCTCTCCAATCTGCTTATTTCTGATATTGTCCATCTTTGTGTTCTTCAAACGTTGTGGTATTTTTACACTCTTACAGATTTCATTCAATAGTAAATCTTCGATTTGGGAAAGTTTCGCTTGGAATGGATTCTAAGCCCAATTACCCATGGGAAATGCTATTTCTCAAAGCTCCTTTCTGATGGATGCCTCAGGTTTTTGGCGTACGTAGTTGGCAGCACTGGTGCAGTGGAAAGTCACGTGTCCCCGGGCTGTTTGGGACTTCCCATTTGGGCCGAAAGTAATGCCAAGCGGACAGCAGCGGTCACAGAAATAGGTTCAACTGGCGCGCGACTGTCTCACACAAAAGCCATATGTATCTTATCAATATCTTGTGTGAAGATGTGTTAACACGATCCCTGTGTGCTGATTACGAGATCTTCGATCATTTATTAGCCAAGCACTGCACAGACACTTTCTTGGCCACAGCTGTTCTTGTGGGCCTAGTAGTGGCATGTTTTGGGGCCCAATGCATTTGCATGCAGCCCATGAATCGCATGAATCGCATGAATCCCATGAATCGCATGGGTGCCGTGCCGAGTCGCAGTTGCATGCTGATGCGGATTAGCATGCTCCGGCCGTCTTGGCTGCGACTCGGTGCTCGATCGCTTTATATAATGCCAGGCGGCGGCGGCGGCGGCGGCAGGTGCTTCCCCTAGTTCACGGCCTCGAGCCACCCTCGCATTCTGTGTGGTTACAGGGTAGCAGTGCATTTGCATTGAGATTTGTCGCCGTAATTGAATTGCCAATCGCTGACATTGTAATTGCCCGAGAGCGCAATTCATGCAAATGGAAAATGGAAATGGAAGCGTTCAAGATGAGATGTTTTAATCTCGACCCCCCCCCCTCCCCCCCACCTCCCCCTGATTAGAAACCAACCCCCCATAGGTATGTAGGTATGCGTATATGCCATATAAATATATAGTAAGTGTGCGAGTCCGTGGAGCGTTGCACAATCAGAATGGATCGCCGCGTTTCATTGAGCTTGTCAATCGAGCTGATCGATCGATCGATAGATCGATCCTGGCACTGGCACTGGCACTGGCACTGGAAATGGCACTGCCACTGCCACTGGCACTGGCATTATCCAATGCCTAGTCCAAGGCCCATTCGAAATTATCATATTATTATTATACGATCGTGCGTAATCACTGAATGGCGCTGAATGGCATGTCTGGGCTATATCTTGGCCAGATCTTGAGCCCTTGCCCTTGCGGAATATACCCAGAGAAGCCCACCGAAGATAGCAGTCCAACACAACCTTGGCTGCTTGGCCACGGGTAAGACCAAGGGTTTCGATCCGAGCTCTTAACTTTAAGATCTGGTTAACCGACTATGCTATCGGGCCGAGATCAACGAACGCTTTCAATAGGAAATTGAAATTGAAATCGAAATCTGAAATCTGAAATCTGAAATCTGAAAACGAAATGAACACAAGTCACATTTTTCATTGTCTCCATCGCAGTATGTATATTGATTTCTAGCGACGTTTACGATGTTTCCTTTCATCAGCTTCTGCCACTAATGTATGCGATGATTAGCGGATTAGTGGGCTGGTTATGAGCGTTTAAGCACGAGCAGCTTGACTCGATGTCGCTTGGAATTGGTCGCACTCGGACTGGACTTGGAGTTGGAATTGAAATTGGAATTGGAATTGGAACTGCTTCACTTTCAGCACACAGTGGCTGCGATTCGTTGACCCCGCAGATGCAGAACCTTGGAATTAGCATCAAACGCTGCTGCTGCTGCTGCTGCTCCACATACGCAGATCCGACTATCAGATATCTTTGCTCAGTGCGCTAGTTCCCAGGACCAGGATTCAGATTCAGATACACCTTCGGATCGGTATCTGTATCTGTGCAGATGTACAAATGCTCTGAAAAGTGTTCATTTTCATATGAGTGCATTATTAGCTGAATGAAATATTTCCATGATATTCTTAAGAACAGAGAAAAATATTTAATTAACAACTGTTAATTACTGCATTTTAGGGGATTCAGAGCTTTGACTGTGCAATATACAATTTCCTTGAAGTAGTGTGAGTAACACAACTTCTTAGATAAACATACTTGAAGATTACACGTAGTTTAGTAAAACTTTTCCCAGTATAAAAACCTTTTAGATGCAGACGAAACTTTACTTGATATCGCAGTTATTTAATTACTTTTCATAAAGTGCAGTAACACTAATGGCCATTCCTGAGTGACATAAAACATACGTGCACACAAGTCTTCCGGTCAAGTAAAGATACAGATACATTTGAAGGACGCAGGCTGGCAGCTCGGCTGGCCAAGATACTTGGTGCTTCCCCGGCACGCGGCCAGAAAACCCCCAACTATTTTCCACGATGACTTCATCAATGTGTTGGCTATCTGTGCGTGTGTTTGTGTGCGGCACGTGCAAGCGTTTGCATTTGTTTGTTGTTGCTTGTTGCTTGTTGCTTGTTGGTTGTTAGTTGTGTGTTGTGTGTTGTTAGTTGGCCGCTTGTCGCTTGTGGTGTTGGCTTTATCGGCTGCTTGTGTGCGCTGAGCCGGCAGGTGTCGAAACAATGTGTGGCGCGCAGCTTAATTAGAATGTTGCCACATTGGTGGTGGCAGCAGTGGCAGCGGTGGCAGCGGTGGCAGCCAAAAGCCCGCCCGAATAAAGGTGTCAGAACAAGTTGAGGCGGCAATTTGTCAGCCAGCAGCAGCAGCAAGTCGCCGCTTTACATTCGAAATGCATTTTTTGCATACGCCAGACATGCAGATGCAGTTAAAGATACAGATACAGATACAGATACAGCTACAGCTACAGCTACAGATACAGATACAGATACGAGCAGCTCTCATTTTCAGATTTTACGAGATTTCTGATTTTACCTCAGATCCGCCAGACCAGACAGGTCGAAACTGGCTAACTTGGCTAACGTGGCTCACTACTCACTACTCACTACTCGCTGGTTGGCCAGTGAGTGTGTGTCCATGTCCATGGATCCGTTCATGCGCAAGGTTTTCGGCTGCGGGCCCGATCTTTGGTTTTGGCCACCCGCCACCCCAGCAGCAGGCCACTACTGGTGGCACTACTGGCACCACTGCCACCACTGCCACCTCTCGATGCACTGGGTGCATTGACCTCAAAATGGCTCAAAAGCCATTGAACTGCTGCAGTCGCTGCTGCTCTTACCGCCGCTTGGCTTGGCTCCACTTGGCTCTACTTGGACCCGATCGGATCGGATCGTATCGGATCTGATCGCTCAGAACAGAAGAGAACTTATTCTCATAAGTAATATGCTAATTTCAGCAAAACGCGACTATGTATGCTCGCATCGAATCGAATGCCAGATGCTCTGCATTAAAGATCCTTTGGTTTTGCATTTGATAAGAAAAGGACTCTGGATTTGAAAAGAATTAGTTGAACTCTCTATATCCTGGAACTACAGTGTGATTAATAGTACAATTGATACCCTGTTCTATAATAATTATTATTATTTTTGGGTCTAGTTATAGTTATAAAAATACTAATATCATCTATGATTTTGAAAAGCTATTTAATATATAACTGATATGACGCTGGTTATGTTGCTCGATTGATCGCATATTAAATTCAAGATATATATTCATTTTGGAAAGATGGATTAAGACCTTACTTACACGTATGTACTAAAAATCTAAATCTATACAAATTAGAAATTACCCTTGCCAGATTCTTATTCTTAGTTTATAATTTTTCAAAACCAATCTAGAGATTGATCCAATAGATCCAATAAAATCATCCTCTTTGCAAAACGATCAGGGATCTTAAAATGTTATAATACTCGTCTATGTTAAACGGCAACCAAGATATGGTTCTCATGGATAGTAACATCTGAACCAGGCGGAGCACAGACTTTGGCCTGGATCCGCTTCCGAATCTGAATGCCAATCCAAATCCAAATCCAAATCCAATTCCAATTCCGAAGCGGCGGCCATTGAGACCGAGATTGAAATGAAAATGTGACCGAATGTAAATTCTTTTAATTTTATTGCCAGCACTGCGCCAACTATGGCGATTCCAAGACCCGACAGAATGTAGTCATTCCAGTGGAATCCACTGGCACGTTCTTTGGGTGGCTGCCGTACCCATGTCTATAGTCGGTTGGTTGGATGGGTTAAACGAACGCTGGCCTGGGCTATGAAAGATGTCAAGGTATCTGTAAAATTCGTATTCGATTTTGTACGCCAATCACATCCATTCCGTCCGTCCAGCCATCCGTCCGTCCATCCATCCATCCGTCCGTACGTCCGTCCGTCTATCCGTCCGTCGTGCAAATAGTCGCCGCCAAGCACACAAATCACTCGAATCACTCGAATCACTCAAATCACACAAATCGCACAAATCGCACAAATCACACAAATCACACGAATCAGAGAAAACAAAGCCATTAATTGCTGAAGTCGCAGTTTTTGGGAGGTACCAGATGTGCATTACGCCGTGTAGATGTGTAGCTAGCTACCCCGTAAAAATCGAGATGGGTCGGATGACCGTAGGCAGCTGACTTCACTCGGGTGTCTTCTGCCACGGATCGCCTCGACTTAAGCCCTTCGTCGGCGCATTCCGCACTGCTTAATTGCTGGCCAATCATCGATGCCGCCGACTGCCGGATGCACTGCCTCGAACTCACCGACTGGTGGCTCCCAGCTCCATACGCTGGGGTATCCGAAATGCGACTTGCGGTGCCCAGTGGACGGTGGCCAAATCGCTGACTCTGGGTGAAAGAGCAGACGAGGGCCTGGGGGCCTGGGCCCGCTGTTCTGGTGCTCAACCTTGGACTATGCCACCCAATGCGAGATGCTCCATTAATGTCGCAAACCATCGGACGCAGCACATTTGGTTGAAGGGCTTGAATTACCATTCCATTCGCAGCGCGTGCCATAAAGCTTTGTTGGATAGAGAGAAAAAGAAAATAATACGAGAAATATAAGAAAGAGGCATGGAAACCAAACACATGTATTGGATGGGTGCATAAACACTGGAATTGGGTTAAAAAATAAAGCACGCAAACCACCTTGACACATTTTCCTGCACTGGAGCAGCAGATCGGGTGCTCGCTTTCGAAACCGAAATATTGGCTGTGCAAAGGGTAAACATGGCATGGATGCCATGCCCATGCCCATGCCCATGCCCATGCCCATGCAAAGCCATGTACACAGAATGGAGCCGATGGCGGGGGAGACCCAATCCCATTCCCATTCCCAGACCCAATCCCATTTCGAGACCATTCCACTATCAATGCGCTGTTGCAACTGTATGTAATATTAATGCCTGACGAAACCCGTGCCTCTTTGTGCTTTCCATGATAAGGGAACGCGAATGCGCCACGTGAGCTGTGTGCCATGATGAGGTGCCCCCGATTCGATGCGATGCGATGCGATGCGATTCGATTCGATTTCCAGTTCCAGTTCCAGTTCCATTCAAGCACACACCGAAAATTCGTGTGCAATGCGCTGATTAGACGCATTATATCAGCATGTGCTGAAGATGATGATGTGGCCTCCACCAGCCTGGGATCGTCTTGGATCTGCGAGCGACGATCCTTGGTGGCTCAACTTGCCACACACTGCAGGCCAGCCTTTAAGCCAAGTTAATGCAAATTTCTACTTAATACTAAATATAAATCAAATACTTATTTTTAGTTTAGATTGAGCTGCGCACTTGGCCAAGTGGCTTTTGAAAATATAAAGCTTTAGGTTCATTATCTTACAATCTAATCTAATCTAATATATATTATATATTATAATTATAATCTAATCTTATAATCTATAATCTATGTTTCCATCTGCGCTTTGCTCAGCTAATGCGCACTAGTTATTGGGAAAAACTAAAGTAAACTAACTACCTTAGTCACACTTCAACAACAGCTCCCAAAATCCTGGTATGAAATCCTTTGCTCGGTTGATATTTGGTTAGCAGGAATTGTGGGTTTTCGGTGACCCCGATCCCCAGCCTCTTCGGTCCAATCCCAACTGATGCTGCCATCATCGTGGCCCGCTTTTTGCATTTCATTTTTGTATTTTGTTTCGGCCACATTTAGCTTAGCCCAGCCAGTGGCAGTCGAGAGGGCTTAAAAGTAATACCGGCCGCGTTGACAGGCGGCATCCGCTCGCCGTTGGGTTCATGTCCTTTCCCTTTGCCATAGGATGTTGCCCCGACAGGCCAATGTTCTTGGCTGTTGAACCGTCTGTTGAACCGTCTGCCACTCAAGAACATTGTCGCTGCCGAGGATCGGTCGAGGTGGATCGGCGGATCGGTGGATCGGTGGATCGGTGGATCGGAGGATGGGTGGATCTGGGGATGCGGACCCATGTGTCTGGACAATGGAAAGGTTCGGCGACCGCTGCACGCAGCCAGAGCAAGCAGCCTGTGCTGCCACTGGCGGGTCATTAAAATGTACAGGTAAATTTCAAGTTAATGCCACGGAAGGGCTATGGCTGCCTGATCGTAGATCTCGATGCGCTGCTCCTTTGTCCACAGATCGCGCGCGGAGTCAACGGCCGGCGGATCTATTTTAGCGCATGCCATTGGCCCTGAACTTGTTTGTCCAGCCTCGCAGGCCCTTGCCACTACCACTTCCTTTCCCACTCGCCACTCGCCAGTCGCCAGTCGCCAATCGCCATTCCTTTCCAGAAGTTGCAGTGCTGACGCTGTGACATGACTCAGACCGCTCCGCCAGGCTGGAAATCCCCAGGCGAGGGCATTTATCCAGCAGCGTGCATTGCTATTCTAGAATATATGCTACGGCATGTTTCCTGTAAGTTTTCTCTCTGTGCAGGGAAAACCCCGGCCTCCTGCTGCTCTTGCCTGCGGCTTAGGTAAACCCAAATCCAAAACCAATTCAGCAGCCGCCGAATTAAGGAATACACACGAAAAGTGCAAATGTGGCAGAAATAGAAATGGAAAGGTAGACCCGCGCTCGATTGAATAAAAATGTACGAGTATGTCCGTCCGCCGACCGCCGAAGTCAGGTACTCAGGATGGGCCATCAGGGCAGCTGGATACCCTGTACTTACGTGTATGAGTGCTTTCTACTGATCCCAGATTTGCCTTTCCTTAGGTGCCTACGTCGCCCATTCGATCTGGCTCTGCATCTGGATCTCGTTCTCGATCCCGATCTCGATCTCGGCCAGCTTAGTCCGCCGCCGGGTGGGTGTAATGTATGTGCATACGCTAAGCAGGCGATTTCATTTTCAAATTAGACTTTCGCACTCTCCTTCTTCGATGCCGAAATCCGATGCCTGTTATATATGGCATATAGTGGCATATATGGCATATGTGGTGTGGCATATGGTATGGTAACTGTTGTTACCATTACCATTGTCTGGACGGCCTTCGGCGGTCGCTCTTCCTCCGTTCCCGTTGCTGACGAAGACACACGTTGACAGCTCGCCGCTGCCCTGTTTGCATTTCTGTCCAAGAGACTCGTTTCAAATTCTGAAGAAATTCCAGTAATCGCAGAGCTCTGCTGGCGACTGGACGTCGGGATCCGTGTATCTGGGAAACCAAGAAGCTGGCAAGACGGCAAACAGCCCAAGAATCCGAGAGCACCTCTAACAGGAGAAGAAGCCGCACAGCCAAGGAGACGAGACGAGGGTGAAGCGAAAAAAAAAGTGAGAGCAGCCGGAAATCGAAAGTGATGTCGGCGGGCATCGTCGACATTGGCTACACCGGTTGGTGGTGGATGCCCTCGGCGCAGAGCCTGTGCGTGCTGCTGGTACCGGGTGTGCTAGTCCTGGTGATGCTCTACCTGTGCGAGCACCAGTACGATGACGTCCTGGGTGTCTCGCCGCCGGGTCCCTGGGGGCTGCCATTGGTGGGCTATCTGCCCTTCCTGGACGCCCGTGCGCCGCACAAGTCACTCCAGCGGCTGGCCAAGCGGTATGGCGGCATCTTTGAGCTGAAAATGGGCCGGGTGCGGACCGTAATCCTCTCGGATGCCGCCTTGGTGCGGGATTTCTTTCGGCGCGACGTGATGAGTGGCCGGGCGCCGCTCTACCTCACCCACGGCATCATGGGCGGATTTGGTAAGCGAAGCCTTAAGCTGCTGGGCTTTTCCGACTCACTGTTGTTGTTGCTTTTCCACTTTCCTCCGCGACACAGGCATCATCTGCGCCCAGCTGGACATTTGGCGACATGCGCGGCGCGAGACCATCGATTGGCTGAAGGCCTTGGGCATGACCCGTCGCCCGGGGGAACTGCGCGCCCGGCTGGAGCGCCGCATCGCCCGCGGAGTCAACGAGTGCGTCCGGGTAAGTGCTTCCACATCCGCCAGCTCCTCGCTTGGGTCAGCAGCAAAAAACATGCATATGTGCCTTGGAGATATTTGTTCGGCGCGTATTTACACAGAACGTAGCCATGCGCACATGGAACAATATGTTTAATACATTATAAATAAATAAAGTGCATATAGTTTCAGGATTTTACCAGAAACCTTCAAGCTTAATCATTTAATAATCTACATTTAATAATCTATAGTCAGTCAAATTATGCGACATTTCAAAGTGATCACTGCTTTTAAATGGGTTTTACTTAAGACTAACCATAGAAGCCATAGCAAACTTAGTATAGTATTATATATTTATATATATCATCCCTGCAGCTTTTCGAGACCGAGGCGAAGAAGAGCTGTGCGTCGGAAGTGGATCCGCTGCCGGCGCTCCACCACACGCTGGGCAACATAATCAACGACCTGGTGTTCGGGATCACCTACAAGCGGGACGATCCCGACTGGCTGTACCTGCAGCGGCTGCAGGAGGAGGGCGTCAAGCTGATCGGCGTCTCCGGGGTGGTCAACTTCCTGCCATGGCTGCGTCATCTGCCCGCCAACGAGCGCAACATCCGCTTCCTGCTGGAGGGCAAGGCCAAGACGCACGCCATCTACGACCGCATAGTGGAGGCCTGTGCCCAGCGGCTGGAGGAGAAGCAGCGGGTGTTCAAGGAGCTCCAGGAGCGGAAGCGCGCGCAGAGGCAGCTGGAGAAGGAGCAGCGGCGCCGGTCAAGGGAGGCGGATGCAAGCCAGGAGAAGACTGGGCCGGAGAGTGAGGCGAGGGACGAGGAGGACGACGAGGACGACGAGGAGAGCGATGAGGAGGACGTGTACGAGCCGGAGAGCATCCTGGAGCACTTCCTTGTCGTACGAGACACGGACTCGCAGCTCTACTGCGACGACCAGCTGCGCCATCTGCTGGCCGATCTCTTTGGAGCCGGGGTGGACACCTCACTGGCCACCCTGCGCTGGTTCCTGCTCTACTTGGCCCGCGAACAGCGCTGCCAGCGGCGGCTGCATGAGCTCCTCCTGCCGCTGGGTCCGTCGCCAACTTTGGCGGAGCTGGAGCCGCTGGACTACCTGAGGGCCTGCATCTCCGAGACGATGCGCATACGCAGCGTTGTCCCGCTGGGCATTCCGCACGGCTGCAAGGAGGACTTCGTCATGGGCGATTATAGCATCAAGGGCGATTCGATGATCGTTTGCCTGGAGTGGGCCATCCACATGGATCCCGTGGCGTTCCCGGAACCGGAGCAGTTCCGTCCGGAGCGCTTCCTGACCCCCGAGGGCACCTACCAGGCGCCGCCGCAGTTCATCCCATTCTCGTCCGGCTACCGCATGTGCCCCGGCGAAGACATGGCTCGCATGTTGCTCACCCTCTTCGCGGGCCGCATCATGAGGTCCTTCCACCTGGAGCTGTGCCCGGGCTCAGTGGTGGACATGGCCGGCGAGAGCGGCATCACCCTGACTCCTTCTCCGCACCGGCTGCGCTTCACCAAGCTGCCTGCGGTGGAGATGCGCCGTGAACCCGACGGAGCTGTGGTGCAGGATTAGGTTGCACGACTGCATCCGATTTTTTTTTCTATCCCTAACTACTAGAGTCTAATTTTTTTGTGAATGGTGGATTTTTTGATGCGTTTCTCTTATGGACATAGCAGTTTTTAGCGAATTTCCAAATTAATAATATTTTATAAATAATTTAAATACTTTTTATATGTCAATTATAATTATAATGCATGTTTTTATATGGCCCAATGTTAATATAAGTTTTTTAAATTGTGGAATGAATAAGAAAGATCGCTTTTTGATGAATGCAAATGCAAGCAAGTATATGAGTAACTTCCATTGAGTAAACAATTAGAATAAAATAGTAATAAAGTATCTTACGGATCGCGGCTAGAAGTCCCAAAATTCTCGAGTTTCAGATGGCTAAAATGTCAAAGGTTGGAATATTTGTTGGAATATTCTGAAGTAAGTATAGCCCAGTTCATTTTCAAGGTTTTCCACAAAGTTTTCTTTATTTTCGAATCGTTTGCCTATTTTGATGTGTGCTTGTAAGACTAAACCACAGTTTGTTTTGTTGTTTGTTGTTTGTTGTTTGTTGTTTGGACATTAGTGCTAGTTCTAATACTACGAATAAACAAGAACGTCAGCTAACTTAACTAACTTAGCCTAATCGGCCTGCTGGCTGTAGACATAGCGATATCCTAGCATTAGCGTTAATAATAATATTAGTTAATAATTAAAAAAACATTGACATTAGCAGCGTAATCGAACCTAACTAGGGCGTATTAACTAGGCTTTAACTACAATTAGTTGAACACAGCTTCTTGGGGGTGAAAGAATAGAATTGGTTGCAGTCCTCTGTGCGTTGGTCACAGCTTCCGGCTGCTCTGCTCCTTGTCCAGCCCGGCTCTAGCCGGCATCCGGATGTGCTCCTCCCACGGGCGGATAACTACTAACTTATCGCTAAATGGATAGCTATCGATGGGTGGCCAGAATGGAAGTGGCCCACCCTCTCAATCGATTTTCTCTTGTGTGCTTATTGCGTTTTTGCGTTTTTGCATTTTTGCATTTGTGTAGGAACAAAACCGTGCTCTGGAGCGGACCAGGTCCACATCAGTTGGCGCCAACGTTGCGCATGTGGTGCGGATCGGCGGCAGTGGGCGCCAGGGGGCGGCGCTTGAGGCAGACCTTGAAGGCCTCCGGCGTGATGGTGGCGCCCACGTTGCCCTTGAGACTGGGCAGTGGCTGACCCGCGGGCAGGGCGATGTCGAAGCAGTGCATGAAGGAGGCGAAGAACAGGAAGAGCTCCATCCGCGCCAGCACATCGCCCAGGCACATCCGCCTGCCCACTCCGAAGGGGATGAAGTACTCTGGCTTGCGCACCTTGCCCTCGGTGTCGATGAATCGCGATGGCCGGAATTCCTCGGGCTTCTCCCACAGATTGGGGTCCATGTGGACGCTATTGATCAGCGGGATGACATGCGAGCCGGCCGGTATGGTGTACCCATTGAGTTCCACATCCCTGCGGCGGACGAGCGGGGAGAGGGAAGAGCGACGGAAATTGTGATTAGTTTGTGATCGGTGCATCAACGATTATCAGCGAGCAGCAGGGGCTGGGCCCACTGTCCACTGTCCACTGCCCACTGCCCACTGCGCACTGCCACTAATCTCTGACTACTGGCATCTGTGGAGAGGCACACGGAAAGTGGGCCACGCACTTGGGCTGCGGCGGAGCAGGGGGCACCGGGTGATCCGGGGGATCCGGGGCACGAGCCAGCTGAATGGAGGAGAGCCACGACAATGAATGGCAATCACCGAGATCTGGTGTGAATGAACGGACCTCGCGGCATTTGCGTAGATCTTTAAACGCCAGTGCGTAAGCACTCCATCTGCTGATAGCTCTACCAGTTCCAACTGCAGCTCCAGATCTCCCAGCACCCCATCCCCCCCCCCCCAACCGTTGTACAATCCCCAGTCTCTAATCTCGTTGGACGCTTACCTTGTGGGCGAGTGAGTGGTGGCCAAGGGAACGATGCTGGAACGGCGCATCGACTCCAGAATGGTGGACTCGGTGATGGGCAGGTACTGCAGATCCTCAATGGTGGGCAGGCGGTGGCGCCCCACAACCTGGTCCAGTTCATCCTGGACGCGGCGCATCTCCTTGGGATTGCGCAGCATGAACACGTTGATCCACAGCAGGGTGGTCTTGATGGTTTCCATGCCGGCGGAGAACAGATCGATGATCACCTGCACCAGTTGCTCCTCTGCAAATAGGTGGGAAGACAAGGCATTGAAGGTCAGTGAAGTTCCAGGTGTACAGCTGGATGTGCAGCTGATGCGGATGGGATGGAGAGGAGTGGACTTCAACTTACCGTGATTCTTGCCATCGAAGAGCTCGGCATCGGTGCCATCGGCCTTGGCCTTCTCGATCTCGCACAGATAGAAGTCGACCAGGTCGCGGATGTTGCTCGGATCGAAGCTGCGCTTGTGGTCATCGATCACGTCCTGGTAGAAGCGCTGCATCTCGGCGCGATTCTGGGCGATCTTGTTCTTGGCCGTCGATATGCTGGGGAAGCACTGCATGGTGGGTATGTAGTCCACGGTGTGGATCTCCCCGAACAGCCGCATGCCCTCCTCAATGAGGAAGTTGAAGCGCCGGAACTTGGGATCGTCGATGCTGAACCGGGTGCTCATCATCAGGCTGCAGATCACATTGCTGACGGCCACCGAGATGACGGGTGACATGTCCACGGGCTGGCCATCGCTGGCATGCAGGTGGCCGATGAACTCGTGCACTTCCGTCTAAACGAGCAGGAGAAGGATACAGTTACTAGCTGCTCCCTGGAGGCTGCTGGTCGGGATTAGCGGCACTCACCATGATGCGCTTCTGCATCTGCTGCTTGCCGTTGCCCATGTAGGTCATCCCGAACTGGCGGAGCTTGTCGTGCAGAAAGCGGCGCTGATCCTTCCACAGCTTGCCCGTGCTGTTGATGATGCCTGCAAGGGAAATGGTGGCGATTTACAGCGGTTCGAAGTGGTCGGGATCGGGAGCGCTGGGCTCTTATCGTTATTTTTAATTTTTTATGCCGCAATCTCTGCGCTTAATTGAGGTAGGCTCTTGCCCTACTTCCTCCCAGAAATCCCAGCGAGCCGCGCACAAGCGGCAAAAACGAAACAAAAGCCACAAACGTGATTTTGCGGCATGAAAAAAGTGCCGCAATGCGTTATCATTGCGCTTAAATACGTATGTGCATATATGTACATATATGTATGTACATATGTACATGTGTAAGTGAAGTGCAGCTGAATGCGATCGAAATGGAAATACAATAAAATGTGCAAATAAAAATACAAAATTAATTCGAAAATTAAAATCGAAAATCGAAAATCGCGAGCATCGCACATCGCACTTCAAAGAGAGCGGAAAGAAATGGCAGCGGAATTTCTTCAGTTAATAGGCGGCGGCTTTGGGCCAAGCGACAATGCCACTACATCTCAGTTACTAATTAAGTGCGCTTATTTATTTATTTGTTAAATCTGCACTTGACTGACTGGCTGGCTTGATAATTTTCAGCTTTCGCAGCGCATTTGCCGCAAATATACGTACATATGTACGTAGTAAGCTGGGTGTAGTAAGAACCAATTTCACGTAAACAGGTGGCTTATCAGCGCCTAGTCTTATATCACTGCCCTTCTCGCCAAGGTTCCTCCAGCCGCAGTAGTAGTATAACTGGCTAATGCTAACGAATAGTGGGTAATATTGGGCTAGAGCCCACTCACCATAGCCATTCAGCGTCTGCATGAACGGAGTGTCCGGGCGTCCGGTGAACTCCTCGCGCCGGAAGCACTCGCGTATCATCTTGTAGTCGCTCATCACGACGGTCAGCTGGCTGCCCAGGCGGGTGGAGAAGAGCGATCCGTACTGCTTGGCCAGCTCCATGAAGCGGGTGTGCTTCTCGCTGCCCATGAACAGCAGATAGCCGATGACGGGCAGCCCCCAGGGACCCGGCGGCAGCTTGCGCAGCTCCCGATAGTTACGCACCAGCCACTGGAGCAGGCTGACCACGGCCAGCAGGCCCAGGAACACCATCAGCAGGTGCTGGGCATCGCCATCCTGCTGCACCTGCAGCTGCCGCAGCACAAACTTGATCAGGTACGAATCGGCCAGCATGGTGTTTGCTGCGCGCTGGGTGTGTGCAGTGGTGCTAGTGGTTCCTCCTCCTCCTCCTGTTGCTCTTTCGCTTCTCCTGCGCCTCCTGTTCGCTGGCAGTTCGCTGGCAGTTCGCTCGCTCGCTCGCCTTTCCTGGGCGGATTTCCCTTTGCTGCTTGGTCTTGGCTTATTTACTGCACTGCTTGGCGGCCATTGGTGCTCACTTTTGCTTTTACTCGCTTTCGACGGGCACTTGAAAAAAATATAAACGCAATTCAATGCGTTGCGTTGCGTTGCGTTGCGATTCCTTTGGAATCGGTAAATTAGTGTTCAGTAAATTGTATTTTTGAGATGCCGAAGTAGCCAACGGGGGAAAAAAAAAAAATAAATATATAACATATGCGACTATATATTTATGTTGATAATATTAAACTGTGCTGCGTTTCAGTTCGTAGCGTATGAAACTGTTGGCGGCTTTTGGTTTTCGGTTACGCTGACGGTGACGCTGACGGTGACGGTGACGGTGACGGTGACGGTGACTGTGACGGAGTCGGAGACGGAGACCCGGAGACGATTTCGCGTCGAGCGTTTATAGTTTTCGACTAATGGCTCGACCGTATGTCCTTGCCACTTTTATAACAACTCGAGCCCGCTTCGAGCGCGCGAGTGAGCAGAGCGCCAAACGAATGATCGACGGCGATGGGGCGCTCGGTCTCGTTGTCGTTGTACTGGTGCTGCTGCTGCTGGTGCTGCTGCTGGTGCTGCTGCTGGCTGGTGCTGGTGCTGGCTGGTCTGTGTCGGTATCGGTATCGTTCGGATTCGGCTTCTCGGCGGCGGCTTTAGCTTCAGCTTCACTGCTTCACTGCTTCACTGCTTCAGTGCTTCAGTGCTTCAGTGGTTCAGCTTTAGCTTTAGCTTTAGCTTCAGCTTGAACCTCAGCTCTTCAACCTCAGCTCTTCAGCTCTGCAGCTCTTCAGCTCTTCAGCTGCTCCAAGCGCCCGACGCCGTCTGTTTTGGGGCCTCTGGTCGCTGGCTTTTCGGCTCCAACGCGACGCCGGCAGAGGTCCGCTCCGCTCCCCCTCACCCCATCCCCCCTCCCCACCTCCACCCTCCCCCCTGCCAGGTCACAAGCTCTCTAGACGAAGCAGCGCCAAGTTACCGCCCCCGCCCGCGACCGCCCCCTGCCCTCCTCCGCCCACGCCCACGCCCACACGCAGCAGCGCAGCCTCAGTCGGCGGCAATGACGATGACGCTGGCCACTATCACTCGGCTCGATCGAGCGAACAGCGAGCAGCCAACATCGCGATCGAACCGAACCGAACGCACACAACATGTTCGCCGCTGCTGGTTTGAGTGCAACTGGAAAAGGCTCAAGCTCGAGCCAAGCGAAATGGAAAGAGAAACAGATATGATGGCATGCTCTTCAGATTGCTCTTTCGAATTTCTGTTGAATGTGGCTAATATCATTTTGGTATGGGAAATGGAGTTTTGTTAGAGCAGAAAATTGGTCAACTCAAATGCTTCTGGTTCTGAATATCGGAATTTGCTAAATAATACTACTGATTGCCTTAACTATGCACTCTCTATCTCTCTCTCTCTCTCTCGCAGCTTATGTGCTGGAAATTCATTGGTTTCTTTAAAAATTATAATTCCCATTGTAATTGTGATAAAAAATAAAATTAAGCTTAACGAATTCTTGCTCAACTTTTCTTCATTGATAGCACAGTCATTTATGGGATCAATAAGCTGAGTATTATGGTCAGAAAAATGATGAAACATCCCAGTATGCAAAGGTTTATTTTTGGAAATTATGAATATACATATAACAATTCTGCAAAAAAAATTATCAGCTTCTTGATTATTTCCGCTAAATACCACTTGTATTTGCATGCCATGCGTTTCTCCAAAAAAACATTTAAGTTCTTGAGTACCTAACGATGTACATATGTATGTATGTATATTATTGCAATGTTCCCAAAAATACATTTAATTTCAAAATACAAAAAAACACTGCAAAACACAGAAGGTTTGTGAGAACTTAAGAACTTAAGAACCCCCTGCTAGCCTTATAATACCACTTTTTAAATTGTATACAAATAGGTGGGATTTGTTTATTCTTACGTGTATTTCATAAACTCTTATAAACGATTTTGAAACTTTTTAGGTGCGGGAATCTGATATCACAGCACCCACGCTAAACCGAGATCGACTGCGATAGGATATGGAAATTGGTTCGTATCAATAGATAATGGCGCGTTGGGGAGCCGCCGCTTTATAAAGATCAACCCAGTGCCGCAAAGCGGAAGCTGCTGCACTGGAGACCTCATCTGTATCTGTATCTCTATCTCTATCTGTATCTGGATCTGTATCTGTATATGTATCTATAGCTGTATCTGTATATGTATCTGTATCTGCAGCGCGGCCCAAGCGGAATCGAAAGACCGAAATCCAATGCAAATTTGCATTTTGGGTCAATAGCGAAGCCTTCAGCGAGTTATCGCCGATCTAGAGAGGGGGGCTCGAGAGCAGCGATCTCGTGTTTCCTCCAGCTGGAGGAGTGGCGAGGAGGGCGGCATCCGAACTGATCCTCCTACTGATCCTCCTCCTACTCCGGTGGGCTGCTCAACGGGTTTGCTCGATTTCAACAATCTGGCGCGCGTGACGTCAGCGGCCATTGATGTGCAGCTCGCATTCAAGTTCAGTATCAAGCAATTCAGTATAAGCAATCAACATAACGATATGAGCCATCAAATAACAACGGCGACCCATCCGAGCTCATTTTCGGCATTCGATTCAACATTCAAATTCAAATGGATGCATCTGTAATCAATTCTGCAGAAGTTTCTGCCTCGCTTTGTATCTGTATCTTTGGTATCTTGGTCGGCCATTTGTTTGTTTTTTTTTGGCTTTCGGCTTATTTGGCTTTTAATATTTATCTGTGGTGCCGGTTCTTTTGGCTTAAGGACAAGGTCCGACCCTCGGATTGGCTGTCGCCGAACACGGAAAATACGCACTGCCAAGAAATTTCGAAATATTCATATGCATATGAAAATGTTGTGATTGTGATTGAGATTGAGATTGTCATTGGAATCGAAATACCGACCAAATGGCGCGGAATTTCCATCGAGTTGTCGAAGGTCGTCCCGTCCCAGTGGAAAACCCTAGAAATTTCGGTGGCTTTGGCCCAGTTCTTCGGCCATCTGGAATCACCCATCGGGCGACTGCGCCCTAAGACGGAGCTATGATCCGGTTGCTTTTTCAGATACAATTAACAGATATTTATGCAAATTGCAGCTGCTGGAGCAATTTATATACTGCCCAGCGGCCAATGAACTAATTTGCATCTGTTCGATTTCGGTCTCGCCTCGGTTTAATCGCCATTAGAATACCGCGAGTACGGATGTCCCGGCGATCTTGGGATCTGCTCATCATCGGATGAGCGAAGACTGAAGCTGATTTTGGGGTATCCATCCCGATTGAGCACACTAAATGCCAAATGTTAGGATGCAAATACCAAGGTCAGCACGCGACAGCGAATGCATCATCATATCATCATCATATCATCATCATATCATATCATACCATAGCGCATGGCTTTGTATCTAGAGCCCTTGCCCTGAGGGCAGCTACAGATTGGAACACGTTGGGATTCTTGGGATACAGATACAAATACAGATACAGATACAGAAACAGATACATTTACAGATACAGATACAGATACAGTAAGTGGTCATTAACCCCGAGATCGAGCTGCCAGCTGCAACTGGCTCAGGACACTCGGGTTACAGAGAACAAGCTGCCTAGGAAACGACACAAAAGATGCAGCGACTGACTGTGGGTCAATGACTGGCGGAGATCAGGACCTGTCGTCCACTGCCAGTTGAGTCAGGACAGGAGAAGCAGGAAAACTGTTTCACCCTTTCCCTCAGTGGCCTTGAGTGCGGTCAGTGTGCGCAGAAGTTTCCAGGAACTGCTGCCAAGAGGCTAATGACTGCTAGTTGCCAAGCGAGCAAGAGCCACAAGCCACAGTGGTCAACCACGCGACTCGCAATGAATGATCACGAAGGATGGTCTTCAAGGATGCCGCCGGCTGGATGACTCACTTGGCAGGCATGCAACGGATATCAGAGCGGGAAATCTCCAGACGCCCGAAGGCATCGCAGGAATGTGGCTCTGGCTCATGGGATGGTGCAATTTGGATGCTGAATGGTGGACGCTTCCGCTCGGGATCGCTTCCAGGAATCGCTGGTGATTCCCCACTTGGCTCGCAATGCCAAGCCAGTGTGCGTGTGTGTTGGTTAGATCATTATTTGTGGACCGAACGTTCGCCGCGGCAGCGACATCCGATTTGATAACGTGTTTTCGCCACTCGCATATCTCTCGGTGCGATGTATGCACACCATATGGCACATATAGTATTATATGTAGTATATGTGGTATAGTAATCTATATAGTATTGCACGTAACGTGATTTCGATGTCGCACTTCGCATATGTGGAAACATTGAATTAATGCGCAAGTAAAGCCCGCCCAGCCGGCGATTGCGAACGCAATTCTAGCAATATATGCCAATGCGTATTATCTTCCCAGTACCCTATATATGTACATACCCTGTATATGTTATGGTATATGAGGTGTATGGTGTTTGGTGTATGGTGTGTGGTGTGTGGTGTATGGTGTATGGTGTATGGTGTATGGTGTATGGTGTATGGTGTATGGTGTATGGTGCATGGTGTATGGTGTATGGTGTATGGTGTATGGTGTATGGTGTGTGGTGTATGGTGTATGGTGTGTGGTGTGTGGTGTGTGGTGTATGGTGTATGGTGTATGGTGTATGGTGCATGGTGTATGGTGTATGGTGTATGGTGTATGGTGTATGGTGTATGGTGTATGGTGTATGATGCATGGTGTATGGTGTATGGTGTATGGAGTGTTTGTGCAGGGTATGCCGTATTCGGTGTCGCCCGGCTCCTTGGCTCGTGGTGCAGTATTTTGAATTGATTTCTAATGCTGACGGCGCTGCTTTAATGCGCGTCGCGACCTTGGCAAAGCGAACAAAGCACCATTCTATACTTAAACACAAATCGCAATAAATAACAAATTTGCCAGCGCCGAAAAAAAAATGGGAAAGACTGAAATACACTCGGAATTAACTACCACAAGCGCAGTTTGGGGTTGGGAATGGGTACTGCATGGGAATGGGAATGGGAATGGGGATGGGATGCTATCAAATGGACTCGAATGGAGTGGAATCGAGCGGAATGGAATGGAATGGGGTCTGGACTGAATGAACCGTGTTTTGCACGCCTTTAACGTGTCCGAAAAAAAAATACGTGCAGTCCGTGCAGAACCACAAACAAAGGCCAAAAACAATCATCGATTGATAGTTGTTCTGTTGACCAACTTTTTCCACGCTCGCCATTCGCACTTACAGTCCGTTTCGTGCTGTTAGGGCCATTCGAATGGTGGCGACTATTGTTCAGTTTGCAGCTTCTGCCATTTGAAAATGACTAACTATTTGCAATTATTTTCAAAGTACCGAAAAGACTTAGCGCCACAGTACACAGTAAAATGCATTGAAACGAAGCATTCCTATTTAATTTAGTTGAATGAAAACTGAGCTGATTATGACAGAAATGTTTTCAAATGCAAAAAGCAAAACGCTGATAGCGTGTAATTGGAAATTGAATCACAAGCTGCTCCATATTCCGGAGTAGTTTTCTGCATTTTGAATAATTTACATCTGCGCACCTTTTGGCATCAATTAAAATGGCAAATGAATGGATCGGTAATTAAAATCGGATGTATCATTATAATGCGAAATAAATGCAAATTCAGGGCGGCAAAACAAAAAAAAAAGTGCGTTTTTAACTAGTGAACGACTAGTCGTGTTAAACTGCCACAGTGGGTTGGGTGTTGGGTGTTGGGTGTTGGGTGTTGGGTGTTGGGTGTTGGGTGTTGGGTGTTCGGTGTTCATGATTACACAGACAAAAGGAGCTCATCGAAACGGAAAACATCATATGCAAACGGATTTCCATTTCCACTCAAATGGGTCGGGTCTCTTGTTGCCGCAGTTCATTAAAGACTGATATAGTTTCATTTAATTGTTGCTGTACGCGCATTTCCCAAGAACCCGCCAAGGACTCTATTGCTGATGATGGATGACGATGGCGCCTGGAGTTGGGCAGCCACAAGTGCAAACAGCATGCTGTAGATACTTTTGTGTGCTTCCCGAAGGTTCTGGGCAGTCGAAGACTGAGCAGGCACACAATACTTAATAGTCCTAATAGCCGATGGCCGATGGCCGATGGCCAATGGCAGCACATACCAATGCTGCATAAATACACGTATGCTAAGCAGCAGCTCGCTATCGAGGTGCTCTTGAACTTGAAAAGCGACTCGAATTCCTGGTAAGCGGTAAGCAACAAAATCATAAACAACGCTGAGTTAAGCAGCAAAATACAAATAAATACAAATAAATACAAAAATAAATGCCAGAGCCTCATGACAACGCAGAAGATGTCGCAGGTCGCTGGTCGGCTGCTTATGATCTGGCCATCGCGGAACGGGAATCATCGAGTGGAATATTATGAAATCCGCGCCAATAACAAAAATAAATCAGTCCGCTCGCAACGAAACTCCAATCCAATCCAATTCAATCCCATCCCATCGAATCGAATCGAATCGAATCGAATCGAATCGAATGGAATGGCATGGCATGGGTGTCTCATCTACATATTCCCCAGCGCACCCCTTGCTATCACTGCCATCCCCGGGCCCGTCCAGTTCATCCTTGTGGCCTTGAGCATTCATTAGTTCCCATTCACCACCACCACCACCACCACCACCACCACCAACACCACCACTAACACCACCACCACCACCACTAACACCACCAGAAGCAGAATTCTAAAATCGCCGCCACTCGAGACGTCTTGGCCATTTCACGCCAATTGAGCGGCCAAGAAATGTGAAGAGCTTCGTGCTGGCATGTCGTCAGGTGCGAAACGGCGATTATACAATCGCCACAGATCGCGTGGAATACTACCAATTATCGCGGGATTAGCGGCTTGTTGCTATTCGGAGATGGGTCTCCCTCAGGTTTATTGGCCGCTAAACGAAGTGGTAGCATTGTGGCATGCGAAATGATAACATTGCTGCAAGGCAAGGCATCCCAGCTGCACATTGATGTCCTGGTGGGGATTAGGCGGCATATCCTGCCAAGCATAGAGTGCCAGAATCCTGGAATTACCAGGCATGGTCTGATCCCCCAAGGATGCCATTCAACCGCAGGTGTATCCATTGACTAACCGACTTTATGCAGCGCCAATCAACAAGGAAATAAGTCCATCTATCTATCTATCTATCTATCTATCTATCTATCTATCTATCTATCTATCTATCTATCTACCTATCTACCTATTCTCATAGGTACATAACTGTATGTCAATTGAAGCAAACGCCTGTTGCCAAGCCTGTAAACTGGAGCCTTTTCAGAATAGGAAATGATTCCCGGAATATACGTTTTCGCGCAAACACCACCATGTCTTGTATTACCATTTCCCAAGCTGCCACCAAAGACAAAAGCCAAGCGAAATCGGACACTCTGGCCCATTCGATGGCCAAAACAAGACGCAGCCTGCTCGTAGTAGCCCCCGTGGAGTTGTTGTTTTACGTAAACCAAGTCATTCATGCCCGGCGTGAAAGAACCCAAACCGAAGCCCAAGCCCAAACCGAAGCCCAAGTCTGAATCCGAGCTGGACAAAAAGCGCACGATCATCGGAATCCGCTCCTGCTCCCATGCACTTTTGCAAAGGTCTGGTTTCGATGTTGCCCTTCTCCTCTTCCTCTTCCTTTTCCTCGTTCTCTTCCTCTTGAAATTAATTTTTGAAACAAGCCAGGAATACGTGTGAAAATGCCCGCAATTCATTGAACCCGTCTGCAGCTGGAAAATAAATGTACAGGGTAAAAAAACAAGAAACTGAGTGCGCTGCATTATGAAACCGAAACTTCTGGTGGTGGGGGTGGGATCCACTGCGTCGTTCACAATTCGCGGCTCGAAAATAAATGAAAATAAATGAAAATAAATGGAAATAAGTGGAAATAAAACGGAAAAGAGCGACAAACAAATAGCACCCAAACAGACCGCTCCGCTCGTAAATATGCACAGAATATGCGGTTCATTAAACTGCCAGCGCCAACGAAGTAGCTTGTTGATCAGCGTTAAGGGCCCGGCCGAAACCGTAAACAAAACTGCGACATTTCAATCGGTGGAATGGGTAGAATCGGTAGAATTGGTAGAATCAGTAGAGTTCTTAGAATCGGTAGAATTGTTAGGCTCGGTTGAATTGGTAGAATTGGTCTTTCTAGAATCGCTAGAATTGGTAAAATCGGTTGAATTGGTAGAATCGGTAGAATAGGTAGAATTAACAGAATTGGCAGAGGCGGTAGAATTGGAAGAATCGGTAGAGCTGTTAGATTCGGTAGAATCAGTAGAATCGGTAGAATTGGTAGAAACGGTAGAATCGGTTGAATTGGTAGAATCGGTAGAATTGGTAGTATCGGTAGAATTGGTAGAATCAGTATGATTGGTAGAATCAGTATGATTGGTAGAATCAGTATGATTGGTAGAATCAGTATGATTGGTAGAATCAGTATGATTAGTAGAATCAGTATGATTGGTAGAATCAGTATGATTGGTAGCATTGGTAGAATCGGTAGAAATGGTAGAATCGGTTGAATTGGTAGAATCAGTAGAATTCTTGGATACGGTAGAATCAGTAGAATCGGAAGAATTGTTAGACTCGGTTGAATCAGTAAAATCGGTAGAATTGGTAGAATTGCTAGTATCGGTGGAATTGTAAGAATCAATAGAATCGGTAGAATTGGTAGAAGGCGCTGGAAGGGCTCCCCCATTTTTCTTGGAGGCTGTGCGGCATTGGTATGGCTCTAGACGTCACCCAACCTGTTGTTGTTCCCGCGAGGCTGGCTCATGAGTCACGGGGCAGCCGTCCGTTCACAGCCCTCGAATGGCCTTGAATCGCCACGTATCTGAGCAGCTCAGTATCTGTGTATCTGTTAGATGCGCGCCCTGGGCCACAAAACGGAATGCGAGCACCGGCGAAGAAAGTGAAGGTGCTACTGAAAGAAAGTTGTGCCCATCTTCATCCTGTGTTCTAGATTCTGGGTCTCAGGGTTAAAGTGAATGGAAAGAAGCATGAAGTTGGAGGAAAGGTTAAGCTACTATAAAATGGAAGAAATGAGGGGAATTAAGGGAAGGAGGAGTTCAACATGTATCACCTTTCTTTGGGGTCCCTTCAAGATGGATTGAGCCCGAAGAAAGTAAAGTAGTAAGAGAAAGAACCTGCACTTATTCACTTCTACAAATATGTATTATGTAAATCATATCTCTTCAGAAATGAAATGGTACTCATGGGACTTCCAGGACTATAGCAAAGCTATATCCAGCTACCGTAACTACCAGAGTCCTGGAGAAGGTGAAGCATGCCGCACCCACAAGGGCATGCAGACTCCATGGGATGCTCGGATCCCACCACGGATGACTTTGAGGTTGTAGGGGCGCGTGGCTGGGTGGCTGGGTGGCAATGAACTCTATTGGGCGAGGGGGAGGAGGGTTAGGGGGAGGGCCCAGCAATAAATCGCCCCACCCACCTAAGCAACTTGTCATTCGCGTAATTATTCAAACGGGTTCGTCGCGCATTCCCGCGCTTTTTCGACCCGAAAGACTCATTATAATTACCAAATGAACTGTTGCCGATTATATAATGACGAGCGATGCGCCATTCGATTCCATAGACGCGCGGCCTTGAGCGCGGACGCTGACACCTCCAGACGGAGCCGGACCAGGCAGGCATCATCGTGGTGGTGGTGCTGCTGGTGGTGGTGCTGCTGGTGGTGGTGCTGCTGGTGGTTGTGGTGCTGCTGGTGGTGGTGGTGGTGGTGCTGCTGGTGACTTGGTGTGGCTTGTGCTTTCGAGCTACAACCGAGCTATAGCTCGATCATGAGCATGAGCGGTGCTACGGTGGCCAGAGTTGGCAACACGTCAATGCCCAATCTCCGACTCAATCTCGATCTCAAGCGGTTTGTTTAGCATTCTTGCCGTGGTTCTGGCTATTGCCATTGCTATAGCTATTGCTATTGCTACTGCTACTGCTATTGCTACTGCTATTGCTATTGCTATTGCGCCATAACGGGCTGGGTCTGGGCCTGGTTGGAGTGGGTATCTGTGGGTCCGCGTGGTGGATTGGTGAATTGGTGGATTGGTGGTGCCTGGGACTGCGAACCCTGGCTATGTGGGGCTCAAGCACCTCTGGGGTGGCCAACGGCCCTCCCCCTCACGGCACGCAGCCTCCTCGCGCATAAATTTAGGTATTTAGCGGCGTCTGTAAGCCAAGCCAATCCAATCCGACCCAATCCAATCCGATCCAATCCGATCCAATCCGATCGATTTGCGTAAATGGAAGCGAATAACACCCCGATATCATCAAAGGCAGCGATCGGATAATGAAGGGGGTTGTATGGTCTAATCGAGAATATATAATGCAAATTCTTTTCGTTTATTCAACCTTTTTTTTGGGGTTTTTTGTTTTTTTTTTTGTTATGTTTTTGCCAAAACAAATGACAATCCAATTTCATCGCGCATTCCTGTTTCCCATTAATCGCGACATTAGCGAACAAGCTTTTTGGGCTACGGCGAAAATGAGTGAATGAGCCCGATAGCCTGTTCGTAGATTTCCGGATTACGAATGGGCCGCCTGGCAGGTGGTGTCACTGGTGTCACTGGCACTCTCGTCTAGAATGGCCATTCTAGAGAATGCCCATCTGCCGAGCCCGCCAAAATGGCAAACATGGCAAAGATGACTGAGCCGACCGATGGGTTTTTTCGCCCTGTTCTTTGAATGGCACTCGTACTCCCGCCCAAGTCCCCTGGACTCCATCACATGGAACTAGATCTGCTGGCGGCGTGCGTGCGTGCTCCATTGAAACCTCTCGTATTGGGTTGTAAAAAAAAAAAAAGAGATATAGAAAAAAAACAAAAAACTATCTGCGAGGAGACCAAAACAGAAACCGCGTGGACGACGATCGTCGCCGATGATGATGACGATGATGGTGACGACGATGATGATGATGATGATGGTCATGCATACGCTTACGTTTATGTATATGGAGTGTTTACTGTTTACGTTTTGGTTCTGATAGTTTTCGGATCGTCGAATTTTTCGGCATTCAAGGTTACTCTTGTTTTCATGTCCATTGACCTATTTGGTTTTACAGGCATGCAAATTAGCTTTGGCCGCCTGTTTTGGCTCTTCTTGTTTGCCTCATTGGTTGCCGAGGCCCTGGCCATCGGGGAATCTGGAAATCTGGAAATCTGGAAGTGTGGAAATCTGTAAGTGTGGAAATCTGGAAGTGTGGAAATCTGGAAGTGTGGAAATCTGAATGGAACCAAAGGAGCAGCCCAATTAGAGGGAACTCACCGATGAGTCATTTCAAGTGTAGCCCTAGGATGATGACGCAGTTGCACACTGGTTGCAGTTGGCTGCTTCTCGAAGATAGGCCCTTAGTCACTGGGAAAAAAGTGCTGGGCACAGCAGAAAGTGTCTGATTGCATGGGCAATCGTCGTGTTCATGGGCAGTCCGAGTATTTTTAGCATTGAACTTGGACTGGGTAATACGAAGCACCCACATGCAATCTCGGTGCTTCCACTATCCACTAGCTTAGTGCTAAAACAACTGAGTAAGTGCGTCATGCGATGTGTGTTTTCAGTTCCAAGATGTCAACTGATTTAGCTGTAATGAAGTGGCATGCCCTTGAGTTGTGGGATAGATAAGTAAGTTAACAGCGACCTGCAAAGAGAGTTGCTCCTTTTTTGCCAGCAAAAACCAGGCAATCCCATTCTATATTGCTGCACTAATCGGATTAAATCGACATGTGCACTCTTCCCTCGGTGCACACAATGCACACAATGGTCTGCGGACGACAATTTAATTAATTTTCTATCGCAGAGATTTGGACCACTGGCAAAGGACCCAGGACCCAGCGGACGCACAAGGACTCGCAGCTGCTCGAATAATTTGCGATCCTGATGGAAACGAAGTGTGGCAATTAAGTAATTCGAGTGCTGCCCTTCCTGTCGGCCATTATTTGCTGGCCAAAATGATGGCCGGGATGCTGATACGTAAGGAAAGGTACTAAAAGGCTTGTCCATCAACATCACTCATACGCAACGGTGAGCAGGCACCGGCTGAAAGCACGGTAGTGTATTGGTGGAAAAATGAATTGCCAAATTCAACCTTACATTTATCAAATCCCTGCACTCCAGCGGCTTTTGTATACGCAAAAGGGGCATTTTGCTTGTGTAAATCATGCAGACTGAAACTGAAATAAATTTTACCTCCTATTTATTTTGCATTTAAATTTCACGTACTTTTCCTTGGCCAAATACTGTTGCTAAAACAAACAATTCATTGCGAGATGAAGGAAAATTTTCGATTCGATAATGGATTTGCGGGGATTTTGGTTTCGCAACAACTTGCTCTAAAGCTCTTCTTTTTTTTCCATCGTAAATCTTGTGCATTGGAGCAATAACTTTATCAGCCAAAGTTTTCTTAGGCCAAAAAGCATTGCTGTTGCTTTAAAAATGCACAAGGTATTCTACACAATGCTTTAAATGTTTTTCAAAGTGCAATTTTCTAATCACGAGTTTTGTACACCCCTAGATACAGGCTTATTGGTATAATTTCAAATAAATGACCAAAAAAATTTTAAAAAAACGTACAATTCTAAATTCTAAATTCTAATGCAGATTTTTAGAGAATTGCACCAGAAACATTTAGAGGTATGCCACTTCAAAATCCGATTAAGATAAGTTGAGTTATGGAGCTTAGAACTTCAGTTTTGGGACTTTTCTTAATTTTTTTGAATTCATCATCATAATATCAAAAAAATCACAAAAAAGTTGGAAAAAAATAAATTTTTAAAATTTGAATGCAGATTTTTAGAGAATTGCACCAGAAACATTTAGAGGTATGCCACTTCAAAATCCGATTAAGATAAGTTGAATTATGGAGCTTAGAACTTCAGCTTTGGGACATTTCTCATTTTTTTGAATTTCTACATCATAACATCAAAAAAATGACAAAAATATTAAAAAAAAATAAATTTTTAAATTTGAATGCAGATTTTTAGAGAATTGCACCAGAAACATTTAGAGGTATGCCACTTCAAAATCCGATTAAGATAAGTTGAATTATGGAGCTTAGAACTTTAGTTTTGGGACCTTTCTTAATTTGCTTGTGTTTCTACATCATAACAACAAAAAAATGACAAAAAAATTTGAAAAAAAAAAAATTTCTAAATTTGAATGCAGATTTTTAGAGAATTGCTTCAGAAACATTTAGAGGTATACCACTTCAAAATCCGATTAAGATAAGTTGAGTTATGGAGCTTAGAACTTCAGCTTTGGGACATTTCTCATTTTTTTGAATTTCTACATCATAACATCAAAAAAATGACAAAAATATTAAAAAAAAATAAATTTTTAAATTTGAATGCAGATTTTTAGAGAATTGCACCAGAAACATTTAGAGGTATGCCACTTCAAAATCCGATTAAGATAAGTTGAATTATGGAGCTTAGAACTTTAGTTTTGGGACCTTTCTTAATTTGCTTGTGTTTCTACATCATAACATCAAAAATATGACAAAAATATTTAAAAAAAAAAAATTTCTAAATTTGAATGCAGATTTTTAGAGAATTGCACCAGAAACCTTTAAAGGTATGTCACTTAAAAATCCGATTAAGATAAGTTGAGTTATGGAGCTTAGAACTTCAGTTTTGGGACCTTTCTTAATTTGCTTGAATTTCACATCATAACATCAAAAAAATGACAAAAAAATTTGAAAAAAAAAAAATTTCTAAATTTGAATGCAGATTTTTAGAGAATTGCTTCAGAAACATTTAGAGGTATACCACTTCAAAATCCGATTAAGATAAGTTGAGTTATGGAGCTTAGAACTTCAGTTTTGGGACCTTTCTTAATTTGCTTGTGTTTCTACATCATAACATCAAAAATATGACAAAAATATTAAAAAAAAATAAATTTCTAAATTTGAATGCAGATTTTTAGAGAATTGCACCAGAAACATTTAGAGGTATGCCACTTAAAAATCCGATTAAGATAAGTTGAGTTATGGAGCTTAGAACTTCAGTTTTGGGACCTTTCTTAATTTGCTTGAATTTCACATCATAACAACAAAAAAATGACAAAAAAATTTGAAAAAAAAAAAATTTCTAAATTTGAATGCAGATTTTTAGAGAATTGCTTCAGAAACATTTAGAGGTATGCCACTTCAAAATCCGATTAAGATAAGTTGAGTTATGGAGTTTAGAACTTCAGCTTTGGGACCTTTCTTAATTTGTTTGAATTTCTACATCATAACATCAAAAAAATGACAAAAATATTCAAAAAAAATAAATTTCTAAATTTGAATGCAGATTTTTAGAGAATTGCGCCAGAAACATTTAGAGGTATGCCACATCAAAATCCGATTAAGATAAGTTGAATTATGGAGCTTAGAACTTCAGTTTTGGGACATTTCCTAATTGCTTTGAACTCCTACATCATAACATCAAAAAAATGACAAAAAAATATAATAAAAATAAATTTCTAAATTTGAATGCAGATTTTTAGAGAATTGCACCAGAAACATTTAAATGTATGCCACTTCAAAATCCGATTAGGATAAGTTGAGTTATGGAGCTTAGAACTTCAGTTTTGGGACCTTTCTTAATTTGCTTGTGTTTCTACATCATAACATCGAAAATATGACAAAAATATTAAAAAAAAAAAAGTTTCTAAATTTGAATGCAGATTTTTAGAGAATTGCTTCAGAAACATATAGAGGTATGCCACTTCAAAATCCGATTAAGATAAGTTGAATTATGGAGCTTAGAACTTCAGTTTTGGGACCTTTCTTAATTTGTTCAAATTTCTACATCATAACATGAAAAAAATGACAAAAATATTAAAAAAAAATAAATTTCTAAATTTGAATGCAGATTTTTAGAGAATTGCACCAGAAACATTTAAATGTGTGCCACTTCAAAATCCGATTAAGATAAGTTGAGTTATGGAGCTTAGAACTTCAGTTTTGGGACCTTTCTTAATTTGCTTGTGTTTCTACATCATAACATCAAAAATATGACAAAAATATTTAAAAATAAAAAATTTCTAAATTTGAATGCAGATTTTTAAAGAATTGCACCAGAAACATTTAGAGGTATGCCACTTAAAAATCCGATTAAGATAAGTTGAGTTATGGAGCTTAGAACTTCAGTTTTGGGACCTTTCTTAATTTGCTTGAATTTCACATCATAACAACAAAAAAATGACAAAAAAATTTGAAAAAAAAAAAATTTCTAAATTTGAATGCAGATTTTTAGAGAATTGCTTCAGAAACATTTAGAGGTATGCCACTTTAAAATCCGATAAAGATAAGTTGAGTTATGGAGCTTAGAACTTAAGCCTTGGTACATTTCCTAATTCCTTTGAATTTCTACATCATAACACCAAAAAAATGACAAAAAAATTCAAAAAAAAATAAATTTCAAAATTTGAATGCAGATTTTTAGAGAATTGCGCCAGAAACATTTAGAGGTATGTCACTTCAAAATCCGATTAAGATAAGTTCAGTTATGGAGCTTAGAACTTCAGTTTTGGGACCTTTCATAATTTGTTCAAATTTCTACATAATAACATCAAAAAAATAACAAAAATATTAAAAAAAAAAAATTTTTTAAATCTGAATGCAGATTTTTAGAGAATTGCACCAGAAACATTTAGAGGTATGCCACTTGAAAATCCGATTAAGATAAGTTGAGTTATGGAGTTTAGAACTTCAGCTTTGGGACATTTCTCATTTTTTTGAATTTCTACATCATAACATCAAAAAAATGACAAAAATATTAAAAAAAAATAAATTTTTAAATTTGAATGCAGATTTTTAGAGAATTGCACCAGAAACATTTAGAGGTATGCCACTTCAAAATCCGATTAAGATAAGTTGAGTTATGGAGCTTAGAACTTCAGTTTTGGGACCTTTCTTAATTTGTTCAAATTTCTACATCATAACATGAAAAAAATGACAAAAATATTAAAAAAAAATAAATTTCTAAATTTGAATGCAGATTTTTAGAGAATTGCACCAGAAACATTTAAATGTATGCCACTTCAAAATCCGATTAAGATAAGTTGAATTATGGAGCTTAGAACTTCAGTTTTGGGACATTTCCTAATTGCTTTGAACTCCTACATCATAACATCAAAAAAATGACAAAAAAATATAATAAAAATAAATTTCTAAATTTGAATGCAGATTTTTAGAGAATTGCACCAGAAACATTTAAATGTATGCCACTTCAAAATCCGATTAAGATAAGTTGAGTTATGGAGCTTAGAACTTCAGTTTTGGGACCTTTCTTAATTTGCTTGTGTTTCTACATCATAACATCAAAAATATGACAAAAATATTAAAAAAGAAAAAGTTTCTAAATTTGAATGCAGATTTTTAGAGAATTGCACCAGAATCATTTAGAGGTATACCACTTCAAAATCCGATTAAGATAAGTTGAATTATGGAGCTTAGAACTTCAGTTTTGGGACATTTCCTAATTGCTTTGAACTCCTACATCATAACATCAAAAAAATGACAAAAAAATATAATAAAAATAAATTTCTAAATTTGAATGCAGATTTTTAGAGAATTGCACCAGAAACATTTAAATGTATGCCACTTCAAAATCCGATTAAGATAAGTTGAGTTATGGAGCTTAGAACTTCAGTTTTGGGACCTTTCTTAATTTGCTTGTGTTTCTACATCATAACATCAAAAAAATGACAAAAATATTCAAAAAAAATAAATTTCTAAATTTGAATGCAGATTTTTAGAGAATTGCACCAGAAACATTTAGAGGTATGCCACTTCAAAATCCGATTAAGATAAGTTGAATTATGGAGCTTAGAACTTCAGTTTTGGGACCTTTCTTAATTTGTTCAAATTTCTACATCATAACATGAAAAAAATGACAAAAATATTAAAAAAAAATAAATTTCTAAATTTGAATGCAGATTTTTAGAGAATTGCACCAGAAACATTTAAATGTATGCCACTTCAAAATCCGATTAAGATAAGTTGAGTTATGGAGCTTAGAACTTCAGTTTTGGGACCTTTCTTAATTTGCTTGTGTTTCTACATCATAACATCAAAAATATGACAAAAATATTTAAAAATAAAAAATTTCTAAATTTGAATGCAGATTTTTAGAGAATTGCTTCAGAAACATTTAGAGGTATGCCACTTTAAAATCCGATAAAGATAAGTTGAGTTATGGAGCTTAGAACTTAAGCCTTGGTACATTTCCTAATTCCTTTGAATTTCTACATCATAACACCAAAAAAATGACAAAAAAATTCAAAAAAAAATAAATTTCAAAATTTGAATGCAGATTTTTAGAGAATTGCACCAGAAACATTTAGAGGTATGCCACTTCAAAATCCGATTAAGATAAGTTGAATTATGGAGCTTAGAACTTCAGTTTTGGGACCTTTCTTAATTTGTTCAAATTTCTACATCATAACATGAAAAAAATGACAAAAATATTAAAAAAAAATAAATTTCTAAATTTGAATGCAGATTTTTAGAGAATTGCACCAGAAACATTTAGAGGTATGCCACTTCAAAATCCGATTAAGATAAGTTGAGTTATGGAGATTAGAACTTAAGCCTTGGGACATTTCCTAATTCCTTTGAATTTCTACATCATAACACCAAAAAAATGACAAAAATATTAAAATAAAATAAATTTTTAAATTTGAATGCAGATTTTTAGAGAATTGCACCAGAAACATTTAGAGGTATGCCACTTCAAAATCCGATTAAGATAAGTTGAATTATGGAGCTTAGAACTTTAGTTTTGGGACCTTTCTTAATTTGCTTGTGTTTCTACATCATAACATCAAAAATATGACAAAAATATTTAAAAATAAAAAATTTCTAAATTTGAATGCAGATTTTTAGAGAATTGCACCAGAAACATTTAGAGGTATGCCACTTTAAAATCCGATTAAGATAAGTTGAGTTATGGAGCTTAGAACTTAAGCCTTGGTACATTTCCTAATTCCTTTGAATTTCTACATCATAACATCAAAAATATGACAAAAATATTTAAAAAAAAAAATTTCTAAATTTGAATGCAGATTTTTAGAGAATTGCACCAGAAACATTTAGAGGTATACCACTTCAAAATCCGATTAAGATAAGTTGAGTTATGGAGCTTAGAACTTCAGTTTTGGGACCTTTCTTAATTTGTTCAAATTTCTACATCATAACATGAAAAAAATGACAAAAATATTAAAAATAAATAAATTTCTAAATTTGAATGCAGATTTTTAGAGAATTGCGCCAGAAACATTTAGAGGTATGCCACTTCAAAATCCGATTAAGATAAGTTGAATTATGGAGCTTAGAACTTTAGTTTTGGGACCTTTCTTAATTTGCTTGTGTTTCTACATCATAACATCAAAAATATGACAAAAATATTTAAAAAAAAAAAAGTTTCTAAATTTGAATGCAGATTTTTAGAGAATTGCGCCAGAAACATTTAGAGGTATACCACTTCAAAATCCGATTAAGATAAGTTGAGTTATGGAGCTTAGAACTTCAGTTTTGGGACCTTTCTTAATTTGTTCAAATTTCAACATCATAACATGAAAAAAATGACAAAAATATTAAAAAAAAATAAATTTCTAAATTTGAATGCAGATTTTTAGAGAATTGCACCAGAAACATTTAAATGTATGCCACTTCAAAATCCGATTAAGATAAGTTGAGTTATGGAGCTTAGAACTTCAGTTTTGGGACCTTTCTTAATTTGCTTGTGTTTCTACATCATAACATCAAAAATATGACAAAAATATTAAAAAAAAAAAGTTTCTAAATTTGAATGCAGATTTTTAGAGAATTGCGCCAGAAACATTTAGAGGTATACCACTTCAAAATCCGATTAAGATAAGTTGAGTTATGGAGATTATAACTTAAGCCTTGGGACATTTCCTAATTCCTTTGAATTTCTACATCATAACACCAAAAAAATTCAAAAAAAATAAATTTCAAAATTTGAATGCAGATTTTTAGAGAATTGCGCCAGAAACATTTAAAGGTATGCCACTTCAAAATCCGATTAAGATAAGTTGAATTATGGAGCTTAGAACTTTAGTTTTGGGACCTTTCTTAATTTGCTTGTGTTTCTACATCATAACATCAAAAATATGACAAAAATATTTAAAAATAAAAAATTTCTAAATTTGAATGCAGATTTTAAGAGAATTGCACCAGAAACATTTAAAGGTATGCCACTTCAAAATCCGATTATGATAAGTTGAGTTATGGAGCTTAGAACTTCAGTTTTGGGACCTTTCTTAATTTGCTTGAAAATCTACATCATAACATCAAAAAAACGACAAAAATATTAAAAAAAAATAAATTTCTAAATTTGAATGCAGATTTTTAGAGAATTGCACCAGAAACATTTAGAGGTATGCCACTTAAAAATCCGATTAAGATAAGTTGAGTTATGGAGCTTAGAACTTCAGTTTTGGGACCTTTCTTAATTTGCTTGTGTTTCTACATCATAACATCAAAAATATGACAAAAAAAAATAAATTTCTAAATTTGAATGCAGATTTTTAGAGAATTGCACCAGAAACATTTAGAGGTATGCCACTTCAAAATCCGATTAAGATAAGTTGAGTTATGGAGCTTAGAAGTTAAGCCTTGGGACATTTCCTAATTCCTTTGAATTTCTACATCATCATAACACTCGGAATCTATCATATATCTATATTGATATAGGTATAGATATAAGGGGAGCTGGTTTCCCCTAAAAAAAAGAGATAGGATGGCTCGCAAAGATCGGTTCTGATCTCGGCTGCACACGAGCACCATTGCTTGCGGCTACCCCATCCGAACGCCAGGGGGCGCCAGGCGTGGGATTCTTGGCCTGAAATCCGATGGTTTCACCAACCGATCCGGATCGCCACTCTTCTGAACATTTTTTGGTCGGACCTTTATGCAATGCCACACCTGGCAGCTACCTGCCTGCTTATCTGGCCGAATACTTGTAGGCCGACTTCATGTAGGCTTAAAAAACTTTCACCGAATTTTTCCAGTGACAAGCACTCGGAATACATGGATCAAAGACGACAAATAATGGGTAGTGCCGAAGTAACTAAAAATAAAGGCAAATATATGTACACGTACATACGTGCATTACATACATACATACATACATACCTACATACATACCTACATACATACATACATTGTACAGTGTGGCGTCGACAATTTCGCTCGTTCGAAGGTCAGGTGTATGCGCTTGGTCTGATCGCGAAACTTCTCCCTGTAAGCCAAAAAAAAAAAACAAAAATCAAAAAACAAAAAACAAAAAATGACACCACACGATAACGTTTCGAAATTTAGCCAGATAAACAGCATAATTAATATACAATTCGAAACCCGTTTCAACTGGAGTCCGTTAAGTAAACGGCCCGTCCGCCGACAATTGTATAATTTCGGGCAAAAAGGGCGTGTGTGTTGTGTGGTGTGTGTCTGGTGTGTGTGTGGTGTGTGTGTGGTGTGTTGTGTGTGGTGTGTGCATTGCGCAAATCCGCCTCCATGCGGTCTTTGCAGTTGCCTTCACCGTTAAAAGAAAATAAAGTACAATTAAATAATGTCGAAAAAAAGTCGGCAACACAATCGAAATCTGGTCAAGGTCGCACTGGCTTTAAGCAGCCCTATGTGACCACCAGACACCCAGGCACAGATACAGATACAGATACATTCAGTACAGTTATAGATACAGATACATTCAGTACAGTTATAGATACATATACAGATGCAGATACATTCAGTACAGTTATAGATACATATACAGATACAGATACATATACAAGTGCAGTTATAGCCACAGGTAAGTGGCTACCAAATGTTAAATGGCCAGACACCTAAGCTCTAAGCTCGGCCTTTCAATTAGCTTCAATTCGATTATGGTCGTCTTTGGCGCCGAGTGTCTGCATGGAGCTGCACCCGTGGAGCATCCAAGCCAAGCACCAAGCAGCCCATGTCCTGGACATGGACCCACTTAGCCAGTATGGCTTCAGTGGCCAAATCAATAGCCCCCGGATTAGCAGACTGGGCAAGGGTGATGGTGACCTGGCACTGCGTGGATTTCAAAAAATTTCGAAATTGAATCTACTTGGCCACCGACGTTGGGCTTTGCGCTGTGCGTTGCATAATCACATTCACGCCAAGCTCTTTGGCTTCGTGCTCGTAATTTCATTTCTGAGCTCCTATGTACACACGTATGTATTTGTACGCATTTGTGTGCGAGAGTACATGTGTGTTTTTCGGCCAGACACGTGTGTTGCGGCTCCGGAGTTGGCCGAGATGGGTTGTGGCATGGTTGGCCAAGTGATTTTTGCATGGTCGGATGTGCGGCCGGGCAGAGTTTGGCCAAAAAGGGACAAACTTCGCCGTCATAATTAAGAGAAATGAGTGGCTAAAAGGTTTTGTGGGAGTTAATTATGTACAGGACTTCACCCTCGTTCATTGTGAATAGTCCTTAGAACTGTGGCTGAGTTTTGGTTATCATTGGTAACTTTGAATATAACATTGCAATTGCCACTTAACTTGATGACATACACGTAAATCGTTCTGACCAATTACAATTCAATTTATAGAACTGTCATTCAATTGGCTGCATTTATACTTAAAGCTATTTTTACCCAATGTAGCTAATAGTTTACCCAATAGTTATCCATCCATTTGTGAGGGCTGCTTTAATTGCCAATCAATTTGGCTTGGCGTAAGTGTTTTGCTGATCGAAGAGGCCGAAATACTTTGTGTTTAAAATGTATATCAATCCGTCTGAAGTGTGCAGAAGCCTTCGGGCAGCGTTATCGCATTATCACAACCCAGCCGACGGTGGATGTGTCTGCTGTCAATATTTTTATTCGTTTAATAAATCGGATTATGTTGGGCAATCTGTTACAAGGGCTTAGGAAGCACAGAGCCAACGAAAGGCATTTATTTCTCAAGCTGCCAACCGAGTTGAGTACATCAATAAAATGGTCCACAGTGGCGTAGTCATCTGCGATTTACAAACCCTACCCCCCCACCATCAGTGGGTGCAACCCCTTGGCCCATTTAACCCCCCCCCCCAAATGTCCCGCCACTTGGGGCCATAATAAATACTTTGTAAATTTCCTGCCATTCCGGTGGACTGCTTGTTTATAAGGAATCGCCTGCCGAATACTTGGCACTAGATTCTCCACCCGGCAACCGGTGGCGTGGTATACGTGACCCGAAATGGGCTATGGCCCATGATGAGGGGCCAGATGCCATGTCCCATGGCCCATGGCCCAGTTGACCATGATCTGGTTAAAACATGCAGGGAAATGGAGCTTGGCCCGGATGCCGGGACAGAGTAGATAGCCAGCTCCGTTTATTACGTGTAATGGGTGCGGTAATTGTCACGTAGCAAACGGACTCTTGGCCGTCGGCTGAGGTCGTTTCGGCCATGTGCCGTGGTGCGGAATGATATCCATCCATACGGAGTGGATGAGTGGAGGGATTACGCATCCGATTACGCATGCAGTTGCAGTGGATGCACCGCCGATGGCCAGTATCGAATGGCAGCGGCTAATTTCAGTGGTACCGGCAATTAGGCAATTCGGTAATCATGAGTGATTGCCCGGCTGACCGCAACCAAAGGACCAAAGGACCAAAGGACTCAGGGTGCCTGCAATTGAAACGGTGCTGGAATTTCCTACGGATTTTCCCACCGGAATCGTAGTTCATCAATCAGCGCTCGGCCTGGCCACAGACCAATTCATTTGCTGTCCTCAAAGTGGCAATTGATTTATCCCATGGCCAGTGCGTCTATCGATCCATTCCCAGCGACTCATTCCAACTTGGTGCGGATGCGGATATGTGGCTATTTGTGGAGCCGCCTCGCAATTGCCTGACGTGGGATGGCTTGAATTGGCTTCACTTGGCCTGGAACTCATTCTCATACTGCCAAACACTTTTTTCTGCCGCTGACAGCTTAGCTGGATGACTGGATGCCACTCCACTTACCAGGAACCATCCACCATCCACCATCCACCATCGACCATCGCATGCAGCAGCGAAATTAATGGCCAAGTCATTAGCAGAAAATGGTCAACAATGTGTGCGATTTGCATTCATCCTCCTGCACTTTGACCCCCCAAAGTATCCTGTTGCCTCGTTTGGCCAAATGGCCGGGCTCCGGAGTTAATGCCGAGGTGAAGCCGAACTGGCAGGCAATCAATTAGCCTCCAGCATGGACTACTCTTTGGACTACTTGTGCGCCCTGTCGTCCAATTGCTTGCCCATCGAATGGAGGGAGCTGCGGCCCGAAAGTATACAACACTTTGCTGAATGAATGAACCCGAAGTTAGTTGTCGCTTTATTCGATTAGATTTCACATGTTATTTACATAAAAACACTGAGATCTATACACGTACATATACAAATATCCGATTAATAATTGCAATTGCCAGTTTTTCGTTGAGGGGGAGCTAAAATGCGAGCTAAAATGAAACGTTTGCTTGTATACCATCATTTACATATATGCCACAAAGCAAATCCCACCCAAATACATATGTATGTATGTATGTATGTATGTATATCCATCCGATTGGCATTTCCAGCTACTTTGATCTACTTAAAATTGGATTTTGGCACCCAAATCGGGCTTCCTAATTTAGTTTTGGACCTTGGAGTGTCTGTCACTCCATAAGCTCCGTGTGACAACCATATTTGAATGATAGGAGTCCGTTTGCGAGTGGACTTCCTTGTGTACCCTGTAAATTCAGCCTGCTGTCAAATGCTTCTTGGTTCATTGAAACCTTTCACTGCACCTAGATCAGAGTACCATATACCTTTGGGATTGACCTCTGTGAGTTAAAGTGTGGAAATAAAACTATTAAGTATAGCACAATGGTCGGATAGCTTGTGTAAATATCACTCATACGACATGTGGCACGAATGAGTATTTACCAAAGTTTGAAGCAGCTGCACATTCGAGCGAACAAATCCTCCCACTACATATGGCATTTTCCAACAACTTAACCTATTTGATGGAGCTCATATTCATTTGGAAGCAATTTCGTTGGCTTGAATACTGCGACCAAGCCATGAAACCATTGTGCTGGCTTCTTATTCTTAACCTACTGTACTTGTTCTCACTTTTTGCTTAAATCCTAATCGATCTCCTAACCGCTGGCGATCTCAATTTAGATTGGCATGACTGAGTGCACCCACTTTAAGGTGTAAACACATGGAACGAGAGGTCAAAGTCCAATAACTCACACCGAATAACGCGCTTTAGCGCAACTCTAAGCATACACGTATACTCGTACACACATATTAAAATACTTATCGGTAAGATGAAAAGCAATTTGGAGGGGCAATTGCCACGGAACCTCCTCCATCCACCTAGCCATCTAGCCACCTATCCACCTAGCCATCCGGCCACTTCCACGCGCATTTAGAACGCGGCGGAATGCCGCTGACAACCACAGTTTCTATTGCAGTTACATTGCATCATCACATATTGGCGCACCCGATCCGTACCCGTACCCCGATCCGTACCCGTTGGTAACCTAAAGGGACTCCGACTCGGCCATCTGCGGTCGGCGGCGGCTGGCTCAGAGTCGCGGACTCTCCAGGATCGTGTGGCTGGACATGACCGAGTTGGCCAGCGCAATGGAGTTGCCGGCCACGGACAGGTTCGTCTCGTTCTTGGAGCGCCGCCGCCAGAAGCAGCAGGGAGCGCACAGGCGCTCACACAACCGCATCCCCTTGAAGTTGTCCACGAAGGCGCGCCGGAAGCTGGCGTTCATGAAGCAGTAGGTGATCGGATTGCAGCAGCTGGAGGAGTAGGCCAGCAGCTGGAGGAAACTGATGGCCGTGTAGCCCACGTACTCGTACACCGTCGGCCCCAGCAGCATGGTCATCGTGTTGATCACGTACAGCGGCGTCCAGCAGATGAAGAACTCCAGCACCAGGACGAACAGCATCTTGACCACCCGCTTCTTGCTCTCCAGACTCTTGGTTTCGTTGGATCTAAAAAGGCATCGTTTTTTGGGGAAACATGATCACATGGTAACATGGTCACATGGTCACATGGTCACACGGTCATGTGGCCGAGAAGCCTGTGCAGCCTGTGGAGCCGGTGGACTCACCTCCGCAGTCCCGCCTCTGTGATCCGCAGACTGGGCTGCGACAAGGACTTGCGCCGGGACTCATTGTCGCCCACGTAGCCCTGCTGCTGCAGCTGCATCTGGTGGCGCATCCTGTGCACCCGGCTGCAGCACTCGCCATTTCCAGGTCCGGTTCCTCCTCCATTGATCTGCTGATGGCGCACGGACTTCACGGAGGCGCTCCGCATGCAGTACAGATGCCTCCTTCCCTCGCAGGAGCCTCCGCCGCCGATCAATCGCCGCTTGCTGCCACAGTGACCGTAATCCCCTGCAAGAAAATAAAGTTCAAGCATATCCACGAAATACTTCTTAGTTGGCTCGCAAAGATATACATTTGCTAACTTGAAGATTGAGCCCCGAAAAACTCTCCTTTAACAGAGGAAATGCAATAAAACGGCAAGTTAAATGCATTTCAGTTGTATAAATAGGATAGTTAAGCGAAAATTATAGAAGCATCGAGGGTTTAAGTGCACATTCAATGTCATGGGGCAAGTCTTGCGTGATTGAAACATTCCAGTCAGTTGATATCATTGATATATAGCAATTACCAGGCTAATGGGGCGCAGTCATGGAATCACGCAACGTGGTTTACTGCCAGATCTTTTGAGGCATTCAACGCGACTGTGCATGCCAGTTGAGTGGACCTGTGCCTGTCCAGCTTTCTGGATGCCCAACGATGCTGCTGCTGGTGCTGGTGGTGCTATTCATCCTTTTGGCTGCGACGCTCCTGTTCTGGAAATGGCAGGGCAATCACTGGCGTCGCCTGGGCGTGGAGGCACCATTTGGCTGGCCATTGGTTGGGAATATGCTGGACTTTGCCCTGGCACGACGATCTTATGGAGAGGTTTACCAGAACATCTACGCGTAAGCTCAGTGTGAAGTGACCTCTGTGCTCTGCAGCAATGAACCTTTTTCACAGCCAGAATCCGGGCCTGAAGTATGTGGGCTTCTATCGCCTGTTTAACGAGCCCGCCATTCTGGTGCACGACCAGGAGCTGCTGCGCCGCATCCTGGTGGGCAGTAACTTTGCCGACTGTGCGGACAACGCCGTTTATGTGGACCACCAGCGAGATGCACTGGCCAGCCACAATCCCTTCATCGCCAGCGGGCACCGCTGGCGAGTCCTGCGAGCCGACCTGGTGCCGCTCTTCACGCCCAGTCGAGTGCGTCAGACCCTGCCGCACGTGGCCAAAGCCTGTCAGTTGCTCGGGGATCAGGTGCCCCTTGGACGCTTCGAGGCCAAGGAGTTGGCCACGCGCTATACGCTGCAGGTGGTTGCCTCTGCGATCTTCGGTCTGGACGCCCATTGCCTGGGGGGCATTCCAGGTCACAAGAGGGTGGCGCCACCAAGTCGCTGGCTGGAATGGCTGGCTCCGCTCTTTCAGCCAAGTGCCTGGAGTCTGCTGGAGACCATGTCGCTGCTGCACTCGCCCCGTTTGGGTGGACTCCTTGGTCACCGGTTGGTAAAGTGGAACAGTCTAATGTATGATCATTCATCCATTACCTCCTTATAGATACGTACCCCTGCACCTGCAGCATTGGTTCAGGGAATTGGTGGAGGCTAGAGGTGCTGGCGACAACCTGCTCCAATGGCTGGCGGAGAGCAAAAGGGGCTTGGGCAAGGAGGAGCTGGCGGGACACGCCACCACTCTCCTGCTAGAGGGCTACGAAACCTCGGCGATGCTACTTGCATTCGTCCTCTACGAGTTGGCCCTCAATGAGGAGGCGCAGCAACGTCTACACATCGAACTGGATTAAGTGGCCCAGCGACACGCTGGCAAGCTGATCGACCACGTGGCTCTGGGTGAACTGCGCTACGGCGAAGCGGCGCTATTGGAGGCACTGCGTCTTCACCCGGCCATGCAGGCGCTGCAGAAACGCTGTACCAAGTCATTCACCCTTCCTGCCCAGAAATCGGGCGCGAGCAGCGCACTCAACGTGGATGTGGGCACCGTGCTGGTGGTGCCCGTTCAGGCCATTCATCTGTGGGTGACATCCCCCCCCCCCCCAAGACTTCGGATTCGCTTAAAACTACAGTACCTTTTTCCCTCCAGCGATCCCGAATTGTATCCGGCACCCAACCAGTTTCGTCCCGATCGCTTCCTGAATCAGCCGCCACCAATGGGCTGCTGCTTTTTGGGCTTCGGTGCCGGACCGCGAATGTGTCCGGGAATGCGACTTGGTCTGCTGCAGACGAAGGCCGCACTGGCCACACTCCTGCAGAGCCACTGCGTCCTGCTGGCGGATGAGGCTGGGGATGAGTGCAGGGTGCAGGTGTCGCCGCTCACATTCCTCACCGCCAGCAGGAATGGCATTTGGCTGCGTTTCCAGAGGAGGACACCTCTATACCAACGATGCAATTAAAGGGATTCTCCTTACCGACATCGCAATGGGAGAAATCCCGAAATCTTACCCACTTTATGAACTTTACATAGCAGGGCTATTAAACTCACTAGCTTGTGAAGGTAACATTCGGGAATGTAAGCGGGAAATGGGTACTTAAGTCCAGATACCACCACATACCTCGCAATTTTATTGCCATAGTTGAGCTGGGCATAATGTAAACTGCCATCAAAAGCGCAGTTTGCGGATGGGAGCATGCGAATTCTTGGCACGCCTAGTGGTGGCTAAGTGGTGCTCCTAATAATATGGCCATTTCCATGAAATTGTGCAGCTTGTTCGGTAATAGGACAGCCTGGAAATTTATGACTGGGTAATGCCAAACGGAACGAGAAGCTTCAACATTTAATCAAATTTATTGTCACACAAAAAGGCGCTCAGTGTGCGAGTATGTGTGAAAAGGAGTCCTTGCAAATGGGTTAACAACGGCCTTTAACGAGCGCTTAAATGCTCGTCTCCTGCATAATTAACGGCATTGAAATTGACCTTTTTAACGGCGGACGCTCTGCCATGTCGTCCTGTGGTCCGGTCCATGGGTCAAGCGGGGTCAGTTGCCGAGGAAACGAAATGAATCGCTCACTGAATGCCCGAGTGCTCCAAGTGAAGGTCTTTGCTAATGCACACTTTCCATTGCCCATAAAGCAGCACCTGGAGGCACCATCAACCCTTTTATGCAAATGAGTCGCCCGGGGACAACTGCTCCAATGCTCCACTGCCTCCACTGCTCCACTGCCTCCACTGCTCCATTGCTCCACTGCCTCCACTGTTTCCACTGCTTTAACTGCTTCCACTTTCGTGGCAGGACCTCCTCTTGCCCACATTAATTGGACCAGAGGCTGAGAAGTATTCTCGAAGATTAAAGTAAGTTCGCTGCTCGGCAGGATGCCTGTGATTTCCACGGGGACTCCACGGTTGACTTCGCCTTGTGGCTGTGCATTTATCATACGCGTCACGTCATCAACTCGCATCCACGGAATGCGAGGTGCTTCCTCTTCAGCCGTAGTGGGCTCTCCACTGGGACTGTTCTATATTTACAGCCCACCCATATCCGCTGCAGTCGAGCATATATATACTTCTATATATATATATAGTATATATATATATATAAGAACGCTTTAAGACGGCATTAAAGCCGAATTAGCCGAATTGATTTGCGCCGACTTGCCGCCTTGGGCTGCCTAGAATTTTTGTGCCCATAATCTGGGTATTATTCACAGCATGCGCAGCTGGAGAGGATGGGGGAGGGGGGGGCAGAAGCCATCTAGCCATGGGAAGTGCTCTCAAAGCCGGCGATGCGAATGCAAATGAAAGTAAAAACGCCGGCAGCTTTCGCTTGCCATTGTCTCTTGGTACACACACTTGGAAAACTTGGACGGAGTGCTCCTCCAGGCCTTAGCCTACTTTCCCCATCCCCATTCCCATCCCCATTCTCATCCCCATTCTCATCCCCAAGCCACCCATTCAATTCACTTCCGCGGAGTCGTCGACACTGGAATCGTTTCCTGCGTGGGAACCATTGCCGTGCAGCTCGGAGCTTGGATAAGCTCACTAGTTGAGCTAATCCAGAAGGACGCCTCTTTCGGTAACAGTCCCGGGAACCCTCGGAACCCTCTGCACCCTCTGCACCCTCGCAACCCAGAATTTCCTTTGACCCAGCTGCGTAGCAAACAAAATCTACGAATGTCTACAAAAAACATGGATAAACCTCTTACCATAGTAGTACTGGGAATGGTGGTGGTGCTGCTGGTGGGGATTGTGCTGGTGGGGCACAATCGTGTCGAGGGACTGACAGTGGCTTCCGTTGGGACGTCGCTGGCTGCCAGGTGCTGCGGCAGCGGTGGAGGAGGAGGTGACCTCCGGCCCGCTGCTGCCAAAGTTCATGGCCCGCTCGTTGCGCATGCTCACGTACAGGGTGCGGGTGATGAACAGGTAGGTGAAGCTCAGGGCCAGGAGCGGCAGCACCAGCAGGGCCAGGTCCAGGAACAGATTGTAGGCCCGCTCGTAGTTGAGGCTGTCCGCCGGCCACTGTTCCCGGCACTTGCGTAGTCCTGCCAAGAATTGTGGGCACAGTGGGCCGGATTAGTGTGCTGGAGCTGTGGTGGGCCTCACACTCACCTGGTCGACTGGTCGGCATCAGTTGGCTGAAGGCGGCGATGGGCGTCATGCACACCAGGCTGCCCAGCCAGATGATGGCGATGATCTTGTTGGCGTGGTTGATCGTCTGCCAGGTGCGCGACCTCAGCGGATGGCAGATGGCGTAGTAGCGCTCGCAGGAGATGGCCACCAGTGTCCAGGAGGAAACGGCCACCGAGGCAGCTGCAATGTATTTGAAAATCACAGAAATTACCCACCGCTACTTATAGATACTTATGTATCTGTAATAAGTTATTCTGATTATGGCTTATCACCCAAAGTAGAAGAGGAGCAAAATGTGTGATAATAGCTAAACAACTGAATACATTAGCATTATACTTATATTATATATTTATTTATATATTTCAATTTAAATCATCGAATATCTTGATTAGACAGAGTCACTTGAAATTTGTTTACTGCCACACATAATCGCACTTGCGGCAAATGATAACTGGTTTCAACTTCTTGGCCGCATGGAAAATATGGCCAATCCACGCCTGCCATTTGGAAAGTTTTGACTTTTATGGCTCCAATACTAATGGCCATTTTCCCGGCTGCCCCCATAAAGTTTTATTCGCGCTCACTTATTGGCAATTGTTCCGCCTGCTCCAGGACTCCATTGCGCTGCCGGAACAATTAAAATGTTAATGTCTTTGTCAGATCCAACTTGTTTATTTTCCTTGCCTCTGTTTTTTCTGTTTTTTTTTTGTTTTTCTGCTATGATAGCAATGCTGCCGCTTTTAATCAAAATCCCCAGCCCAAACGCACAGTTTTCAAGTGTTTTCGGCAATGGTCCATTGTCGCTCTAATCGCCATCCCAATGGCAATCCCCCATGCCCACTCCCACTCCCACTCCCACTCCAATTCCCAAACCCAATTCCCGTACCCAATCCCAATCCCAATCTCTATTCCCTATTCACGGCCTAATCCTGCCAGCCAAAAAGGCCAAAACACAAGCACACACTCGCCACACACTGGGTAAGTGGAGTCTGGAACCACGGACCACCTCAAAAACGGGTTGGTGGCTCCTCTAGGATTGCGAATGAAAAATAGTAGAGCGGCCCAGTGTGGCTATGGGCAATGGGCCCATTGGCGGGATGATGAAGCGGAAGGGCGGAGCTCATTAACAAAATTAAATTTAGCTGCGTCGCGTGGTGCCGCCATATACGCAACCTCTAACCCTTTCCCCTTTCCCCTATCCCCTATCCCCTTTCCCCTATCCCCTTTCCCTGTTCCCTGTTCCCTGTTCCCTGGGAATAGCGCACTGGAGGAGCATGGCTCAGTGATTTTGAGAGTCCGCAACGAAAATGTTAATTTTATGTATATACTGAAAATAGAAAACGGACCGCAACGTGGGCCAACAATGAATGAATTCAGCGAAGGGCAGATATTCGCACGCCCATTTTCGCGGCGTGCCTGAGGGGCGTGGCATCCGGGGCAGACGTGGAAAGTGGCAAGCGGAAAGTGGCAAGTGGCAAGTGGCAAGCGGAAAGTGGCAAGTGGCGAATGGCTAAGCGGAAAGCTGTGTCGAATTTCGACACTCGTAAATGTAATCTCTGATTGAAGGCAAACAAAACCAACATCGATAGCTTGGACTTGGCCTTTATTTATTGTCTCGATGGCTGGGGGGCAAAGGTTACCACATGAGCTTTTCATAGCAGCGTCCAAGTTGAACACATCTCTGTTTTATCCCCGATAATCTGGCCACTTGAAGCCTGATTTCCATTTACAACTTTCTGCGCAGGATTATTGTGTCGCAGTCACAGGACGAGCTGAGCTCCTGGGAGTCCTGCTGAGTGAAGGACTAAAATTATTAAATATGCATTTCTTATCTGTCTCCTCTGTCGAGGACCTACTTCAAAAAACATGACAGATCGCCAGAGGAGGCTAAAATCCCAGCTACGCTGTTTGTTTGGCTTTAAACAAATGTCCTTTAATGGCTTACTATCATTGTGGCCAATTCAACGTTTAGTTTGCTGTGCATGGGATTGGGATTAAGCTACTTGGGGTTTTAGCTTGAAATCACTTAAGTAAAGTCTTTCATTTATTTGGACATATAATATTATTAAATTGAAATATTTTTGAATGGTATTCCTTAGAGCAGCTCTGAATACCTAAAAAGTGGGTCATACATAGAGTTTGTTTTGAAGTGAATTCGTTATGGCGAATGTTATTCACTGAATTCAAATGAAATTGCAAACATAAAAGTCGACTGACTTATGAGGACACTTATTTTTCGGCCATTTTCGAATGCAAACCAACGCGTTTGCTCGCAAAATGACAATTTGATGGCTCTGTTGACGAGCAGCCATCTCAAATGGAGCCTGTGTCCACATTTGGTCGACTGGCCGACTGGCCGGCTGGTTCTCAGGTGCTCAAAGCCAACTCGGTTTGGAAAATGACAATGAGCCGGGCTCCCGTTTCGATTCCCCTCTGGGCCTGACCATCCTCCTCCATCCTCCATCCTCCATCGATGACCACCATCCAGCGCCGCGTATCCTGGCATTTGCGCATTGTGGCATCCTCGCATCCTGGCATCCTCGCATCCTGGCATCCTCGCATCCCGGCATTCTGCACTTGGGTGCGTGTTCGAGTGACAAACCTGAAACGGCTCTGCCATGCAGAAGTTCCCTGGCAGTACGGCTACAACCCTATACATGCTGCAAACTGTGGCAAATCAAACGAAAGTGTGGGCCTTCAAATGGAAAATCTCACATTTTAGTTTTCAGCTTTGTTGCAGAATTCCTCAGAGGATGAATGCCATCATTGCGTTTGGTCTGCGGACGGAGCATCCAGCTTGTGGCCATCGGAGTATTCCCTGAGCTTCTTGGCCTGCAATTAAGTTGGCCACAAACATACTTTGGACCTCATCTGTTTATTGTCGCCCACGGCTTTTTGGCCAAATCATGTTCGGGCAACTAACTCTTTGGCCATAATGAAAAATGGCAAAAACGCAGTGTGAACTCTTCAGCACTTTGTTTTTTTGTCTTGCTGCTGCACAAAATGAACTTTCAACTTTTCATGGCTGCTAATAGTGCTGTGCGTGAAGGTGGTGGTCAGGTGGTCAGGTGGTGGTCAGGTGGTCAGGTGCTCTGGTTTCCACCCATCGAAAAGGGAAGAGTGGATTCTGAGAGCATTGTGGCCGAACATTTTGCAGCTGGTTATTTGGCTATTTGCCTTCCGATCCTCACCAGAAACAGCGCTCACCTTTCGACACCAGCTGGCCAAAAGTTACAAGTTACATTAAATGAAGCCAGCAGCCGCAAAAGTATGACTGACCTTTGCCCCAAAAGAACCAGCTGCAGTTCGAAAGGCATCCGTTTTCAGCAAGCCAAGTGCCACGGGCAATTTGCCTAAACTTTTGGGATTTCGGCAACACCCACCGCATGTACACTGCGAGAATATAATATGTCCTGCGATGGCCATAATGGCGGTATATGACATTACATTCAGATGGAATCCTCCACATGCGAGGGCTGGATAATCAAGAGTTCTGGGAACTTTTCATGTGACACCACGGTTTGGGGCATTACGCAAACATAAAATTCACGTATATTTACAAAAACATGCTGTTTTTTTTTTTTGTTTTAATACTGTCAAGGTACACAAATGTAACATTTCATTTATTTCTGTTTATCTTCAGCTCGACTGCAAAGGTCAGGTAAATAGGGGCGACCTTTGGGTGCGGCTTAGCGGAGGAGTACTCGCAGCTCTGGAGGTGACCAAGGAACTCGAAGCTGGGCAAGTCGCCCGTTTGGTTGGTAAACTACGGGAAAGTTGAGTTGTGCGGTCAAAGGAGAAAGTTGAATACCAATTAAAAGTGCTGCCGCCTCCTCATCCGGCGGCCAGTGGGATGGGCTGTATCCTGGCCATATCCTCGCAATACTTTAATCCCGTACACTGTGCAGCAATCATTTTGCGCCTGTTTAACAAGTGTAAAGTTTAGTGCAAATAGTGGGGAGCACAATGAAATGCGACCGCAGCTAATTGCTGCACTAGTGCTATAGTTGCGAGGGTGGCTCGAAAAGTTTGCGTGGCGCGGCGCGGCGCGGCGGCCGTGCGGCTGCAAAACTATTGCGGTTAACCACTGCGAGCGGATTTAAATGCTTTTCATTTGCTGCGCAAATATTTGGATTTCCACTGGCGCAGTGCTGTTTGCACGGGATATGCACAGGATATGCACAGGATACAAAGGACTCTCAGCCAGACGCGCCAGACAAACGATTCGCACTATTTATGCATCTTTCACGGCTAACGTAAATATTTAATGCAATTTATATGCGAAAATTGCAATACAATACGGCTTCATAAATTATAGTTATCAAATTGGAAATGACTTCAAATCGATGGGCCAAAAACGTGGCCCATTTTCAATCGCCCCCACCACGAAATCCACGATTTCAAAACCAATCCAATTCCGGATTGCCCTCTGGTCGTTGTTTTTGATTTAGCGCCCCATTCGATGCGATACTCAATGACAATAAGTCCATCTTTTGCCATTCCCAGTTACACACAGCCACTGCCACACAGCTGAAAGTGGATTTTTATGGACTCGTGCCCCCAATCTGTGCCTCCATGTGTCCCTCCACCGTGCTCAAATGAAAATAATTCCAAATTTGAGTCAACAATAAAAAATGCTTGTGCAAAAGTTTGGCCTATTCGACGCTCCATGCTCCATGCTCCATGCTCCATGGCAAGATGGCAAGTTGGCAAGCTGGCCAGATTGAAATGGCACAAAGATGGGCTTTTCCTGGATGAATTCCACATTCAGGAGGGTATCAACAGATGCCTACCCTCTGCAAGTATTTGTGGCGTCCACAAAGGATTCGGCACAAGCATAAATATCAGAGCAGAGATATCAGATAGTCGATGTGTTTGCTCTATATTGTTGCTGTTCTGCCCGGCCTGCTGACTGCTTCCTTTTGATTTCGCCAGTGAAATTATTTGAAAAAATTGCTTCCCATTGTTTCCACCCACCACATATTGATACGTCATGTTGGGGCCATCGAAAAAACAGCATATTTTTAACGCCCCGGGGCTCCTCGGCTGCATGTACACACATTCGAGTTATAAAAGTGCCATAAACTGAGCGGACTCAGGCGAAAAAGCCTCAATCGAAATGAGTTTGTGTGTGTTTGTTTGGGGGTGGTTGGGGAAATATGTAAAACACAACAAATTAAAATGTCCTACACACTCAATGGCGCCAAACGAGTTGGCCAGAAGCTGGAAGCCGGGTGGCTTTGCGTTTTTGTGTTTTAGAAACTCTGGAACTTTGCATTTTAATTGGAAAACTAGAGGAGAGCGAAGCCCGTAAGCTGTTGCATATTTTTCGGGTGATTGGGCAAATTTATCGAGTGTCCCAACTACCAACCGACTACCAAACCGAGCGCAGCTTAAAACCGAAAGTTTCAACGGCTTTCTTCTCCCAACAATCGAGGTATCCATTATAGATTCACTTGCTGCTCCTTGATGCCGCATTTCGCATTCATGACATGGCCGAGCAAGTTTAGGTGGGGGGCTTGGACACACTGCCATTGAATGGCCATTGTTGGGTGCCCTATTTGTGCTGCTCAATTTACTGAGTCTTCAATTGGCGCTGCAGTGCATCGCCAAGGAGCTGGGAGCTGGAATCTGGGAGCTGGAAATTGGGGAGCTGGAAGCTGGTAGCTGGAAGCTGGTATCTGGAAATTGGGAGCGGGAAGTTGGGGGCTGGAAGCTGGAAGTAAGGAGCTGGAAGTTGGAATATGGGAGCTGGGAGTTGGAAGCTGGTATCTGGGAGCTGGAAGTTGGGAGCTGGAAGTTGGGAGCTGGAAGTTGGGAGCTGGAAGCTGGAAGCTGGAAGCTAGAAGCTAGAATCTGGTATCTGGGAGTTGAAAGCTGGAAGCTGGAAGTTGGGAGCTGGAAGCTGGGAGCTGGAAATCGGAATCTGGGAGCTGGAAGCTGGAAGCTGGAAGCTGGAAGCTGGAATCTGGTATCTGGGAGCTGGAAGTTCGGAGCTGGAAGCTGGAAGTTGGGAGCTGGAAGTTGTGAGATGAAAGCTGGTATCTGGAAGCTGGAAGTTGGGAGCTTGTATCTGGATGCTGGAAGTTGGGAGCTAGAAGTTGCTAGCTGGAAGTTGGGAGCTGGAAGCTGGAAGCTGGAGGCTGGGCAGCTAGGCACTGCAACTATTCAAGTAGTTAGAGTATCTGTCGCAACTCGACGCCGGATTCGTAAGTTTCAAACTGATTGGGACTTCCTGCCTGGCTGCAGTTTCAGAAAAAGAGCCTTAAAAGTGAATAATGCATTTCGCGTTCATTGCGTGCCGGGGCAAAGTTCACGGCAGCAAAGTTTCTTACGTTTTGCCAACGCTCCTGCAAATCGATTGAAAATCTTAATGGGTCCTGCAGCGTTTGACATGCGTTTAAGTTTGTCTTTCTTGTCGAGCGTTCATTTATTGGACACTTTAATTAAATGAATTAAAAATGTGCTGAATGTGACACATTTTGCGGGAGCCAAATGTACATAAAAGTACATATTACGCCAAATATTTGTGCATTAATAATGCATATTTATCGCTCAGCCGAGTTTGAATATTATTAATTGGGTTTCAGTCTGAGGACTGGGTTTGGTGACCTCTATGCACTCTTTTTATTTTTTTTTTGTTTTTAAATGTCTTTCCTAATTTGAATGCAATCAAATCTATTAATCTGTCAACTGAGACTCAGAATGGAACTATTTTCTGCACCAAAATGGTGAATATAGAGTTTGGTGACCCCGATACTTTCTTGAGCCAAGTCGAGGATTTAAGCTACACTCAGCAAAGCTACTTTGAAGTTGTTGCCAAGTGACCCTGACGACCTTTTTTCAGCTAATAGCCATTAACTATTTTTCCTATTTATGTTGTGCCGCTTTCATTTGATCACATAATACCTGGTAATCTTTGTCCGCTTGATTCCAACTATGAGCAACCCGACTTTTATGGCCTCCAACCATGGGGAGAAAGTGGCAGTTCCCGGCGCGACTTTCACCCAGTCGGACTACTTGTTGCCATGGCCCAGTTTTTTTTTTTTTAGGTCTCCAACGCCTCCACTTTGAAATGCCGCATCGCAGTCATTCTTTATCCAGCGATAAATTGCAAAATAAATTGAGTCCAAGGAAATTTGCGGCAGCTTGTGGACGTGTGTGTGTGGGTTGGCTTCTGGTTCCACTCCAATACCTGGCTGGGAAGCAGGATGAACTGGGTTGGCGCTACCGTGGACTTGATGGCAACTTGACCCGCTACAAAAGTGTATGCATGTATGCATGTATGGGTGTGTATGGGTGTGTATGGGTGTGTATGGGTGTGTATGGGTGTGTATGGGTGTGTGTGTGTGTGGTTGACACCAATGCAACAGGGCATTATGCGTTGCATATAAGCCATGTTAATTTCACATTAGGCCCTGTCAGCCGCACTTTACGGTATCCCCCCATGGAAATCCTCAAAAGACCAAAACGAGCTGAAAAATCACCTTTCATTTGTATTCCCTTTGTGCCCGTGTGCCATGTGCCATGTGCCATGTGCCGTGTGCCGTGTTCCATGTTCTCGATGTCCTTGTGTCCTTAAGATGCCTGTCAGCAAAGCCCCGCCTCCGCCCCACTGGTCTCATTAATTCAGCTCGGGGGTATATAATATTTCATTTTCACACGCAAAAATGGCGCTTAATATCGCTTTAATTGGCTCAGTTTCAAATGGGTTTCCTTTTTTTTTCTCGTTGAGCATTTTATCCGACAACTTTGATTACGATCTTGACAAATATGTGATATTTTGCGGCGAAATCAATAAGACAGGACCTTGAACATCGTAGTTTTGAGCTGCTTCTATTCAAATTTCGCTTCAAATTTTGAGCAGTGTACGCTTGAAAACCAACAAACCATTAAGCGGGAAACTGGTGAAAAACTTTATTAGGAGCATATTTTCATTTAACACATCACCTTCGCCTCCTCGTGCAGGTGTATGCAAATTGATAATGCACAGAAGCGCACAGATTTCCGGATAAAAAGCGTAGTTAAATACTTTTTGTGCACGGCGTTTTTTATAGTTGCAAATATTTATATAATTGAAAATCAATAGCCACGTCAACGGTGCGCAACTCTGGCTGGGTGTCATAACTTGCCATTATTTCGCTAACAAAACAATTTCCGTGCCCCATTAAGTGTCGAGTTCAACATGCAACACATTCAGATCGCGCTGCCGATAGGGTCGGTGAACATTATGTTGGCGCTTCATACGAATCGCAGAGCCATGGACAATGGCAACTGGGTGGGGATTCAATATGATTGAGTGGGATTAAGTTGAACGGTGCATTCACATTCATCGCTGGTTCGCGGGCGGCGATGCCAGTTCTTGCCCAGTTAACTCTCATTAAGAGGCGCATAAAACATGGTACGAGTGTATATGTATGTGCACTTGTGCTCATAAGTTCAAATAATTGCGTCCTTCGCCGACCTCCCCAGTCAAATAATTCCGTTTCTCTGCGGATGCCGTCCAAGCTTTGGAGCCGAGCGGAGTGGGCGGCTGGCGGAAAGGTCATGGGGCGGCACTTTGTTGGGCGGCAATAGCATGTACCGCCCACATGGGAGAAGGAAAACGAGTTGCCAGTGAGGAGCGTCCTGTTTAGTTCTTATTTCAATTCGTTTTTCTACTTATGCCATTTGGCCCCTTTATGTTTACCAAGTTCCACAAGAAGCTGCGAAAACTGCGCAAACTGTGGAAACTCTAGAAACTGTGTATGTGTGTGTGTTCGCGTGTGTGTGTGTGTGTGTGTTTGTGCATAAATTTGCTCATTACGAGCGCCCTTCTTGCCCCTTGAAAAAGCAGCTGGCATTGCACTGCGGCCAGATTTTTTGAGACACTCTGCTGCCTTAATTATTCTGATTTATATTTGTGTTGCCAAGAGAACAAAAAAAATAATAGAATCGGCAAAAAAAAAACACGAAATTGGGCCATGTAAAATGCCATTAATCATTCATTTGCCGAGCTGACAGCGAATTGGCTGGCCCACTTAAGGGGTCGGAGGTCAAGACCGAGCTGCCTGGAGACAAAAAGTGCAGCCAGGTCGAGCAGTAAAAAATATAGTGAAGGAGCTGAAGCCATCAACTTGCGTCTAAGGATGTCAATTTGACACTTTTCCGCGCACAAATGTCCTTTTTGGGCGCCACAGCGCAACCTTTTTTCCTCTTCTCCTCTTCTGTTTTTCCCCTTACCAGCACATCAGTACCTTAATTGGATTAAAAATTAAGCTAATTAGGTAACGACAGTTAAGCAAAGATGATGCATCAAGAAAAGCTACGATGTATCCCTCATTTGTTTATCAAAGAGAGCGCTTTTCTTTTGCATGAAAAGTTGCAAGAGAAAACGCTGCTATCGACTATCAGATACCCGGTACTCAGCTAGTTGGAATGCGAACGAGCAAGTTCAACATTCTTCTTGGCATGTCGATGGAAATTATTTTATACCCATAAAAAAACACCACTGTCTTGAGTTTTATTCGCTCCGATTCCGAGCCAAAAGTCAACAACTTTGTATCTTTTAGTGCCTCCCTACATTCCGACCAACTTTAAGCTTGACATTTATGCGAATTTGCATGTGAATTTGTTACGGCTCTCGCATCGAGCGAATATACACAGAAGCTATAACCAATATGGACTTACAGGAGCTTATCCGTCGGTTTCGATTTGCATAAGTAATGGCCAATGCCAACATAACTCCATGGAGTAATAGCAAGCAAGATGATGAAATCGAATGACAGTGGGTGGCTCAATGCAAATGCCACTGGCCACAAATGCATAATTGCGACCATAAATCAGAGGGCGTGGTCCCGTGGCCCACTCTGGAAGGAACGGGCCAGGTGGACAGGTGGTAGCCAGGTTGGACATCGCTGCACCTTGACGTGATGATGGCCATAAATTGGTGCCTCAGCCCGTCCAGCGATGACATTTTCAGATTTACGAGCCACGAGTCGACGCCCCGTGCAACAGATGGAAAGGAATGGCAGTGCGAATAGGGGTGCGGATGCGGATGCGGATGCAAATGCAGATGCGGATGCGGATGCGGATGGGCCTCGAGACAGCGCCAAGTGCTTGCTCAACAAATTGGCATGTGTGTGCCAGAGCGCTCAACTTGTTTGCAAGCCATTGTTATTATGTTGTTAATAAGTTAGTGCGGGGGCGGCCTAGATGGATATGCCAGGATACGCCAGAATACGTCAGGATGCGGGGGCAGTTGATGGGTGGGATGGCTGGAGGGAGGAGGGAACAGCGGTTCCGGCAGCACCGAAAACAAACTTGCAGCAAGACAAACAACATTACCAGCGCGACTGAAACGGAAACGCGGGAAACAGGAAACAAGTCATGAAAATGCAAGTAAGGGTGTCAGAAGGATCAGCGTGGGGCCATGTAAAAGATGTGGAGCAGCTGGAGGAGCTGCAGGGACAGGGCTTCGGAACACTACAAGTCTCACAAAAGTGAGACGTGACGCTGCATAGCGGAGTGCTTTTCGCAATATTGCCACAGTTAGAAGCAATAGCAAACTGTTTAGGTTGCAACTTGAGTGGCTCAATGCCAAAGAAACAGGGTTACCGAATGTGGGTTAGGAGCAGAAGGAGCAGAGGGAGCAGAGGGAGCAGAGGGAGCAGAGGGAGCAGAGGGAGCAGAAGGTTCCGGATCGACAGCGTGTGCATATGGAAATAGACCAGAAGGCTGGGCAGGCGAAGAGCTTCCGGCCGGCGAGTGATTTGCATTGGAAATGGGGATCAGCCGGGATTAGTTTTGCGGAAAGGGAGGAGCTTCATCCTTCGCTTGGATGGCGCCTCCAAGGAGGGCAAGCCGCTGGAGCAGCTCTCCTAAGCGTTGAGCAAATAATTAGAATGTCCGATGGCCAAGCATTTTGATTAAATAAGCAAATTAATGCCGCTCGGCACCTTGACGCTGCCCCAACCGAAATGCTGATGAGCATTTGTGACAGGTGTCAAGGCCACTTGTCTGCTCCACCCTGTTCCACTCCGCCCCCACCTGACAGGGAATGACGCCGAGGGCGAAGCATATCACAGATGGCTGAACCAGATGGGCTCATCATCATCACCCACATCAGCTTCATCCGAGTTTGGAGACACCAACTAATATCTGGCCAGAGAGTGTTCACCCATCTGACTGGACTTTTCAAGGAGCAAGCCTGAGTTTTGGGCTCCGTCTTTGAGCTGAAATGGTTTTAAAGACCTTGCCTCATATGTTTACATTGTGCGTGTGGGTGTGCGTGTGCGTGTGCGTGTGGGTGTGCGTGGGCCTTTTTCATCTTGAGGAACCCTTGAGAAGCCCCGACTGTCGTTACGCCGATGCGGGCCATCACAAAGTACAGCCATTCCCAGGCGGATGCAGATTGGGAGACGAGATACAGTGCCATCTTGGCAAGGAAGTATGATTTAGGCCATAAATAAGCGCGGAAATTGTGCGTAAAATCGATGGCAGACACAGTTTCCATAACGGGCAAAGAACTAGAACTTGTATGTTCTAACCCGCCCAAAACTTAAATATACCAAATTTAGCTTGGCTAAGTGATTCCAAAAGGGCCTAGAAGATGCACAGTGTGTGAGTACAATAAAGGAAATCTTTATTTACTGCCAATAGCCATTTAGCAAGGACACCACTATGATTTGCTAGGAACCAACGCGAGGACTTCATCGACTGCAGCCACTCCTAACCAAAGGCCTCATCCGCCCCGACGGAACACACACGTATGCCTTCTTCTTGGTCCTGGAATGAACTGCACACATGGCTATCTGTCTGGAGTCAATCATCATTTGACCTTTTCGTTTGTGGAGGCACTAGGTGCGGATGCAGATGCGGATTCAGAGGCGGCTGCTGCTGCGGACTTAGGTATGGATATGGGTGCGGATGCAGATGCGGGTGGTGATGCGTTGGAGGCGACCGAGCGGGCCAATCGCATTTGCTGATGGCGACGCCGGCGGCGAAAATACTGGCACGACACCACCTGAACCGAGTCCATGAACCGATCCATACAGTTGGCCAGGCAGTCGTGCTCCGTGGAGCGCAACTCCAAGCCCGGCTGGGCGATACAGACGTCGAAGCAGCAACGCGTCATCTTCTGGAGCAGCTCCTGGATGTTGGCCAACACGATCTGTTGGCGAATCCGCTCGAGGTCGTTTTGGGTGGGCGCCATTCGACGTGCGATTCTGGGACTCGGTCAAGAGACTGGGGGACTAATGATTGTGTGTTGGATTCACAGTTGTGAGCTTGGGATCACCGTATAATTTGGAAACGGGCCAGATGTAAATGAACTAGCCTACTGGCCTACTGGCCTACTGGTTTGCTGGCCTGAACCACTCACCCTGGGCAAACTGGATGAGCTTGCAGAGCACCTCGCCGAAGATGAAGTGGCGCAGCAGGGTGCCGACCAAGGTCACCGGCATGCAGAATACGCCGAGCAGGATGTCCGAGATGGCCAGGTTGAGCAGGAAAACGTTGGTGATGGTGCGCATGCGACGATTCTGGACGAGGGTTAGCACCACCAGCAGGTTCCCGACCACGGCGCACAGCAAGATGGCCGAATAGCACGGCACCACCCAGATGGGCACATCGGCACTGACCCGCACCACGCTCCGATTTCCCGGTGTCCTGGCGGTTGTGGACGGCGCCAGCGTGCTGCCGCTGGCTGTGCTGGCTAAGTCCAGGCCAAGATCCAGGTTCAGATCCAGATCCAGGTCCAGATCCAGTCCGAGATCCAGTTCCTGTCCGCTGTAGTTGAGTAGATCGCCGGGTGCGCCACTGATGGTGACCCCCCCGCCGATGACTGCGGCGATCTCGCTGCTGCCATTCAGGTGGATCGCGGCCTCCTCGGCCAGCGGCAGCGCCTGGCGCAGAAAGCGGTAGAAGGCGTCAATCGTGAGGCCGAAGGATATTCGTTGGTGATCCCGGAACAGCACTCGCAATCGGACTCGCACTTGCACTCTGGACACACACTTCGTCAGTTTCACGCAACAAAAATGGGGTCAGGCCGGGATTCGAGCCGAGTGTCGGCACAGCCGTATGGAGCTCGGGTTCCGCGTTGTGTGTCGCGCCTCGCAATCTTCGCGAAGCACTGATGGCAGCAATCGTCGGCGCTTTTTGTGACCACCAGCCGGCGCCAAGCGACCGCAACATGCTGCCAAAGGACACAGAGGCACAACTCACCACAGGCATGGCAACATGTTGCCAGCGTGACTTGTTGATATATGTGTGTATATTCATGCCGTGCTCGCTGTTCGCTGCTGGAATATGTGCTCGCAGCTATTCTATTCGATCACACCGCGATCGAGGCTCAAATATGAGAATACCAAAAGAAAACTTGCCACAAATCTGCAAGGAAAAAACGTCATATGCCAGTCTAAATCACCCAATCCCCTAATCACCCAATCATGATGTTTTAGCTTAGGAATAGGTTTACTTCATAGTTCCCATTCGTAAAGCCAAGCCCATTTGTAAGCCTACGGAAGTACCTAAGAGAAAAGGACAAATCGCTGGCAACGCATAGCATAGCATACATTTGGGGGCACACGAGATGATTGAGTCCGTACAACGTTTGGCAATCGGTTGAAGTGGCTGGCGTGGCTGGAGTGGCTGAAGTGGCTGGGTGAGTAATTTGCATGTCTCCGTCTCCCCATGGAACTGCAGAATCAGTGGCTCCTGGCAGAGGCCACATTTGTCAACTTAATTAGCACACCTCCGGTGATGCCGTGGCCCTCCAGCTGCCAACTTCCAGCTTACACCTTTGGCTCATTATTTAAAGACTTTCCCGCCGCTTGTTTGCCCTGCGACCCCAGCTTATATAAATCACTTCGCGACACTGCAGGAGCCATAAAGTGAAAGCCGAGTGGTTTTTTTTCGCTGGTTTCACGCTTCTGGCGGCCTCAACAGGTTGTGTTGCAAGTTGCCAACTTTTTTTTTGGCTCCAGTTCAGTCGACTAATCGAGTTGGGTGGACCAAATTAACTGCAGACGGATTCCTTGGCCGAAAACGGATTCCAACGGACTCACTTTATCTGCAACTTCGCAGAGCGTTCCGCCAAAAAATGTGCGTTAACGTTTGCCCAAATTGATTAATTCAATTTGACCCGTTGGGCGAGCTTCCCGCGAAAGACAAACTTTGTCGGGCGCATAAATAATGCTGCAACATTAATTAAAGTGGCCAAAAGCGTTGGGCGGATCGAAATGGAAAGTGGGTGTGGGTGTGGGTGTGGGTGTTTCGTTGGTTTTTTGTCTCGCGCAATTCAGCAGCGCAGCCTACATTTTATTTATTTACTTTGGGCTTTAATTAATTTTAATTGTTGTATTTGCATTCGCAGCGGCTCAGTTGTTGTTTTTAAACCTTATGGAGTAGTGATTGCTGGCCGTTAATGCAGTTCAGGCACCCGAAAATTACACTTGCCGCCGCTAATGGCCAGATACAGATACAGATACAGATGCAGATACAGATACAGATACAGATACAGATACAAATACAGATACGAATACAGATTCAGATACGAATACAGATGCAGATACAGATACAGATACAGATACAGATACGAATACAGATACAGATACCAATACAGATGCAGATACAGATACAGATACAGTATAGCATGGGTAATGCCACTGATTTCCATAAGCACAGAGCAGCAGCAACAGATACACTGCGGATGCATAATGAGCATGTCGGGGAATGCCCCTGAATAATGAATTAATTGTCCATTTCAGCTGCTAGTTCCCGCGATACAAAGCCATTTATTACCAAAGACATTTCGCCCACCCAAGGACATCTCTCCTCCGCCGAGGACATCCCCCCTCCGCCGAGAACATCCCTCCTCCCCCGTGGACATCTCTCCTCCTCCGAGGACATCCCTCCTCCTCCGAGGACATCTCTCCTCCTCCGAGAAAGAACTTGTAATAAACAAGGCACCCGGCGTTTGGCAATTGTAAATTGATTCTTTGCTGGAACAGAGTTTTGCTCATAAGCCATCTCCCACCTGAATGCTCTGCCCGACTGACAATAAATCCACGAACGCTTCAAGTTCACAGGTCACGAAGAAGAAGAAAATGGCAAAAAAAAAGAAGTAAGTTTTAATCGAATTCCAGTTACGTGGAAGTGGATGCTCCAAGTTCCATTCTAGAGCTACTGCAATTGCAAAGATAAGTCTTGAACAGAACGGAACAGTAAAAGAAATAAATGTCCATTGGCTTACAAAATATAATATATAGTATATATAGTGCAGTGATAAAAGAAATGAAGTGCCTCAGGTTTAGTAACAAAGGTCCAAAAGTGGTCACGTATTTAAACCGGTTGGGAAAGGTGCTTAAGAATTCGCGTTTAATTCAATTCAATAAAATCAGCAAGCACAATGGCAATTTAAGGAGCGTTTTGGAGAGTGAATAGTGTTTTAACGTGCAAACGGACTACCCAAAGCACATGACCATAATTGGACCCCTGCCGCATTAAAGATGACCCAGCCAGCAGGCGTGATCCCGCCCAAGGAGCGGAGTCGCCGGACCACTGGCCTTCATCATCATCCTCGGCGCTGCGAAGGGCACGGGTGGATGAGAGCTGTGGCGTCCTCTGTGTGGTGTCCCAGGTGCGGGGGCATGACAGCTTTGCCCACTTCTGCGTATGCTCAGCATCACAATCAGCATTAGGAGAGCCGGACACACTGGTCCTGGCTGGCAGGCAGCTTAGGGATACGCAATCGGACAGAAAGAGCGAGATAATTATGGCAAATGCTTTGGATTTTCCACAGCACACAAATGGATATTACATTTTTGCTGCCAGCTGGGCGAAAGCCGGCTAAAACCTGGCCTAATGGAGCGCACATCTGGCTTTGGGCACTGGGGACTGTGCACTGGTCACTGGTTACTGGTCACCAGTTACTGGGTACTGGTTACTGGGTACTGGTTACTGCTTACTGGTTACTGGTCACTGGTTACTGGAAAAGGTTTAAGGTTGCACAGCATATTCATTTGCCCCGCCGAATAAATATCATTAGGCAGTTAATTTTATATATTTACGCAGGCAAGTAATTAGAGATCTCCAGGGACAGAGGCGTCCGAAGGGAGTTCCAAGTCAATAGCCGGGCACCTGGTTCGCTGGCGACAGACAAAAAAAAAAAAAAAACAGAAAAACAGCGACTTGAACATCCGCGGCCCGCCTCCAAGGACCTTTTGTTTATTGACTTGGCCCCAAATCCTTTTTGGCTTTCACTCGAAATTCCATCTTAGCGCCCAAAACTTTTATTTAACTTGGCTCCCATCGCCGGCTGGCTGCCATACTTTACGATCCTTTTGTTGTTCCAAACTCGAATTACGTTGAAATGAGCAATCTCGGGGCTTATTCGCAGCTTCGCCCCTTTATTTCATTTTTGTACTTTGCTAAATACATAAATCGAGTGAGGCTTTTCCAGAGAAACAAAGGGAACGGCAATCTGCAATGGGCCCGCGGAAAAACCACTCACTTAGTCAGTTAATTAGCTGAGTTCCTCGGCGATTGATACGAAATATGAAGCCCACAGAGTATGAAGAGCATGGGGCTACATGGGGCCAAAAATGCCTATGCAAATAGCAGCTGGAAGGACGGCAAAAGGACATTCAGCGAGGACACAACCCAATCAATGGATGGGCTTCTCCTTGATTTGCTTGCGTTCAATAATTCAAAACATCTGGTAAACAAGCACTGGCAGGAAAATCCAATTGAATTGAGTATGGGTAGATATTAATTGAGCAATCAGTATGCCCCCAAGGAGCCAAGATTCTCAGGTTCCAGGTTTCAGGTTCTCAGGTTCCAGGCTGCCCAATCGCTTGGCCGGACTGTCAATCAGGACCCGTGCTTCTCTGGAAATATAAATTGGCCCCGGTGTCCGGAACAAATAATCGAAAATAAATAACAGAAATGCGCTGTTCTTTCCAAAAATGAAGGACAGCCTGTTGGCCAAATGTATTAATACCTGCGTTATGGCCGCCATTTGTAAACTGTTTCCTTTTCCACGGGATTTATTTTTGGCCAGCCAAGGTAAATATTCGTTCGGTGCCCATCCCAGCCAGCCATTATTTCATGCTCCGAGCTCGGCGCTCTGTTTTTCCCATCGCCGCTTTGCTGTTTACTATTTTGCCAGCTTTTTGCGGTGGAATGATTAATATTTGTGCACGCCCACTCCCAAGTCAAGAGGGAGCCATTCTAATTCGGATTCCAATTCCAGGAGGCGTGCCTTCCACAGCCGGCAACGAATGCAGCACTTCTCCTCCGAAGAGCTGTGCAGCCACTTGGCCACTTTTTCCCGCAGATCTGATCTGCTCCAACTGGAGTTAACCAGAACAAATTTTGGAGTGGGGTAGACCATGTCACCATGTCAGTGTGCCTAATTGATTATAATACCATTGAACTTGAAGTTCGGCTGAAAGTAAACAATTATAATCATTAGCTAATCCAAAGCAGATTACAAGAAGTGATAGCTATTTTTTGGAAAATACTCCATTTGATGGCCAACCCATCAGCACTGATGCTCCTGGCATCAACTGGCCACTTGGCAGGCGTGACACGTCCAATGGCCTACATGTGGGTGCGGATGGGGTGCGGATGGAGTGCGGATGGGGCATCCGGCGAGGACTTAGCCGCACTCACACATGGAGGCCACTTTGTTTGCTGTGAGCCCTTTAAATCGACGTTACGCATCCGCCCTGTTAGCCGGCACGCACTGAAATCCTTATGAATGGGGGGGCACAATGGAAGCGAGGGCGCCGCAAGTGGCTGCTGGGCTCGAAAAATGCGAATTCCCAGGATGCCGCCAACTGTGCCACACACACACAAACACACACACACGCACACACGCACACACAGACACACAGTTCATGTGTGATGGCAGTCATTTGCATTTCGCTTTCATATTTTTGGTAAAAAATCACATTGTGTGCGACATGTGGCTGAAATAAATCAAGGCAGCAGCCCACCCAGCCACCCAGCCAGCAGCCAAATTATGCGATCCTCTGATTTGTGGCCATTAGCTTGAAGCTCGCCAAGCCGAATGTCATAAATTTCGGGCTCAAAATTAATGAAAAGCAAGCAATTTATGGTGGCTATGTTCTTGGCTCCCTCAATTCGTTTCGATTCGATACGGTTGCAGGAACACGGCTCCCGCTGGGCAAACAGTCTGGCATTCCAGTTCCCCGTGGCGGTGGCTATACACGTACATACATATGTATATATATACACTCGTATATATATATATATAGATACGAGGAGGCGCCTGGCCGGGCAAGAGGACAAAGTCCCACTCAGGTGTCACCGGAGAAATGACAGCCCATCAAAAGGCCGCCGCAACCCACGCCAACAAAGACAAACAAACAACAGCCATTTACGCGTGTCATCGAAGGTTGCTTTGATTCTAATTTTGATTGATGACAGTGGTGTATACGGTGTATACGGTGTATACAATGTACACAGTGCTCCGCATACAGTCAGATTGCACGGGGGGAGTTGCCAGGAAACGTAGCACCAATGGCTTAGCGCCGGAGAACGCCATCGCCGCCACTGGGGGGCACTATTCAGCAATGTGTGTGACCTTTGGCGAGGTGCACAACCTGGGGGGGGGGGGGGGGTGGGTGTCAACCATTGGAACAAACAAGGATGAGCTGGAACGTGCCCGGAGTGGGAACGGGCGCTTCTAAATTTGTGCAATTGAAGACGATGCTCTGCAACAGAAGCCAGCCAATTACAAGTTAAATCGTTTCACTTTGACTGGTGACCCCGACAACTATCTTGCCGCTGCCAGAAGAGGTTTCCTGCTGCCTAGTTTCCATTTTCGGTTGTTTCTTGTCGAATTCATGGCTGCAACTGTTGAAGGTGCTTGTGCCTCTGGTATCCCAATCCGCAACTGTGAATATGAACGCCCCTAGAAATACAAATCTCGTTCGAGTAATGAATAATTCGAAATCAGTTTTCGAATGCCCCACATTCCACATTCTCCCCACACACCCACGAGGAACTCTCGCAAATGCGATTAGTTTGAGTGCTAGTCAGTGGGATTCTTAAGCCGTTTAGCACAGGCAGCACAGCTGGAGCAGCTCATACTCGAGAGCAGCACATGCCATCCAACCAACCTTCCACTCAGCCTCCTCGTGGCGCCTTCAGAGTGCATTTCAATTTCCGTTTGTCCTGGCACACTGATGTCGTATGGCACAAACACACACGCGCACACACACACACACACACACACGCACACACGCACACACACACACACGCGCACACACACGCACACATACACACACACACACACAGAGAGATGCCGCGAGCTGCATCATTTCCAAGTCTCTTCCGGCCTTTGTTTGAGATTCGATTCATAACTTTTTCATCTTCATCTTGGCTAAAAATAAAGGCAAGGCAAGGAAAGTACGCAGAGCTCAGCTGGGATAAACAAGGAGCACTCACCAGCTCACCAGCTCACCAGCTCACCAGCTCACCAGCTTGCCAGATTGTCAGCTCACCAGCCCGCCAGCTCACCAGCCCGCCATCGTTATCTTTGTTATCCTTATCATTATCCAGCATACACACTCCTTCAAAGTTCCGTGAAACGAGGCTCCCGCTCCTGCTCCCGCTCCTGCTCCTGCCCCTGCTCCTGCTCCCGCTCCTGCTCCCGCTCCTGTTCCTGTTCCGCACACAATGGAGAACAACTCGAAACACTCAAATGCAATGTTTGGCAACATTAATTTAATGTCTGCACATAAAGAGTGCAATAAAACTTTGACCAAGTGCCACCTTTAGCCGGCTTTTCCGGCCGCGCCTGCAACTCCGGCGGCGGTCTTATCAATGTTTAAACAGAGCTGCACAACACCCCACCACCCCCTCGCGCAGCAAACAAAAAAAACAACAAAACCGAAGCCACAAACAAAAACAAGAGCTGTAAAAAGCGGAAGTGACTGCTGAACGGACTGTAATCTTTTTAAGACCGAATTTTATTATTGCGAAAACAGGTGGAGGAATGGCACTTGGAAAGGAATGCACCCACCCACCAGCCACCACCCACCAGCCACCACCCACCACAATGACCTTGTGTGGAATCAGCAATGAACGTCGCTGTGGCGATAAATCCGCTTCTAATTGATTAACATTTGACTGTGTGTGCCATATTAGTGACCCTATAAGTTAATTAGTGGCTCCTAATTGGTCACCTCCCCTTTGATGCGATGGTCCATCTGGTGCACTTTGGCTGCACCCGTGAATAATGTACGAGTATGCCTGGCATCCGCCAAGAGCCCACGGCATCAGCACGACCTTTGGTGACCCTGCGCGCCGGCTAGACATTGCATCATCACAGGGGGATCACTGGGGGGAAGTCAGCAGCCCCCCACTTGGAGCCGCCGCGTCCAAGGGGAGGCGAGCGAGCGGCTTAGTGCGGTGCGTATAATTAAACCCGTAAGCTGCTTATGGGTCTTCCATGTGCCGCGTTGGAGGCACAGATGGAGTGCACGCCACCGATTCCGATTGGCACGTGTCACCGCACTTGACGGAAGAGTTCCGTTCCAGCAGCCAAAAGTCGCAGGTCGCAAGTCGCTGATTCCAGCTTTGTCGCCAGCAAAGTTAATTAGTTGTTGACTCCCTGCTAATTGAAGACAGTACCATTTCCCAGCTCTCCCACCTCTCCCAGCTAGCATGTGTGCCAGTGAAGATAGATGCCAGATGCCGGGGAAGCCTTCTGGTCCGGCTATTTGTTAAATTTTAATTAAATTCCTCGTGGAATAATTGCATTGCCGGGATCGCAAGGAAGCCCCTGTTGCTGTTAAAAATTCGAAATCAAATGAAAAAGAATCAAGGCGCTTGCCGCCCATTAACTTTGCTCAACTTTAAAGTTTTCCCCATTCCCACGCATAGCACAAGACGACAGAGATGGACATGGAGCTATCTGGCAAGTGGGCAGGGAATCGTTAATCGTGAATCGGGAAACGGGCAACGGGCAACGGGCAACGGGCAACGGGAATTTAATTCAAGCGCAATGAGCTGGACCCACTGGGTGGGAGGCCAAGTCCGGGTCAGAAGTGGCAGACGCACTCGCCAGGCATTACTTAAATCGCAACCAAATGATGGTCCATTTATATTTCTGGGCACGGCGGCAAGCTGACCGACTGATGGACACGCAACAATTCCATTTGGCAGCTCCATCCAGAGCAGCTCGGCTGCGTATGCACTCAGCCAGAGATTGCCCTTTTGGCAGCTTCTTGACCCATTAGTCTTGTGTGCCACCATCGAAATTTTCAAATTTTCAAATTTTCGGTGAAAAACCACGTGACGAGTGCGCCCCTTGAAACGAACTTTTAGTGCAGAAAACACAAGTAGAAGTTTTTGCGGCTAGAAGTTTAATTGCTGGGGGTGCTCACAGGATGCTCTCAGGGGTCGCTGTGCCTTAAAGACCCCGGAATACCCAGTAATCACAATTTCTACTCGCCTTGGCCTGCGGTCGCCTGCGCCTGCGGCCCCTAGAGGGCGCCACACGGACGGCCGGGGCACTGGGGCAGACAGTTTAGTGACCCCAAAGGGCCGCCATGCACGCGTATTAGAGCCGTGACCGCATTTTTAGGCATCCATATCCAAGAACGGACGACTATCAATTCCAAAAATTGGGCAACATATTAAATATTTAGGCGTCAAGCCGTAAAAATGCCAATTTTCAAATACATAAACCAGCTTTCTGCCTTTCTGCCTTGGTCGTCACCCATTTGGAAAAAGAAAAAAAAAAACAACACATGTATGGCTGGCGGTTTCTTCTTTGGTCTTCTGGCTTTTTCATCTGGCAGCGCTTTGCAATTCAAATTATGGAGCTCCGAGGAGCTCCATGTTTCTATCCTCTTCGTGGAATCAGACCAGTCTCTGGACCTGGACAGCTCGTGTCTGCCAGTTGGCAGTCCAAGGATGCCCCATCTGCTCCGAATTCCCGAATGCCCGACGAGCACTGCACGCACACTGGGCTGGAGTGCTATTCCCTTGGCTTTGGGCTCACAGGAACCCACCAGATCCGCGAACCCTTCTCGAGAAGGCTTAAACCTTTGGCTAAACCATAACCTTTCCAATTAGTCATGTCTTAAGGTGTTCAACTTAGTTTGCTATTAATCTGCACTTGAATACATACATTTATAGTTTCTTTAACAATCTATAATATATTAAAGTATCTACATTCCATAGAATTCAGATAAAATATCTTGCAGCAACTTGAGGTTGGCTAACAATTCAGCAAATGAAATGAGCTGAAATGAGCTGAAATGAGCGCTTTATTGAGCCCAGTTGTGCATAAACATTCATGCAATTGGTTATTTATAGCCTGCAATATATTGAAATGATGAGAAAAAGTGAAATTCAGGACTCGAGTCCAACTGTGCCAAATGTGTGCAGCAGTCTCCAAAGGAAACAATTCCGTATCTGTCTGTCCCGCCACTTTGCATACACTTAGCATATTCGCATTCGACATCGTATCCTCGATGGACGAACGGACCACGTTCGCAAATTGATCCTGGCAGGAGTAGGCGTCCTTAGGCAGGAGTTTCACATGCGACGAGGTTGCCCCTCGTTTGAGGTGTAATTGGGCGTGATGCCTGGACCTAAAGGTGCCCCAAGGTCGTGAGTTTAATTAGACCTACACGTACATACACGTACATATTTGTGTGTGGCAACAATTGAACTGGTTACATAACCTGCAGGCATGCCTTAAGCTGGAACACGAATTAAAGAGCGTTGTCTGCTTTCAAGAACTTCAATTAGGCCAGGGAAAGGTGGGAAAACTAACAACTCCCAGCTGCCCTGCGCTCAGAGAAGTGTACACACCAAGTCCCCAGCGTAGTGTCTAAAATCGCATCATGTTGTTTGCATTCCAAATTAGAAAAGCCAAAACCCGCGGATCTGCAAGTTTCGCAGTTTTCCGCACTGACATGTGATGGCCCAGATTAGGTGCCACACGGGTAAACAAAACTGCCGTGGAGCAGTGCCAACTTTTGAGCCAAGACCATGGCCATTAAAGCGTTCCGCCATAGTATTTTCCCTGCGAGGACATTCCATTGCCAAGTCACGGATGGGGAAATGGCCATTAATGACTAAATAGCCTTGTAAGTTTGCCAGCGATGACTTGGCGCAAGAAAGTTTGACAGCCAACATCGACTTGGCTTAACAAATTCAATTTTATTAGCACGGCAAGCATAATTAAAGGGAGCACGGCGGGTGGTGCGGATGTGGTGCGGATGTGGTGCGGATGTGGTGCGGATGTGGTGCGGATGTGGTGCGAAAGTGGTGCGGAAGTGGAGCTGAAAGTGGCCAATGGAAATGGGGCTCCACCAGCATGAGGCGCGACTTTAAGCGCGGACATCTGTCTTGGATTTGGCCCGCATCTAAGCCGCTTAGCCCTCTGGAAATGGGCTAAATGCGGGGCGGCAAATTGTAAAGAGAATCGAAAAACGTAAAAGTTTTGGCCATTGACAAACGCATTAAGAGTTAAATAGTCATCGGGATCAGGCAACCAATGGATAATTACGTACATACCCGACATTCTCCACCATGCGCGCAGTTCTGGCGGGGAGAATCCCAAGTGAACCACAATTGTGTGGGGTTCCAAGAACTCCAGCGAATCAAGGTGGAAAAGTGCGGAGCTTAAGTGGACTTTTCTTTTTTTTTTGGAGTTCCCCATGGTGGAAGTGAAGCAGATGTGGCTATTAGTCGGTGAATTTAAGGGCAGCGAAAGCAAATGCTGATGGGGATGCATTTGCATGCAGGTCTCGGCCAAAAAGCTTCATTTCCCATTTTTGGCCTGGCCCAAAACACAAAGGTAAACTCATTTCCGCTCCGAGCGTGAGTGGTTCGCCGCGAATCCGTTTGGCCAAAAGTAAAAAGGGTTTTAGCCACATTCGCAGCGGAGACACGAAGTCTGCCCTTTGCTGTCACTTCTAAATGGCTTCGCCCCTTTGACGTTCGCATAAATTGGCAAAAATTTTAATTTTCCACTAGATTTGCGTGGATTTCCTCGGGTTCTTGCTGGTTACCCATTCCATTTTAGCCCCATTTTTCTGCCATTCTATGCCGCTCCTTTTGCTTCGCTTTGATTTTGCCACATTTGTTGTGGCAAAACGGCGGCAGGAGGTGGCAAATTTATGACTGCATCTCTTTGAGGTTTCTCGTTCTTTTTTTTTTATCTACTCGTATCTGTTTGCGTTTCATTTGGAAAACTTTTGCTTCGTCTCGATTTTCCTTGTTTCCACCAAACCCCCGCCGCCACCCCGTCCACAGCTCCCACCTTTTCACTTTCAGCGACATCCTTGTTTTCATCCTTGTCAGTGTGCTTCCCCCTGCCACCCTCTCGTCGGCCAAGTGATACCAGCTCCTCCTTCACATTTCGCTTCCCAGGCATATGACGGATACTCGTAGCGTCACCAAGGACAGTTTGGGCACGCCGATAAAATTACCAGCCAAGTGCTGCCCATTCGTCCTTTTCCTGCCTCAAACGGGCATGTCCTTGCTCCCGAAAAAAAAGCCTCTGTGTATCCCAAATATCCTAGTTGAATTTACATAATTACGAGCCATAAACTTGTTAAATGGCTCAGATAGATTCCTAACAGTCCATAAAGAAATGTTTAAGTTAAATTAAGTGATAACAATGACTTGGCCTATATTTATTATGCTTTAATACGTATCGCTCTGTTTTTTATGACATTAGAAGGTGGCAACCATATATATGGTAATAAATAGAAATGAAAATTATATATTAATACATTTACTAGCACTGCTATATACCCAGGACATGGCCAATGGAATTCATCGGAATGGTATAACTGTGTTTAAAATTGGGAACTCTTTTTTTTTTGCCATTTTTTTCAAATTTTAATGATGTTACCCCTTACAAAAAAATGCGAAAATTGACCCGAAAACTAAATTCCCAAAATCTGTCAAAAAGTGATAGGGATCGTTAGCATTGGTAAATAGCTGCTCAAAACAGTTATTCTTTCACGTTTATGATCATTTTTAGCCAATTTATGATCAAAATGCCCGCCAAAAATATTTTAATTTTTGCCAAAATCGGTTTTTTCGAATTTTGGTCATAAAATAATCAGTTTTTTGGCCACAGCTTTAAAAATAATTGTCTGAACTCGGAAAGGCATACCTCGTTGCGTTCGTAATTTAATTTCCAATCGAACTGTGTTTAAAATTGGGAACTCTTTTTTTTTTGCCATTTTTTTCAAATTTTAATGAATGCGAAAATTGACCCGAAAACGAAATTCCCAAAATCCGTCAAAAAGGGATCATTAGCATTGGTAAATAGCTGCTCAAAACAGTTATTCTTTCACGTTTATGATCATTTTTAGCCAAGTTATGATTAAAATGCCCATCAAAAATATTTTAGTTTTTGCCAAAATCCGTTTTTTCCAATTTGGTTATAAAATAATCAGCTTTTTGGCCACAATTTTAAAAATAATTGTCTGAACTCGGAATGGTATACCTCGTTGCGTTCGTAATTTAATTTCCAATCGAACTGTGTTTAAAATTGGGAACTCTTTTTTTTTGCCATTTTTTTCAAATTTTAATGAATGCGAAAATTGACCCGAAAACGAAATTCCCAAAATCCGTCAAAAAGTGATAGGGATCGTTAGCATTGGTAAATAGCTGCTCAAAACAGTTATTCTTTCACGTTTATGATCATTTTTAGCCAAGTTATGAATAAAATGCCCATCAAAAATATTTTAGTTTTTGCCAAAATCCGTTTTTTCCAATTTGGTTATAAAATAATCAGTTTTTTGGCCACAATTTTAAAAATAATTGTCTGAACTCGGAATGGTATACCTCGTTGCGTTCGTAATTTAATTTCCAATCGAACTGCGTTTAAAATTGGGAACTCTTTTTTTTTGCCATTTTTTTCAAATTTTAATGATGTTACCCCTTACAAAAAAATGCGAAAATTGACCCGAAAACGAAATTCCCAAAATCCGTCAAAAAGTGATAGGGATCGTTAGCATTGGTAAATAGCTGCTCAAAACAGTTATTCTTTCACGTTTATGATCATTTTTAGCCAATTTATGATCAAAATGCCCGCCAAAAATATTTTAATTTTTGCCAAAATCGGTTTTTTCGAATTTTAGTCATAAAATAATCAGTTTTTTGGCCACAGCTTTAAAAATAATTGTCTGAACTAGGAATGGTATACCTCGTTGCGTTCGTAATTTAATTTCCAATCGAACTGTGTTTAAAATTGGGAACTCTTTTTTTTTTGCCATTTTTTTCAAATTTTAATGAATGCGAAAATTGACCCGAAAACGAAATTCCCAAAATCCGTCAAAAAGTGATAGGGATCGTTAGCATTGGTAAATAGCTGCTCAAAACAGTTATTCTTTCACGTTTATGATCATTTTTAGCCAAGTTATGATTAAAATGCCCATCAAAAATATTTTAGTTTTTGCCAAAATCCGTTTTTTCCAATTTGGTTATAAAATAATCAGTTTTTTGGCCACAATTTTAAAAATAATTGTCTGAACTCGGAATGGTATACCTCGTTGCGTTCGTAATTTAATTTCCAATCGAACTGTGTTTAAAATTGGGAACTCTTTTTTTTTTGCCATTTTTTTCAAATTTTAATGATGTTACCCCTTACAAAAAAATGCGAAAATTGACCCGAAAACTAAATTCCCAAAATCTGTCAAAAAGTGATAGGGATCGTTAGCATTGGTAAATAGCTGCTCAAAACAGTTATTCTTTCACGTTTATGATCATTTTTAGCCAATTTATGATCAAAATGCCCGCCAAAAATATTTTAATTTTTGCCAAAATCGGTTTTTTCGAATTTTGGTCATAAAATAATCAGTTTTTTGGCCACAGCTTTAAAAATAATTGTCTGAACTCGGAAAGGCATACCTCGTTGCGTTCGTAATTTAATTTCCAATCGAACTGTGTTTAAAATTGGGAACTCTTTTTTTTTGCCATTTTTTTCAAATTTTAATGAATGCGAAAATTGACCCGAAAACGAAATTCCCAAAATCCGTCAAAAAGTGATAGGGATCGTTAGCATTGGTAAATAGCTGCTCAAAACAGTTATTCTTTCACGTTTATGATCATTTTTAGCCAAGTTATGAATAAAATGCCCATCAAAAATATTTTAGTTTTTGCCAAAATCCGTTTTTTCCAATTTGGTTATAAAATAATCAGTTTTTTGGCCACAATTTTAAAAATAATTGTCTGAACTCGGAATGGTATACCTCGTTGCGTTCGTAATTTAATTTCCAATCGAACTGCGTTTAAAATTGGGAACTCTTTTTTTTTTGCCATTTTTTTCAAATTTTAATGATGTTACCCCTTACAAAAAAATGCGAAAATTGACCCGAAAACGAAATTCCCAAAATCCGTCAAAAAGTGATAGGGATCGTTAGCATTGGTAAATAGCTGCTCAAAACAGTTATTCTTTCACGTTTATGATCATTTTTAGCCAAGTTATGAATAAAATGCCCATCAAAAATATTTTAGTTTTTGCCAAAATCCGTTTTTTCCAATTTGGTTATAAAATAATCAGTTTTTTGGCCACAATTTTAAAAATAATTGTCTGAACTCGGAATGGTATACCTCGTTGCGTTCGTAATTTAATTTCCAATCGAACTGCGTTTAAAATTGGGAACTCTTTTTTTTTTGCCATTTTTTTCAAATTTTAATGATGTTACCCCTTACAAAAAAATGCGAAAATTGACCCGAAAACTAAATTCCCAAAATCTGTCAAAAAGTGATAGGGATCGTTAGCATTGGTAAATAGCTGCTCAAAACAGTTATTCTTTCACGTTTATGATCATTTTTAGCCAATTTATGATCAAAATGCCCGCCAAAAATATTTTAATTTTTGCCAAAATCGGGTTTTTCGAATTTTGGTCATAAAATAATCAGTTTTTTGGCCACAGCTTTAAAAATAATTGTCTGAACTCGGAATGGTATACCTCGTTGCGTTCGTAATTTAATTTCCAATCGAACTGTGTTTAAAATTGGGAACTCTTTTTTTTTTGCCATTTTTTTCAAATTTTAATGAATGCGAAAATTGACCCGAAAACGAAATTCCCAAAATCCGTCAAAAAGTGATAGGGATCGTTAGCATTGGTAAATAGCTGCTCAAAACAGTTATTCTTTCACGTTTATGATCATTTTTAGCCAAGTTATGATTAAAATGCCCATCAAAAATATTTTAGTTTTTGCCAAAATCCGTTTTTTCCAATTTGGTTATAAAATAATCAGTTTTTTGGCCACAATTTTAAAAATAATTGTCTGAACTCGGAATGGTATACCTCGTTGCGTTCGTAATTTAATTTCCAATCGAACTGTGTTTAAAATTGGGAACTCTTTTTTTTTTGCCATTTTTTTCAAATTTTAATGATGTTACCCCTTACAAAAAAATGCGAAAATTGACCCGAAAACTAAATTCCCAAAATCTGTCAAAAAGTGATAGGGATCGTTAGCATTGGTATATAGCTGCTCAAAACAGTTATTCTTTCACGTTTATGATCATTTTTAGCCAATTTATGATCAAAATGCCCGCCAAAAATATTTTAATTTTTGCCAAAATCGGTTTTTTCGAATTTTGGTCATAAAATAATCAGTTTTTTGGCCACAGCTTTAAAAATAATTGTCTGAACTAGGAATGGTATACCTCGTTGCGTTCGTAATTTAATTTCCAATCGAACTGTGTTTAAAATTGGGAACTCTTTTTTTTTTGCCATTTTTTTCAAATTTTAATGATGTTACCCCTTACAAAAAAATGCGAAAATTGACCCGAAAACTAAATTCCCAAAATCTGTCAAAAAGTGATAGGGATCGTTAGCATTGGTAAATAGCTACTCAAAACAGTTATTCTTTCACGTTTATGATCATTTTTAGCCAATTTATGATCAAAATGCCCGCCAAAAATATTTTAATTTTTGCCAAAATCGGTTTTTTCGAATTTTGGTCATAAAATAATCAGTTTTTTGGCCACAGCTTTAAAAATAATTGTCTGAACTCGGAAAGGCATACCTCGTTGCGTTCGTAATTTAATTTCCAATCGAACTGTGTTTAAAATTGGGAACTCTTTTTTTTTTGCCATTTTTTTCAAATTTTAATGAATGCGAAAATTGACCCGAAAACGAAATTCCCAAAATCCGTCAAAAAGTGATAGGGATCGTTAGCATTGGTAAATAGCTGCTCAAAACAGTTATTCTTTCACGTTTATGATCAGTTTTAGCCAAGTTATGATTAAAATGCCCATCAAAAATATTTTAGTTTTTGCCAAAATCCGTTTTTTCCAATTTGGTTATAAAATAATCAGTTTTTTGGCCACAATTTTAAAAATAATTGTCTGAACTCGGAATGGTATACCTCGTTGCGTTCGTAATTTAATTTCCAATCGAACTGTGTTTAAAATTGGGAACTCTTTTTTTTTTGCCTTTTTTTTCAAATTTTAATGATGTTACCCCTTACAAAAAAATGCGAAAATTGACCCGAAAACGAAATTCCCAAAATCCGTCAAAAAGTGATAGGGATCGTTAGCATTGGTAAATAGCTGCTCAAAACAGTTATTCTTTCACGTTTATGATCATTTTTAGCCAATTTATGATCAAAATGCCCGCCAAAAATATTTTAATTTTTGCCAAAATCGGTTTTTTCGAATTTTGGTCATAAAATAATCAGTTTTTTGGCCACAGCTTTAAAAATAATTGTCTGAACTAGGAATGGTATACCTCGTTGCGTTCGTAATTTAATTTCCAATCGAACTGTGTTTAAAATTGGGAACTCTTTTTTTTTTGCCATTTTTTTCAAATTTTAATGATGTTACCCCTTACAAAAAAATGCGAAAATTGACCCGAAAACGAAATTCCCAAAATCCGTCAAAAAGTGATAGGGATCGTTAGCATTGGTAAATAGCTGCTCAAAACAGTTATTCTTTCACGTTTATGATCATTTTTAGCCAAGTTATGATTAAAATGCCCATCAAAAATATTTTAGTTTTTGCCAAAATCCGTTTTTTCCAATTTGGTTATAAAATAATCAGTTTTTTGGCCACAATTTTAAAAATAATTGTCTGAACTCGGAATGGTAGACCTCGTTGCGTTCGTAATTTAATTTCCAATCGAACTGTGTTTAAAATTGGGAACTCTTTTTTTTTGCCTTTTTTTTCAAATTTTAATGATGTTACCCCTTACAAAAAAATGCGAAAATTGACCCGAAAACGAAATTCCCAAAATCCGTCAAAAAGTGATAGGGATCGTTAGCATTGGTAAATAGCTGCTCAAAACAGTTATTCTTTCACGTTTATGATCATTTTTAGCCAATTTATGATCAAAATGCCCGCCAAAAATATTTTAATTTTTGCCAAAATCGGTTTTTTCGAATTTTGGTCATAAAATAATAAGTTTTTTGGCCACAGCTTTAAAAATAATTGTCTGAACTAGGAATGGTATACCTCGTTGCGTTCGTAATTTAATTTCCAATCGAACTGTGTTTAAAATTGGGAACTCTTTTTTTTTTGCCATTTTTTTCAAATTTTAATGATGTTACCCCTTACAAAAAAATGCGAAAATTGACCCGAAAACGAAATTCCCAAAATCCGTCAAAAAGTGATAGGGATCGTTAGCATTGGTAAATAGCTGCTGAAAACAGTTATTCTTTCACGTTTATGATCATTTTTAGCAAATTTATGATCAAAATGCCCGCCAAAAATATTTTAATTTTTGCCAAAATCGGTTTTTTCGAATTTTGGTCATAAAATAATCAGTTTTTTGGCCACAGCTTTAAAAATAATTGTCTGAACTAGGAATGGTATACCTCGTTGCGTTCGTAATTTAATTTCCAATCGAACTGTGTTTAAAATTTAAATTACTTAAATTATTTTAAAAATAATTGTCTGAACTCGGAATGGTATACCTCGTTGCGTTCGTAATTTAATTTCCAATCGAACTGTGTTTAAAATTGGGAACTCTTTTTTTTTTGCCTTTTTTTTCAAATTTTAATGATGTTACCCCTTACAAAAAAATGCGAAAATTGACCCGAAAACGAAATTCCCAAAATCCGTCAAAAAGTGATAGGGATCGTTAGCATTGGTAAATAGCTGCTCAAAACAGTTATTCTTTCACGTTTATGATCATTTTTAGCCAATTTATGATCAAAATGCCCGCCAAAAATATTTTAATTTTTGCCAAAATCGGTTTTTTCGAATTTTGGTCATAAAATAATCAGTTTTTTGGCCACAGCTTTAAAAATAATTGTCTGAACTAGGAATGGTATACCTCGTTGCGTTCGTAATTTAATTTCCAATCGAACTGTGTTTAAAATTGGGAACTCTTTTTTTTTTGCCATTTTTTTCAAATTTTAATGATTGTACCCCTTACAAAAAAATGCGAAAATTGACCCGAAAACGAAATTCCCAAAATCCGTCAAAAAGTGATAGGGATCGTTAGCATTGGTAAATAGCTGCTCAAAACAGTTATTCTTTCACGTTTATGATCATTTTTAGCCAATTTATGATCAAAATGCCCGCCAAAAATATTTTAATTTTTGCAAAAATCGGTTTTTTCGAATTTTAGTCATAAAATAATCAGTTTTTTGGCCACAGCTTTAAAAATAATTGTCAGAACTCGGAATGGTATACCTCGTTGCGTTCGTAATTTAATTTCCAATCGAACTGTGTTTAAAATTGGGAACTCTTTTTTTTTTGCCATTTTTTTCAAATTTTAATGAATGCGAAAATTGACCCGAAAACGAAATTCCCAAAATCCGTCAAAAAGTGATAGGGATCGTTAGCATTGGTAAATAGCTGCTCAAAACAGTTATTCTTTCACGTTTATGATCATTTTTAGCCAAGTTATGATTAAAATGCCCATCAAAAATATTTTAGTTTTTGCCAAAATCCGTTTTTTCCAATTTGGTTATAAAATAATCAGTTTTTTGGCCACAATTTTAAAAATAATTGTCTGAACTCGGAATGGTATACCTCGTTGCGTTCGTAATTTAATTTCCAATCGAACTGTGTTTAAAATTGGGAACTCTTTTTTTTTTTGCCATTTTTTTCAAATTTTAATGATTGTACCCCTTACAAAAAAATGCGAAAATTGACCCGAAAACGAAATTCCCAAAATCCGTCAAAAAGTGATAGGGATCGTTAGCATTGGTAAATAGCTGCTCAAAACAGTTATTCTTTCACGTTTATGATCATTTTTAGCCAATTTATGATCAAAATGCCCGCCAAAAATATTTTAATTTTTGCCAAAATCGGTTTTTTCGAATTTTAGTCATAAAATAATCAGTTTTTTGGCCACAGCTTTAAAAATAATTGTCTGAACTAGGAATGGTATACCTCGTTGCGTTCGTAATTTAATTTCCAATCGAACTGTGTTTAAAATTGGGAACTCTTTTTTTTTTGCCATTTTTTTCAAATTTTAATGATGTTACCCCTTACAAAAAAATGCGAAAATTGACCCGAAAACGAAATTCCCAAAATCCGTCAAAAAGTGATAGGGATCGTTAGCATTGGTAAATAGCTGCTGAAAACAGTTATTCTTTCACGTTTATGATCATTTTTAGCAAATTTATGATCAAAATGCCCGCCAAAAATATTTTAATTTTTGCCAAAATCGGTTTTTTCGAATTTTGGTCATAAAATAATCAGTTTTTTGGCCACAGCTTTAAAAATAATTGTCTGAACTAGGAATGGTATACCTCGTTGCGTTCGTAATTTAATTTCCAATCGAACTGTGTTTAAAATTGGGAACTCTTTTTTTTTGCCATTTTTTTCAAATTTTAATGATGTTACCCCTTACAAAAAAATGCGAAAATTGACCCGAAAACGAAATTCCCAAAATCCGTCAAAAAGTGATAGGGATCGTTAGCATTGGTAAATAGCTGCTCAAAACAGTTATTCTTTCACGTTTATGATCATTTTTAGCCAATTTATGATCAAAATGCCCGCCAAAAATATTTTAATTTTTGCCAAAATCGGTTTTTTCGAATTTTAGTCATAAAATAATCAGTTTTTTGGCCACAGCTTTAAAAATAATTGTCAGAACTCGGAATGGTATACCTCGTTGCGTTCGTAATTTAATTTCCAATCGAACTGTGTTTAAAATTGGGAACTCTTTTTTTTTTGCCATTTTTTTCAAATTTTAATGAATGCGAAAATTGACCCGAAAACGAAATTCCCAAAATCCGTCAAAAAGTGAAAGGGATCGTTAGCATTGGTAAATAGCTGCTCAAAACAGTTATTCTTTCACGTTTATGATCATTTTTAGCCAAGTTATGATTAAAATGCCCATCAAAAATATTTAAGTTTTTGCCAAAATCCGTTTTTTCCAATTTGGTTATAAAATAATCAGTTTTTTGGCCACAATTTTAAAAATAATTGTCTGAACTCGGAATGGTATACCTCGTTGCGTTCGTAATTTAATTTCCAATCGAACTGTGTTTAAAATTGGGAACTCTTTTTTTTTTGCCATTTTTTTCAAATTTTAATGATTGTACCCCTTACAAAAAAATGCGAAAATTGACCCGAAAACGAAATTCCCAAAATCCGTCAAAAAGTGATAGGGATCGTTAGCATTGGTAAATAGCTGCTCAAAACAGTTATTCTTTCACGTTTATGATCATTTTTAGCCAATTTATGATCAAAATGCCCGCCAAAAATATTTTAATTTTTGCCAAAATCGGTTTTTTCGAATTTTAGTCATAAAATAATCAGTTTTTTGGCCACAGCTTTAAAAATAATTGTCTGAACTAGGAATGGTATACCTCGTTGCGTTCGTAATTTAATTTCCAATCGAACTGTGTTTAAAATTGGGAACTCTTTTTTTTTTGCCATTTTTTTCAAATTTTAATGATGTTACCCCTTACAAAAAAATGCGAAAATTGACCCGAAAACGAAATTCCCAAAATCCGTCAAAAAGTGATAGGGATCGTTAGCATTGGTAAATAGCTGCTGAAAACAGTTATTCTTTCACGTTTATGATCATTTTTAGCAAATTTATGATCAAAATGCCCGCCAAAAATATTTTAATTTTTGCCAAAATCGGTTTTTTCGAATTTTGGTCATAAAATAATCAGTTTTTTGGCCACAGCTTTAAAAATAATTGTCTGAACTAGGAATGGTATACCTCGTTGCGTTCGTAATTTAATTTCCAATCGAACTGTGTTTAAAATTGGGAACTCTTTTTTTTTTGCCATTTTTTTCAAATTTTAATGATGTTACCCCTTACAAAAAAATGCGAAAATTGACCCGAAAACGAAATTCCCAAAATCCGTCAAAAAGTGATAGGGATCGTTAGCATTGGTAAATAGCTGCTCAAAACAGTTATTCTTTCACGTTTATGATCATTTTTAGCCAATTTATGATCAAAATGCCCGCCAAAAATATTTTAATTTTTGCCAAAATCGGTTTTTTCGAATTTTAGTCATAAAATAATCAGTTTTTTGGCCACAGCTTTAAAAATAATTGTCTGAACTCGGAATGGTATACCTCGTTGCGTTCGTAATTTAATTTCCAATCGAACTGTGTTTAAAATTGGGAACTCTTTTTTTTTTGCCATTTTTTTCAAATTTTAATGAATGCGAAAATTGACCCGAAAACGAAATTCCCAAAATCCGTCAAAAAGTGAAGGGATCGTTAGCATTGGTAAATAGCTGCTCAAAACAGTTATTCTTTCACGTTTATGATCATTTTTAGCCAAGTTATGATTAAAATGCCCATCAAAAATATTTAAGTTTTTGCCAAAATCCGTTTTTTCCAATTTGGTTATAAAATAATCAGTTTTTTGGCCACAATTTTAAAAATAATTGTCTGAACTCGGAATGGTATACCTCGTTGCGTTCGTAATTTAATTTCCAATCGAACTGTGTTTAAAATTGGGAACTCTTTTTTTTTTTGCCATTTTTTTCAAATTTTAATGATTGTACCCCTTACAAAAAAATGCGAAAATTGACCCGAAAACGAAATTCCCAAAATCCGTCAAAAAGTGATAGGGATCGTTAGCATTGGTAAATAGCTGCTCAAAACAGTTATTCTTTCACGTTTATGATCATTTTTAGCCAACTTATGATCAAAATGCCCGCCAAAAATATTTTAATTTTTGCCAAAATCGGTTTTTTCGAATTTTAGGTCATAAAATAATCAGTTTTTTGGCCACAGCTTTAAAAATAATTGTCTGAACTAGGAATGGTATACCTCGTTGCGTTCGTAATTTAATTTCCAATCGAACTGTGTTTAAAATTGGGAACTCTTTTTTTTTTGCCATTTTTTTCAAATTTTAATGATGTTACCCCTTACAAAAAAATGCGAAAATTGACCCGAAAACGAAATTCCCAAAATCCGTCAAAAAGTGATAGGGATCGTTAGCATTGGTAAATAGCTGCTGAAAACAGTTATTCTTTCACGTTTATGATCATTTTTAGCAAATTTATGATCAAAATGCCCGCCAAAAATATTTTAATTTTTGCCAAAATCGGTTTTTTCGAATTTTGGTCATAAAATAATCAGTTTTTTGGCCACAGCTTTAAAAATAATTGTCTGAACTAGGAATGGTATACCTCGTTGCGTTCGTAATTTAATTTCCAATCGAACTGTGTTTAAAATTGGGAACTCTTTTTTTTTTGCCATTTTTTTCAAATTTTAATGATGTTACCCCTTACAAAAAAATGCGAAAATTGACCCGAAAACGAAATTCCCAAAATCCGTCAAAAAGTGATAGGGATCGTTAGCATTGGTAAATAGCAGCTCAAAGCAGTTATTCTTTCACGTTTATGATCATTTTTAGCAAATTTATGATCAAAATGCCCGCCAAAAATATTTTAATTTTTGCCAAAATCGGTTTTTTCGAATTTTGGTCATAAAATAATCAGTTTTTTGGCCACAGCTTTAAAAATAATTGTCTGAACTCGGAATGGTATACCTCGTTGCGTTCGTAATTTAATTTCCAATCGAACTGTGTTTAAAATTGGGAACTCTTTTTTTTTTGCCATTTTTTTCAAATTTTAATGATGTTACCCCTTACAAAAAAATGCGAAAATTGACCCGAAAACGAAATTCCCAAAATCCGTCAAAAAGTGATAGGGATCGTTAGCATTGGTAAATAGCAGCTCAAAGCAGTTATTCTTTCACGTTTATGATCATTTTTAGCCAATTTATGATCAAAATGCCCTCCAAAAATATTTTAATTTTTGCCAAAATCGGTTTTTTCGAATTTTGGTCATAAAATAATCAGTTTTTTGGCCACAGCTTTAAAAATAATTGTCTGAACTCGGAATGGTATACCTCGTTGCGTTCGTAATTTAATTTCCAATCGAACTGTGTTTAAAATTGGGAACTCTTTTTTTTTTGCCATTTTTTTCAAATTTTAATGATGGTTACATCAAAATGCGAAAATTGACCCGAAAACGAAATTCCCAAAATCCGTCAAAAAGTGATAGGGATCGTTAGCATTGGTAAATAGCTGCTCAAAACAGTTATTCTTTCACGTTTATGATCATTTTTAGCCAATTTATGGTCAAAATGCCCGCCAAAAATATTTTAATTTTTGCCAAAATCGGTTTTTTCGAATTTTGGTCATAAAATAATCCGTTTTTTGGCCACAGCTTTAAAAATAATTGTCTGAACTCGGAATGGTATACCTCGTTGCGTTCGTAATAATTTCCAATCGAACTGTGTTTAAAATTGGGAACTCTTTTTTTTTTGCCATTTTTTTCAAATTTTAATGATGTTACCCCTTACAAAAAAATGCGAAAATTGACCCGAAAACGAAATTCCCAAAATCCGTCAAAAAGTGATAGGGATCGTTAGCATTGGTAAATAGCTGCTCAAAACAGTTATTCTTTCACGTTTATGATCATTTTTAGCCAAGTTATGATTAAAATGCCCATCAAAAATATTTAAGTTTTTGCCAAAATCCGTTTTTTCCAATTTGGTTATAAAATAATCAGTTTTTTGGCCACAATTTTAAAAATAATTGTCTGAACTCGGAATGGTATACCTCGTTGCGTTCGTAATTTAATTTCCAATCGAACTGTGTTTAAAATTGGGAACTCTTTTTTTTTTTGCCATTTTTTTCAAATTTTAATGATTGTACCCCTTACAAAAAAATGCGAAAATTGACCCGAAAACGAAATTCCCAAAATCCGTCAAAAAGTGATAGGGATCGTTAGCATTGGTAAATAGCTGCTCAAAACAGTTATTCTTTCACGTTTATGATCATTTTTAGCAAATTTATGATCAAAATGCCCGCCAAAAATATTTTAATTTTTGCCAAAATTTCCAATCGAACTGTGTTTAAAATTGGGAACTCTTTTTTTTTGCCATTTTTTTCAAATTTTAATGATGTTACCCCTTACAAAAAAATGCGAAAATTGACCCGAAAACTAAATTCCCAAAATCTGTCAAAAAGTGATAGGGATCGTTAGCATTGGTAAATAGCTACTCAAAACAGTTATTCTTTCACGTTTATGATCATTTTTAGCCAATTTATGATCAAAATGCCCGCCAAAAATATTTTAATTTTTGCCAAAATCGGTTTTTTCGAATTTTGGTCATAAAATAATCAGTTTTTTGGCCACAGCTTTAAAAATAATTGTCTGAACTCGGAAAGGCATACCTCGTTGCGTTCGTAATTTAATTTCCAATCGAACTGTGTTTAAAATTGGGAACTCTTTTTTTTTTGCCATTTTTTTCAAATTTTAATGAATGCGAAAATTGACCCGAAAACGAAATTCCCAAAATCCGTCAAAAAGTGATAGGGATCGTTAGCATTGGTAAATAGCTGCTCAAAACAGTTATTCTTTCACGTTTATGATCATTTTTAGCCAAGTTATGATTAAAATGCTCATCAAAAATATTTTAGTTTTTGCCAAAATCCGTTTTTTCCAATTTGGTTATAAAATAATCAGTTTTTTGGCCACAATTTTAAAAATAATTGTCTGAACTCGGAATGGTATACCTCGTTGCGTTCGTAATTTAATTTCCAATCGAACTGTGTTTAAAATTGGGAACTCTTTTTTTTTTGCCATTTTTTTCAAATTTTAATGATGTTACCCCTTACAAAAAAATGCGAAAATTGACCCGAAAACGAAATTCCCAAAATCCGTCAAAAAGTGATAGGGATCGTTAGCATTGGTAAATAGCTGCTGAAAACAGTTATTCTTTCACGTTTATGATCATTTTTAGCAAATTTATGATCAAAATGCCCGCCAAAAATATTTTAATTTTTGCCAAAATCGGTTTTTTCGAATTTTGGTCATAAAATAATCAGTTTTTTGGCCACAGCTTTAAAAATAATTGTCTGAACTAGGAATGGTATACCTCGTTGCGTTCGTAATTTAATTTCCAATCGAACTGTGTTTAAAATTGGAAACTCTTTTTTTTTTGCCATTTTTTTCAAATTTTAATGATGTTACCCCTTACAAAAAAATGCGAAAATTGACCCGAAAACGAAATTCCCAAAATCCGTCAAAAAGTGATAGGGATCGTTAGCATTGGTAAATAGCTGCTCAAAACAGTTGTTCTTTCACGTTTATGATAATTTTTAGCCAATTTATGATCAAAATGCCCGCCAAAAATATTTTAATTTTTGCCAAAATCGGTTTTTTCGAATTTTGGTCATAAAATAATCAGTTTTTTGGCCACAGCTTTAAAAATAATTGTCTGAACTAGGAATGGTATACCTCGTTGCGTTCGTAATTTAATTTCCAATCGAACTGTGTTTAAAATTTAAATTATTTAAATTATTTTAAAAATAATTGTCTGAACTCGGAATGGTATACCTCGTTGCGTTCGTAATTTAATTTCCAATCGAACTGTGTTTAAAATTGGGAACTCTTTTTTTTTTGCCTTTTTTTTCAAATTTTAATGATGTTACCCCTTACAAAAAAATGCGAAAATTGACCCGAAAACGAAATTCCCAAAATCCGTCAAAAAGTGATAGGGATCGTTAGCATTGGTAAATAGCTGCTCAATGTCTGAACTAGGAATGGTATACCTCGTTGCGTTCGTAATTTAATTTCCAATCGAACTGTGTTTAAAATTGGGAACTCTTTTTTTTTTGCCATTTTTTTCAAATTTTAATGATGTTACCCCTTACAAAAAAATGCGAAAATTGACCCGAAAACGAAATTCCCAAAATCCGTCAAAAAGTGATAGGGATCGTTAGCATTGGTAAATAGCAGCTCAAAGCAGTTATTCTTTCACGTTTATGATCATTTTTAGCCAATTTATGATCAAAATGCCCTCCAAAAATATTTTAATTTTTGCCAAAATCGGTTTTTTCGAATTTTGGTCATAAAATAATCAGTTTTTTGGCCACAGCTTTAAAAATAATTGTCTGAACTCGAAATGGTATACCTCGTTGCGTTCGTAATTTAATTTCCAATCGAACTGTGTTTAAAATTGGGAACTCTTTTTTTTTTGCCATTTTTTTCAAATTTTAATGATGGTAACATCAAAATGCGAAAATTGACCCGAAAACGAAATTCCCAAAATCCGTCAAAAAGTGATAGGGATCGTTAGCATTGGTAAATAGCTGCTCAAAACAGTTATTCTTTCACGTTTATGATCATTTTTAGCCAATTTATGATCAAAATGCCCGCCAAAAATATTTTAATTTTTGCCAAAATCGGTTTTTTCGAATTTTGGTCATAAAATAATCAGTTTTTTGGCCACAGCTTTAAAAATAATTGTCTGAACTAGGAATGGTATACCTCGTTGCGTTCGTAATTTAATTTCCAATCGAACTGTGTTTAAAATTGGGAACTCTTTTTTTTTTGCCATTTTTTTCAAATTTTAATGATGTTACCCCTTACAAAAAAATGCGAAAATTGACCCGAAAACTAAATTCCCAAAATCTGTCAAAAAGTGATAGGGATCGTTAGCATTGGTAAATAGCTGCTCAAAACAGTTATTCTTTCACGTTTATGATCATTTTTAGCCAATTTATGATCAAAATGCCCGCCAAAAATATTTTAATTTTTGCCAAAATCGGTTTTTTCGAATTTTAGGTCATAAAATAATCAGTTTTTTGGCCACAGCTTTAAAAATAATTGTCTGAACTCGGAATGGTATACCTCGTTGCGTTCGTAATTTAATTTCCAATCGAACTGTGTTTAAAATTGGGAACTCTTTTTTTTTTGCCATTTTTTTCAAATTTTAATGAATGCGAAAATTGACCCGAAAACGAAATTCCCAAAATCCGTCAAAAAGTGATAGGGATCGTTAGCATTGGTAAATAGCTGCTCAAAACAGTTATTCTTTCACGTTTATGATCATTTTTAGCCAAGTTATGATTAAAATGCCCATCAAAAATATTTTAGTTTTTGCCAAAATCCGTTTTTTCCAATTTGGTTATAAAATAATCAGTTTTTTGGCCACAATTTTAAAAATAATTGTCTGAACTCGGAATGGTATACCTCGTTGCGTTCGTAATTTAATTTCCAATCGAACTGTGTTTAAAATTGGGAACTCTTTTTTTTTTGCCATTTTTTTCAAATTTTAATGATGTTACCCCTTACAAAAAAATGCGAAAATTGACCCGAAAACGAAATTCCCAAAATCCGTCAAAAAGTGATAGGGATCGTTAGCATTGGTAAATAGCTGCTCAAAACAGTTATTCTTTCACGTTTATGATCATTTTTAGCCAATTTATGATCAAAATGCCCGCCAAAAATATTTTAATTTTTGCCAAAATCGGTTTTTTCGAATTTTAGTCATAAAATAATCAGTTTTTTGGCCACAGCTTTAAAAATAATTGTCAGAACTCGGAATGGTATACCTCGTTGCGTTCGTAATTTAATTTCCAATCGAACTGTGTTTAAAATTGGGAACTCTTTTTTTTTTGCCATTTTTTTCAAATTTTAATGAATGCGAAAATTGACCCGAAAACGAAATTCCCAAAATCCGTCAAAAAGTGAAAGGGATCGTTAGCATTGGTAAATAGCTGCTCAAAACAGTTATTCTTTCACGTTTATGATCATTTTTAGCCAAGTTATGATTAAAATGCCCATCAAAAATATTTAAGTTTTTGCCAAAATCCGTTTTTTCCAATTTGGTTATAAAATAATCAGTTTTTTGGCCACAATTTTAAAAATAATTGTCTGAACTCGGAATGGTATACCTCGTTGCGTTCGTAATTTAATTTCCAATCGAACTGTGTTTAAAATTGGGAACTCTTTTTTTTTTGCCATTTTTTTCAAATTTTAATGATTGTACCCCTTACAAAAAAATGCGAAAATTGACCCGAAAACGAAATTCCCAAAATCCGTCAAAAAGTGATAGGGATCGTTAGCATTGGTAAATAGCTGCTCAAAACAGTTATTCTTTCACGTTTATGATCATTTTTAGCCAATTTATGATCAAAATGCCCGCCAAAAATATTTTAATTTTTGCCAAAATCGGTTTTTTTCGAATTTTAGTCATAAAATAATCAGTTTTTTGGCCACAGCTTTAAAAATAATTGTCTGAACTAGGAATGGTATACCTCGTTGCGTTCGTAATTTAATTTCCAATCGAACTGTGTTTAAAATTGGGAACTCTTTTTTTTTTGCCATTTTTTTCAAATTTTAATGATGTTACCCCTTACAAAAAAATGCGAAAATTGACCCGAAAACGAAATTCCCAAAATCCGTCAAAAAGTGATAGGGATCGTTAGCATTGGTAAATAGCTGCTGAAAACAGTTATTCTTTCACGTTTATGATCATTTTTAGCAAATTTATGATCAAAATGCCCGCCAAAAATATTTTAATTTTTGCCAAAATCGGTTTTTTCGAATTTTGGTCATAAAATAATCAGTTTTTTGGCCACAGCTTTAAAAATAATTGTCTGAACTCGGAATGGTATACCTCGTTGCGTTCGTAATTTAATTTCCAATCGAACTGTGTTTAAAATTGGGAACTCTTTTTTTTTTGCCATTTTTTTCAAATTTTAATGATGTTACCCCTTACAAAAAAATGCGAAAATTGACCCGAAAACGAAATTCCCAAAATCCGTCAAAAAGTGATAGGGATCGTTAGCATTGGTAAATAGCTGCTCAAAACAGTTATTCTTTCACGTTTATGATCATTTTTAGCCAATTTATGATCAAAATGCCCGCCAAAAATATTTTAATTTTTGCCAAAATCGGTTTTTTCGAATTTTGGTCATAAAATAATCAGTTTTTTGGCCACAGCTTTAAAAATAATTGTCTGAACTCGGAATGGTATACCTCGTTGCGTTCGTAATTTAATTTCCAATCGAACTGTGTTTAAAATTGGGAACTCTTTTTTTTTTGCCATTTTTTTCAAATTTTAATGAATGCGAAAATTGACCCGAAAACGAAATTCCCAAAATCCGTCAAAAAGTGATAGGGATCGTTAGCATTGGTAAATAGCTGCTCAAAACAGTTATTCTTTCACGTTTATGATCATTTTTAGCCAATTTATGATTAAAATGCCCATCAAAAATATTTAATTTTTGCCAAAATCCGTTTTTTCCAATTTGGTCATAAAATAATCAGTTTTTTGGCCACAGCTTTTAAAAATAATTGTCTGAACTCGGAATGGTATACCTCGTTGCGTTCGTAATTTAATTTCCAATCGAACTGTGTTTAAAATTGGGAACTCTTTTTTTTTTTGCCATTTTTTTCAAATTTTAATGATGTACCCCTTACAAAAAAATGCGAAAATTGACCCGAAAACGAAATTCCCAAAATCCGTCAAAAAGTGATAGGGATCGTTAGCATTGGTAAATAGCTGCTCAAAACAGTTATTCTTTCACGTTTATGATCATTTTTAGCCAATTTATGATCAAAATGCCCGCCAAAAATATTTTAATTTTTGCCAAAATCGGTTTTTTCGAATTTTAGTCATAAAATAATCAGTTTTTTGGCCACAGCTTTAAAAATAATTGTCTGAACTCGGAATGGTATACCTCGTTGCGTTCGTAATTTAATTTCCAATCGAACTGTGTTTAAAATTGGGAACTCTTTTTTTTTTGCCATTTTTTTCAAATTTTAATGATGTTACCCCTTACAAAAAAATGCGAAAATTGACCCGAAAACGAAATTCCCAAAATCCGTCAAAAAGTGATAGGGATCGTTAGCATTGGTAAATAGCTGCTCAAAACAGTTATTCTTTCACGTTTATGATCATTTTTAGCCAATTTATGATCAAAATGCCCGCCAAAAATATTTTAATTTTTGCCAAAATCGGTTTTTTCGAATTTTGGTCATAAAATAATCAGTTTTTTGGCCACAGCTTTAAAAATAATTGTCTGAACTCGGAATGGTATACCTCGTTGCGTTCGTAATTTAATTTCCAATCGAACTGTGTTTAAAATTGGGAACTCTTTTTTTTTTGCCATTTTTTTCAAATTTTAATGATGTTACCCCTTACAAAAAAATGCGAAAATTGACCCGAAAACGAAATTCCCAAAATCCGTCAAAAAGTGATAGGGATCGTTAGCATTGGTAAATAGCTGCTCAAAACAGTTATTCTTTCACGTTTATGATCATTTTTAGCCAATTTATGATCAAAATGCCCGCCAAAAATATTTTAATTTTTGCCAAAATCGGTTTTTTTCGAATTTTGGTCATAAAATAATCAGTTTTTTGGCCACAGCTTTAAAAATAATTGTCTGAACTCGGAATGGTATACCTCGTTGCGTTCGTAATTTAATTTCCAATCGAACTGTGTTTAAAATTGGGAACTCTTTTTTTTTTGCCATTTTTTTCAAATTTTAATGATGGTTACATCAAAATGCGAAAATTGACCCGAAAACGAAATTCCCAAAATCCGTCAAAAAGTGATAGGGATCGTTAGCATTGGTAAATAGCTGCTCAAAACAGTTATTCTTTCACGTTTATGATCATTTTTAGCAAATTTATGATCAAAATGCCCGCCAAAAATATTTTAATTTTTGCCAAAATCGGTTTTTTCGAATTTTGGTCATAAAATAATCAGTTTTTTGGCCACAGCTTTAAAAATAATTGTCTGAACTAGGAATGGTATACCTCGTTGCGTTCGTAATTTAATTTCCAATCGAACTGTGTTTAAAATTGGGAACTCTTTTTTTTTTGCCATTTTTTTCAAATTTTAATGATGTTACCCCTTACAAAAAAATGCGAAAATTGACCCGAAAACGAAATTCCCAAAATCCGTCAAAAAGTGATAGGGATCGTTAGCATTGGTAAATAGCTGCTCAAAGCAGTTATTCTTTCACGTTTATGATCATTTTTAGCCAATTTATGATCAAAATGCCCTCCAAAAATATTTTAATTTTTGCCAAAATCGGTTTTTTCGAATTTTGGTCATAAAATAATCAGTTTTTTGGCCACAGCTTTAAAAATAATTGTCTGAACTCGGAATGGTATACCTCGTTGCGTTCGTAATTTAATTTCCAATCGAACTGTGTTTAAAATTGGGAACTCTTTTTTTTTTGCCATTTTTTTCAAATTTTAATGATGGTTACATCAAAATGCGAAAATTGACCCGAAAACGAAATTCCCAAAATCCGTCAAAAAGTGATAGGGATCGTTAGCATTGGTAAATAGCTGCTCAAAACAGTTATTCTTTCACGTTTATGATCATTTTTAGCCAATTTATGATCAAAATGCCCGCCAAAAATATTTTAATTTTTGCCAAAATCGGTTTTTTCGAATTTTGGTCATAAAATAATCCGTTTTTTGGCCACAGCTTTAAAAATAATTGTCTGAACTCGGAATGGTATACCTCGTTGCGTTCGTAATAATTTCCAATCGAACTGTGTTTAAAATTGGGAACTCTTTTTTTTTTGCCATTTTTTTCAAATTTTAATGATGTTACCCCTTACAAAAAAATGCGAAAATTGACCCGAAAACGAAATTCCCAAAATCCGTCAAAAAGTGATAGGGATCGTTAGCATTGGTAAATAGCTGCTCAAAACAGTTATTCTTTCACGTTTATGATCATTTTTAGCCAAGTTATGATCAAAATGCCCATCAAAAATATTTAAGTTTTTGCCAAAATCCGTTTTTTCGAATTTGGTTATAAAATAATCAGTTTTTTGGCCACAATTTTAAAAATAATTGTCTGAACTCGGAATGGTATACCTCGTTGCGTTCGTAATTTAATTTCCAATCGAACTGTGTTTAAAATTGGGAACTCTTTTTTTTTTTGCCATTTTTTTCAAATTTTAATGATTGTACCCCTTACAAAAAAATGCGAAAATTGACCCGAAAACGAAATTCCCAAAATCCGTCAAAAAGTGATAGGGATCGTTAGCATTGGTAAATAGCTGCTCAAAACAGTTATTCTTTCACGTTTATGATCATTTTTAGCAAATTTATGATCAAAATGCCCGCCAAAAATATTTTAATTTTTGCCAAAATTTCCAATCGAACTGTGTTTAAAATTGGGAACTCTTTTTTTTTTTGCCATTTTTTTCAAATTTTAATGATTGTACCCCTTACAAAAAAATGCGAAAATTGACCCGAAAACGAAATTCCCAAAATCCGTCAAAAAGTGATAGGGATCGTTAGCATTGGTAAATAGCTGCTCAAAACAGTTATTCTTTCACGTTTATGATCATTTTTAGCAAATTTATGATCAAAATGCCCGCCAAAAATATTTTAATTTTTGCCAAAATTTCCAATCGAACTGTGTTTAAAATTGGGAACTCTTTTTTTTTGCCATTTTTTTCAAATTTTAATGATGTTACCCCTTACAAAAAAATGCGAAAATTGACCCGAAAACTAAATTCCCAAAATCTGTCAAAAAGTGATAGGGATCGTTAGCATTGGTAAATAGCTACTCAAAACAGTTATTCTTTCACGTTTATGATCATTTTTAGCCAATTTATGATCAAAATGCCCGCCAAAAATATTTTAATTTTTGCCAAAATCGGTTTTTTCGAATTTTGGTCATAAAATAATCAGTTTTTTGGCCACAGCTTTAAAAATAATTGTCTGAACTCGGAAAGGCATACCTCGTTGCGTTCGTAATTTAATTTCCAATCGAACTGTGTTTAAAATTGGGAACTCTTTTTTTTTTGCCATTTTTTTCAAATTTTAATGAATGCGAAAATTGACCCGAAAACGAAATTCCCAAAATCCGTCAAAAAGTGATAGGGATCGTTAGCATTGGTAAATAGCTGCTCAAAACAGTTATTCTTTCACGTTTATGATCATTTTTAGCCAAGTTATGATTAAAATGCTCATCAAAAATATTTTAGTTTTTGCCAAAATCCGTTTTTTCCAATTTGGTTATAAAATAATCAGTTTTTTGGCCACAATTTTAAAAATAATTGTCTGAACTCGGAATGGTATACCTCGTTGCGTTCGTAATTTAATTTCCAATCGAACTGTGTTTAAAATTGGGAACTCTTTTTTTTTTGCCATTTTTTTCAAATTTTAATGATGTTACCCCTTACAAAAAAATGCGAAAATTGACCCGAAAACGAAATTCCCAAAATCCGTCAAAAAGTGATAGGGATCGTTAGCATTGGTAAATAGCTGCTGAAAACAGTTATTCTTTCACGTTTATGATCATTTTTAGCAAATTTATGATCAAAATGCCCGCCAAAAATATTTTAATTTTTGCCAAAATCGGTTTTTTCGAATTTTGGTCATAAAATAATCAGTTTTTTGGCCACAGCTTTAAAAATAATTGTCTGAACTAGGAATGGTATACCTCGTTGCGTTCGTAATTTAATTTCCAATCGAACTGTGTTTAAAATTGGAAACTCTTTTTTTTTTGCCATTTTTTTCAAATTTTAATGATGTTACCCCTTACAAAAAAATGCGAAAATTGACCCGAAAACGAAATTCCCAAAATCCGTCAAAAAGTGATAGGGATCGTTAGCATTGGTAAATAGCTGCTCAAAACAGTTGTTCTTTCACGTTTATGATAATTTTTAGCCAATTTATGATCAAAATGCCCGCCAAAAATATTTTAATTTTTGCCAAAATCGGTTTTTTCGAATTTTGGTCATAAAATAATCAGTTTTTTGGCCACAGCTTTAAAAATAATTGTCTGAACTAGGAATGGTATACCTCGTTGCGTTCGTAATTTAATTTCCAATCGAACTGTGTTTAAAATTTAAATTTTTAAATTATTTTAAAAATAATTGTCTGAACTCGGAATGGTATACCTCGTTGCGTTCGTAATTTAATTTCCAATCGAACTGTGTTTAAAATTGGGAACTCTTTTTTTTTTGCCTTTTTTTTCAAATTTTAATGATGTTACCCCTTACAAAAAAATGCGAAAATTGACCCGAAAACGAAATTCCCAAAATCCGTCAAAAAGTGATAGGGATCGTTAGCATTGGTAAATAGCTGCTCAATGTCTGAACTAGGAATGGTATACCTCGTTGCGTTCGTAATTTAATTTCCAATCGAACTGTGTTTAAAATTGGGAACTCTTTTTTTTTTGCCATTTTTTTCAAATTTTAATGATGTTACCCCTTACAAAAAAATGCGAAAATTGACCCGAAAACGAAATTCCCAAAATCCGTCAAAAAGTGATAGGGATCGTTAGCATTGGTAAATAGCAGCTCAAAGCAGTTATTCTTTCACGTTTATGATCATTTTTAGCCAATTTATGATCAAAATGCCCTCCAAAAATATTTTAATTTTTGCCAAAATCGGTTTTTTCGAATTTTGGTCATAAAATAATCAGTTTTTTGGCCACAGCTTTAAAAATAATTGTCTGAACTCGGAATGGTATACCTCGTTGCGTTCGTAATTTAATTTCCAATCGAACTGTGTTTAAAATTGGGAACTCTTTTTTTTTTGCCATTTTTTTCAAATTTTAATGATGGTAACATCAAAATGCGAAAATTGACCCGAAAACGAAATTCCCAAAATCCGTCAAAAAGTGATAGGGATCGTTAGCATTGATAAATAGCTGCTCAAAACAGTTATTCTTTCACGTTTATGATCATTTTTAGCCAAGTTATGAATAAAATGCCCATCAAAAATATTTTAGTTTTTGCCAAAATCCGTTTTTTCCAATTTGGTTATAAAATAATCAGTTTTTTGGCCACAATTTTAAAAATAATTGTCTGAACTCGGAATGGTATACCTCGTTGCGTTCGTAATTTAATTTCCAATCAAACTGTGTTTAAAATTGGGAACTCTTTTTTTTTTGCCATTTTTTCAAATTTTAATGATGTTACCCCTTACAAAAAAATGCGAAAATTGACCCGAAAACTAAATTCCCAAAATCTGTCAAAAAGTGATAGGGATCGTTAGCATTGGTAAATAGCTACTCAAAACAGTTATTCTTTCACGTTTATGATCATTTTTAGCCAATTTATGATCAAAATGCCCGCCAAAAATATTTTAATTTTTGCCAAAATCGGTTTTTTCGAATTTTGGTCATAAAATAATCAGTTTTTTGGCCACAGCTTTAAAAATAATTGTCTGAACTCGGAAAGGCATACCTCGCTGCGTTCGTAATTTAATTTCCAATCGAACTGTGTTTAAAATTGGGAACTCTTTTTTTTTTGCCATTTTTTTCAAATTTTAATGAATGCGAAAATTGACCCGAAAACGAAATTCCCAAAATCCGTCAAAAAGTGATAGGGATCGTTAGCATTGGTAAATAGCTGCTCAAAACAGTTATTCTTTCACGTTTATGATCATTTTTAGCCAAGTTATGAATAAAATGCCCATCAAAAATATTTTAGTTTTTGCCAAAATCCGTTTTTTCCAATTTGGTTATAAAATAATCAGTTTTTTGGCCACAATTTTAAAAATAATTGTCTGAACTCGGAATGGTATACCTCGTTGCGTTCGTAATTTAATTTCCAATCGAACTGTGTTTAAAATTGGGAACTCTTTTTTTTTGCCATTTTTTTCAAATTTTAATGATTGTACCCCTTACAAAAAAATGCGAAAATTGACCCGAAAACGAAATTCCCAAAATCCGTCAAAAAGTGATAGGGATCGTTAGCATTGGTAAATAGCTGCTCAAAACAGTTATTCTTTCACGTTTATGATCATTTTTAGCCAATTTATGATCAAAATGCCCGCCAAAAATATTTTAATTTTTGCCAAAATCGGTTTTTTCGAATTTTGGTCATAAAATAATCAGTTTTTTGGCCACAGCTTTAAAAATAATTGTCTGAACTCGGAAAGGCATACCTCGTTGCGTTCGTAATTTAATTTCCAATCGAACTGTGTTTAAAATTGGGAACTCTTTTTTTTTTGCCATTTTTTTCAAATTTTAATGAATGCGAAAATTGACCCGAAAACGAAATTCCCAAAATCCGTCAAAAAGTGAAAGGGATCGTTAGCATTGGTAAATAGCTGCTCAAAACAGTTATTCTTTCACGTTTATGATCATTTTTAGCCAAGTTATGATTAAAATGCCCATCAAAAATATTTAAGTTTTTGCCAAAATCCGTTTTTTCCAATTTGGTTATAAAATAATCAGTTTTTTGGCCACAATTTTAAAAATAATTGTCTGAACTCGGAATGGTATACCTCGTTGCGTTCGTAATTTAATTTCCAATCGAACTGTGTTTAAAATTGGGAACTCTTTTTTTTTTGCCATTTTTTTCAAATTTTAATGATTGTACCCCTTACAAAAAAATGCGAAAATTGACCCGAAAACGAAATTCCCAAAATCCGTCAAAAAGTGATAGGGATCGTTAGCATTGGTAAATAGCTGCTCAAAACAGTTATTCTTTCACGTTTATGATCATTTTTAGCCAATTTATGATCAAAATGCCCGCCAAAAATATTTTAATTTTTGCCAAAATCGGTTTTTTCGAATTTTAGTCATAAAATAATCAGTTTTTTGGCCACAGCTTTAAAAATAATTGTCTGAACTAGGAATGGTATACCTCGTTGCGTTCGTAATTTAATTTCCAATCGAACTGTGTTTAAAATTGGGAACTCTTTTTTTTTTGCCATTTTTTTCAAATTTTAATGATGTTACCCCTTACAAAAAAATGCGAAAATTGACCCGAAAACGAAATTCCCAAAATCCGTCAAAAAGTGATAGGGATCGTTAGCATTGGTAAATAGCTGCTGAAAACAGTTATTCTTTCACGTTTATGATCATTTTTAGCAAATTTATGATCAAAATGCCCGCCAAAAATATTTTAATTTTTGCCAAAATCGGTTTTTTCGAATTTTAGTCATAAAATAATCAGTTTTTTGGCCACAGCTTTAAAAATAATTGTCAGAACTCGGAATGGTATACCTCGTTGCGTTCGTAATTTAATTTCCAATCGAACTGTGTTTAAAATTGGGAACTCTTTTTTTTTTGCCATTTTTTTCAAATTTTAATGAATGCGAAAATTGACCCGAAAACGAAATTCCCAAAATCCGTCAAAAAGTGATAGGGATCGTTAGCATTGGTAAATAGCTGCTCAAAACAGTTATTCTTTCACGTTTATGATCATTTTTAGCCAAGTTATGATTAAAATGCCCATCAAAAATATTTTAGTTTTTGCCAAAATCCGTTTTTTCCAATTTGGTTATAAAATAATCAGTTTTTTGGCCACAATTTTAAAAATAATTGTCTGAACTCGGAATGGTATACCTCGTTGCGTTCGTAATTTAATTTCCAATCGAACTGTGTTTAAAATTGGGAACTCTTTTTTTTTTGCCATTTTTTTCAAATTTTAATGATGTTACCCCTTACAAAAAAATGCGAAAATTGACCCGAAAACGAAATTCCCAAAACCCGTCAAAAAGTGATAGGGATCGTTAGCATTGGTAAATAGCTGCTGAAAACAGTTATTCTTTCACGTTTATGATCATTTTTAGCAAATTTATGATCAAAATGCCCGCCAAAAATATTTTAATTTTTGCCAAAATCGGTTTTTTCGAATTTTGGTCATAAAATAATCAGTTTTTTGGCCACAGCTTTAAAAATAATTGTCTGAACTAGGAATGGTATACCTCGTTGCGTTCGTAATTTAATTTCCAATCGAACTGTGTTTAAAATTGGGAACTCTTTTTTTTTTGCCATTTTTTTCAAATTTTAATGATGTTACCCCTTACAAAAAAATGCGAAAATTGACCCGAAAACGAAATTCCCAAAATCCGTCAAAAAGTGATAGGGATCGTTAGCATTGGTAAATAGCTGCTCAAAACAGTTATTCTTTCACGTTTATGATCATTTTTAGCCAATTTATGATCAAAATGCCCGCCAAAAATATTTTAATTTTTGCCAAAATCGGTTTTTTCGAATTTTAGTCATAAAATAATCAGTTTTTTGGCCACAGCTTTAAAAATAATTGTCAGAACTCGGAATGGTATACCTCGTTGCGTTCGGTATTTAATTTCCAATCGAACTGTGTTTAAAATTGGGAACTCTTTTTTTTTGCCATTTTTTTCAAATTTTAATGAATGCGAAAATTGACCCGAAAACGAAATTCCCAAAATCCGTCAAAAAGTGAAAGGGATCGTTAGCATTGGTAAATAGCTGCTCAAAACAGTTATTCTTTCACGTTTATGATCATTTTTAGCCAAGTTATGATTAAAATGCCCATCAAAAATATTTAAGTTTTTGCCAAAATCCGTTTTTTCCAATTTGGTTATAAAATAATCAGTTTTTTGGCCACAATTTTAAAAATAATTGTCTGAACTCGGAATGGTATACCTCGTTGCGTTCGTAATTTAATTTCCAATCGAACTGTGTTTAAAATTGGGAACTCTTTTTTTTTTTGCCATTTTTTTCAAATTTTAATGATTGTACCCCTTACAAAAAAATGCGAAAATTGACCCGAAAACGAAATTCCCAAAATCCGTCAAAAAGTGATAGGGATCGTTAGCATTGGTAAATAGCTGCTCAAAACAGTTATTCTTTCACGTTTATGATCATTTTTAGCCAATTTATGATCAAAATGCCCGCCAAAAATATTTTAATTTTTGCCAAAATCGGTTTTTTCGAATTTTAGTCATAAAATAATCAGTTTTTTGGCCACAGCTTTAAAAATAATTGTCTGAACTAGGAATGGTATACCTCGTTGCGTTCGTAATTTAATTTCCAATCGAACTGTGTTTAAAATTGGGAACTCTTTTTTTTTTGCCATTTTTTTCAAATTTTAATGATGTTACCCCTTACAAAAAAATGCGAAAATTGACCCGAAAACGAAATTCCCAAAATCCGTCAAAAAGTGATAGGGATCGTTAGCATTGGTAAATAGCTGCTGAAAACAGTTATTCTTTCACGTTTATGATCATTTTTAGCAAATTTATGATCAAAATGCCCGCCAAAAATATTTTAATTTTTGCCAAAATCGGTTTTTTCGAATTTTGGTCATAAAATAATCAGTTTTTTGGCCACAGCTTTAAAAATAATTGTCTGAACTAGGAATGGTATACCTCGTTGCGTTCGTAATTTAATTTCCAATCGAACTGTGTTTAAAATTGGGAACTCTTTTTTTTTTGCCATTTTTTTCAAATTTTAATGATGTTACCCCTTACAAAAAAATGCGAAAATTGACCCGAAAACGAAATTCCCAAAATCCGTCAAAAAGTGATAGGGATCGTTAGCATTGGTAAATAGCTGCTCAAAACAGTTATTCTTTCACGTTTATGATCATTTTTAGCCAAGTTATGATTAAAATGCCCATCAAAAATATTTAAGTTTTTGCCAAAATCCGTTTTTTCCAATTTGGTTATAAAATAATCAGTTTTTTGGCCACAATTTTAAAAATAATTGTCTGAACTCGGAATGGTATACCTCGTTGCGTTCGTAATTTAATTTCCAATCGAACTGTGTTTAAAATTGGGAACTCTTTTTTTTTTTGCCATTTTTTTCAAATTTTAATGATTGTACCCCTTACAAAAAAATGCGAAAATTGACCCGAAAACGAAATTCCCAAAATCCGTCAAAAAGTGATAGGGATCGTTAGCATTGGTAAATAGCTGCTCAAAACAGTTATTCTTTCACGTTTATGATCATTTTTAGCAAATTTATGATCAAAATGCCCGCCAAAAATATTTTAATTTTTGCCAAAATCGGTTTTTTCGAATTTTAGTCATAAAATAATCAGTTTTTTGGCCACAGCTTTAAAAATAATTGTCTGAACTAGGAATGGTATACCTCGTTGCGTTCGTAATTTAATTTCCAATCGAACTGTGTTTAAAATTGGGAACTCTTTTTTTCTTGCCATTTTTTTCAAATTTTAATGATGGTAACATCAAAATGCGAAAATTGACCCGAAAACGAAATTCCCAAAATCCGTCAAAAAGTGATAGGGATCGTTAGCATTGGTAAATAGCTGCTCAAAACAGTTATTCTTTCACGTTTATGATCATTTTTAGCAAATTTATGATCAAAATGCCCGCCAAAAATATTTTAATTTTTGCCAAAATCGGTTTTTTCGAATTTTGGTCATAAAATAATCCGTTTTTTGGCCACAGCTTTAAAAATAATTGTCTGAACTCGGAATGGTATACCTCGTTGCGTTCGTAATAATTTCCAATCGAACTGTGTTTAAAATTGGGAACTCTTTTTTTTTTGCCATTTTTTTCAAATTTTAATGATGTTACCCCTTACAAAAAAATGCGAAAATTGACCCGAAAACGAAATTCCCAAAATCCGTCAAAAAGTGATAGGGATCGTTAGCATTGGTAAATAGCTGCTCAAAACAGTTATTCTTTCACGTTTATGATAATTTTTAGCCAATTTATGATCAAAATGCCCGCCAAAAATATTTTAATTTTTGCCAAAATCGGTTTTTTCGAATTTTGGTCATAAAATAATCAGTTTTTTGGCCACAGCTTTAAAAATAATTGTCTGAACTAGGAATGGTATACCTCGTTGCGTTCGTAATTTAATTTCCAATCGAACTGTGTTTAAAATTGGGAACTCTTTTTTTTTTGCCATTTTTTTCAAATTTTAATGATGTTACCCCTTACAAAAAAATGCGAAAATTGACCCGAAAACTAAATTCCCAAAATCTGTCAAAAAGTGATAGGGATCGTTAGCATTGGTAAATAGCTGCTCAAAACAGTTATTCTTTCACGTTTATGATCATTTTTAGCCAATTTATGATCAAAATGCCCGCCAAAAATATTTTAATTTTTGCCAAAATCGGTTTTTTCGAATTTTGGTCATAAAATAATCAGTTTTTTGGCCACAGCTTTAAAAATAATTGTCTGAACTCGGAAAGGCATACCTCGTTGCGTTCGTAATTTAATTTCCAATCGAACTGTGTTTAAAATTGGGAACTCTTTTTTTTTTGCCATTTTTTTCAAATTTTAATGAATGCGAAAATTGACCCGAAAAAGAAATTCCCAAAATCCGTCAAAAAGTGATAGGGATCGTTAGCATTGGTAAATAACTGCTCAAAACAGTTATTCTTTCACGTTTATGATCATTTTTAGCCAAGTTATGAATAAAATGCCCATCAAAAATATTTTAGTTTTTGCCAAAATCCGTTTTTTCCAATTTGGTTATAAAATAATCAGTTTTTTGGCCACAATTTTAAAAATAATTGTCTGAACTCGGAATGGTATACCTCGTTGCGTTCGTAATTTAATTTCCAATCGAACTGTGTTTAACATTGGGAACTCTTTTTTTTTTGCCATTTTTTTCAAATTTTAATGATGTTACCCCTTACAAAAAAATGCGAAAATTGACCCGAAAACGAAATTCCCAAAATCCGTCAAAAAGTGATAGGGATCGTTAGCATTGGTAAAAAGCTAATCAAAACAGTTATTCTTTCAAGTTTATGATCATTTTTAGCCAAGTTATGATTAAAATGTCCATCAAAAATATTTTAATTTTTGCCAAAATCGGTTTTTTCGAATTTTGGTCATAAAATAATCCGTTTTTTGGCCACAGCTTTAAAAATAATTGTCTGAACTCGGAATGGTATACCTCGTTGCGTTCGTAATAATTTCCAATCGAACTGTGTTTAAAATTGGGAACTCTTTTTTTTTTGCCATTTTTTTCAAATTTTAATGATGTTACCCCTTACAAAAAAATGCGAAAATTGACCCGAAAACGAAATTCCCAAAATCCGTCAAAAAGTGATAGGGATCGTTAGCATTGGTAAATAGCTGCTCAAAACAGTTATTCTTTCACGTTTATGATCATTTTTAGCCAATTTATGATCAAAATGCCCGCCAAAAATATTTTATTTTTTGCCAAAATCGGTTTTTTCGAATTTTGGTCATAAAATAATCCGTTTTTTGGCCACAGCTTTAAAAATAATTGTCTGAACTCGGAATGGTATACCTCGTTGCGTTCGTAATTTAATTTCCAATCGAACTGTGTTTAAAATTGGGAACTCTTTTTTTTTTGCCATTTTTTTCAAATTTTAATGATGTTACCCCTTACAAAAAAATGCGAAAATTGACCCGAAAACGAAATTCCCAAAATCCGTCAAAAAGTGATAGGGATCGTTAGCATTGGTAAATAGCAGCTCAAAGCAGTTATTCTTTCACGTTTATAATCAGTTTTAGCCAATTTATGATCAAAATGCCCTCCAAAAATATTTTAATTTTTGCCAAAATCGGTTTTTTCGAATTTTGGTCATAAAATAATCAGTTTTTTGGCCACAGCTTTAAAAATAATTGTCTGAACTCGGAATGGTATACCTCGTTGCGTTCGTAATTTAATTTCCAATCGAACTGTGTTTAAAATTGGGAACTCTTTTTTTTTTGCCATTTTTTTCAAATTTTAATGATGTTACCCCTTACAAAAAAATGCGAAAATTGACCCAATTGAAATCAGTGAATCAATACGCGACAAGCAGCACATTTAATTCAGAGTTCTGTTTGAAGTGTGGCAATCGAGAATGATGACGTGGTCCTCGTCAATTTGATTAATTCGCCAGGCTTTGGCCAAATGATATGAAAGGGCCGCGGGGCGGAATGGGGGCGTGTTTTCAACTTGGCCGTGATTTATGGATGAGATAAAAAAGTCTGAATGCAAAAACTTTGCCCTTGCCAACCAGCCACGCAACACTGGCGAAAGTATCTGGGTCGGGCGGCGCCAGGATAATGAGCGATGGAGGAGGCTGGGGACAAAGCAAATTATTGCTGATACCCGTGGCAAGCTTCAAGCTTCAAGCTTCAAGCTTCAAGAGGCATCCAGCCATATGCCGAATGGGCTCATTAGATGCCATGCGAAATCAAATTAAATCGGCGCCCCTGGCAACGAAAGACGAGATGGATGTGGATGTGGATGTGGATGTGGATGTGGATGCAGACTGGTTGGTGGACACTGTAGCCACAAAAAGACAACACGACACCACAGGCAATTTTAATCGACGGCAAACTGAAAGAGCCGTAATATATTTCAGCAAGGCGCAGAAGCAGCAGGAGCAGCAGGAGCAGCAGGAGCAGGAGGACTATTCCCTGTCCAAGAAGCGCAGCTGCTCCTCGACAGCAATGTGAGAAGCCTCATCCTGGTCGGTGGCCTGTATGCACTTCTGGATGCCAGAAAACTCCCGCTTGAGCACCGCAAACGAGCTGGAGTAGAGCATCTTGTCCTTGATCCTGGCCACCGTGGGACACCAGAGCATCAGGAATAGCTTCTCCTTCAGGCAGGTGGAGGAGGTGCCCTGGCACTGGTGCTGATACGCATAGTCATAGACGGCGAAGCGGCACTGATTGGGTCCACCCCGTTGCAGATCCACCAGGAAGTCATCATAGTTCGCCTGCCTCTCTCCAAGAAACTCCACCTTAATCTGCCGCTGGTTCTGGATGACGAACACCGCGTATCGATGCTGCTTCAACTTCCGGATCTGCTCGAACACTTCCTTACACTCGCGGCTCAGATCGATTCCAGATGCCATTGTTGTTGATGCAGTGCAGCAGCCAAGAACGGGTCAATCACAGCAAGACTGCAAACTAGGAAATTTTGACTGGGATATGCTCGAAATCCAGGCGAAAACTTTCCAAATGCTTTAAGCACCTCCGACTGGGTGCTCAAATTTCACACAGAGAGAAAAGTCAGTGAAAAGCTGATTGAAATGAAAAGAACTCAACTGAATATATAATATTATCACCATAATAATATGGTAATACAATATATGTGTAAGTGATGGAGATGCATATGTAATATGCATATGTTATATGTATAATAAATATTATATGCATATTCAATCGAAAAATTCCACTGTGCAGCACAACTGGGCCATGAATATTTATGGCTTCAGCACCTTCTGCTCCAGAACCCCAACTTTCCTGCAACCCGATCAAATAGAGATAAATTTAGAACTGTTTGTAAGCACTGTTGTCCTGGCGAAGCGAAGGATGCGGCACATCCAGTGGCTGCAACGCGTGCTTGCGCATGCAAATCCGCTAAATGCCGCTTGTGGCCCGAAACAATGTCCAGCTTGTGGATATGAGGTTGGCGTTACGGAAATCGGAACGCTATGTGGTTAAGTTAATGCACCATTTTATTTCGAATTTCGAATGCTACAGCCAGCGGATGTGTATGTACGTGTATGTACGGACATGTGTGCACAAGTTGTTACGACATGCTGACTGACAGGAACACAAAGGCGGCGTGCCGCAGGATGCAAGGATGCGGATGCAAGAATGCAAGGATGCGGATGCGAGGATGCGAGGATGCCAGGATGGCAGATTGAGGGACGCTGCAGCTGGCGGCTGCGGAGGCTAACCCATCATTCAGTGCCCGCCCACGAAAATGAGTATTAATGGCTTAAAGGGGCGCCCACAAGCTCAATGAATAAGGACATAAATGTCCATTAGTGTGGAAAATAACAAGAGCTTGCCGCCATATTTAGAGCCAGATTCCATCCTTAGCGATTGCACTTTAAATTTGATATGCCAACTTTATGTCGAGACAATGGCCTATTTGCCCATCGATTGGGTTGGAAAATGGCACAGATCTCCGCAAGCGAGTGCTGCGTTTGCCATGCACTTCATTTCCTAATTAATCTGCGAAATGGGCCGCCCGTATAAACATTGAGGTCCTTCAGTTGCCCGCGACTCGTGGTATTGCGCTGCCAGCAAATGAGTATTCGTCCTGAGTGGAAATGTATTTAACTTATCCACTTTGGCCCATAAAAAAGCCGGCAAACTTCATCCGCTCGTCCCCGTGTCCCCTTGTCCCCTTGTCCCCTTGTCCCCTTGTCCCCACGACGCCACTTAGAGACACTCGACAACATCTGGGAATAGATACGCCACACAGTTACTCCTCCAAGGAGGCGAAAGGATCTGCGTTCTATGCGTTTTAAATTCAATGCGCTCTCGGCCCGGGCTCATGCATATTTAAGCACTTTCGCCGTGTAATCAACATGTATGGCTTATACTTTTATGCCATTAAGAGCCTACCTACCATCTCCTGGAGCGGGAAAGTGGAGAGCAAAACACTTTCTCATCGACACACCCCCTGGGGGTAAGGTTGTGTTGTAAATTAAATATAAAATGACGTAAAATACACTTGAGGCAGCCGCAAAGTATACGGGCAGAACAACAAGTTGGGGGCATGGTGGCACACTTTCTACACTTTCTACACGGCGTACACCCACCCACTTTCACCCGGAGCTTCAAAAGCCGCCCGGCGGCCATTGTTCAACGGAGATTTCGTTTTTATTACGCGTAAATGAAAGACATTTGTCGTTGAATGTCGGCCAACTGGGGCGGGCCAAGTGATGGAGGTCCACCCACCACTCCAGCCCAGCACCCAGAGAAAAAAAAGAGCATAGTATACCAAATAGTGCGACTTTGTCAGAGTTCTGGAAAGTAAATTATGTTAGGGCAATATTCAACGTCGAGCACTTTCGAAATTTCGTTAAGTACACATTTAGCTGGAATAAAGTCTCATGGAAACTGAATCTTCAGTTAAACATCACAGCTGGGAATCAATCAACTTCATAATCCAAGCAGGCCACTCGCTTTTTAATTGGATTTTCAAGCCATTTAAGATGCAAATTAAAGATGAACTAAAGCTTCCAGGTTAATATTAGCTGAAAAACATGGTGGAATGCTATAGTCCAGTTCCCCGACTATCAGATACCCGTTAATTAGCTAGTGGAAGCCCGAAGGAGAAATTTCAACACTTTCGGAATATCGGCAGAAATTGGGGAATAAATAATAAAATGAAATAAAAACTTAAATATGTAAATATGTCTAAATTTAAATGCATACTTTTAGAGGATTCAAAATCCGATTAAGATAAGTTGAGTTACGGAGTTTAGAACTTCAGACTTGGGACATTTCCCATTTTTTTGAATTTCTAGAACATCAAAAAAATGGCAAAAAAAATTTCAAAAAATTAATTTCTAAATTTGAATGCAGATTTTTAGAGAATTGCACCAGAAACATTTAGAGGTATGCCACTTTAAAATCCGATTAAGATAAGTAGATTTATGGAGCTTAAAACTTCAGCCTTGGGACATTTCTTAAGTTTTTCGAACTTCTATATCATAACATCAAAAAAATGACAAAAATATTAAAAAAAATAAATTTCTAAATTTGAATGCAGATTTTTAGAGAATTGCACCAGAAACATTTAGAGGTATGCCACTTAAAAATCCGATTAAGATAAGTTGAGTTATGGAGTTTAGAACTTCAGCTTTGGGACATTTCCCATTTTTTTGAATTTCTACATCATCACTTAAAAAAAATGACAAAAATATTAAAAAAAAATAAATTTCTAAATTTGAATGCAGATTTTTAGAGAATTGCACCAGAAACATTTAGAGGTATGCCACTTCAAAATCCGATTAAGATAAGTTGAGTTATGGAGTTTAGAACTTAAGAGTTGGCTCATTTCTTAATTTTTTTTAATTTCATCATCATAACATCAAAAAAATGACAAAAAAATTTGAAAAAAATAAATTTCTAAATTTGAATGCAGATTTTTAGAGAATTGCACCAGAAACATTTAGAGGTATGCCACTTCAAAATCCGATTAAGATAAGTTGAGTTATGGAGTTTAGAACTTCAGCTTTGGGACCTTCGTTAATTTTTTTGAATTTCATCATCATAACATCAAAAAAATGACAAAAAAATTTGAAAAAAATAAATTTCTAAATTTGAATGCAGATTTTTAGAGAATTGCACCAGAAACATTTAGAGGTATGCCACTTCAAAATCCGATTAAGATAAGTTGAGTTATGGAGTTTAGAACTTCAGCTTTGGGACCTTTCTTAATTTTTTTGAATTTCATCATCATAACATCAAAAAAATGACAAAAAAGTTGGAAAAAAATATATTTTTAAATTTGAATGCAGATTTTTAGAGAATTGCACCAGAAACATTTAGAGGTATGCCACTTCAAAATCCGATCAAGATAAGTTGAGTTATGGAGCTTAGAACTTAAGAGTTGGCTCATTTCTTAATTTTTTTTAATTTCATCATCATAACATCAAAAAAATGACAAAAAAATTCAAAAAAAAATAAATTTCTAAATTTGAATGCAGATTTTTAGAGAATTGCACTAGAAACATTTAGAGGTATGCCACTTCAAAATCCGATCAAGATAAGTTGAGTTATGGAGCTTAGAACTTAAGAGTTGGCTCATTTCTTAATTTTTTTGAATTTCATCATCATAACATCAAAAAAATGACAAAAAAATTCCAAAAAAAATAAATTTCTAAATTTGAATGCAGATTTTTAGAGAATTGCACCAGAAACATTTAGAGGTGTGCCACTTCAAAATCCGATTAAGATAAGTTGAGTTATGGAGTTTAGAACTTCAGCTTTGGGACCTTTCTTAATTTTTTTTAATTTCATCATCATAACTTCAAAAAAATGACAAAAAAGTTGGAAAAAAATAAATTTTTAAATTTGAATGCAGATTTTTAGAGAATTGCACCAGAAACATTTAGAGGTATGCCACTTCAAAATCCGATTAAGATAAGTTGAGTAATGGAGCTTAGAACTTCAGTTTTGGGACCTTTCTTAATTTGCTTGTGTTTCTACATCATAACATCAAAAATATGACAAAAATATTTAAAAAAAAAAATTTCTAAATTTGAATGCAGATTTTTAGAGAATTGCACCAGAAACATTTAGAGGTATGCCACTTCAAAATCCGATTAAGATAAGTTGAGTTATGGAGTTTAGAACTTCAGCTTTGAGACATTTCCTCATTTTTTTGAATTTCTACATGATAACATCAAAAAAATGACAAAAAAATTCGAAAAAAATAAATTTTTAAATTTGAATGCACATTTTTAGAGAATTGCACCAGAAAAATTTAGAGGTATGCCACTTCAAAATCCGATTAAGATAAGTTGAGTTATGGAGTTTAGAACTTCAGCTTTGGGACATTTCCCATTTTTTTGAATTTCTACATCATCACTTAAAAAAAATGACAAAAATATTAAAAAAAAATAAATTTCTAAATTTGAATGCAGATTTTTAGAGAATTGCACCAGAAACATTTAGAGGTATGCCACTTCAAAATCCGATTAAGATAAGTTGAGTTATGGAGTTTAGAACTTAAGAGTTGGCTCATTTCTTAATTTTTTTTAATTTCATCATCATAACATCAAAAAAATGACAAAAAAATTTGAAAAAAATAAATTTCTAAATTTGAATGCAGATTTTTAGAGAATTGCACCAGAAACATTTAGAGGTGTGCCACTTCAAAATCCGATTAAGATAAGTTGAGTTATGGAGTTTAGAACTTCAGCTTTGGGACCTTCGTTAATTTTTTTGAATTTCATCATCATAACATCAAAAAAATGACAAAAAAATTTAAAAAAAATAAATTTCTAAATTTGAATGCAGATTTTTAGAGAATTGCACTAGAAACATTTAGAGGTATGCCACTTCAAAATCCGATCAAGATAAGTTGAGTTATGGAGCTTAGAACTTAAGAGTTGGCTCATTTCTTAATTTTTTTGAATTTCATCATCATAACATCAAAAAAATGACAAAAAAATTCCAAAAAAAATAAATTTCTAAATTTGAATGCAGATTTTTAGAGAATTGCACCAGAAACATTTAGAGGTGTGCCACTTCAAAATCCGATTAAGATAAGTTGAGTTATGGAGTTAGAACTTCAGCTTTGGGACCTTTCTTAATTTTTTTGAATTTCATCATCATAACTTCAAAAAAATGACAAAAAAGTTGGAAAAAAATAAATTTTTAAATTTGAATGCAGATTTTTAGAGAATTGCACCAGAAACATTTAGAGGTATGCCACTTCAAAATCCGATTAAGATAAGTTGAGTAATGGAGCTTAGAACTTCAGTTTTGGGACCTTTCTTAATTTGCTTGTGTTTCTACATCATAACATCAAAAATATGACAAAAATATTTAAAAAAAAAAATTTCTAAATTTGAATGCAGATTTTTAGAGAATTGCACCAGAAACATTTAGAGGTATGCCACTTCAAAATCCGATTAAGATAAGTTGAGTTATGGAGTTTAGAACTTCACCTTTGGGACATTTTTTAGCTGTACTATACGAGTAGCGGGTATAATAAGGTAAAGGTAAGGTAATAGGTAGCAGTTAGCCTTCAGTTAAGTATAATTGTAATTGTATTAAAAACAAATAATAAATAAAAAAAATAATAAATAAAAATCTAAAATAATATAAGTTTTGATGTTTTAGTTAACAAATCACCTTTGGGTGTCCAGAAGTATGCAATAGTATAAATGTTATCTTGTATCTCGCATAGCGCATTTGTGGGCATCTTTCCCAGATATTTCCCTGTTAACTATCTTATTGCTCATCCTGAATACATAAAAGCAATGGTATTAGGTGCCATTAAACAAGCATTTGGGCAACCTTCTTTATTCCCTGTGTACACTGTGCATAAGTTTCCTGCTAAGCTGTGCGATAAAAATCGCTTTACGGCTGGCAGGCGCCGCTTTGGCCTTCATGATGAGGCAACAGACATTGTTGGCCAACATGCGAATGATTAACAAGCAATCGAAGCAATCACTAGGGAACTGAGGTCGTGACGCCTTCACCTTCGCCCTCGCCAGCCCATCACACCCAATCCGGATCGGATTCAGATCCAGATTCAGTTTCAGATTCAGTTTCAGATTCAGTTTCAGATTCAGTTTCGGATTCAGTTTCAGATTGCCATTGCGATTGCGATTCCCGCTGATGGATGGAGCATAGGGAAACTATTTTAATGGAAAGAGCGTGCTTTGTCGTTTGGGGCGTGACAGGAGGAGGGCCAAGAGGCGGGGAAATGAAAAGCACATTTTTGATTTAATTATTTCGCTGCCATTCATGCACGTGCGAATCACCCTCCCTCCATTTTCAGTGCCATTGATTTGAAAAGCTTTACTATTTCATTTTCCATTTTTCTGTTTGCTATTTGTTATTTGATATTTGATATTTGCTTAGTTGCTGCAACAATGGTTGCCCAAGGTTTCGAGGAAGCAAAGGATGAAAGATGCAGCAGTTATGGCTGGCATACGCTATTGTTCATAACAATATGCATATATACACGTATATTGTGCTCCACTTTCAGACCCAATTAGTTATCACAACCCCAACAAAGCGCTGCGGAACATGTTGCCACTTGGGGCGTTACCAACTGAAGAGTTTCTAATGACTAGGATGGGATACCCGTAAATGGCGCTGCACGGCTAACTTGTGCCAGCTGCATGGCAGAAGTGCAAAGTTTGCATTGAAAGTTAAAGTCAACTGTCCACCATCACCATCACCAGTAGCCTCACCAGTATCTCAGTATCTCAGTTTCCCAGTATCTCAGTATCGCAGTATCCCAGTATCTCAGTATCTCAGTTTCCCAGTATCTCAGTTTCCCAGTATCTCAGTATCTCAGTATCTCAGTTTCCATTCCAGCCAACTGGGCAGCAGCACTTAAGTGGAAGGGCAGTAGGCTCCTGGTGTCCACCGACTCCGCTGCACCACCACCCTGCAGTGGCAGCTGGTCAGGGGCTGTGCACTTCCATAGTTGCTTACACTTACTTGTCGACACTTGGCAGCAACTCACCCACCATCGCCTCTTTTTTCTTGTCGTCCATTAAAGCCAGTTGGCGCAAGTTGAAAAGCACGCCCGCAGCACTTTTACCTACAGCATCGAAAGGAAAGGTGAAAGAGGAAGTCCTCCTCTGTGTGCCGGGGTGCACACAAGAACAATGAAAGTCACGGATCGCTGAAGAATGGGCCAGGTCAAAGTGAGTGTTTCGTTTCTGCTCGTTTAAATATTAGCACAGCAGCTACGTCGAGTGGAAAGCCGTTCTGTGACATCGAAGCGCATCTAAAGTGGCTTACAACTCATAAATTATCCGCAAGTGTTGGGGCATTGCGAAGTCGAAACGTGAGTTTCCTTTACATTTTTCCACCAGCAACGCATGGATTTCCTGCCTGCCTGTCGTCTTTTGGCCATTATTTTGTGTGACTGCCTTTGGTTTCCGCTGCCGCAATGCGTGAAATGCGAAATTTGCAAATTGCCAAAGGTTGTCAGGCTGAAAATGATGCACGGGAAATGAGGAACGGCAATTAGCGATTCACAATTGCCACAAAGGGAGGAGCTACCGATTGGGGCATAATGCTGCTCCTCCTGCTTGGCGATAAATCGATGGATGATTGGGCCAAATGACACAGCCGATTGAAGCCCAAGAATGCTGTTGGATGAGGAATAGGGACTAAGAAATAAGAAAGATAAGATAAGATTGATAAGATTGAAGCGCAACAGTGCGTATGAGCAATTTTCAAATAGTTCAAGTCCAAGACACGTGCCACTTTCGAGCCGAAAAGAGCTCATTTGCCACAGAACTGACAAGAGCCTGCAGCATTTGCAGCAAACTATTTGGCCTTTGAAAAGTTTTCGAAGCAATCACAGTTGGTCGTCCCATACCCAAATCGATGCCCCATCCGATTGCGACTGCTTAAAACTGCATCCAGAGTGTGCCGTCTTTTGACCAGCAATGCAAATTGCTATGCCCATCTGGGGCATCCTATAATTGGCATTCCTTCCGATCGATTGCCTCTTGGAGTCGCACGCCACCTGACTCCAGCCGTCCCGCCTCTAAAGACTTATTGCCTCGTCCAGTTATGCAACGACTGCTCCCTGCAAAGAGCAAATAGCGAAGAGTATGCACTGCAAAAAATGTGCCTTGAACAAGCTGCAATCTTGTGCAACAAACAAAGAAATTCCACGTGAAAGATTGCCAAAGTTCAAAGCTTTCAAGCACACAAACACGCGTTTTCATAACCATATTGATGAGTGCATTGTTTAAGTTAAAAACACTATTTAAGTCAATTTTCGTGGCTCGATCTGCCAATTGTTTGTGCGAGTGCCGCTTTGCTGCCATATCCGTTTAAGTGAATTGCAGCGCGTTAACGCGAGGGGTGATTAATGCGTATTCCCTGTCAGTAAGTGCTGCAGCGAATCAGCCAGGACTCCACAGATGGCTCTTGATTATCGTGGTTGAGTGGTGCTCAAGTGGATGGAGGCATTTCATCCATTAGTCGGGCTCCTTGGCGGCTCCTTCCTGCATTCATCCAAGCCATTATGTCAGCTAATCAAAATGTAACCGCTCCGAAGCAATTAAAGTGGCAACATGGCGCAATGAGACAACTTCCACTTTTCCACTTTTCCATTTGTATTCATGAATATCATTCGAGTGTGTGTGCCGCCTTTGGCTCCTCGCTTTTTTGGCACATCATCCCCCCTCCCACCACCATTTGGCGACGGTTTTAGCCATTGCCAACCGCGCTGCCAACTTTTTCTGGTATGCAAATGAATGACACGGCAATGACACGGCAAGTTTAGTGACTGCCGCAGACACTACAACTACGGTAGACCTACATATGTATGTACATACATATGTATGTTTCTGTACACAGTGGTTATCCGTATTCCTCATCCGCCATTCCCATGAAAATCATCTCGGCCTTTTTCATTTAACTACGCCAGTAGCTCACTTCGACAGCAGTAGTAGGCCCTGCAGAAAGTATTCGAATGGATAATGCCCTGCTAAAGATTAGTTAGTACATTTGCGTTGAATTCGAGTACGGACCATTGATACCCTATTGCCATTTCTAAATGGTTAGAGCATGCGAATGGGGCTTACCCCCATGAACGCTTTTCACCCTAACTTCATAGTTCATAGTTTTAGTGACGCAGGCAACAAGCGATAGAAGCCACAAGGTACTCGGAAAGCTAACATGTTTGGCTCTTAAATGGACTTGGCTGCAGTCCATTAGCATTGGTCTAGTACATGGTCTAGTATCCTCGGGCATTCCCATTGGGCCGGGCCATCTGCCCGAAGAGGCGGAAATAAAGAAATGTAAAAATATTATTTTTTAATTAAGTCATAATGGCTAATCGGGGGCCCAACGACTCCCCTCCCCTGGCGAATGCCGTGTGCATGGTAATGAGATGGACGGATGGATACGGGATACGGGGATACAGAGAAACGGGATACGGAGCTACGGAACTACGGGGATACGGGGATACGGAGATACGGGATACGGAGCTACGGGGATACGGGGATACGGGGATACGGAGATACGGAGATACGGAGATACGGAGATATGGAGCTACGGAGATACGAAGCTACGGAGATACGGGGATGTAGACGGATACGGCGGAACGTGCCCACAGTTTTCGACAACGCGCACGCAGTTTGCATATTTTCACATCATTTTGCATTTGCCAAAGGACGAACTGAAGGCGGTGGCACAAGGACATGCGGCACATTGCAGGACCAACGGAGCCGAAGGAAGTGGCTGCTGCCATGGCAACTACATATTGGGCATCACCCCAAGTGGGCCGTCATCGAAACAGTAATTACTCGTACGGCAAACGCCCAGCCTGAACGCCATCATCAAATATCTCTGCGGTCTCTGCGGTTCGGTGTCCATTTTGCGGATGCTCGTCACTCATTTAATCAATTAATTAATCAAAGGTTAGCGAGCAAAGGCCGGGGCAGTGAAACGATTGAAAAGATAAGGCGAGCACTTAAGGGGTTTATTGCAAGAAATTAAATTAAATTTTCACGCTAATGCGCACCGCACTGGGTATGGGTGTGGGAATTTGGGATCAAGGATGGTGATGAAGATGGTGATGGAGATGGAGATGGAGATGGAGATGGGTATGGTGATGGAGATGGAGATGGGGTCCTTCTGCCGGGTGGATGTGTCTGCGGGGTTAAGCTGTATGTGTAACTTCGCGATTTTCTTTGGCAGCCAAAAACTAATTTCGTTGGTGGTTTCTGGATTTGCGGCCAGAGTTCACAGCATCGCTTTGGCCTGCAGACTGTTCGTCATCATCATCATTGTGAAGTTTTCATAAATCATTGAGTTTGGGCCGTATCTTTCCGTCTCATTAGCCCGGTACTCAATAATTAATCAGGCACGAAAGGAGCCCTCAACACCCGGTGGAGCTAAGTGGATGTCCTTCCATCTTTCCGATGGAACAATATCTAAGGAAAACATTCGCTAGAGCCCATCATTCATATTTTCTATGCTCACTTACCATTGAAATTTTCGATGGACAGGTTGGCAGGCTGCTCTTCATCTTGGCTCCAGATAATTAATATTTTGTATTAGATGCTAGTGCATTTACCTTGACTATTGTTAGGATTGGCGATTGAGAAATCTCTTGGCTTTGTGGCATCGCACATTGTGTAAACAAATTGATAGTTTCTTTTCGAACATGTGGTCCTTGTGGTCCCTCAGTTTTTGTCCTCGATTATTCAACACAACACAAAACAAGTTGGTAACATTGGAGTGGTTAAAATATATCTGGAGTGGGTTCGTTGGGCTGCGGAGGACGCAATCGCGTTGGCAACTTCTGGCGGCGATCGAGTCCAGGACGTAGTGACCTTTGATCCTTGCGGGCATTCCAGTGTATGTTGTACAGCTCCTCGTCCTCCGACTGGTCGCCATTGGCCAGCGCAGATTGTGCCATCCTGGAGGTCGTCGGCTGCTCACCGTCCCGTTTCAACTGGTTCACCTTGGTACTGGATACGGAGTCACCAGGACGTGCCTGCAGTGTGGGCAAAGTCTCTGAGAGAGTGCCCATGGAGCTGGAGGACGGGCGCTGGCCCAATCCCCGATTCCACGTGATGTTTTGCTTAAGATCTGGCATTTTCAGACGCGGCCTGTCGAACTCCAGTGGCTTTTCCTGCGCATCCATTCGCCTCTTGACCATATCGGCAATTCTCTCGCCCGTAGGAAGGCGCTCGTTTTTGGCATCAGTGGATCCCCTTTTGGCCAGGTACTCCAGATTAAATTCGGACCAAAAATTCGCGAACTTCTCGGAGTTCGGGATTCTTCGTTCCTTGGCGCTTGGATTGGATTCCTCTTTAACCGGCTCCTCACCGTCATATGCCGCTTCCAGGAAGTCAAAGCTATCGATGAAGTAAAGCTTCTCTGGCGGCTTTCCCTCGCCCTTGGTCATCTGGTGCTCGATCATCTGGAGCTTGTACACATTGAGATGATACCGCATGCTGCGCATCCGGCAGCGCACAAAATCGGCACTCAGATGGCTGCCCATTTGGCTGGCAATCTTCTCCCAGCAGCTGCGCTTCATGTCCGCATCCGTATTCGCCGGCAGCGTGGTCTTCCACAGGCACGGCTGCTTCCTGTAGAGCTCCACCAGGCGCAAATTGAATTCCTTCTCCTGGCTGGAGGGCAGTGATGATACAGCATTCCGCATGGCCAACAAACGCTTCTGGCGCTCGAGACGCCGTACCTCCATCATTTTGAGTCGACCTGTTTTCTGTGCTGTTCCTGTGGGGCTATCTGTCTATCTGCTGTCTATCCGGATGAACGAAGTGTATCTAAGGGCCTGCTCCGGCTGGAAGCCACCTTGAAATATTAGCTTTTAAAGTCTGTCAGCTGTCATTATGGATGCTGACGACTTGGATCCCAGGTAGGTACGTGTATATGTATATGTACGAGTACATGAGATAAGCTGGATGCAGGAGGCTTAGCCTCGTCCTGAGCCTGGCCAGGAATGCGTTCCCACTCGATGTCAGCACTCACATGCTTCAGTGCACCCACATAATTTGTGCTCCTGTGCAGGATGGGCGGCTCAAAGGCATCAGAATGTTGCAACCGCATAGTTGCCCCGGCAGTTGGGCGGTGGGTGGTGGGCGGTGGGCGGTGGTTGGTGGGTGGTAGGTGTGCAACAGAAGGAACGGAAGCAAATGTGTCTCATGAACGTTGCAATAAAGGGCACTCACAAGTGGTGGATTGGGGGGATGGGGGTTTGGTGGTCTGGGGGGAATAGATATACTTGAATGACAACAAAGCTCTGAAGGAAGCTCGAAAGTGCTGCCAGTTTATCCTTTTTTTAGCTTGCCCTGCATCTCTACGATAAGTTCTCAACACTCAAGACTCGTCGGTGACTCGTCCTTTGAGAAAACCAAAAAAAAAAACAAAGGCAAAACATTTTGACGAGCTATATTAATTCTTAAAGTTTCGGCATGCCCATGCTTGCATGCTGAGAACAGCAGGGTCCTGAAATGGAATGCCAAGTCAAATATGTTGTTAAAAATAGTTATATTTTCACCCGGCGGATTGGTGCAGTGGTGGCCATCTCTACGACGCACCCAAATGGGTGAGCCACTTTGGTGATAATAAATAGCAGCTCAGGCCAAGTCCTTCAACGTGAAGTCGTCCTGCTCCTGCTCCTGCTCCTGCTTCCATTGACATCTGCAGGATGCGTGTCCAGTGACAACTCCTCGAATGGGAATGCCCTTTGGGAAGGAGGAGGGATATTTAATTAATTTCGCCACCTAGACGGGAATGAATGGATGGATGGCTGTGTCTCTGAAATATCCACGGATTGGTATGCAGACTGCCAGGCTGCCAGATACTCCGCGTTCGTCAAATGCAAATGTTACGCACTTTGCGCCGAATTTGAATAAACAAAATGCGTGCCAATTAAACACAGTGGTGCCGGGAAAGGGGGGTTCGAACTGAAACTCCGCATTCTGCAATTGTGCCGCCTAACGAACGTGAGTAATTAGGGCTGATTGGCGTTGGGAATCGCACGTTTGCATAATTTAACAATGAATATTGGACAAACCATCGCAGTTTGGAGATGGGGATGGGTAAAGGGAAATGGGAAATGGGAAATGGTACAGAGAAAGGAAGAGGGGAAAGGGGGTCCCATGAGGCGGGAAAAACACGCAGCATTTGATTTGATCGCTTTGAGAAGGAGTCCACTAATTGCCCACAGCTGGAAGAAAGTTTGTAGCTCAGTGGTGCAGAAAAGTACACGTGCAGAAATCAGGGCATGTGATTTACATCAGTGGGTGGAAAAATAATGGGCGGTGTAATAATATATTACACTTAAATGTTATGATTTATAATAAATGTTCAGAGAATACAATACATACAATGGGCGTAATATTCATGCAAAGAAAAGCTTCTTGGACATACGCAAATTGCTTTTTTTCCTTAACTGAAACTAAATTCAAATCGAACAAAAAAATTTCCAAGTGTATGTAACACTACTATGGGCTTTAACATTTCTTGATGGCGTCCCTGGCAAAATGAAAGCGTGTTAAAGCCATGCATAATCCCGGGATAAGGGGAAGTCCCCAGCATTCCTGCCGATGGATGACTTGATGCTGGGTGGTTTGGGGGTCAAACTATGGACAAGAGTGATTAGTGCAGCTTGTGGCCTTGACGGCGTCGAAGAAAGTTGGTCAAGAAGTCCGTGGAACTAATTTTCTATGTTATTAGAGAACTTATAAACCCGATTAAGTGGCGGAAACTGGGGAGGGGGGGTGGTGTTGTGGTCGATTTTGCAACGCATCCCCAAGCCAAACTGATTAGTGAGTTACATCAGATTTCGTTTTTCCAATTAATTACGATGCCACCACATTCAATGCGACTTTTGTATTTTGCGGTTTGCACTCGCATAAGCGGATTAAAAGACACTTCCTTTGAAGAGTTTAATTGCCAAAAAACATTTAGATTAATCCCCCCGACAATTTCCGATGGGCAAATTCATTGCGATTGCCGGAATTTGGATGAGAAGGCAATTTCCAAATTTATTAGAGCAAAAAAAGCCATCAGGCTGCAAAAAAAAAAAAACGACCTGGGAAAAGGAAGCACATGCCATTTGTTTTGCAATTAAAATGAATGGCTCAGAGTGCAATATATCGACTTTAAAAGCTTTTATGCACAAGCACAATTTTTCCATATGTTAATAGACAAGCACACCGAATGCATTTATTATTATTATTATTAAGAACTATGCGCTTGGCTTGTAATGCCAGTTTTTCATCCCAATGTGGATGTTAGTGGTGGGTGTTTGCACCACCGAGCTCGCACACTTTTATTAACTTACATTTTGTGTATTCTCTCGACTTTGCAGCCAGAAGTTTGGCCAATAATTCGAGCGGCAGGTTGTGCGCATTCTTGTAAACCCTGCTTCCCCCTCCCCCCTTTCGACCGAATAGACTTTGCGAATAGACAAACGAAAATTTAATAAAGTCAGCCTCGAGCGTGTCCCCAGTCGGGTAATTGAGTTTTGATGGTCGAGTGTCAGACGCCCCGTCCCGTCCCGTCCCGTTTGGCCACATCTGTTGCCAGCATGTAAATAAGGCTCTGGCCGCAAATAGCCACAGAGTCCCCACCAGCAGGACACCACTCGCCATAGCCACCCAGTTGGCTAACGACCGCCGTTTGTTGCCATCGGGTCGCAATGTTCGAGTCATTGTGGGGGACCCTTTTGGCCGCACGCGTGACCAGCCACGCTTTCCAAATGAAGTCCCAGGTCCTGCAACACTTATTGCGACTCCGAACGGGCATGCGACCGGGAAATGCGACGCAGTCCTTACTGCGTGCTCCTGCGCAGGACCCATGGGGCACCACTGCTCTGGCTTCCGATCTCAACGGGGGCAGAGGGCGCAACGAGAAGGCTACACTGCCACACCAACATGGATGGCGAATGGAAGAATACAATGTTCAACGCTGCGTATGCGTAATGCAAACATCACTGAAGCAATCTAGATGTGGTTATCTTACAGATGCTACCATAAAATGGTATTAGATAGTAATAGTAACGTTCAGATACACGAAAATATGTTGACTTTGACTTGCCACCCGTAGAAATCTGGGAACAAATGCAACACTGCGTATACGCAATGTTTACGTACGTAAATGCAACACTGCGTATACGTAATATGACTAGCAGTGCAGTTTTCAGCTACAAAATAGTATTACTCAAGGTTTTTGTGACACTTTTTCCTTGCTTTAAAATATTAAATCAATAAATTGTAATATTAAATATAATATAAATTTTTCAGTTGTAAGGATGCCTTAAAATCTAATCTCTGTAACATACATTTAAGCTAACTTTGAGCAAAATATTATAAAAATTTAATTATAATAAAGCAAACTCATTAATTAATTAAAAAAATAGTATCAGATATTATTTAGATATCGGGTAAGATTTTTTATCATGGTATGATTTTTTAACACGGTAGGATTTTTTATCAATGCAAGATTTTCCCATTTTTCCTTGTAAATATAATATGTAAAAAATTATTATGAATACAATCTCTAAAATTTCAGTTGAAAAGCGCATTAGTGCTAAACTCTGTATAAAAATTATAAATATTACTTCATAAGCTTTAGTGGAAAAACCAAAATTATGGGACAATAAAGCAAAATGAATAAATTAATAAATAAATAAATCATGGCCAGATTTTTCATCATGGTAAGATTTTGTATCTCGGAAACTCACACGAACTGATTCTGATCCTGAATAAGTATACCTGGTCCATACCCAACATATGAACACACTTTGAATTGATTCGAATGTGCGAATGTGCTGATTATTTTTCTCGGTGTGGCCGCACCACGCCATTCATGGGGACAGAGGAGGCTTGTGCCATGTTTGTACACAGCAAATTGTGTTTAAACTGGATGCACTGCGGCACATGGGACTTGGCTGCCATTGCGAGCGCGGTTGGCCAGGAATCGAGCGATTCCTCAAATCCATTGTGCAGCCGACCATGAGCTCGATTTCGTTCCACTTTCATTAAAAGTCCTTGCGGCTGCAGGATAGTCAAAGTGAAAAGATCTGCAGGAGGCGTTAGGCATATGCGAATCGAATGCTCATCGGCTGCTACACTCGCAGAAACAAAATGGCACGCAATATATTTATGCATTTTTTGTTTGGCCAGCAAGCCAAGTACCAAGTATATTATGATTATTACTTGGAAACAAAAAATTTAGGATGTGCCTTTGCAACCAACATGGCTGTATGCAAATCAAGTGGTTTAAGCCTTGCTGCGATTACATATTTTGCCCTTCAGGCAACATTATTTTTTTCAGTACGTGCAATGTACATATTTAAATGTTTGAGCTTGCCAATGAGTTTTTCCGTCCGTCATTCATGGCGATTCGGCAAAAGCATTTATCGCTCCAAAAGCATGTGAGTTGGTTGTAGTAAAAAGAGTTCTATTTGCATAGCGACGATCAAAGGATGAGCTTTTACAATTATTTTGCCATGGGCTTACTGATGGGTTTAAAAATATTCATTTCCCACACGGATATTGGTACGTGGCATCTTTCTGAACTTAAATTTGTTCGACTTTAGTTCGGCATGCACTGCACTTAAATTATACTTTTGAAAGAGCCCGATATATTATATATATGTATATGTATATGTATTTTCAATCTGACAGCGACAGGTGTGCACCTATTTTGGGTGTACAGATGGGGGTTTTTGGGGGGATTCAAATTCAATTCCAGGCCAGGAAATCAAAAATACTCCCAGCTGACGCCTTAAATGAGATAACAAGTTTGTAATTTTGGCATAATTGCGGCCTCCGCAGGGAGAAACAACATGCTGGGCAGGATGAGCCCGCATCCCCCATTCCCATTCCCATTCCCAGTATCCGCATCCGCATCCGCATACGTATCCGCCTGCCCATTCCATTGCTTGTTTGGGATGCGGAACTGCTGTGTATTAATAATATTAAAATCAAAATCCCGTATTTTTGTCTGCCGCTGACTGCTGTTCTGCAAACAATTGCCAAAAAAAAAAGTTTGTTTTCCTTGCCTTCGGTTTGGGGGGCCTCCGAGGTGGGAGGTCAGAGGTCATAGGTCCTAGGCCAGAGGTCGGGGATCGGGGATCGCGAACCGTTAGCACACGTGCTGAAAACAAGCCAATTAAAAGATTGCCAGCAACACGAAATTAAGCCCGGCAAACTGATAACCCAGCCGCACAACTTGGCCACTGGAGTTCCCCACAGCCTTATCCAGGAATTCGCAAAATTTTGCCAATTGGAATTTTGTTCGTGGCCAAGAGCATACAATAAACGGTTTTATATTCAATTTGAAGTTGATTGTGATTGGGATTTCGATTTTGATTTTGATTTTGATTTTGATTTTGATTTTGATTGTGCAGCTGTGATTTTGATTCTAGCTTAGTTTAAACGCTTTGGCATTTCAACAAGCCGCCGCCTCACTTATGGCATTAATAAATGTTTTGCAAATAGCGACGAGCACTTTATTAAATAACTGTTTAATTGCTTAAGTGTTTTCATATTTTCGCATGGTTTTGTTAGCCTTAATTAGCTTGGTTTTAGTTTACCACTAGCTGAGTAAGGGGTATCTGATAGGTGACTACATAGCGTTCTCGTTTGTTTTCATATTTTTTACTCCAGTTACATTTTCAAAGCCATCTATGGGTTTTTTTGTATGCTTTTTTGTAACTCTATCTCTAACTATCTATATAGTTATATGTTATAGCTCTTTTTTTCAGCGAAACCTTTGAGTGAAGCCAATAGGTTAATTTCGAAACATTTGATTTCCATGCCACTGCGTGCCCCTCGATTCCATTGAAAACTTTAATGAAACTGTCTCCGCCGACAGCTAGACAAGCAGGCCAATAAACATTCCTTGGCCCTGATTTCAGCCACTTCTCTTGACGGTTTCGTACATCTGCACCCCTCTTTGTGCTCTGTGGGTTTTCTGATGATTGTCTTTTTTATTTTTTTTTTGTATTGTTGGCTTTACCGCTTCGGTGGCAAAGGACATTTCCAGCCGTGGGCAGTCGCTTGAAATATTTATTATATTGTAAATATAATAAATAGAAGGGCCTTTGTGTGCATTCTTGGCTAAATCAAAATCGACATCCCCCAGGGCATATGTATGTGTGTATGTATGTATATACTCGTATTTCATACAAGTAGACATACATATAGATGTATGTATACTAGTGCATATGTATGTAGGTATTTGCCGAGCAGCGTAAAGGTATTTTTGTTCTTTTCCCCATCACATGTGGCAATTGATAGGCAATGTGCGGATTTGCAGAAGATTTTCGATTTAAACTGCACTTATGGTTGCCATAGGGTCAACTGCACTTATTGCCCACCGATTAAGGACTTTTGTAATTAAGGGAACCGCACAATTAAATTGCATTCCATTCTGAGGCATGGGTCCGCAATCCATTTATGTTGACTTGTATGACCGGATCTGTGTTCTGAACTCATTAAAAATTCGATAAATTTATAAAAAAAAAAAAAAAAAAAAAACCAAAGAAAAAAATGGTTTATTTGCAGAAGTATGCAGCTTTTTGTTGTTTGCCTTCGCTCGCCGCGGGCTTTTTCAGCATTCAGTTTTCGGCCATTTGCTCGCAATAAATGAAAATAAATTGTATGCCGCCAACGACTCGTTTAAGTCCTGCCACACACACACACACACGCGCGCCAACACACACGCACGCACACACGCACGCATATGCACACACATATACATACATGCGCGCATTAAAGTCCTGCGAAGTGAAAATGGAACGGAAATGGAACCCCTGATGGTCGGAGAAAAAAAAAAAAAGTGAAAAGCTGATGAAAACCGAGGCGGCAAGCGGGATGTCAGTGAAAAATATCGACACGATTTCATTCCGCAGACAATGTTAACGATGATGTTGCCGTCGAGTGATGTTGAACTTGATGTTGATACCAATTTTGATGCCGATGTTGAATTTGATGTTGTGGCACCAGCAGCCAAGTGAGAGCCAGGCCCATGAAGGTCCTCTGATGTTGATTTATCGCCTTGGCCCTGGGTACACAAAGCATCCGCTCGGCTGTGTCAAATGCCCAAAGCGGCCGAATCGACGCTTTTCCTGGTCAATGTCCCAGGAAGCCGCACATTGGTCTTGGGACCCAAAATCACTGATGTGCTCGTAAATGTGCGGCTGTAAAATCCAAACCTAAAATGCCAAGTTAACACAAATCTTCGGTATAACACACCAAGCCCCAAAAATGCGCGAATGTGTATCAGAGTACAGCAACTATTGTCTCGCATTTTATCAAATTGTGTCCATGGCCAAGTGTGCCGACTTGGTTTCGGCCATTTCCGTTTCCGCATCGCTGGTTTTCACTCTTTGGCTGTGTGAAATATTCTCGGCCAAGCCCATAAAACTGTTGTAAAACAAAACGGCCACGCGAACACTGTATGTGTATGTGGGTGTCTTCCGGAAGAAACCATCAACTAAATGCCTACAACGTGACGCAGGAATGACAAACGACTTGGCGTCTTCTGGACTTAAACTTTGCCAATTGAAGGCATGTCTTCAAGGGTGGAGTCTTCAAGGGTTGAGTCTTGAAGGGTTGAGTCTTTAAGGGTTGAGTCTTCAAGAGTTGAGTCTTTAAGGGTTGAGTCTTCAAGGGTTGAGTCTTCAAGGGTTAAGTTTTCAAAGGTTGAATCTTCAAGGGTTGAGTCTTCAAGGGTTGAGTTTTCAAGAGTTGAGTCTTCAAGAGTTGAGTCTTCAAGGGTTGAGTTTTCAAGAGTTGAGTCTTCAAGAGTTGAGTCTTTAAGGGTTGAGTCTTCAAGGGTTGAGTCTTCAAGGGTTGAGTCTTAAAGGGTTGAGTCTTCAAGGGTTGAGTCTTCAAGGGTTGAGTCTTCAAGGGTTGAGTCTTCAAGGTTGAGTCTTCAAGGGTTGAGTCTTCAAGGGTTGGGTCTTTAAGTGCTTGTGGTCTTAATCTATAGAATGCCAGGACAAAGTACTCCTGCATCTGCTGACTTTATCTGGGAAACGCCGTGTGGTAACTCGAAACCATTTGGGCAGCATGTGGAAGGCCCAAGGTAAACAGATTTAATACCCGGAATTAAATTCCGGTCTGCTTAGCTATACCAGCCAGAAGGTCTTGAGGGAGTAAGGGCTCCAGCTTAGCCTCCCGATTCTAACTACACACGCCAATCGATGGGAGCTACACATCAATAGCCCTGATTACCAGGACACTTGTGGTAATGCCAACAATATGAGCCTCCAGGTCCATAGTCTTCACTCAACTGGCTGCAGTTACGTGTGCTGGCTGAAAACAAAGGCAGCTCGATCGAGCACAGGTCCAGGACACTTCTGCCATGTGGAGCCCACAAATATGTACATACATATATATTGAAACGATGTCCATGTGCAGATACATGGCGGTGGCAACTCAATCTTGGTAAAAATTTGTCGCACTGGAATTTCATTTATTCTGTTGACTCTGACTTTGTTGTGGTTGGCCAACATGGCCAGGCCGCCCACCAAAGAGTAGAACTACACGTATAAACTGTATTTGAGGAGCCGGAGGCCAAACTATTCGGAATCGGCAGCATTTGCCGGAATCCCAGCCAGACCGGAAGCATCGAGTAGGAGCTAAAAACTTTGTATAAATTGCATTTGCGCCGAAAACTTTTAAAAGCTTGATCCAATTTCGGGCTTTATTAAATTGTTGACTTAAAATATTCATGCCAAAAACCTGGTCAAGCCAAAAACAAAACAAAACAAGATAGAATGCTATTATCGAGTTACCCGACTATCAGATACCCAAGTTAGTCAGCTAGTTTTCTGGAATATCGGTAGAAATTGGGGAAAAAATAATTAAATGAAAAAAATCTTAAAAGTTTTTTAAAGAGAGTTTTGTGCGCGTTGTGGGCGTGAGTAGGCGTGGCGAAAAGTTTTTTGGCAAACCTAAGATATGTATATAAATAACAAGATATATAAAAAAGAGAAAACTATCACAACGTTTTACAAAAGTGTGGGCGTGACAGTTTTGGGCGGCTTGTGGGCGTTGGAGTGGGCGTGACATTTCCTATTTTTTTTAATTTCCACCATAACATCAAAAAAATGACAAAAAAATTCAAAAAAAATAAATTTCTAAATTTGAATGCAGATTTTTAGAGAATTGCACCAGAAACATTTAGAGGTATGCCACTTCAAAATCCGATCAAGATAAGTTGAGTTATGGAGCTTAGAACTTAAGAGTTGGCTCATTTCTTAATTTTTTTGAATTTCATCATCATAACATCAAAAAAATGACAAAAAAAATTAAAAAAAAATAAATTTCCAAATTTGAATGCAGATTTTTAGAGAATTGCACCAGAAACATTTAGAGGTATTCCACTTCAAAATCCGATTAAGATAAGTTGAGTTTAGTACTGCAGCTTTGGGACATTTCGGAAACGTTTCCTTCTGCCTGTTACATACTTTGCAACGAATCTAGTATACCCTTTTACTCTACGAGTAACGGGTATAAGAATGATTCTCGGGTAACTTTTTGCATTTGTTTTTGTTTTTGTGGGGAAAGAGTGACAAAGAGTCGCGTTGACAAAAATGAAAATAAGAGGATGCTTTGTCCTTCGGCTGGGATTGTAAATTAAAAACCAATCCCCGGCGTGGCCGCTCAAGTGGAAAGCCCCCGTCATTATCATGTGGAATGATGAAGGGGTTGGTGGGGGGGAGTCAAGTGCACAATCAACAAATGCGAATCAAACTGTATGGACGTCGATGCCCCGAGGAGCAGCCAGTGGCCACTTGGTCATCAGCCCAGACAATCCGCGGCAACAATTGGTGTTCATCAGTGGCGGCGGATTCGGTGGTTCAACAACCTGCGATCGATCTCGTGGGTGAAAATCATCGCCGGACAGGCCAATACAAGGCGAATACAGATGGCAATTAGTTGCTAATGATGCTGCAGGGCTTCGGCGTGGAGTGGAGTGGAGTGGAGTGGGTGCTGCAAAATGTGTGGAATTAGCCGGATGTGGCAGCTGTGCCAATTGAATTCAATCAAAACGACAAATGCCGCGATGATGGTTGTGACCCCGCCCCGGAGGCACTAAAGTTATTCCATTTTCCTTCACTGTGTTTATTCTACATATTTATTATTAGAGGTACCCCAGTGCCCAAATGGCAACCACGGGAATGGTTGCGGGAATGCAGAGGCAGCCGACAATTGTCCTGTGTGCTGGTGGTGTCAGCCCAAAGACATTAGGCCGCATTATTTAGGCTTTGGCTATACATAATCCCCGCTTGTCTCCTGTCTGCCGTCTGCTGTCTGCTGTCGCCTGTCGCCAACGGCTGTCAGCTGTGCCTCCTCGGCAGGATCTCAAGGAGCCCGGGCTAGCTCGGTGGCAATGTGCGTGTCGTGGCGTCAACTCAAAGCGTAGACACACTGGCACAAACAACACAAGCACGTCATTGCCATAAGCAGCCGGGAGCCACCGCATCCGGAACAATGAGCCGGCAAACAGCGGACGTCGCCAGAACAGCCAAAGCAACCAGAGCAACCAGAGCCAGCAGTACCACCGCCCGCGCCTGCTGCTCCACCATGCACATCCATTCCATCGCAGGGTAAATTAACAGCCCAGCTGGGCTGGCAAGCCATCATCGAGTGCCTGATGAAAAAGCACTTGTAAAATTCAACGTCGCGCCATTAAGAGGCATACAGCAATCAACAGGAGAGGTCCTTCGAAGTCCTTATGATAAATTCATCGATTTGCGACTGCTGCTGTGCGATTTGTTGAACTTAAAGTCCCCCACAACATTTGTCTGCCTCTTCGGGTGGCCGGGGAATGGATGGCATGGATGGCATGGATGGCTGTTTATGAATATTCAATCATTTGCCAATACTTCAATCATTGGAGCCACGCTTCGTTTACCCCCATCCTTACATCCTCGAACTAGAACTAGAACTTTTCTGGGGATGGATGGATTCACTCATGAAGATAATACGGAATGGCCCACGCACAATTAGTAGTTTACTCGTAAAATGGGAGCCAAAGAGGTGCCCCAATGGACTTCACTTGTCGAGTGGCTCCTTCACTCGCCCAGCACAGCTCTTTCGCCAACATTGTCCTTGCTCCTGAATCAGCCTTTAAGCAGCTCTTTATGGGTCGGAAGTCGCGTTGGTTCCCACGCCGAGTCCTGCGTGTGGACTCCCCAGGGCCTCCACGCACACGTCCGCCCCATCGAAGTGAGTTTTGGGTGCGGTTTTGATTGTTTGCACCACTTGACCCCGTCCATCAACAGCGTCGTCGGCACCTTTCGTCCTGCCCTCCTGCTCTGCTGCCCTCCTGCCCTCCTGACCTCCTCCTGTTGAATGGATCGGCGTCAAAACAAGCGGCTGGGCCACTTCCACGAAGAGCCACGGTGTTTGTGTCTGTGGGCCAGCCGATTGCCGATTGCCGATGGCCACTGCACAGCAGCCATCGTGGAAATCCACACCCAAGCACACGCCCACATCCGGGCAGCCGGGTCAAGAGCGTGTCGTGAATATTTATACCTATTTGATACCTATTCGAGTCTCGCGGGCGGAGCGTGGATGCCCGAACATCTGCAAGTTTGATTGGGTCCACTCCCCGGATGCTGGAGGAGCTCGAAATTTATCGTTTAGCGGACACTATAATTGAGCGGCAGTCGCCGTAAGTTGGCCAAACAGGCGCATGTCGCTCCGAGTGGCATCTTCTGACCCAGTTTTATTCCGTCTTTATTTTTGTCCGGGTTTCGAGGTTTTGGGGGCTTGGCGGCTTGGTGGCTTGGTGGTTTGGGGGGGCTGGCCACTTGAGTTAGCCACTTAACGATTCCTCACTGGGTAATCCTCTGTCAAAACTATTCGACGCTGCCAGTTGCAGTCTGACGGCAAGGACGCACGCATCCATATCCTTGAGTTGTGGCAGCTTCTACCGCTGTGGCATAAGGAGTCATGAATAAAAGAGCAGCGCCAAAGCAACCCATCATCATCATCACCATCATCATCATCAGTGCCCCCCACATCCGCCCGTCGACCGCAGAGCCGCGGCGAGTAGTTTGTCCTGTCATCAGATGAGATTGGTACATGTCAAAGTCACCGCATAACCATGTACGACTCCGGCCGGAATATAAAATAAAATAAATTAAATAAAGGCCAAGCTACTCTCAAGCAGCCAGAGTTACCCAGTGCTACGAGTACCCAGTGGCAGAGTATCACAGGCATGGCAGAGCATCATGCTCGTAGGTATCCCCCATTCGAGCCGCACGAAGTGACACACATATGTATGTACGTTGAGCTGCGCCTTGATTATAAGGATGTGGCTCGCATGCCTTTCCTGCCCGCTCCTTTTTCTGGCCAGGAGCCGCCTTTGCTGCGGAGGATTTGCCATAAATTAAATTACCCAAAAGCCCAAAGCAGATTTGCGAGCCGTGCTGTCTGACAACAGCTCGTTTAGGGCCATACATCTTCCGGAATACGGAGCACGGAGCAGGGAGCAGGGAGCACGGAGCAGGGAGCACGGAGCACGGAGCAGGGAGCACGGCTCTTGCGGAACATCCCCGAACCGGGAGCTCGCCCAGATGCGGATGGGCAACTTTTCTGCATGCGACGGCACTTTCGCCGACCGCCTGTCAGTGCACATTTGCCTTTTGCCAAAGCCGAAGCCAAAGTTATGTGCATGAATAAAACGAATTGCAGCCATTCGCTCCGCTTCATTAATCTGGCCCTCTGTTCTTTTGGCCAATTTCTTAACGTGGCTGTCGCCAGGCTGTCGACATGAAAAATTGAGCGGAATATCTTTCGGCACGCCGCTGCATAATGCGATATTAATTAACGTGTCCATCTCGTATCTCAATCTCAATCTCAATCTCAATCTCAATCTTCTGCTAAAGAAGAAACAAGCTCATGAAAACTAACAAATATTAGACGAGTAAATAAGGTAAATGGAATATTTTGGTAATAAACTTGTGGCTAAGGCGACTGTAGCATGCTAGACTTTATCTACGAGCATACTTACAACATTTGTCTACCTTTCAGTTTGGCTTATTTAAGCGGCGTTCCATTAAAGCCAAGAACTTAAAGCCAAATGAAAACCAGCGGCCGCTGGGAATTCTTAAAGCAGGCTTACTTACTTTACTTACTTTAATTTTTCCTTAATTTTTTAACTTTTTCATCACTGCCGATTGATTGATTAATTAATTGAGTAATTAGGGCGCTGATAAGCAGGAAAACCGAAATGTCAACATTTGATAAGGAACATAAAAGCGCAAAATAAGAGGAGCGTGAGTCCTTCGCTCGGACCTTTCCGCAACCTCGAGCGCCGTAAAGTGGTGAAGGGATTGGACGGACCCACTGCCGCATCCACTGCCACGCCCACTTCCACTTTAAAATAATCATTATGGCCCCCTTTTTTTGGCCAGGCTGCGGCGGCTTTGGGCCTTAATTGTCAGCCCAGTTGCTGTGCTGGGCACTCGACAAGGCGACGAACCGAGAGTCCTGCGGCACCATAATGACAAGCGGATGGACTCGGACTCGGACTCGGACCAGGAACCCCGGCATCCCGGAAACCCGGAGCCCCGGAACATAAGCGGCTTGTGCTCCACTCAACTGTCGCCTTTCGGAGCTGCTCCTAGCTCGCAATTAAAATACCCACTTGGGCCCCATAAATTGTGAACGAAGCGGCAGGAGCTGGGAACTGAAAAGTCCAGCACTTTAGTGCACAGGCACAGCCCTTGAGCGGCGTCCACTTAATTCCCAGGTACTCGCCCACAACACCCACAACACCCACAACACCCACAAGGATTCCAACTACAAAGGCGTCCAGCGTAATGGCTTAAGTTTTACTCTGTTTATTTGCAGCAACCTTAGGAAGTTCAATTGAAACACCAATAGACTAGCGTCTGAGTTATTTTACGAGTACGATCATAATCACAAGTAGGTAAAAAAAAATCCACACTCCGCTTACATAAAAAACACAACAAAAAAAACACTAAAAACAAAAAAAAAACAAAAAAAAGACCACACACAGTTCGCTTATCGTACATATTTACACCGCATCTCGTTGATTCTGGGCGAACTGTGGAATGGGTCCTTGGGGGCCAATCCTGTACAGCTTAGAGCCGAGGACTGTTGGTGGTCACCACCGAATTGATGAGCTCGTGGCGCGAGCGACTCCGCCAGGTGCCCATACCCATGGCTAGGCCGGGATTGAGACTGATGTTGGTGTTGGCACTGGCATAGGCGCCCGCTCCGGCGCCCGCCTGGCTGGCGGAGAGTCCACCACCTCCAGCGGCAGCTGCTCCACGACGCCAGGGCAGGCCCTTGAAGGTGTCCACGAAGGCGCGCCGGAAGCTGGCGTTCATGAAGCAGTAGGTGATCGGATTGCAGCAGCTGGAGGAGTAGGCCAGCAGCTGGAGGAAACTGATGGCCGTGTAGTCCACGTACTCGTACACCACCGGCCCAATCAGCATGACCATCGTGTTGATCACGTACAGCGGCGTCCAGCAGATGAAGAACTCCAGCACCAGGACGAACAGCATCTTGACCACCCGCTTCTTGCTCTCCAGGGTCTTGGCCTCGTTGGACCTGGATTTGGATGTGTCAAAGGGGAAAATCGAGTTGGCGAACCGCATCGCATGTCAGACCCTAATCCTACCTGCGAAGTGCCGCATCGTGGACGCGAATGCTGGGCGAGGAGGTCTTGGCCAGCGTGGTCACCGTCGCCGTCGCCGTCGCCGTCGTCGTCGTCGTCGTCGTAGTCGTCGTCGCCGTGGTGATGGTGGTGATCACAGTTGGAGCCGTTGATCTCGTTGTCAAGGTTGTCGTTGCCATATTAGTGGATGCTCCCTCTGAATTTCCATTATTGTTGTTACTATTTTCTGTGAATGATTGCATTCATTAATGCTATTTAAGTTAAATATTATATTAAAATATTATATTTAAATATTATATTAAAAAAACGCCTTAGGTTTGTGAATATTCTACGTAGAAAGAGGCACGACTGGCACAAATCTTGCCCTGGAATACCAACCATTATAGACGGCGGTGGCGGTCAGGACCAGGATGCAGTTGCTGCTGCTGCTGGTGCCCGGATTCGATGCACTTCCGCCGGCTGGTGCAGCGGAAACAGGCAGCGATTGCTGCAGGATGCGGCCGCTGTCCTTGGCCATGCCCACGTAGAGGGTGCGCGTGATGAGGATGTAGGCAACGCAGAGCACCACCAGCGGCAGGACGAGCAGCAGGAAGTCCAGCAGGATGTTGTAGAAGAGCTCGTATCCCTGGTCGGGCCAAAACTCGCGGCACTTGCAGTACCCTGCAACCGAAGGGGGGGTATAAACAACCAGAGGATGACCTGGCCACCTGGCCACCTGGCCACCTGGTCACACCAGGCGCTGGTGTCCGTCCACTCACCCGGTCGACTGGTGGGTATCAATTGACTGAAGACCGCTATGGGCGTCATGCAGAGGATGCCGCCCAGCCAGATGAAGCCGATGATTTTGTAGGCGTGGCTGATTGTCTGCCAGGATCGCGAGCGCAGCGGATGGCAGATGGCGTAGTAGCGTTCGCAGGATATGGCCACCAACGTCCAGGACGAAACGGCCACGGAGGCGGCTGAAAGAATGCAAGCGGAATGGAATGGAGCCTTAGCACAAAACTTAGAGCTTAGAGCACGATGGACACACCCAACTCCTGTCGCGCGCAGGTCCTTCGCCCGCACTCGTCGCATTTTAATTACAATTTTACAATTTTACAATTTTACAATTTTACAATTTTACACAATTTGCATATTAACCAGAGACGGACAAGCGCTCCGAGCACTTCTGGCCGCTCCAAGATTGTGACAAACCGTACACGATGCAATTTGCGGAAAGTGCAATTAGGCGATTCCCCAGCCACTCCTTAACATGTGGTCCTGTTAGGGGGGGACTTCCCGTGGCTGAGCAATTTGCACCCACACCCGTTCCACGCCCTTGTTATTCCCTCGGCTGCAATTTCATCCTCCAAGTATCATCAGCCAGTATCGATGGCGGCACCGAGAAGCGGTTCCACGGGCATGGAGTATGTGGAAGCCTATATTGCTAGTCGGCTTGTGCACGGAAAAAAGTTTCGATCGGCAGAGTGAACGGCGGAATCAAAAAGTTTATGTATATTTTCTGGCTTTTGAGCATAAATATCTTTTTGATACCGAAAACTCAATCTCAATAAAGTTGATAAATTGAGCAAATGATATCATAATTTGCTTATATGCATATAGGTGCGTATATCTGCTTTGTATATCAAAACATTTGTGAAATATGCAAATATATTTGTTCATAAAGCTATACACACATTTTGGACTTCAATGCAATAAGCTGTTGCTGTTGCTGTTGCTGTTGGTCTATGGTTGCAATTATTAATAATCCGAAATTGTTGTGCTTGCGGATACATTTGTGGCTTTGTAGATACACACATGTGGGCTAATTAAGGTATATTCGCAGCAGACTCAAAGGCAATATGCAGTGCGGTCAATTGAATCGAGGAATCAGTAATTAAGACAGCCTGCATCAAGTTCCCTTTACTGCGCACCGACACTCCCTGCAAACAATTAAGGTCCACCCCAATGCGCTTTTCCCCTCATCTAGCCGCTATACAACCAAAGTAAATTTTAATGTGGGCTGCCCTTCAGCTGCATTGCACTGCATTACATTACATTTGTGTTGTACAATTGTTTACTTTGTGTTTTAACTACACGTATGTATGCAAAGTAATAGGTTTTTTTTTTTTTGAATTTTATTAATTGAAATTTAACGAGCTTACTGCTACCTATGTGGCAGCTTACCCAGCTTAAGCGTAAGCTAATGAGAGTAATAAAGATTGATTACGCCCTAACTGCTCAGCGGAGTTCGCGCCGTGCAGGCGAGCAGGGTCCACCCTAATGTAGAGCTGCATTGTCGCCTTTGCCACGCCCTCGGTCGCGCTTGTTGAGTTAACCGCCCCTTCCACCGAAATTGAAGTTTACTTTTGATTGACGGCTGTGTGCGCCGCTCTAAGCCAGAAATGCCACCAAATACAAGTGCCCAAGTGCCCAAGTATCCAAGTATCCAAGTATCCAAGTACCCAAGTACCCAAGCACCATGTGTGCGCTTAAACTTAAAACAAACAGCATTTCCATTTCCATTTCCATTTCCATTTGCATGCACATTCACATTTTTGGTTTTTCGCCAGCTCAGCTTTAAGGCTTTTCGGCTAAGCGGTTTGATTGATTCGCGCGCCGAGTCCCGACAACTAAATCATTTCGAGATGCCAATACCTAAACCATACGCTGAAATACCCAACTACAGGCACATGTGCTCCTCTGTCTATATATATGTACATATAATATGTGTATACTATATCCCTTTCCCGATTTACGGTGCGTAATTCAATTGGCAAATGCAAAACTGACGGAAAATTGGGCGGCGGCGGCGGCGGCGGCAGCAAATGACGAGCCCAAATTGAATTCGATGCCGCCCCCGCCCCCCTTGTGCCACGCCCATAATGTTTTTCTTTTGGCAACTGATTGAATTTGATTTGTGCGCAGCAGAGTGGGCAGCAGCACGCCTTGGAGGCCAGCCAAAGGACATGGACAAGGATGCTACATGGGGTATGGTGTTTGGGCAGACGTGTTGAGCATATTACGCATACGACACGCAGTCCTCGAGCGCCGCATAAATATGCGACTCTGACAGGCCGGAATTTATAAGCGTCAGTTGGGTGATAAAATTTGATTGCCGCAAATAAAAGCGAGCACACTCAGCAAAAAACCATACACGTATGTATGTGCTCATCCCTTTGAATTCAGTCGTGAGATTCCTATCCCCCTCCCCCCCCCAGAAATGCAGAAATCTTCTTTCTACTTCTGGGTAGCCACTTGAATCTTCTGGCCAAAGAACTATGTGCTGCTGGCGACGCTTTCCAGGGTACAAAAGTGTACAAACATTTATTTCAACATTTTTCGAGCCATGACTTTCAGTTTGCATAGCTGCTCGGCGGAACTATGGAACTATGCGCCTGAAAAAAAGTTTGAAATTTAAGCGCAGTTTGATGGAAAACAAGGCGATTCAAAATATGAAAATAGTTGCCAATTATGTTGCCAATATGTGACTTGGCCAATTTCTTTAGGTGTATGAAAAGAGCAGGGCAATGGGCACAAGAAGACCGCAGAAATGTGCTTTGGCCAGTCTCAAAGTGAAAGAGAACGTTTGCGTGCCTGTCGTCCTTAGAGGCACATGGTCCTTGGTCCTTGGTCCTTCGTCCTTAGTCCTTCGTCCTTAGTCCTTGGTCCTGTGATTACACCTGCAGGCGTTCCAGGTTCCTGTCGTCTGTCGCCCGTCGCTCGACTAAGCAGATTGAGCGCTTCACCAAGAAGATGAAACAGGAGGCAGAGGCGGGAGGCAGTTGGCAGGAGGAGATCCTGGGCCAGGATGTGCTGCACAGCTACAGCTGGCCAAAAATGCTGCCTATATTAGGAAATGCTGGGTAAATTATGCTCGTGGCTGGGCCAAGTCCCCAAATTAGTTGGCCATTATCCCGAGTGACAGACAATCAGATGCGGTCGCTGGCGGAAAAGTGACAGCGAACGGAAAAATACCCCTACTCCTCCCAGTTGGGTTGGCTGACATGGCTCGCAAGGAGCTTGAACGGCGGATACATTTCCCTACCAAATGGTGTGCATTGTCAGCGAAATTGCTAGCCATATCAAAGGAATCAAGCAACTTTTCGGCGCGAAACTCATTCAAATTCAATCCGAATCGGATTCAAGCAAATGCATTCGTTCTAATGCGGGGATTTCCACACGCAATGTACACAGTGGGAACATCCCACTGGCAGCTGAATGGAGTACGGGTGTCCATGCTGCCGAAAGCGTGGCAAAGTTTGATGAAAAACGAAATCAGAGTTTGCCCAGACATTCTATTTAAGTTGCAAAAGAAACAAAGTTGCCTTTTATCGAATTAAGCACTCCAAAGTGGCTGGGCGCCCGACTTGGCTCAGCCATCTCCACAAATCCTGGCCAATCCCACATGTCTGGAGCCGGCTCAGCCGAGCGTAGCGCTGCCTGCGATATTAATATTGTTCCCAACTGTTTCCATTACGCATTTCAGATTTTAGATCTCGCATTTTCCACGGCACGTGCAGTTGGCATGCGGGGAAAGTTGAAAGTTGCTGCCGCTGCCGAATGTGCATTAATTAAAAAACTTCATGCCTAACAAATCCCGAAGGGCAGGAAACTTTTCCAAAAACAGAGCCCTCGAATGCGACAAAGTTGGGCGGCCAAGTTTCTGCCCCCCAAACAAAGCCACTGGCCAAAAGGGAGTTCTTCTTGGCAACAATCTTCGCTGTTATTTATGAATAGCAATTAGCCAAGGAACACTCAGGAAATCCTGCCCGCTGGCCAAAAACTCATCAGCACAAAGTGGCACCCCTTTGGCTCCACAGGCTCCACAGACTCCACTTTTTCCATTGCAACCAGGTGGCACAACTGCAGTGTGTGGCGCTAAAAATGGCACTTCTTGCACCTCGCACACTGTGTGCATATAACGCCCCAAATCCCCGAATCCTGCCGCTTGTTGCACACATGTTGCACCGCTTATATGGCCAAAACCACAGACGGGAGAAATGTTTAAAAACGAACTGCGTCGCAATTGGGTTCTTCTGTTCAAGACTTCATTTGAGTCCTGGCTTTTGGGGAACGGGGAACATTGGCAAGCCTGGGGTGCTCCTGGCACCCATGCCGAAAAAACCATATGTGCATCTATGCTGGGCGAGCAGCTGAGGTTCCTGGCCAGAAAGTCCCTTCAGACCTTAATGCCTGCGACAACTGCCAACTAAAAAACTTGGCAAACATAATACTAAAGGCCACAAAAATGTAAAGTTCAAAGGTGAACTTTCTAAAAAGTTATACAACTAATTGGAGCCCACATTTGCCACCAAGTCTATCTGAACCACAATTGACAGAAGTGCAACACTTTGTGATTCCAAGTAATTCTTTTCAACCTGAAATCAGTTTCGCGGAACAAAATCTTGAATATCTTGAGACGCGATGTTTCTAGAATTTTCTGAAATAAACGTTTAAGGACGAAAATAGAAGCCATCCGAGCCCTGGAGCTAATAGGGCGCCACTTGGACACCTCGCATTCCCGGGCAGCGCGGTTCCAGAAGCGCCCACACACCGTTTGCGCCCCAATGACTAAGAGCCCATTGTTTTCTTGCGGTGCCCATGCTCCACATTCCCCAAGGGCAACCACTGGCGCCAGTGGGTGGAGGAGATTGTGACCGCGCTTGTGATGTTGTGCCTGTAATTGCAAAACCGCCGCCACCTCCATATTCATATCCAACCACCTACTCCTCCACCGCCTCATCCACCTCCTGCTCCACCTAGTCATCCACCACCTCCTGCTCCACCTAGTCATCCACCACCTCCACCTCCACCTCCTCCTCCTCCAGCTCCTCCTCCACCATGTGAGCCATGTGACATGTGTATGCTGTGTTGCATGTTGCATGTTCCCCAGGTTCGTGACGCTTGTACCTGCCACCAGGAGTGGCTACATCCCGGCCCGCCTCCGGGTACGCCTCCTCCCACCCCCCCCCCCTCCATCCGCGGCCCAGCGCCAATTGAAATGGTTATTTAATTCGCCTGTTCGGTTCGACGGCACTCGACTGCTGCGGGGATTGGGGCCAAAAGTATGCAGTGCAGATGCACCCAGCTGCCTTAAATTGCGCAGCCAAGTATGCTACGCATTTGCGTTTGCTTTCGCTTTTCGCTTTTTGCTTTTCGCCTTTTGCCTGACAGCAAGTAGCTACCGCCACCCATGGCCATTGCCATTGCCATCGCCATTGCCACTGCCAGCCGAGAGCCACAGGAAGCCAGCAATGCTGGGGCCATCTCCACCAGTGACGAGCTGGATGGAGGCCGGGACTACTCGCCAATTACCAAATGACGCAATGGGCAACCGTTACCGAAATCCTGAAATCCCGAAATCCTAAAATCCTGAAACCCTGAAATCCTGAAATCCGGAAATCCGGGAATCCTGAAATCCGGGAATCCTGAAATATGTATTTACACTCCGTTGCTAATGCGCCATTTCACATAAAGAAAAGGAACGCACTGCCAGTTCTCGTCCAGAAAGCCCATTTCAATGTCCGTGGCCCCCAAGTGGCGCCAACAAATGGCTTTTTAATCACGTCCAACTGTTGTCCTGCCAACGCGCTTGATTCGAAGTTATGTGATGGCCATTGGACTCTTAAGGATACACGGTATCCGTGTCCTGTCCACAGACAATGGCGCACACTCTGTCAATAGCATGGGCGGGCCAACATGATGGTTTTCATTTTCATTTTCATTTTCATATTCATTTTCCTGGAAAACGCGGGGCACGCACAGGTCTATGGATATGAAAATAAAGGGGTAAGCCGTAGGAGGCGACGGAAACCAGGACAATGTATGCCCCCACCCTCAAGACAGCCCTCTGAGCAGCTCCCCCGCATGACGGAGCCAATAAAACGATCCACATGCGACGATAATCGTAAAAAATTATTTTAATGCCCATCCAGGGAACCTAAAAACCCAGGAACCCAGGAACCCAGAAGCCCAGGAATCTGGGAACCAAGGAAACTACGTATTCGCGTGGCCCCCACTCACATGCGCCATAAATAGGGCCCTCAACTTATGCATTTGTAATTCCAGCTAATTGAAGGCTGCAGGAGATGGGGCAATTGGGCCAGCTAGGCTAATGCCAGGCGGGGAATGGAGCTCCTCCAGTGGCACAGGTCGTTAAATAAGACAGGCATTTAGGCATTTGGGCATTTAGGCATTTAGGCATTTAGGCATTTAGTGGTTGCTGTTTGGTGGGAGGACGCGACTCACCTTGGGAGAACTGGAAGAGCTTGCAGAGGAACTCGCCGAAGATGAAGTTGCGCAGCAGGGTGCCCACCAGGGTGACGGGCATGCAGAGCACGCCCAGCAGCATGTCCGAGATGGCCAGGTTGAGCAGGAACACGTTGGTAATGGTGCGCATCCGGCGGTTCTGCACCAGCGTCGAGATGACCAGCAGGTTGCCCAGCACGGCGAACAGCAGGATCAGGCTGTAGCTGGGTATCAGCCAGACGGGCATGCCAGTGGAGCTGCTGGAGCTGGCAGCGGGAGCGGGAGTGGAAGCGGATGCAGAGGCGGAACCGCTACTTGGACTGGAACTGGAACTGGAACTGGTGCCCAGGAAGAAGGCCATTTCGGTGGCCAAGTCACTGGGCCCGGTGCCCATATAGCCCTCCTTGTCGTTAGCATAGCTGGTTGACGCATTGCCTCCGTTTCCCGTCCCATTGTACGGGTCCACGCTGAGCGAGACTATGTGACCCGCCGCACTGGGCGCATTGGCATAGTAGTCGAGCAGTGCCCGATAGGCAGCCGCCGCAGCCATGGCCGCCTGGTCAGCATCCACCTCCTCGTAGTTGAACATCCCGGAGGACCGGGTGATTCGTGGCAATCACTGGCCACCACCGTCCGACATGTCTCGTTGGGTCACCGAAAAAAAAAACAAGACGTAAACTTCACTCAATTGCAGTTGAAACGGCGACGCTTGCGCGCAGGCTGGCGAGGATTGCGTTATGGAACTCGGCGGTGTCCGAGCACACGAGGTGGCGGCTATGGCTGCCAGGAGAGGGCTCGCCTGCTACCGCTGCGGGTAACGCGTCGTGGGCAACTGACGACGACTGGCGCACGAGGACGACGCCTCCGCTCCGCTGTGCTAGCTGCCGCAACATGTTGCGTGGGCGATGCCGAATGGCGCAAACTCACCACAGCAACTTGTGTCCAGCAGCATGCTGCCGCACTGCCTTGTTGCCGTGCAACTGCCATGTTGCGCGGAGGACGTGCCCTCCTCGATTGGAACAAATTAACGGAGCACTGCATCCTCCACTGCGTCTTGTGGCGGAGCAGCAGCTGCCCGGCCCACGCACCATGCAGCTCATCAAGTCAGCCGCATTCCTACGCCACTTGAGTGCCCGAGAAAGCAATCTCGGCTCGTTATGTACACGTATTTGCACAAATGTTCTGCGCCAATTCCCCGGCTCGCATTCCCAGCCGACAAGCTGCCAAGCTGGCAGAGATCAGTGCTGATCTAGCCAGAGTCTTAGGTATTTCCATGGTAGCCCATTTGGCAGGGACGTGCCCACAGGAGTTCGTCCACTCTTTGGCCAGGTGTCGCGATAGAATCCTTGGTTGCCAACTCCTGGAAAGCCTCCTCGGCATCGCAGAAGAGCTGTGGCCTCCGTTATGTAGCTCCTCCTCGAGCACTTCAGTTGCTCCAGCTTGAGGAGTCCACTCCTCGTTCCAATTGCACTTCAAGAATTGCACTCCAGGAATTGCACTCCAGGCGCAATGGCCACCAGATGAGCACCAGAAATGGCTGAGCATATGGATACAGTGTGGCGATGATGTTGCCGAAATGCACGCCAAATTTTCTCGCGGTGCACGAACACTAGCCAACATCTGGCTTTTTTTTGGGTGGTTTCCGAAATGCCTGCACCGCAAATGAAACTGAAAATAAAGCCAAATGCGGCGACAACGTCGCCGTTGGCGCTCTCTCGCTCGCTCCCCACGCAGCTGTCTCTGTCGCACCGGCTGTATGTCTATCAGCTGGCGTGAGGCCTCTGCCCAGTGCATCTCGCTCGCACCCACGGCGACTGCGCCGCCGACTTCGGCGATCGACGGACGACGGACGACGGTCGTCGGTCGGCACTTCATTCGGAGTTGCAGACGCCGGCAGCGTCGCATTCGTGAGATACAACTCGTGGTGGTCGGACGAAGTTCAGTGGCTGCTCTGACATCTGGATATCTGGAACTGTGCTGGTGCTTCTGTTCCTCACTCTTTGTGCCTGCATTGTGCTTTTTTTTCTGGCGCTGTGTGTTATTTGTTGTTTTCGTTGTCACTCTGCCACTTTGTCCACCTTGCAAACGGTCAACTCTTCCCGCCGGACCAGCGCTCCGCTCCCCTTCGAGACTTACCCGCGATCCCAAGGAAGCCGTTCCCAAGAGCACCAGCATCCCAGCTGCGCATCTAAAGCATCTAAATCCATATCCATATCCACATATCCACATCCACGTCCACATCCAGAACCCAGTGCACCAGCATGTCGGACGGCATCGAGGTCGAGCAATTGGTGGAGAGCAAGCCGAGAAGGGTGAGTAGCGGGGTGGGCACACATGGAGTTCCAGTTGGAGTTGCAGTTGGGTGGGTAGCCGGGGTGGGCAGGGTCGGTAGTCCTGCTCCGGGCAGGGTCCATGAAATGTGTGTGTATACAGGCAGGGGACGACCGAAAATTAAGAATTATAAAAGATTGGATGGGGCAACCAGCAGTCCAGAGAGTCAGCAGAGAGCAGGCCGGAGAGATATCTTATAAATGCACCGAAAGAAAACGTGTACTTAATATGCTGAGTCCAGCCGATTGGTTAACTTTCAAAATCAAAAACAAATTTAGTTGCCAATATAATATAATATATGACCAGAGAGTTCTATTTCACCGATATTAAGTAAGCAATATTTAAAATAGCTACAATAATATGAAAGTTTAATTAGCAGCAGTGGTATTGAACTCGGACATTAGCTCAAAGAATAAAAGAACCCTTCAAATAGACATATGTACATAGTAGTATCGGTCTAATTTGTTTGGCCACTTTGTACCAAAATAGTGCTGATGCCATACGGTTTTCTTGCGGTGTATATCTGGAGTTGCTGAAGCCCAGGCCCATGCGGCGTGTGTGTATCTCGCTGGGCATGCGTGAGTGTCTGTAAATAACTCTGACATTGGCTCGCCGGCGACTCCGCTCCACAAGAACCGGCCCCAGAGGGCCAGAGGTCCAGGAGGCGGGGTGGCAGCTGGGTTTTATGGCTCTGGCTGGGAGGGCAGAAGCATGGGCAGGCACAGGCACAGGGACAGGGGCAGGGACGGGGGCAGGAACTGAATCTCGAGGGGCAGCATCGCAGCTCGCAGCGATTGCGGGGGCGGATGCAGATTGCGGGGGCGACGCCGAATCCAAGCCCAAATCGGCATCCGAACGCGACGCCTTCGATGCGATGCATATCAAGTTCAAGTGCGTTTTTTAGTGCGGCTGCCGCCGCTGCACTTGCTCTCGCCTCTCCAGACACCATCGATACCCACCGAAGACGCTGTGGTTAGTGCGGCGGACTACGTCTCCCTTGGCGAGCACGTATAGCTTTCCAGATAACGCTGCTTGGCGGCCAATGGGAGCCGAGGAAACGGTTGCAGCGCCACTATCTTTGGGGTACTTCGTTCAGCTGATCGCGAGATCTGCGATTCATGTGACTTTTGGTGCACGGCACTTGTTCGTAAGCCTAATCTCTATGGCACCAAACAAAGAGCTTGTGCTTAACAGGCAGGTTCATAAATAATATCATTTCGAGGCTTTCTAGTGGTGAGAACAAAAGGAGTGGTGGGTGGGGTTATTAGCCATTCCACAACCCCTCCAATGTACCGAAATCGCTTCCTGACGCGCCAATTTTGGTCATCCACTCCCCGAGTCGTCGTCGTCGTCATCGTCATCGTCACCTTCAGGCGGCATGATGATTCACGCAACCCCATACCCATACCCATCCCCATACCCATCCCCATACCCATCCCCATCCCCATACCCATCCCCATACCCATAGCGATCCCCATCCCCATCCGGCATCCCAAATCCCCCGACTCCGGGCGACTCGGGGCGTGAGCAGCCACAAAACAGTTTGCTCCTTTGTTTCCTGCACTGCTGCACAATGTGTGTGAAACATCGACGAGTGCTGCATAAGAAACAAAATAAAGTGAAAACGAAATAAAATTAAATAAAGTAAAGTGGGGGAAAAGCACATTGACATATCGGCGGTCCCAGGCCCGGAGCAAGTACGTCACTGCGACTGCGACTGCGGCAACTGGCAATTTGTCACTACATTGCGATTTATTTGATTATTTACTTTTCGTTTTGGCCTGGCCAAGGCGAAGCGGTTAATAACCGATTCGCTGCAATTTATTGGTTATTTTCCAATTGACTTACTGATACGGCGCTCGGCACAGTGAGTCAGCTGCATCGACCCAAGAATATCCCGCATACTGTGCCTTCACTGTGCCACATTTTATATCTGCATCGCCGCCTCTGCTGCTGCTTTATTTCGCTTTATTCACGCCCGATCGTATTATTTGGAATTTTTTTGCGCCGCTTATCTGAAATTCATTAGTCAACATAAAACACTTTCGGTCCACTTGTACACACACGTACACAACGAAAGCGAATGAAACACCAAAGTGTGGAGTGCAGTCGAAAGTTGTACTTGGCCAATACTCTTACCTTGATTGTCCATGCATCAGTGTTTGCTTTATGAGCTCCATGCTACTATTAATATATCACTTTTATCACTATCACCATCACTATCACTATCACTATCACTATCACTATCACTATTAATTCATACTACATAATAATAATATATAATGTTGAAATAATGCCAGAGTACACTAACACACACACACACCCACACATCAAATGATATAATACGCTGAGCGAAAAAGTTAGGGGAATATCCTTAAAGTTAGTGTTTCTCGCTGTTTCTTTTGGTTTAATATTCCGATTTAATATAGGTTCCATAATGTATTACTCCATTTCTAGATTCCATTTATTCTATTCTATATTCATGCATGGCTAAAGTGTTCTATCCATAAGATGCGTCCATTGAAAGTGCAATTATTCTAAGCATGTACTCAAGCATGCACTCAACTGTGATACCTTTCACAAGGGTATCAGCTTTGAGTTACGCGGCAATTCAGTTTTGAGCACTTGGCCGGCGATTCGGTTTCGTTTTCGTTAGCAATTTTTATTCGCAGTATTATGCTTGGTTACGTTTAGCTGCAGTTATAGCCGCGTTTGATGCATCGCCGGCCCGCTCATTGCCAGATATCTATCGATGGATATATGCGGCTATAGATATGTGCATAAGCTGCCAATGCAACGTGCTGTATGAATGCACATATGGGCATATATGGCTCATTACGTACGCGAATCCACACAGATACACACACATCTGCATCTGCATCTGTATCTGTATCTGTATCCCTATCTGTATCTGTATCTGCATCTGTATCTGTATCTGTATTTGTATCTGTAGCGATATGTTGGGCAGATGGCTCTCCTGCCGGGAAGGTGGCTAACTCAATGGAGCTATTATGATTGTATGTATGTATATACACGTATGTACTTCCTGCCTTATCAGTCCGGCTGAGACGATCAACCATATCAAGTGTGGCCGGGATCTATGCGACTCCTTCGAGCATGACGCACTCTTATTTTTCTTGGAACTAATTTCCCTCTCTGATACAGCCCAATATCTCCATTCCTATGACTAAGCGCCAAGCTCTGTTGGCTCTATATGGTGTGTAAAATTGGAACAGTCGATTCCTGGAGATTGCTTACCAAATTGCTGAGGGGATGGCTCGACTTACCCGGCACTAATTGCCCGGGCGATCCCAAGAACTTTCAGTAATAAATCAATTCCAATTCGTATAGTTTTGCCATAGTTTTCTTATCAGTGTTTTGGGACCATACACTTGTAGAGGATGGGCTAGCCGAGACTATCCTATCCAATCTCTGGGTGCAGTCCCAGCCCAACTGAAGTGATCTAATTTGTCGTGTTGTCATTGTACCAGAGAAGGAGATATATTCGTATAGTTTTGTGACAGTTTTCTTATCAGTGTTTTGGGACCATATACTTGTAGATGGCATTGCGTCAATTCCGGAGGAGGGGCTATCCGAGACTATCCTAGCCAATCTTTGGGTGCAGTCCCAGCCCAACTGTAGTGATCTAATTTGCCGTGTTGTCATTGTTCCAGAGCAGGAGATATGGCCAAATATATGGGTTTACGAGTATATGTGCGGACGTTATCGGGCTTATCGGTTGGGAACCTAATTTCAGCTAATTTTAGCCAACAAATTGGCCCACGTACCCATGGAGGTGGCAGGAGGGGCACCGATATACATTTGTATCTGCTATCTGGATTTTTTCGGGGGAAAATTTGTTGGGTATTTTCAGTGGCTCATTTGCTGCAACGGTTTCTTAGTCGTCCGCTTTTTTTTTTTTTGTGGCACAGTTTGCGTCCGCATCTTCATTTTCGCCTTCCGACTAATTAATTCAGTGCCACGAAACGGGAGCTCCAGAGATGTTCCATAGTTCTATGTGACCCATAGACAACATACATATATTATACATATACAAACTGCGAGTTCTCACTGCGCTGCGTTGTGAAAGTCGTCGCCCGAATCATCATCTTTGGGTTTAATTGTTTGGCGTTTGATATTTTCGGCAGTCGACGCTTTTCTAATTGATTTTTCTCACCAGACGCCGTACTCTCCGGTCATTGAACGCATTATGGAGCGATCTCTATCTCCGTCTTCCCATCGGTATCTGTATATGTATCTGTATCTGTATCTCAAGCTGTATCTGTATCTCAAGCTGTATCTGTATCTCAAGCTGTATCTTGTATCTCCAGCTGTATCTGTATCTGTATCTCTAGCTCTAGCTGTATCTGTATCCGTATCTCTGGCCCAGCTTCAATGTCTATTTATACGCAAGTCTTGTTCCTGACTCCAAGCCCGCTCCGTTTGGTGGCAGTTCGGTTCTCTTTGTTTGTTGTCATCCCGTTGCGACGACCCCAAGTCACTTATCAAATCTGTGACCTGCTTTCCGTCGGCTGCTGATTGAAAATTGTCACGCGTTAATTGATTTTAATGCGGCGATCCGCTTAAGACAACATGGGCAACCAAAGAGTGCACTCCGTGAAAGGGTAGTTTTCCGAACCGTACTTGTAGATACTTGGCTCTATCAAGCCCATCGTTCCGTTCCGATCCGATCGGATCGCTTTCCACGCTTTCCAAGCACCTAAGCTGCGCCCAACTTTGTGCACAGAAATAAGTGTTTATGTCTTTTTATGATACCTCCAAGTCCACTTAATAAATCACAATTAAAATTAATCTTCGGCTTTTAAAGTTCCCTATCAAGCAATCGAACTTATCAAGCAATCAAACTTATCAAGCAATTCAAATTCATTTACATATCTATACATTTACATTATCATATGTTTGGGCTCTGAACCGGAACCCTCATATGTACATTTCTGATATTATCAAGAAGTTGTATAATATAAAATGCGGGTATGATAAGCCTGATCATTATAAAGCCTTTTGGTTTGAAATAACAACAGAGTTATTTCGCCCACTTTTGCACTGGGCCGCGTGGGTATTGTGTGTTTGCGAAGCACCAAAGTGGCAACAAATCGCTTTCCGTGAATCTGCCCGCACGTAATGCAAGTGGGCGATGCAATGGCGTGCCTTTTCCTTGGGCGTTTTGTGGTTGCCTGACACGGAAATCAGTCGAATTGAATGTAATATACCATCGAAAGCGAAAGCCCCGATCGAATCTGACTCATAGATGGCGCCGTCAAGAGTACTTGGCCCCGGCCCCGGCCCCGGATTGAGTGCATACAATACATTCGTTATCGATGAGCGGATGGGGTGAATCGCCTTGGCGGAACGAGGCGGACTTGGAATATGTACATAATTGAGACATATGTATACTTCCGACTGGAAGTTAGTTATAATTCCACATCGCTTACTCATAATCCCCCTTCCCTATTGCTCTTCCGCAGATGCCACTGGCCACGTCGCTGGAGAAGGACTCGATTCGCGAGGCCTACGAGGATGTGCGCTCCGATCTGACGGACACCGAGTGGGCGGTATTCAAGTTCGATGGCGCCCAGATCATTGTCCATGCACGCGGTCAGTGCTTCGAGGAATTCCGACAGCAGTTCGGTGACTCGGAGCGGGCCTTTGGCTACATACGCATCCAGATGGGCGACGAGATGTCCAAGCGCAAGAAGTTCATCTTCCTGACGTGGATCGGCCAGGAGGTGGGCGTCATCCAGCGGGCCAAGATGTCCACGGACAAGGCGCTGATCAAGGATGTCCTTAACGTGTGTAACCCGTAGCTAGATGCTCGATGCAGAAATAGATCCTCTAATCTCTAATCCCTTGCAGAACTTCGCCGTGGAACTGCAGGCGGGTGTGGAGGCCGAACTGGACATTGAGCTCTTCCGGGAGGCTCTGAACCGTGCCGGCGGTGCCAACTACGGAACGGGCATCCGGGACAACTAAGCGTCCGCCAAGTTACTTTATATATACACATTTTTTTTTGCAACTCTTAACCGCTTACCAAACTGCTCCTTTCTCTTTAATTATTATGAATTAATTTTATGAAATTTAAAAACTGTACATTTTATGTAATATTATACAAGCAATTGTAACATTACTGGGTCACCTTGGTTTTTCTTACCATCCTTATTGGTGTTAAGAAGACAAAAATGGTACGAGAATATGTTTCAATACCAAACTTCAAAACCGGATGTGAAAACATTTTAGGTGCCATACATTAAGTTATGCGTTGAATTGTTTGATGATGATACAATGGGTTTGCTCAGTTTTTACCAAATCAACGGATAGTGCACAGATAACTAGAAATGCAGATATGCTAGGTTATGACAAAATACCGTGTTCTTGTCTATTCATTTTCAAAAGGAGTCTTTACTAAACATATGTTTTGGCTGAACGAACGTTGGGGTAAGCGCGCCTAAAGTGTAGTTGAACTTAATACTAAGGAGATGGTAAAATGAGTGGTATGTCTAGAAAATTGTCTAGTTGCTCTTAGATCCCGGGATTGTCTGGGACTGCATAGTTCCTAGCGGTCGCGGAAGAGTACCGAGTGAAGTGCATCGATGTCCACCTCCACGCCAGACGAGTTTGTGGTCACGGTGCGAGAGCTATGGACGAGAACGTTGAACAACACTGCTTGATATCTTTTAAGCACTTCACTCACCTGGCGTTGTGCGACGAACGGATGGAGGAGTGCGGATTGACCAGCACACAGTGCATTGGCTGGTCATCGAACTCACGGTGGTGATATGCGTTTACGGCCATCTCGGCGTGCTCCAGTGACTTGTAAATAACTTCGGCGGTGCCGGGTCGCACCACACGAGCGTCGTACATTGGGCCGATGTCGCTAAAGAGCTCGCGAATATCTGTAGTGGTCACCTTAGCATGCAGATTGCTCACCAGCAGGCGATATCCACTCTTGCTGTTCGACGTACTTAACGGCAATGTGGGTGGTGAACGGCGCATTGTCATGGGGCGGGACATCGATTCAGCTGCACCACCACCAACACCACCAACACCACCGCTACCAACGACGTATCTTCTGTTCTCGTTGGCGTAGATGCCATGAGAAACGCGACGATCCGGCTCACCGCCAAACAGACGAGCCCGCAGCGATTCTGGGAGATTGCTTGTGCTTACCGTGTTCCGGTGGCGGCGCTCGAAAGGCTTCTCGCTGCTATCCGTGCGTCCAACTGCCAGTAGGGTGGGCAACGAAGGGCGCTCAATGCGATTGCGGGCCGCCTCGTAAATAGAGAATGGATCGTTAGCTATATTGTTATTTAGTGAAGCTGCGGACATCTCCACGTCATCATCGCGGTTCAGGTTGAAGCCACCAAATGTGTAGTGCGGTGGCGGCTGCTGCTGGGCAGTGTATTTGCCAAAGTGAAGTTTGCGGTTGATCTCCTCTGAAATTGGAGGAGTGGTTTTAAAGAACGGCTTGGCGGAAAAGGCACTAACTAACCATCCTCGAGGTCCTGCATATTATCATGATCAACATAGGCCCATGGAGCAAAGGGTTTGCCCGGCTGATTGGATCTGTGGCCAAAGGAACGACGCAGGCCCTGCACGCCCTCGTCGTCCGTGTCCCAATTCGCCTGGATGGTGCCGCCCGGGTGATTTGACATGCTAATGGTGCGCTGACCAAACCGACCCATGTGCACTCCCGTTCCGCGTGCGTGACGTGATGGCGTGAACGACACTTTTTCATCATCAGGTATTGGACCCGCCGGACGGGTCTTCTTCCGATCCAGCAACAGCTGGCGGGCATCGATGCCAGAATCGCGCATGCTCTGGTTGATTAGATCCCGGGCGTCAGCTATCTTGGCACGTGTCTTCTGGATGATCTTGTTCCTTGCATCGAAGGTGTGCTTTGTGGGCGGATCAGACAGGGATCCTCCAGCGCCCGATGGCTTGAAAGAAGGCTTGTTCAGCAACCGGCGCGGCTTGGAGTATTGCTTCGCATTGCTGCAATGGAAAACACATTGATTGCAACGCCATTTTTTCGGCTCTCCGGCAAATGCACTCACAACTTTTTGTCGATGGGACGATGGCCGCCGTGCCCGCGCTTCCGCTCTATAATCTCGTCCAGACTCAGTTCGATGTCCATGGCCTCGGGCTTTTCCTTTTCACACCCTTTTCTAAGCTATATATATTACAAAACAAGAAAATCTTTGGATTTTCCTGATAGCTCGTACACAGTACACAAAAACTGGCTTTTCACTGGTGAAATTCGGGGATGCTGCTTGTACTATCGCCCAGAACTATCGATAGCAACTATTGCTTTTAAATATTTTCGTGTTATTGTAAAAAACAAAATTATGAATATTATACAGAAAAAAAAGCATATATGTACTACTAATAGAAATATACTAATACTAATTTACTGCTAATACTGATATACTACAAATACTAATATACCACTATGGCATACTAATGGTAAAAAAGGAGGACTGTTCACGACAACAAAATCAGTTTCATGCTTATATGAAGACAACAAATTCTTTTTATATATTAACGCTAGCTTTAGATAATTGATTTTTGAATACTTTCCGTACTGATCGTGTTAGCCCACAGTTATTGGAACACCCTTAGGAAATAATAATAATAACACGCGTCCCTAATTCACAGTGTGCCCCTGCACTTGCAGTTTTGCGATTGCGTGCCACCCGACGACTGGCCACACTGCTGCCTGCACAACAACAAAAACAACACGCAGAAAAAACAGCAAAATAGAGTCAGCCTTAGCTACCAAATATTTATGTTAGAATTTCACCTTCCCCGGCTGCGAAGTGCGCGCTTTTTACTGCGATTTTTCGGCTGCCCCCTTCTCACACACACGCACACGAACGGTGATTGCGCAATTCCAGTGGAACGAGTGCGGTGGTGTGCGGTGTGTGTGTGTGTAAACAACAAACGGACGACAAGGAAACAGAAGCAAAAACAACGGGAATTGATTGGGACGAGTGGAGCTTTTGATGGGCAACTCGCAACCGCGTAATGCAAGCAGAAGCAGAAGGACATCGCAGTGGCCACAAGGCGCAGCGGAACTAGGCGCCACAGCCACCGATCACCACTACCACCAGGAGGAGCTGCATCAGGAGCAACAGCAGCCGCAGCAGCAGCAACAACAGCCGCAACAGGAGCTGGAGCAACAGAGCAGCAGGAGAATCCAGTTCCAGGCCCATACCAACCTCCCAGCCAACCAGTCTAATCCTCCGGGCGAGGAGGAACAGCCTGTACAATCACAGCAGGTAATGAATAAGAATGGTCGCAAGTGGAGTGGGTAGTGGGTGGGCATATAGGACAGGCTGATAAGGCAACCCACATAGGCACATACATACATATGTATACACATACATACGTAAATATGTAGAATTTGTTGGCCATGTTTGCCCTCGTCAGCGCGAATAAATACTGCGTCATTAATGGGCGTTGGGTTCGCGTTTTCCCCATTCAATTACGCTGCGGCTTTTGACCCCTGACCCCCCATGAAATCCCCTCTTCCGCGCGGCTCCCCAAAAGCAGCACGTGTGTGGGCGCTCTTTTCCGCACTTTTCAAATGCCCCGAGTATTTCCGCATTCGCATACGGATTTCATGGCCATGCCAATTGAGCCTCCCGCTGCGCAAATTCTGGCGCCCCCTTATCAAATCCGCCCTCCCGCGTGCTCCCTTCTGTGTTCTCTGCATGAATCTGAGGATCGCACGGCCCACACGGAGATCCAGATCCAAAGATCTGTATATTACGCTCCATATGCGTGTGTGTAGCCATACGGAATGGTGACCCTCAAGCTAAGAAACGCTGGCCACAGTCGCGGACAACCATATTAGTACATGTTTTGCAAAAGCGTTCAAAACAAGAGATAAGACTTTTCATGACAAAAAATTTTGTATTAATCAGCAGTAGTTTATTATAAAAAACTTCACAGAGGCAAAAAGAATATAGCTGTGCATTGTTTTTCAAACGAATTTGGAGAAAATAAACGTCTTGAATTAAGATGTTAGCTATAAATTCGTTTTGATTCGTATAGGAAGTATACCTCGTCCTAAGAACTTTCAAACATATACCTCGTGGTATCATTCGCTATATTAATCGGCCTTCTTAATTTAACTAGAAATTAGTAATTTCATGAAAAGAAACGGAATCTTTTCTTCCACGTTATTTTTTTGCCGAACAACAGATGATCACTCTTGGCGGACACGACTGTATGGGCTGGTGTCGATTCGCTCTCTCGCTCTCTTCTGCGTTCCGTTCCCAGCTGTTTGATCATCGGTGGCGTTGTTTGCAAATATTCACAGGCCATAACGCACGTGTCGTCGCCCAGTGAACATCGCAGAACCGTCTCCTACGCCTCCGTAGAAATTCAAAGATTGCCACACAGTGTTCTGCGAATCCATTAACTGACTTTCCCTGCGAAAAGGGCTAGGGCTAGTTAAAAACGACGCAGGTAAGCTGTAATAAATCCGCTGAGCCTGCTTTCATGCCGTTTTGTTGGCTTCAGCACAGGTCATTCAGTAGACGGGCAGTTCGCCGCGTGTTCAATGTATAAATACCTTACATATGTACATACACATGGGACAGATAGAAGTGGAGGGCAAGAATTATGTACTTAATACCAAAACCTAATGATTTGCATTGTTTTAGCAACAGCTTTCCACCTGGAGTCTCGGCAGCCTTACCGGAGGACGACTTAATTGGAGCTTCTCCGGCGCCCGCAACTCATTTCGTCATCGAAACAAGGCCACGCGAAAGAGGTAGAATTGCTTAGACTCCTCATCTCTTTCAGTTTCCATATTTTATATGCAAACTTTTCCTTCCAGCTTGACCTCACTTCATGGCTCTCGTCGTGGCAAGACACAGTGGCACCGACCTCTGACCAACTCAATCTTCAACTCGCACTTTAAGGAGTCCAGCAAGAACGATCTGTACCGTATCGATCATTTGGTGGCCAAGGGAGCCTTCGGTGTGGTCTTCAAGGTGTCCAACAAGACTGACAACAGTCTGTGCTACGCCCTCAAAGTGCTGAAGAAATCAAAGGTTGTTAAGCATTCAGTTTGCGTACTTGCAGAGCTTTAGTAACTCCGCTACTTCTTTAACAGCTCATCGAAGACAATAGCGTGCGGCAGATTAAGGACGAGGCGGACATTCAGAAGGTGTGCGGCCATCATCCGTTTATCGTAAAGCAAATTGATCTGTGGCAAAACCGTCACAACCTCCATATTCGTACGTTGTGCTAAAACTATATTACCGATTTCATGTATACATATACTAAATACTTAAATCCACTTCAGTATCGGAGTACGTACCTAACGGCGAGTTATTCTCAAAGATAACCCATTTCTCCATTGACTTGGTTCGCTTGTACATTGGCGAGATAGCACTTGCCTTGGGTGAGTAAAAGAGGCCGTAAGCCAGCTTGGCAGAATCTCACGTACGCTGTTTTTAGATTTTCTCCACAACGCTGGGATTATATATCGCGATGCGAAGCCGGAGAACATCCTGCTAACTCAACAGTTTCACATAAAGCTAACCGACTTCGGCCTTAGCAAGTGGCTCAAACTGGGGGCAAACACGCGCACCATGTGTGGCACTTTCAAATACATGGGTACGATCTAATCCAACTTAAACATACAAATACTTAAGTAATAGATTTAGCAGTTAAGAGGCGCGCCGATCCATCGCAATCCAAATCGTTCAAAGGCATTTTCGAAACGAAAGCCCAGCAAAAGTAAAGGGAACAGAGCAGTATAGGAAAATAGAGCACATATAACCTCCTGTTACTCTAGGATACTACTATTTAAGCTATAGAACTACATATGTACATTTAATGAGAAAGGTTATTCAACTACGAGCATTACTGTGAGCCAGTAAACAATATCGGAGAACGAAGGTCAGACTTAAGAGGCATAACATAGCAGGGAGGTAAGGGAACAGTAAGGGAACAAGGCAAACCAAAGTCACAATACCGACGTAACACTGTATATAGGCACAAACACACAAACCCAATCTCAAACTCAAGTCGCAGAAGTTATCGCGATGAACGCGCGTTCGCAGGTCTTTGATCTGACCATGGAGGGTCGTCAGGTGGACGAGGCGGTGGCCACCATCTTTCACACCGTCCTCTTCCACCGCTGCCTGGGCAAGTACATGTACACGGGCGACGCCCAGTACTCGATTGGCACAGTCGGCTACACGGACGTCGATTGCAACTTCATCGACTTCACCTACGTGTGCTGCACCTCGGACAGCCTGACGCACAAGGTGAAGCGGGCCATCAACTCGTTTAGCGAGAAACTGCGCTCCAACGAGAGCTGCGGCTCCGGCCAGATCAGTCTGGAGTTCTTCCAGAAGAAGAAGAACCGCTGGCCCTTCCCGCAGGAGTCGATCCCGTGGGAGGTGTGGACGGTGCACCTGGATCTGATCAAGCACGAGAACGAGGATGAGAGGCAGCTGTGCCGCGAGAATGTCTCCGATCTCCTGACCGAAAAGGTCATATACATCACCGAGCTGATGAATCGGCACGACTACGTGCCCAAGACGCCCAGCCAGAGTGAACTGGACCTGATCTTCGACACATCCTTTCCGGACGTGCAGCCGTATTTGTTTAAGTTTGACTACTCCACCTCGGGCTCGGCTGCTCCCTCCATGGGCAACGCCATGAAGAAGATCATCAAGGAGACCCTCGCAATGTGACGGGCTGGCGGCGGAATCGTGATCGTTCCATCATTGTGTAGTTAGGTCACTTTGGTGATCATTGCTTAGTTGCTCGTGAGTTAATTTATTTGTACTTTCCTTTTTTTTTTCAACCATTTACGCCTAGTGTTTCGTTGCCCATGACCAGGAATGAGTCATAGACAAGGATGATGAGATGAAAGGCGAAGTAATTAATTATTTATGGCACGTCCCTGCTGAACTAGATCGTTTTACATATAGGCTGTCATCTTAACAGTTTTGCCTTAATACTTTTAGTTGGAATTATTGCTTTAGATGTCCAATAGGTTCTATTGACCACCGCTTAATCCACGAGCATGATATGGGTAAATTCTGGACTCATGTCCGCGGCAGGACTTAAACGTAGGAGGGCGACCAGCGCTGATAGCCATGGAGATCCAAAAGGAGATGGCTGTAGATTGCATAGCTATTAGATCCCATTAGCTATCCAGATCCCACCAAATGTATAAGCTATATCCCCGTCATTATCTATCCATTATCGTTCCAAAAACAAGCTTCGAGCTCCACTAGCACGCAGTTAGCTGTCAGCCGAGCAGAGCAAATATTATATATTGTGTTAATTATATCGCCAGTGTAAATAACGAAAACGATGCAAGCTATGAAATTGTACGCGGTGTACGAGAGAAGAGCAGAAGAGCAGAAGATCAGAAGAAAAGCAACCTTAACGAATTGAAAACCCATCTAAACCTAATGTTGAGATCGAAGTGGCAAGTGGCGGTGAGGCGGTAAAAATGTATGTATAAATGATTGTGATTGTACTTGTAGTGATTAAACGATAGTACCGACTCCATGTATCAATGGATCAATGGATCTAGGGATCCAATATATAGACGTGTATGTATGTAAATCAATGTTTATCTGTATGTCCAAGCTATAAAAGTAATCGATAAATGTACTTTACGACTTAACTACTATTGTAAAATCGAATTAAGCAGAATAAATCCTTTGAAGCACACGTTCAAAGTAGAAATGTAATTGGCCTTTTTGCGAGCATTATCCCAATAATCCATCCAATCATTTCGACCAGCCATGTCTCGTTCCAAGTTCCCCAAGCTGTCCGTTTGCTTTGTCCGTATACCATACCACACCCCATGTCCGGTCCGTATACCCACGTATCATCCGAATTCGGCGCGCCGGACAAAACCATTGCCTCTGCACCATTTATTTGCGGGTGGGTAAAACGTTCTCCCCCTCTCGTATCGTTTCAGCCCCGGAGATTCTGTGCGGGGAACCTTATGGCCATGCGGTGGACTGGTGGGCCTTGGGCGTTATTGCCTGCCAGATGCTGACGCAGAAGGTAAGCGACCAAATCCGGTAGTCGGTAATTCAATCGGTAATAACCATTCAGAATGCAAGCATGCGCCATCTCGGCGCACCGATTTGTTTTCCGACGCAATAGCGATAGCTCTAGCTAGCCATAGTGCAGTCTTAGCAGATCTGAAGGTGGGAAACTGGTTTGCTGCATTGCATCTGTGGGGGATACTCGGTGTGTTGGCCTCCTGTCCACAGTGAAGCTCTATAATCCGAGCGTTTATAATTGGACGAGCCGTCAGAATCGGAGCTCTATAATCAAGTGTTGCCTATTCAAGATAAATACAGACTTCGATTTATCTATTTCATGTTCAGGACTAGACGTTTCCAATTCAGCCAAGTTGGGGGGAACTCCGTACCCCAGATAGTACTCGTTGCTTTTTAGTTTTTCGATTTTTATTTAAGAATTTTCTCAGTCTATATAAAAGCATATATACTTCTTCTCATATATACGTTATAACACTATCGTTATTAAATGTAGTTTCATTATGTTAGAGCTCAAATAAAAAAAAAAAGGTTTTTTTCATTTATAATGTATCATAGGCGATACTCATCGATTGCTGGCTTCGTTCTGTGTGTTTGTTTTAGAAAGGACTTGGTCTTGGTCTTGAACTTGGTCTTGGTCTTGGTCTTGGTCTTGGTCTTGGTTTGGACATGGATAGGCTGATCTAGGAGTTTTGGGTGCGGGCGGGTACCGGGTGGTTGTCGTGCAATGACTAAGATTTAATTAAGATTACATTCATTAAATTATAATTATAAGTATTACTTTATGCCATCTTAGCGGTTTGTCCTGTTTGTTGTGTGTTTTGATTTGTTATGCCTACGCGTGGTTACCTTCCGATCCACTTGGTTCTATTGATCCTGGGGCGCCATCCTCTCCACAGTTCTGCCCTTCATATTCATTGCATGATTTCTTGTGTGTCATTTCGTTCTGCTCCATTTACAACTAAGGATACCACTAACTACGATCGTAATATTAAGGCGCTGCCAAGGCGTAGCAGTGGTGCGATGGTCGGGAGGGTTGGTGGTGCTGGTGCTGGTGGTGCGGGTGCGGGTGCGTGTGGTGCGTTGTTGGGTTAAGGCAAGGTGGTGGTAGATGTAAAGCTCTTACTATCCCTAGTTCTCCTTCGATTCGCTGCTCTCCTCCGACTCCTTGGACTCTGAGGACTCATCGACCTTGGACTCAGACTTGTCTGACTTCTCCTCCGACGACTTTTTGGGCTCGGCCGATGGTGCCTGGGCAATGGGCTCGGCAATGGCCTCCTGGCCCTTGGCCACTGGCTCGGCAGCTGGTGCTTCGTCGATCTTCTTGGCCTCGGGCACGGCAGCAGTGGCGGCGGCGGCATCGGCGGCTGGCTCTGGTGCTCCAACTGGGACTGCTGCCTCCTCCGACTTCTTCTGTTCTGGCAGGGCCTTGGCAGCGGTATCAGCGGCTGGCTGTTCCTTCTCCTGCTCCTTGACGGCCTCCGTCACCTTGGTGGCGCCGGCCGGGGCAAGTGGGGCATTGGTCTTTAGGACGGGAGCGGACTCGGCAGCGGTTTCGGTGCTCTTCTGCTGGTCAGCTGGCTTGGGGGCCTCACCGGACTTAGCCTGGGCAGCTTGGGCAGCAGGAGAAGCAGCCGCAGCAGCGGGGGACGACTCGATGGACTTCTTCTCGGGTGCAATCACCTGGATGTTGGAATCCGACTTGGGGGCTTCAGGGGCGGCGGTGGGTGCGGCTTCAGCGGCCTTGGCTGGCTCCTCGGGGGCAGCAGCATCCTTATTGGCCTCCTTCTGTTCGATTTCGTTGATCCTCTCCTGGCGGGCTGGCTGCTCGGGCACGGTAATCTCTTTCTCGGCGGGCACTACGGCGGGAATCGCTGGCTCCTCGGCGGACTTGGCATCGATCTTGGGCTCCTGGGGCTTGGCCTCGTCGACGACTTGCTTCTGCACCTCGGCATTGGCGGCTGGGGCTTCGGGGGCCAGTTCAATTGCCTTGGTGGCCTGGGGCTGAGTGGGTTCCACAGCGGGTTCGGCCTCCGTGCGGGCAGTCTTCTCCTGCTTCTTCTCGGCCTCTAGGGGAGCTGTCTCCTGGGCGGGCTTGGTCTCCTCGGGCAGGGTCTTCTTCTCGGGAATGGCTGGGGCGGTCTCTACGTCTGGCGCACTCGACTTGAGCTCCACGCTGTTGATCTCCTTGGCTGGCTCGGCGACCGGAGTGATGGGAGCGGCGGGGGCGGCGGCGGCGGCGACGGGCTGCTCCGGAATGGCGGCCTTGGCATCGATGGTCTTGGTCTCCGCCGGTTTCTCGGCCTCGGGCTTCAAGGGAGCAGCAGGCTCAACGGCGGTGGGCAGCACGGTCTTGGTCAGGAGCTCGGCCTTGGCAGCATTGTCCGGCTGGATGGCCACCTCCTCGTCGGGCACGGGAAGCGCCCAAACGCTGGCCAGGCACACGGTGGCCACGAAAAGCAGTTGGCACTTCATTCTGGAATGGAAACGGCAGACGGGGGGAGGCATTAATTTAGAACCCACAAAGCAATCGGCTGCACAATGACCCTCACTGAGATTTTTTTTTGTATTTTTAGTGGTCCGGACTTTCTATTCCGCTTTAAATTCCCCAATCATCGTTTCGTCTTCCGCGGAATTACGTTTCGCTGGGTTCTTTTGTAATTTGATTAAACGAAATTCTACCTCTGAATTAAATTGGCTGTCGTCGGCAGTTCGTAGACCCGGTTGGCGGCCAGTCCTGCTGGCATCCATCCCACTGCCTGCCTGTGCATCTAATGATGCCTCCTTTCTCCCGGCTCCGACTGGCCCACATTGAAAGCGTTGTTTAATTATTCAAATGCGGCACTTAAACGGTGATCACTTAAGTTTTTCAAAACTGACCATCTCGGACCATCTCTGACCATCTCGGACCATCTGATAACGACGGACTTGCAAATTTGCCCCGCTAGACGGCCATCTGCTCATTTCCTTATGCTAATTAATTCGGCCACTTTATGGCCATCGATAAGCCCTAATTTATTGAACGAAAAATAACAGATATAATATAACGGTTCGGATTCAAATCTAATGGGGTTCTTGAGCCCAGCCCCATAAATAATGTGGCATTGTATTGTGTGGCTGCACACCTCCTCCATTCGACTATTGGTCTGGCCATTATTTCGTGGGTGTTATGCAACGGCGTCTGGGCGAGAAGCCATGGTTCCCCCATGCCATGATACGATCTTTATAATTTACGAGCGGCTCTTGTTGGCCAAAACTGCATTTAGGTACGTCGTCGCCAAGACTTGGCAATCGAAACTCGTTAAGAGACGCTGGCGGTGATTTGCGAAACCCAAACGGTTGGTTCACCCATTTGGCCACTTCGATAGCCCACCGATGCAGATAAGGCAGGCTCGTTACTTGCTCTAAGGATTCCGCCCGGGTCACCAGACCAGGCCAGACCAGGCCAGACCAGGTCAGACCAGTCGGCGGGTACCTTCGGTGCGCCGTTTCGATACCTTGGCCTTGGCCAGCACTCACCTTTTGATTGAAGCGGCTTGAACGTCGATTTAAAAACTGTGTTTGCTTTGGCACTGCGTATCTCACAGATACACTTATTGTTAACGATATGCGGTTTTGCAGTTTTAGTTTGAGAATATTCTGGGATTTCGTTTCGCGCCCTGCAACAAGACACACAACGCACAGAGTTAAAAAAAAAAAAGTGGTAGATTTTTGTTAAAAAAAAAAATGGTATATATGTATATATATGTATTGTTGTGTGTGTGATATGGAGGATTCGTGTGGTGTATGTAGGTATATTCTTAATCCACTGCGCTGCTGGCCTGGCCTGCCGCGTGTTCTCACCGGTCAGTTTCAAGAAACACTTTGAGTGGATGGCAGCGCGCCGGGGCGTTTATATACACTCGTCGCCGGATCACGAACGCCCGAAGTCGGCGTCGGCAGAGCATCGGCGGTATGGCCATAGACAGCGTGCTAGGCACGAACGTCGCAGCAGCGGCAGCAACAACAGCAGCCGCATCAAGACGCAGCACGCAGCACGCAGCAGCAGCAGCAGCAGCAGCAGTCACAGCAGGCAGAATCTTTAGAGGATGGGGCAGCGGGGGAATGCGTACGTGAGAGTCGCGCAAGGATCCCGCGGATATGGATATTTTTAGTTCGGCATTCTAAGTCGGGAATGGAGGAACACCAAAGCTCCAGAACTCCAGAACTCTAGAACTGCAGAACCCCATACCCAATCCCAGCTCCCATCCCAGAACCCTTTCTCCATAAATAGACGGCAAATTGTTCACTGTGCGCTGTCTATTTTTAAAGCGAATGCAATTTGTAAGCCTTCTGCAAAGACTTCTTTGGCAGACCGCAGATACCTGGTGCCTGGTATCTGGTACTTGGTAACTGGTAACTGGCAACTGGCGGTAGGATCTATTTATAAAATCGAACTAGCCAGGATCGCTGGCTGCTTGGCCGCCTGGTCGCCTGCCCGCCTGGCCGCTGATCGATTGCCATAAGCGTCATTAAACGCAGCACGATTTTCAAATGCAGTTGGTACGATGATAATATCAGCAATAAACCAGGGCCAAAGAAAAATGCTTAATTGTGGTTCAATGCAATTTGCGGGGTTGCTGGCTCGGCAGCTCGGAGGCGGCAGAGGAGTTGGCCTGGCGAAAAACCGGTATCAACTTGTGCAAGAGACGGGGTTAGGGGGCAGGCCAACATGCCTGCTAGTTCCACCAGCACCATCAGCTCCACCACCACCACCACCTCCGGCAAGCACCAGCAAGAACTTTAGCAATCGAGCCAAAGACGAACTAAGCCAGTGGCCAGTGGCCAGAAGAGGACCAAACCAGACCAGACCAGGCTGCATTCGATCCCGCCGAGCGGGAACATCATTAACATAATCAAAGCAGGGGGTTTCCGATCGTTGATTATCTTAGAATGATAAATGCCTTGGGGCAGCTCCAAGCTCCAAGCTCCAAGCTCCAAACAGGCCTGCCGATTCTTTTTATAGACTCCGCCACCAGATATGCGAGTAGGTATAGTACAACCGAGCAGCAAAAAGGATAGATGAGTTTAGATCGGTGGAAAGTTCCACTCCCTGCCAGAATTATGTGATATTACACACACTTGTGGGTGCGCTAAATTGCCCAATCCGTAGTTGTCATGCTCATAAAAAGCCACATCCACGACTTCTTCGGCTCCTCCAAATTGGTCCACTAAAGGTATAATGCCTATACACCCCAAAAAAATTCCATTTCTTAGTAAGCTATCGCACTTCATGATTTCAATCCTAATCTATATATGTTACATATGTATATATATGCTCTAATAGATTCATAAGATATACTTTAGGACCTACATAATAGATCGTTCACATCGTACGATCGCATTATCATTCAGGTCTTAAATCATGCACTGCCCAATAGATTGAAGATTTTTCTTAGTTTAGTGTAGTTTCTTAAAACTATGGGTAATCTAATAGCATATCATTGTTTTCTCTTTGGGTGTGCGCCCATGGGTCGACGTCTCTAAGGTCAGACAATCGTTTGGCGGAAAAGTTCTGGGAGAGCTCTTAAGTTAAACGTGCTCTGATTGGATTTGGAAAGAGTCTGATCTCAGAGTGCACACGATGATACTAATGGTGCGAGATAGTATGGATAGATATGGAAGAGATAAACGAGGGAAAGCCACATTAAGTCCGCTGTCGAAAATATTTGAACGCGACCCATCTGTTTATTTACGACCCGTTTGGGTTCGGTTTTTTGGGTTTTATGAGCCTACGGATTATCTGTCCTGGGCTGTTTGTCTACCTGTTTTTTTCTGGATCTATATTTAGGCAGGAGTGTCCACGTTGTTGCGTACCTAGGAACTTGTAAAGTGTATGCAAAACCGATGGATGGCCAACCCAAATACCCAAATACCCAGAACCCGAAAACCTTTATGACCCACAACCACCAGTCGTCGTTTGCCAATTTTGAAGGTCGATCTACAGCGCCGTAGTTCTGTAGACCTGTAGATCTCGTCACGAAAATGAATCTCATAATCTTTAGATATTTGCGTTTAGAAAAATCATGCATAATTGCAATTATTAAGTTGCTCAATGTTTTCCATGGATGAACGGCTGGGGAACAACAACACTGCCTATGCGAACTGTGTGTTCGTGGAAAAGTATGACGTATTCCAATGGTGTGACTACTGTGCTAATAGTCTAAACTTAGCTTAGATCTCAATCGCACTTTTACGAGTTTAATAAGAGCTTCTATCAACTCAGGTTTGCCATGGCACTTTGCAAGTCCTTGTACATACCTACACATACATGTTTCCACTACTTACACGATCAGTATAGAAGTACAGAATATCCCCCCACCAGACATTTAATTGCTCGATCGAAAAAAAAAAAGAAAATCTCAGCTCTGCTGGAAGACAACCAAGTTAGAAGAAAACCTGAACCACGGAGTCCCAACCAAAGTAGGCGATGCTATTAAAAATGTGAGAGTGCATAGGGCACGCCGAAGTAGTTGTACCCTTTCTTGTGCCTTTTTTAGCTGGATGAACTCTTACATTTATATCTAATGTGGTTATAGATCTAAGTTATACGATACTTTGCTTCTTATTCTTCATCAGCTGTAGAAACTCTAAAAGATCGGAAGATCTGGCAGATCTAAAGTACCATGTATGATACCATATATGATATATTTCTTGATTATTGGTATTACTTCGTGTGCATAAGGAAGGGTATCCGTGATGTGGAGAAACCTCAAGCAGAGCCCAGAGCCCAGAGCCATGGCAACGCCAAATGAAATGCAACTTTTTGGCGCTGAGCTGGAGGAGGCGATGGTGGAAAATTGGCCGCCAGGCACGGGATGGCACTGCCCTGTGAGCTGGTCACCGATCCTCCTCGTGTGCCGTCCGATCTGAAGAGGTGGCAATGCGGCGCCTTAGTGGTGGGGGGTGGGAGGGGGGCAGGGATGGGCAGGATGCATAAGCACTTGCCTGCTGGGCCAAGTGGTCAGTTAATGGCTGCACTGGTCTTCTCATTTTCTTGCGACATTTTTATGCTCTCGACTTGCATAAATATTTGCGCAGCCCGCAAAAGGGAACCACTTCTGGACGTGCACACATAGATTTGCTGCAGCCTCTTTGCGAATGGAGCAGCGAATGCAATAAATTTGTGCGCTGCGGACACGACTTGGGCACGGATATGGACCTGCTTCGGCTTGGAGTGGAGTAAAGCCTTTTAAGATTGGGTGAAGTGGGAATCGCGCAGGGAATGGCCCACGGTCGGCCTATCGCATAATATAAAATGCACATGCGTTGCAATCAACATCAACATTGTCCTGGTTGGTCGTCAACAACAAAAAAGCGAGAGGGGAGAGCTAGCATAGATCGCGAGGCAGGAGCATTACCATCATCATTATCATTATCATCCTGGCAATGGTAATTACACGGTGCAACATGGATGGAGTGGCCTGTCTACCCCCATTCTGGGCTTGGTTTTTTGTGGCTCAGCCAAAATCTGCACAGCCAACGTGGTGCCCATCCTTGTTGCACAGTGCTTGCTGCATGCAACACTCACAGCGTGGCACATACGTGTACGTGTGCATACACACATCCCAGTACTAGACCTGCGATCGGCAGCAAGGCAGAAAAGCAGCAGCGGAGCAGCAGAGCAGCAGAACAGCGGCCAAGTCGCCTTTGTATCTCATGGATACATAACTCTTTGTTATTGGCCTTGAATGTCCTAAGCACGGAAAAGAGGTCATTGTCGCATAATACACCGCCTGTCCAGCTCGTCCAGCCTGTCCAACTGGTGGACAATGACAGTGGACAGTGCATGGCAGTGGTGGCTAGTGGATGGTGGATGGTGGATACTAGAGACTGGACTGGATGGCGGATGGACGGCGGCAATGCCATTCCCCCAGGAGAAAATCAGCAAAATCTATGCGCACTTTTATCCAGCTCTGCGCGACGTTCGCCTTTTCTGTTTTGAAATTTGTAATTAAAGTAGGCACGCATTTTAATGACTGTAATTGAAAAGGGCCCATCCCATCCCATCCTATCCCATCCCATCCCATGATGGCCATGTGGCAGTCGGGTTCTTCTGCAGGCGATCGCAGTGCTCTTTGGCTAGATATGGATATGGATATGGATATGGATGTGCATGTGCATTTAAATTTTGATATAGCTTCAATCTGGCGGATTGAGCAACCTATTACGCCAACTGAGCTTCGAGGCAACTGTCCAACATCTTGGCCAGGTCGAAGAGCACTTCCTGGCGCGTCGTTTGTTTAGGTCTGCTCGGTGGAGGCCACCACTCATCGGCAAACCGATGAGCACTCGTACAACCGCAATGGTCATGCGAAATCCAAAATCTTGCAGATTGTTTTCGGTTTTTGCCGCTGCGCACTTCAGTAATGTCAATCCGTTCTTGTCGGCTTCCTTCTCATTTGGGTTTTGGGTTTTGTGTGTTGTGTTTTGTGTTTGGATTGTTGACTGACTGTGCAATATGCGATGTACAGTCGATTAAGACAATTATCTCTGGACATTAATTCTGGGAAATATAAAAATAATAATCACTATCAAGCTTTTTGCTCGCACTAAACTTTGTCGCGACGATAATTGGCCAATGGCAGCGAGCGAATGGCAGCTGGAGAAGGAAGCCGGTTGATGACCTATGGCAGTTCAAACGGAAGATGGACTCCAGCAACCCATGACTGACTGGGCCAGGGCCAGGCTGTGTATGATTCTATGACTACGATCTACATAGTTGGCCAAATCAGGCGCAGAAATCGCATGCAAGCTGATTTGACTACACGGAGCGAAAGAATGCCTACTAAGCCCACTAGATTAGTGACTTAGCTTCGCTAGCTTCTTCGGTGATCGCATGCTCTTCCCCAAAAGCCATTTGCAGTGCTATTTGGAGCGACTTTGCTTGGCGTTTGGCGTTTGGCGTTTGGCGTTTGGAATAGTTCTAATACCCATTGTCGTGTAGTTCCGATGGAGTGACAGCTGGTGGTGGTCAGGCCAGCGTCCAGCTCACGTGCCGGCAATTACAATTACCATGCGTCACATTGTCAGCGATAAAGCAGATACTATAATATATATGTAGATACATACACGTATGTAGATATGTATGTACAGATCGGCAGCGTCGGCGGGAACCAGAGCAGAATCAGTGGTGCGCTCGGACTCATCTCATTTCGCAACTTGTTTTCGAATCAACGAACCAGGAAGGTGGCATGGTCAGTCCCAGTGCCGCCCTGCTCCGTCCGTGCTCTAGCCTGATCTACCCCGATCCACCATCCACCATCCACCGATGATCATTACCTCAACTCAACTTAACTCTCCTCCCCTCCCCTCCCCTCGCCCCGCCCCGCTCGTCTGTGATTTAATTTAATTTTTCTAAGCTAAGCACAACCCAAACTGTTTCACTTTGTCAACATTTCATTTCGCTGCTTGTCAGTTGGCGGTCGCAGCCGCATTGATTAAGCTTAATTTGTTGCTCCAAATGCAGGTCAAACCTTTCGAAATCTCTCGGCATTAGGCCACCACCACTCAATGCATCCTAAGTTGGACTTTTATCCACTGATACATACACTACGCTATGCTATGCTATGCTATGTGCCCGGGCAGCGATCACCTTGAGTCTGGGAATGAATCTGGATGACTAAGGGGCAATTCGCTGACATTTCCACAAATGCCACCTGCGCTTTTCTTTTCCGCCGTGAAAGTGACAGTCTCGCATCATGAATGCCATTTTTGGGTCACGCCCGAGAGGTGGCCACTTCTCCGGTTGCAGTGCCAGTTAAGTTCAAGTGCGTGCATTGCTCGAACCCGGACCACAGTCATCATCCCCATGAGCAGCATCCATCCCGCCGTCCACCATGCCCATGCCAAACCATGTGTGTGCGAGTATTCAAGTGCAGCCCCTGTAATTAGCAGCTAGTCAGTGTCAGTAAGTGGCTTTTACATGACAATTGCGTTTGTCAAATTAGATTTGCATGAGTTTAGCTACTCAATGGGGAGTTCTATTCCATAAATGTGGTGGATCGAACAGACCAGAGGCTCGCCATATACATATGTACATATATGTACATATGTAGTTCTCTTGAGCTTTCGACATATCAATTGTACCAAAATTGTACAGATATTCCCCTTCCCCTTCCCCCTACCTTTAAGCATGGGAGCCGGCATGCGGGGTATTCGCCCGTCGATCTGCCGTTTGCCACATGTGCTTCCCCAGTAGTATTCCCTTCCATGTGACCGCAAATGTGGAGCGTACTCGGCAAGTGAGAGTGCGAGTATTACAGCACTCTCCATGGCGACAACGACAATAAGTCCAGCATCAGCATCAGCAGCAGCAACAGCAGCAGCATCAGCAACAGCATCAGCATCAGCAAAATCCATCAACTGGACAAAAATGGTCTATTTCTATTTTAGAAGCAGTAGCGCGCTAATTGAATCCAATTTGCATGCATTAGCGCTCGCGGAGCCGATCTGAGCTTTGCCGGGCCAGTTAGGCACAGCCGATCTTAGACATGGATCTTATCCAAGTCGGGTATCCAGATTTCGGACCTTAGATTTCCACCGTCATTGTAATCAACATAATTGCTGCTTCTTTTGCACGATTGACTAAAATAGAGACCTAGGAAAGAGGCTGAAGTTTTTTTTTTTTTTTTAAAGATTCCAGAGTATTCTTTACATATGTATGTTCTTTATTGCTATAGTTATTGTCATGAATATTATAATACTATGATTAAGCTTTATTAGTTCTGTAATTGGAGCATGGCACCTAATTATAGGCTTATCCCACTGGCACACATTTTACAGCTTTGCTGACCCATTGGAATTTTCTTGATGGAACTGCATAGTTCTTCGTAGGTTACTTGTATGTTTTGTTTGCACTTGTTTGCTATTTTAGGCAAATACTTGATTTCCTACAAGAATTTTCAATGGAAATAATGGGGCCTACAGATAAATAACCGATGCACAACGTCTCGTTTCCAGTTTCTGTTTACTCCAGTTTATTGAGTTCCATGGCGAAAAAAAAAAAAAAAAAAAAAAAAAAAAAAAAAAAAAAAATCCGAGCCATGTGGTTAGTTGACTCCGTCAATAAGCTGACTTTTGTGATTTGCGTATTTTGCGTGTTGATGCGTCTGTGCCAAATTGTTTGGTTATTTAGATATGATTCAGGGCGCATTGTTCGGTTGATCGTGTTGTCACCGGATGCTAATTATTATTCTTTGGAATAGTTGGCCGGCGGAGAGTATACACAGCGGTGTATGGCTAATCGCTTGGGTGACTAGCCGTGATCTCTTGCAGACTTGGTGGTTGGAAATGAGAAGTTTAGGCACACGGACTCCATTTGTTTATCTATAAGTGTAGCTGTATAACTTGGTAGAGGTACTGCGGATGAGGGTTTGCGACTTGGCTAATTTCCAGGGTCGCTGAAAAGTATGCTCGACTAAAGGGGATTAACTATGATGATTAACTATGAAGCTATTGTATTGGTAATGCCACCCCATTGCAGTCGCCCAACATCAAACGCCACCTACTGCGACGGCGGGAGAGTGTGGAGCCGGAGGACGGCCTGTCCAATGCCCCCTCCATTGCCCAGATCAACGGCTGTCTGCAGGACAGTGACGGCGACGGCGACGACTTCCTGCCGGAGGAGGTGCAGCACCTCGCCCACGAGGGCAGGGATGTGCTGCGCAAGCTGCTCACCATTGAGCCGCGCCAGCGGATCCGCAGTGTGATGGCGCTCCAGAGGATTGCCCTCTACAAGGACTACCAGCTGAGCTCCAAGCAGCTGCTTAACGTAAGTCACATTCGGTTTACTATGCTATGGAATAGTCCTCCAATTGCCATTTGCAGCTCTCGCCGCGGGAGATTATAGCTAGGGACGGAATCCGTATCTACGAGGACAGGCAGTTCGATCAGCTGACCAACCAGTGTGCCATCGATGCATTCCTGGACTTCTAGGAGCCCACTCAAGCAAAATCAGCCATATAGTTTCCACTTGTTTTGGTATTATTTAAACTGCAACGTTCCATTAAATTAACAAGTTGTACAAAAATGTTATACTCTCGAACCGATTAAGTTATGCGTTTAATATGGAGAAATAGTGCTTGCATTCCTTAAAAGTGAACAAACTGAAAATTGTTAATAATAAATTATATTCCATATACAAGTATATTGAGCGTAAAATTAAAATGTATTCAAAAATGTGTTGCAGTGATAAATTTTATATTTATATGCTGAGTTTTATCACATTTCGAATGCGATATTTACACTGCTTATGTTTGTATTATATTTTCAAGCTCGAAGAGTAATTTTAGTCCAATGCGCCAAAATAAATGTTTTCCTTGTTCTTAAAAATTAAATATGTCTCTAAATGGGTTCGTTCTACATCGATAACTATTTTAACTTTAGAAATATATTCTATTCGACGTCTATTTGAAACACTCGTATATGATTTATTGTACACTTAACAAGATATATGTATATGCTTCTTGGATTATTATATTTAACTTAACTGATAGTATTTGATAAAAACTATTTTCTACTTATGTACATATGTATATGATTTGTGTAGACCCAAGTGTCTAATTATTTTTTTGAGTGACAACGAATGCCGTGTGAAAATCAGTGACGGCAAATGAGTTTCCTGTCGAACGTCATTAGGTGCGTGCGTTGTGTTTGCCCAAACATTTCATGGAAGAGTAAATAGAAAGCTCGCGGAACGTGGGTGGCATTGTCATACATAACCGCCCACGTAGATTTTCCGTATTTCCCGGAGCTTTTCCCCCTTTTTCCGGAGCTTTGTCAGCTGCTGCTCGCCATAGGATGTGGGCCCGAACAGCCGGGAGGAGAGCGAGCGAGAGCGCCAGCGAGAGCGCGAAGGACTCGCAACGAGCGTGTTCGTAGCACTCGCTGGTATAGGGATACCTTGCAGAGAGTCCTGGCGGCGGAGTAGCGGAGGAAGCAGCAACAGCGGCAGCGCAGTTACAGCAATTGGCAACAACAAATACATACACATGCACACTGGCACAGCGACATCCGTATCCAGAAGAGGTCCTTTCTAGAGGCAGGAAAAGGAAAAAACTGGACAGTGGTCACGACACCTTGGCGCATCCAAGAAGCGGAGCATGCAAATTGGTCGCCGCTGGTGCTGGGGAAACTGCAGTTCCACATCGCAGGACAAAAGCACGCCCACACACACGGATACGGATACACTCACTCGGCCAGGAATGTATGTGACTCTACGCGAGATTAGGCAACTCCAAGTGGGACACTAAAAACCGCCATGGCACTGGTGCACACTTTCCTGGGCACCTGGGAGGTGAGTTGCTTTGTTACTTTCCCACAAGCTACCTGGGTCGGTTGTCCATCTAACACACATCTATACACACACTCCAAAAATCCCAGATTGTCTGCTGCACGTTCGAGGGAAAGCGGGAGCTGTCCGGTCTAGAGGGGTAAGCTAGTCCTGTAGGAGCGCATAGCCATCCTAATCGTCTCCCACTTAGCATCAAGTTCCGCCTGGATGACACCAGTGATATTACCTGGTACAACGACCTGGTCAGCCCGCTTCCGGAATCCAAGGACTGCGGCAACTTTTGCGAATCGGCCAGTGTCCTATTCAGCTGCGAGACCTTCGATGTCCACGAGATCAATCCGCGCCTGGTCTTCGGCGCCTTTGCCGGCCACAGCATCGAGTTCAGCGTAAGTAATGCATAGGTACATAGAACTGCTCAGAGCCCTTAGCGTAACCTTTGACCTTTCCCAACCGCAGACCAACACCTTAACGCCGACCGATACGCTAGTGCTCAACTGTGAGAACTGGTATGCCGTGGAGTGCAAGCGTCTGCAGGACAACCAAGCCGCTGGCCAGGAGAAGCAACTGAGCTTTGGCGAGGCCCTGCAGGAGTCCTATTTCAGCGATGTGGTGGTGAAGAGCTCCAGTGGCCTGGAGTACGCCCTGCACGCCTCCATACTGCGGCTCAATGGCTTCGATTGCAGCATGTGCGTGAACAGTGCCCCGTCATCGGCTGCCGCTCGTCCTGCGACCAGGTCCTGCCACAGCGGACCGAACACCCCGAATCCCATAAGGATCTCCGTGGCGCCGGCGACCAACGATGATGGGCATGACAAGTCCTTGCCGCGCCTGAATCTCTCGCCCATTTACCTACAGCCGCCGTCTGACTTCCAGACCATGCCCTCGTCCGGCTTGGGCGCCCATCGGGTGCATCAGTTCAGCAGCAGCTTCAATTGCCTGAGCAACGGCAACGCCGGAGACTCGGAGTCGGTGGTCAGGACCACGGGTCTGCTGAGCCTTGAATGTGGCGGCGGTGGCGTTGGTGGTATGTATCGTCTGCCGCCCACCTCGCATTCGGATTCGCACCTGGAAACATCGCAGTCGCACTGCAAGAACATCTTCAACTTCTGCCAGGACCTGATGCTGCAGCCAACGCCCACGCCCTTGCCACCGACCACTGGTCTGGCCATCTGCAGCATCCGGAGGCCACCGCTATCGCCGTACCGTGCTCGCAGTCCCTCGCCATTTCCCAGCTCCATGGACACGCCGCCGTCGTCGCCGCTAACGCCTGTGGGTGTGCTATGCAACCTGCCCAACTTCCTGCTGGGCCCCATCCTGCACTGGCTGTACACGGAGTCTTTGCTGCCGGACCTGGACGAGGATGTGTGCGAGAAGCTCATCAGCTTTGCGGAACTGCAGCCTTCGCTAACCAAGCTGGTGGAGCCGACTCGCAAGTACCTGCGGCTGATACGACTCAAGAAGTGTAAGCATCAAATCCTGCATATCCTGTAAATACCGGAGTAACTCCTTACCGATTGCTTTCAGTTGTGGTCAATGTTACTATGGATCTGCACGGCATTCTCAATCGGGTCATACAGTGCATCAATCCCGGGAACATTACCCGCGATCCGGCGAAGCTCTATGCCACTTTTCAGGACTCCTTGCGCGAGTGCGCCATAGGTGGGTCACTGGGATATCAGTGGGATACGGGTTCTATAAGAGGATGATTCTTTTCAGGCTGCGCCAAGGTGCTGCAGTTCTGCAATATCTTCATTACGGACGCCACTCACATGACGCGATACCAAAAGAACGAAATCGTCAAGTACATCCGCACCCGCATTCCCATCTTCATGTCGCAGGTTCAGCAGCTGCTACAGAACGTACTGGGAGTCTTTGTGGGCTTGAGTGTGGACGAAAAAGCCGAGCTGGTGAATTACCTAGTACCTGAAGTGAGTTCGGATACAAGTGATTGTATTGCAGCCTAGAGAACTAATCCCTTCGTTCCTGCAGATCGAATCAACCTTATTTGTATTGACCGCTGTGATAGAGGAAATCAAAAACTCACTGGAAATCATGTGTAAGGTGAGTTGGGGCCTGTTATGATCAAGCGCTCCTTAAGCTGTATACTAACTATATTGCCCACTTAGGACCTTAAATGCTCCCACTTGGATCTCCCCCTGCAACAACAACAGGCGGACGATGCGATTGTCATGCAACTGCAGATTGCCGATGGAGGCGAACCCTCGCCACGTCCTCGTCGCGGTGCTCCCGTGGGTCTAACGCTCTACGATAATCTCTCGGACAAGCAGCGCCTGAGTTCCGCGGAAAACGACCTAAAGTTTGTGCTCTACATGTACGAGGTGCGGAAAATGCGCGACATTTACGGCCGGATTGTGGCGGCACTCGAAATAATCAAGGACAAAAAGTCAGTGAGCGCGGGCAACGGGTTATCCCAACTTATGATCTTATATGAAATTGTTACAGGACTACGTTCTGCGAAATGGATTTCCTGAGCAAGAGCAGCACAATCAACCAGAACCTCGAGCAACTGATAATGGACATTCCCGCTTACATCTTCATCGTGGAGAACCTGTCCGATCGACTGGACGACAAGCTCGGCTGGAAGGAGTTCAAGTTCTGCTTCAAGCTGGCCACCAGTCAGATAGTAAGCACACTACTTGAATGTCCACTTGAATGGCTAAGATCTCCAGTTTAACCTGTACTTCACAGAACGGCGTCATTGCCAAGCTACTGGACCACAAGGAAGCGCTGCGGGACGCCATCAGTCAGATCTGTATGCTGGTGCGAAAACAGGAGTTCACCCAGTCCGTGATTGAGCTGGGATTACTGGACGACACCTATCTGCTGTCGAACAATTTGAAAATGGCTGATCATGAGAACAACCTAAATCAGGGCCTAAGCGACAAGGATGCAATGTATCTGGATCGCAAACAATACTATGATTATAATAGCATTAAGGTAATGAATGGATATATTCTAGACCTACTAACATCCGACTAACAATTGTGATTTTGCCGTCAGTTAAACCTCATTCGGCACCTCTGTGAGCCGCCCATAGCCGCCAGCAGCAATCTCTCGAAGAATGCCCTACGCCTGCTGCACTCCACCCAGCTGGCCGACATGGAGTTCGAGGTCCACACATACGCACCCACGCCAAGTGCTGGCAAGGCAGGTGGTGGAACTGAAGCTGCCTCTGAAGCCGCTGAGCCGGCAGCGAAAGCCCAGCAGGTGCACAGCTTCAAGGCACACCGGGTGATCGTCGCCGCTCGCTGTGAGTGGTTCAAGAAGGCCCTGATGTCGGGCATGCAGGAGTCGATCAACCGGAAGGTCATCATCACAGACACCTCGCCCGTGATCTTTCGGCGCCTGCTGCTCTATCTCTACGGCGCTCCTATCGATCGCACAGTTGGTGCCGAGCAGGTGTGCGAGCTTATGCTCCTGGCAGACCGCTACTCTATAGATGATCTTAAGGTAAGAGAAGGGTACTCAAAGCATTCTCATGTACACTAACCATCTGTAAATCGAACAGGAATTGTGCGAGAACACCCTATACTCCCTTATTGACGAGGACTCCGTGGTCTGCCTGCTGGGAATAGCCGATCGCTATATGGCCACTGCTTTAAAGTCGAAATGCCTTTCTTTTCTCTCGCAACATGCACAACTGACCAAGTGTGAAATATTCAAGGAATTGCCGCAGACACTTCAGGTGAGCATATGGATGTGGATGAACGACACAGGCATCATATTAATGCACCACCCTTTCAGCTGGAGGTTATGGATTTGATACACTGGTTCGGACGGGTCTCGGAGCCGTGGAACGATCGCGGCTTCAAGCCGCGGAGCAGCTCGCGCCACAGCCTAAAGAGTCCTTCGAAGCCACGCTCGCGATCGCGCAAGTCCTCGCCCTCCTACATGTGACGCCGACAAAGCGCCATTGAACACACGAATGCCAACTTCTTGTGATAATTTTAGAAGACTTCGCTATCCATTATCAGATGGATTAAATAGTCAGTAAGGCGGGGAGAGGAATATGGCAACCAAGGACGATCGTTGCCATGAGTTTAGACTATACAGGGCGAGAAGATTGCTACGAAAAAAAAAAAAACACTTACAGGAATGACCTTTCGTCTCCGATTAGGTGAAATGTATCACCGGAACAGAAGGAATACTCCCAAATATCAAGCCAAACAAAATGGGCAAACATGACCTGATTTTAATGAGTTTTACTTAGTTCACTAATAGGTAGATAGGATTTTGGCGTATAATTTAATGCTTTCTCTCGAATTTATTCTCCTTCATTTATGTAGCAAGTCACTCGAACAGTCGAATTTGTCCGATCACAGCAGCAAAATGTCGAAGAAGTATAGAACGAGAATAGGTGTATTAGCCATTTGACAGACACGTTATGTAAATACACAAATGAGTAGTATAGAAAGACTTTTCGAAAACATCCCCGATTTCGAAATTATTTCTGTTTTGTGGTCCACTTGCGACGTAGGCTAGTTGTACACTTATATTCTGATGACGGGTAGGTAGAAACTAGTCCTTTGGAAAGGCCAAAGTGAATAATTGTTTTGTATTGGGCTAACGTAATATTGACAAAATACATAATACCAATATTTTCGGTTCACCGAAGATTGTGGGCTACACTATTGTAAACTAACTAGTGTATTTTGACATATAGACACATATTAAATTTGAAACTAGACTATTTACCACGTGACGTATTCTCATAAGGTGTTTTGAGAAAATTCGGCGGATTTTATGTAACGACAACAGCGTATTTTTTTCATTCGACTTGAAAGCGTATCAATTTAACAAAATATGTGTACAAATATTATGTGTAAATTATATTATTGTACTAATTCAATACATTCCTTGTTGTCTTTTTAAAACATATCACAACCTAACTCTTTTTATTAGATACAGATTATAAAAATGTACGTATGTAAGTAATGCAAGTAAAAGAACATTTGTTTTAGCAGTTTGTGGGAGGTATTATTGGTATTAAATACGTAAAAACGGCAGTTTTTGAATGGTATGATAAAAGTCAGGTAGGACATACTGATTATCAACGAAATGAACACCTCCTTGTTGCGCCAAACATTTCAAACTATATCATAAAAATATACAAGTTAAATTTCTAACGGCCCATGCATTAGGATGAATAATAATCGCTAGCACTGTAGTAACGAGTATTACACAGGTAAAGTTCAAAGTTCACATTTTTAAATATCCTAACGGTCAAATAGTGATACGTAATGAAACGTCGGATATGAAGTATGAAGTAAGATTAGTTACACGTTGATAGAGATTTTGAAGTTGAGATGCATTTTACCATTTTTTTGTTGCCTAATATGTACATATGCATATAATGTTTAAACTAACTTCAGAACAGACAGGCTTTATAATACATATTCGACAAGTTGCTGGAATTAACGTAACGAGTATCAAAGTTTAGTTACATCAAGTAAAGTTTAAAGTTTGAAATAACGAGTATTACATTCGCCATAGAGATGGACGAAAGAGCGATAGTTGAAAGGAGTGGCGATTTCGTGCAATTTTCCTCTTCCAGTGGCAAAGTTCGCGGGCTGCCTCGGTTTTCCAGCGGGCTGCGGGCTCTAGTTTTCCCAACTGCGTCGCCAAAGGGCTGACCGCAGCTTTTCCACCCGAGAAACTTGGCGCTGGCGCTCTCGCTCTCGCTGCTGCTCCCGCTCTCGTTGTCGTCGCCACCGCCGCTCTCGCCACTCTCTCACCCTCTCTCGTTTTGATTCGTTTCGCTCGTTGCCACTCGGGTCGCCGAAAATTGGGGACTGCTGCTGCTGTCGCTGTTGGCGCAGGAAAATCCATTTTCCATTTTCCTACATGCGGACACTGGCTCAAAGTATCGTGTGCGGCGGACGTCCTTGTCGTGCGTGCGTCGTTTGCTCGCGCTGACGGTGTTTTTTTGTGCTAGGTTCAGGGCATCGGGCAACATGGAAACATAACCACCAGCTAGGCGGAATAACAAGAAAGCCCATCTAGAAGAAGAATAGAAAACTCTGTATTTTGCAATCGCACAATTGGAATTTCGAATCGATTTATAGAGTGTTGTCTGTGCTCTGCGGTTTGTGTGGTGTGTTGCATTTACGAAAGATGCCTGGTTTTTTCTTTTTGTTTAGTGAGATTTTCTCGTATTTTTTTCATCAATTTCGGTGAGAGTGCTGTGCAACGAAAGGGAATACGCAAAAACGATTTTTTGTAGAAAATCGCGAGAGTCCCCGAAGGAGAAGGCCATACATAGAAACGAAAAGGAGAAGCAAAAGGAAAAGGAATAGGAGAAGCGAAAACGAAAACGAAGCAAAGGCAGCGCAATAAGGTAGCAAAAGGAAAAAAAAATGCAAAAAATAAAAACGATGTATTTTTTTGTGTGCAAAAGTGCGAACACCGTTAGTTATGCTAACATTGACAGTGAAAATGTGAAAAATACGAAGCGAAAAGGGAACCGTCTGCATGTGGAAAATATGAAATGTGCTCAATAATACATTTTCACTTGACCCAGACGCTGGTATGTGTGTGTGTGCATGAGTGTGTGTGCTGCGAGTGTGCACACCAATTTGGTGTGTGTGCTGTGGCATTGTGTGGTGTGGTGTGGTGGAGAAGAGAGTGAGAGTTCCGGGAGAAGTTGCGAACCAGCTGGCTCGGTGGACGTAAATATTTAATTGCCCAATGGGCGTACATATATGTATGTATAAAAATACGGAAATGTGTGTACTTGGTGATTTTTGTTTATTGTATGTTATTGCAAACGAATTTCGGATCGCCAAAGGTGTGAGAGTTCCACAAAAACACAAACACACAAAAAAAAAGCAGCAGTAGCAGCAGCGAAATCCCGAACTCTCCAACTGGAATAACTGTTTTTGCGCAAAGTTGTCTGCCTTTGTTGTTGTTGTTGTTGCTGCTATCTGGTTGTTGATATTGTAGTTGCACACACAGACACACTCATACGCAGACACCCTCGCAAAATCATCATCAATTACGCCCCTCCGTAGAAAAAGCGGAGAGTGTGTGCGTGTGTGTGCTATCTTGCGCCTATCAAAGCTCTCTCTTCGCCCACACTTACACACACACACACACACACAGGCACTGGTACCCGCACCCGCACCCGACACACACACACACACATGTGCGCTCATAGAAATATAGTCCCTCTATAGGCACACTTTCACTGATACTGTACCGTTTTAGTTTATTAGCTGCTAGTGTTCCCCCTTCGACAGTGGTGTTAGTTGGCCAGAAAGTCTGTAAAAATGTTTGTTGACTCGATCTACAGTGGAGCCTGCCCGAGTCGATCAACGCTTTTGGCCTTACGTCAGCTTGACTCGCGTTGGCCGACCCCAAATGTAATGGCAGACAGCTGGCTCAGTTGGGCGAAGCAGCAAAACATTGTTGGTGGGGGGGAACCCCAAACTTAACCTTGGTGTTTTCATTGTCTGCTGTTGATGTGAATACTGTTTTCTGGGCTTTCTTGGCCTACTTCACTTACTTCAAAGTGCTGCCAAAATATGATTTCATCGCGAACTCTGTACGCACTACTAACATGAAGAGCTTGCTCCTTTATTTACCACCACACTATTCAGATATCAGAGATCACGTAGTCAGTTGTAGTTCTAGATAATCACTAGGGATCATAGAGGACTTACCTCATAACTACATATACATATTGAAATCATATTGAAAGGAAAGGTGTTTGAAAGTATGCAACAGAATGAAGCGCCAACTTTTGCAGTTAATCCGTGGTACATTCGCACCCTAATCACATTCTGTTGCATACTTTCGCGCACCATTATGGGTAATTTCTGTGTAACCCTCGAATAATTGTTATCTCATTGCCTTATCATCTCTATTAGATATACATATGTAGAGACTACACCGATCCCCAGCGGGTATTGTTTATCTTTTCTTCTTCGTACGCACGTGAAATACTTTTCAGCGAATTCCCAGATGTGCGAGTTCATGTGCGTAGTCATAAGTTATAGAAAACAGCCAATTACTCTCCCTGGGTAAAATTGATTGAACGTCTGGTCGATCCGTGAACGGCCCTTAAATTAAAATTATATCACGAATAAGTAGTTCGATATCGATGTGAATGGTGAGCAGCAACCATTGTACTTCTATTATCGCATGTCTGGCCAAATAAGTTTGATGGCTTGGCCGTATTTTATGGCATCCGAATATCGAAAGAGTACAAACAAATTTAGCTCCGGCCAGCAAGTACATATGTATGTATGTATGTATGTATGTATGTATGTACATACCAAATCCCAAATCCAGACGTGAAAGTGTTGATTCCCCATTCTACACTGCACACTGTTATTTTCGCATTTACGGCGTAATTACTCAGCCAGATCTTGATGGAAAACGGCGGAGCGATCGCCGCTTTAGTCATCTGTAGACAGTCCAGTTCACTCGAATAGAACCACGCCACGCCATATCAGATGACCAGGGGGTTCTACAAATCATATCATAGATTCCTGTTGTTCACTAACATATAGTTTCATATCATTTCTATTTCGTACTTCACTTGCATTTGTTATAAAACACTAGAATTCTAGATAGTCATAGACCAAAGTCATTAGAATAATGTCCTATTGTCTTAATGTCTTATTTTAATTTCTTTGCTTAAACCCTTTGAAATACCAAACTACAGTCCACCTAGACGTCGTTTAAAAAAAAGTTGGCCTCTTTAGTGATTAACGACTATTGCAATGCCAATGCAGCCCAGGTCGGGGGTCAAATGCCAGCATCTATATCTAATCAGTTTTAGGAGGCCGTTCCTATAGTGTGCTATATAGTTTTAGTTGCGATGCACTGGTGCGGTGGCCTTGGCCAAATGAATGTGCGGGAAGAGTAAACTCTCAAAAGAACGTAAACAATGGGGCATCTTAAAGTAATCCTTTAACAAAGCCCCCTGCCTAAGGCAGCTGTAATCGCATCAACTGCGCCGTGCACACAGCGCCATGGCACGAGATGGTAATCAATATGAATGCAAAGATAAGTTCCTCCTTTCACTGCGAACCGTAGGCATCTTGAGTTTCCCCAGTAACCAGTAGTCGGTAGTGGGTAGTGGGTAGTCGGTAGTCGGTAGTCGGTAGTGGGTAGTGGGTTTTCGGTAGTGGGTAGTGGGAAGTGGGTAGTGAGAAGTGGATAGTCGGTAGTGGGAAATGGGAAGTGGGTAGTGGGTAGTTGGTAGTCGGTAGTGCGTAGTGGGAAGTGGGTAGTCGGTAGTGGGAAGTGGGAAGTGGGTAGTGGGTAGTTGGTAGTTGGTAGTCGGTAGTGGGAAGTGGGAAGTGGGTAGTGGGTAGTCGGTAGTCGGTACCCAGGGCTTAGTGTTTGTGGTGCAGCATTAAGCATTGCGAGGGACGACTAAATGCGGCTTCAAAGACGATTTGCATCCCACGTTTGTGTTCTGTGTGCGCCCCACAATAGAAGGATACGAGTGTGTGTGTGTGTGTGTGTGTGTGTGTGCCTTCTCATAGTTAATTCAGCCTTGTTTACGAGTTGGTTAAGTTCTCCAAGAGGCTCGCACTTGTTTACTTTAAGGGCTTATTGTTCACTGCATTGCGGCGCATATGGGGCGGCTGCAGCATCCGGATTTTGAGTAGCAGGTAGTCGGTGCAATCAGATTTCATAAATATAAACGAGTAAATATTCATGGTACATACATATATACGTACATACATATGTGACTATCTCGAATCCAATAAATGTGTATCGCATGCACATTGGCCAGCTCATTAAGTACTTATTTATTTGTACAATCGGTTATTAAGAGAGGTCCACAGGTGTGGACAGACAATCGAAACACCCAGATATGTTTATTATGCTTGGCCATTTTCCATCGGCTGCAGGTTTCTGGTTCTAATCGCAAGTGTATTTCGGGGGGAGTGGCGGCCAAAGTGAGCCAAAGCCGCATGAGATGTGGTTGGGCGGGTCAAGAAAGACACATAATACACGTACTATAATATGTACGTAATAAAAAAGTGGGCAAACCCGATGTGCAGCAAATTAATAAAGTTTTGCTAACTGTGCGAGCATGTAACATTGACACAAAAAACAAGGCGGCCAAAGAGTCAACAGCAACAACAGCAACAGCAACAACAACAACATGGACTGCAGGCAGGAAACCGCCCTCGCAAACGGAAACTCATTTGCCAACAGTTTGAAACCAACTTCCGGCCCAGTAACGACGACAACGACAAGGGCAGCCGCCTGCGACGAATGCATGACAAAAGTCACATTTAAATGGGTGAAGGGGGAGTGGGCGGTGGGCGGTGGGTGGTGGTTGGTGCGCGGGGGCGGACACTTCACGTGGGCGGGGCCTGTGGAAAATGCCTCAGCAGTGGCGGCAACAAAGCCCAACCAAATCAGCGCTACTTATCAAAATTAGAACAGCAAATCTTGGCAAACAAATTAAATATAGTAAAGCAAACTTTCCCTATTTTAATATAAATATAAATATTTATTTCCCCAGCACAGGAAGTCCGTAAAGCCCGACTAAAGCGGTACAATGATTATTATTATTATTTTTTTTTTTTTTTTTTTTTTTTTTTTTTGAGAAATGTGCAGCAAACAGCATTTGCATCGAGAAATAGATTATTTGCTCGCTTAGTTCTTACCTATTGTGTTTTCAGGATAAAGCAAATAGCTTGTGCAAATAGTGTAAGTAGGTAAGCTAGCTAACGCTTTTCTGAGTAAGCTTAAGCCACTTTGAAAGCAACTTACCTGATTAGGAATGAAGATGAAATATGAGTTTAGAGCTTCCACTGCTCATTGCTATTGCTATTCCACGAAATCGTTCCGAAAATAGACGCTTTGAATGGTAAAACCATATTGCTTTCGCCAGAACCTGCGTAGATTTTTGCAGAATTACTCGAACTCAAAGTCGAGCAATTCGAAGGCTCGAAGTTTTGCGTAAAGTCGCCGGGTTAACAAGCAAATTGCTAAAGTACGCAATTGCACGTGTCCTTGGAGTGGCTTGCCAGCACTAACTACGCACCGGTCACATCTTACATAATTAAATTAAATCCTTTTTATGAGCCTAGAGCTCCGCTTGATTGACAATTGAACAAATCGATGGGGAAAGACAATGCAAAGTGCATTATTGATTGGATTGAAATGGCCCGGGGATGTTTCGATTGACTTTATCGCCTAGCTGGCAATGGGAATTCCCAGAAGGCTTTAACGAAGCTACGCAATTATGTTCTGAAAACAGTATTATCTGGTTGTATGCAGCGATAATGCATTCTCTGTCAAACTAAGCCATTGCATACTTTTGTGCACCTTCATAGGTGTTTTTCCAGTGTTGCCCCACTGCCAAAATTCCCTTCCAACGATCTATGTACTCTATGTACTTCTCCCGAATACTTTTCAGGGGCGTTGTTCGCCTGCATCTTATGTGTAGTGTATATGTAGTGGCCATATTGGTGTCACAAGCCCATATTTCTGCCAATGTGAGCCCAACAGCCATTGTTATTTTTAAATGCTATCATTAAAGGAGGCGCAGTTAAGCTGGCACATTGGAGTCGCACGCGAGCGGCTCCACGTCCATTTCTACTTATATTATAGTTGACTGGAGCGGAAAGAGGTCGATAGGGCAAAGTGCGTTTGTTAATGACACAATGGTTATACAAGTTTGCCGCGGGCACGCACATACCAATAACAAGAATGGAAAGCTTACTTGCTTACTCACGGACCAAAAGTCGAATACCCTCGCAGCTGCAAAATAGTTTGTTATACTATCAGTTAGAAAATAATTTCGAAAGGCCACTAAATTTGAGCATTATGCTGCAAATATAGGATATATATTCATATAGTCATGGGTATACCTTAGAGCCCTACAAACGTCTGACGAAACTGGAGAGGTAACCTCAAGGATATAAAACATAGTATATTGTATATCCTTGCTTCTTCTGTGACGAAAGGGGAGTCACATAAAGCAGCTTGAAACCTGGCAAAAGGGGTAAATGGTTCAATTTGGCCCAGAAAAACGTATTTCCGCTTAAGTTCCGGGCTAAGGTGGGAGTTGCCGAGCCAAGCGCTGACTGCTAAAATAACTTAAAAAGCTGTCTGAAAGTATGCAATAAGAAATGACGTCGTCTTTTAGAATAAATGCTTTAAATGATGAAGTTGGCTATGTACTGTACTGCATATAAATGGATGTGTTTTCTGTACGTCTTCTGCAGGTTCTTCACCAGCACACAACGCCTTTAAAGTCCTGACGCGGAATACCTGACATTTGGAGGCCATGAGAGCAGGATATTTATGGATAGAATAAGTAAAAGGCGTCCCAATCAATTTAAACACCACTTCAGCATCCTGCGGTGGTTGCTACCGCGAGCTGGGCGAGAAGAGGGCACTCCAGAAGGGCTTCTCCGGCGATAGGCGATAGGCGATACTGGGGTCGTCACTTTCAACGGCTGGAAAAGAGAAGCCAACCCGACCGAACCATGAAACATTGTAAGTTCGCTTGTTAGTCAGTCGACGAGCTTTCCCTCGAAATTGTATATTGTAAGGTGCTCCGCCTCGCAGGGATTTAATCAGAAATGTTTACCATCCTCAATGCACATCGCAGGTGTCTAAAAATATGCAGCGCAAATCAGAATCATTATGATTCATGGTACGAGTATATATGAGACTTTATAAAGGGTTTTTTTTTTCTTTTTTTTTTCTCCTCTTTTCTTAACAGTTTATTAAGGCGTACGGGGAAATCTGGGAAATCGGGTACATTTTTACAATAACAAAACAATCACAGATAACAAATAATTTATTATGGGATATTATTATAATTATTTTTTTAAGGGTGGTGAAACGAGAAAAAAACAATTTTTAAAGGGTGAGCAAACGATAAAAACCATTTTTAAAGGGTGGGCAAACGAATTTGTTTGAAAATAAATAGTTTTGAGGTATGAAAAAGGCTTAATTCCTTAAGGTCTTATATTTTCTAAACTAAAAGTTTTTCAAAATTCTAAAGGGTGGGCAAACGTTGGCAAACGAAGTTATTGCGATTTAAAAAAAAGTTAAAAAAAATCAACTTTTTGATTTTCAAAAATTTTCGAAATTTCATATCTTCAAAACTGGACGTGGGCAAAAAAAACTAATTGGTGGGCAAACGACTCCAGCTTTCAAATTTCAAAAATTCGATTTTACCGAACCCAGCTTCTTTGAGTTAGTGAGTGAGCATACTTTTGGACACTCTGCTGTAATATCATTTGAATTGATTATTTATATAATCAAAGTGAAGTAACCGTGACAATATTTTCAGCAAATATTTCCATACACAAGGACATGATGGAATTCGGGTAACTGAAGCCGATAGCAACGTACACAATTAGAAGTAGGCCACACTCACCGAATACTTCATTTAGCGGTTATAGAGCGCGTTAAAGATCATGAAGCGAACGGATATTTCCAGAACGCGTAAATGAAAGCACACTTTCGAACGAAGCAACTTTGATATATAGCAACCAAACCGAACTGTTCCCAGCGGATCAGTAGGAACCAGGACGAACAGGAGGACGAGGAGGAGGCGGACGAGGCCGACGGGCCAGAGACGGCAGCGAAACCGCCGCCGCGCCAGCGGGCACAGCGGTTATGGAACCACATGGCGGAGTGCCGCCGGACAGGGATCGGCAGCTGGTGCTCCGTAATCAGTCGGCGGCCATCGTGCCCGTGGTCGTATCTATACCACCCACGGGACCGGCTGCCACCACGCCCACCCCGCAGCCAGCTTCACATGCCCAATTGTCGCTGGTGCCCAGCAAGCCAACTAGCCTGAGTCTTCAGCCTCATGTCGTGCTCCAGGCCATGCAACAGTTGTCCCCGTCGGCGGGAGGCAACAACAATGCCAACAGCGCAGTCGCCACCGCAGCCACGAGCAGCAGCAGCGGGAACGCGAACAGCGGCAGCAGTCCCGCCCTAGCCTCCACCGCCACGGCCATATCGGCCACAACGCAGGCAGCCACTGCCTTCAGCGGCAGCTCGGTGGGTCACCACCACCTGCAGCACCACCACCAGCATACGCATCCGCATGCCCCACAGCAGTCACAGTCACAGTCACAGCCACCGCCACTGCACCAGCTCCAGCAACCGCATCCGACCAGTGGGTCGAGTACCGCGCCACAAAGCCACCATCATGGCTCCATATCCGTCACTGGGTCTGGCGGTGGGCTGCTCGGCTCCAGCGGCGGCAGTGGCAACCAACAGCAGGCCATCGAGAAGCTATCACGACCCATGGCTTTCGATAAGGTGGGTTAAGTGACCTGGCGCATTATATCTTGAAGCTCTAATTTACCCACAAATATTTCGCATTTCTTTAGATGGAAATGCTGGTGCGGGAGATGCAGGATCAGGAACATGGCGTGCCTGTGCGACAGCAGAAGATGTTCCTGACTTCCATACCATATGCGTTTATGGGTAAGTTGTCCCTTGCAATGCCATGTTAGCCTAAGTACACCATGTAAGTAAACGCTGATTGATTGTTGCCCACGTTTAGGATACGATCTAATTGAATGGCTGATGGATCGCCTGCAGATTGAGGAGTCGGAGGCCCTGAACATTGCTAATCAACTGTGTCTGCACGGCTACTTCTTTCCGGTCAACGACTCAAAGACGCTGACCGTTAAGGACGACTCGTCGCTGTATCGCTTCCAAACGCCCTACTATTGGCCCTGGCAGCACAAGGCGCCGGACAACGTGGAGTACGCCATCTATTTGGCCAAGCGATCGCTGCGCAACAAGCAGCGCCATGCACTGGAGGACTACGAGGCGGAGGCACTGGCCTCGCTGCACAAGAACCTGAAGGGCAAGTGGGACTTCATCTCGATGCAGGCCGAGGAGCAGGTGCGGCTGGCCAAGGAGCGCAAGAAAGGTGACAAGATCGTGGGAGACTCGCAGGAACGAGCTTACTGGAGAGTTCACCGTCCACCACCTGGCCAGTTCACTCCGCTGGAGCCCTGTCCAGTGCCTTCGCGCGATCGTCAGGGCCTCAAGCCCAATAAAAAAAAGACTGTCGATGACATGCAGCGCGACGTTGACTACTTGGGCAAGTCGCTCAATCGGACGCGGATGAAGATGTCGCAGGCCTGCGAGTCGCTCGTTTGCTACTCGGAGACATTCTCCGAATACGATTTCTTTCTGCAGCCGGCACTGCCCTCCAATCCGTGGGTCACCGAGGATATTGCCTTCTGGCAGCTGAACAACACCTTTGTGGACATTCCCACAGAGAAGCGCGTCAAGCGCTGGGCCATCTCCATCGAGGAGCTCGTCTCCGATCCCACTGGCCTGCAGGAGTTCACCGGCTTCCTGGAGAAGGAGTACTCGCACGAGAACATCCGCTTTTGGATAGCAGTCAATCGATTGCGCCGTTCCGCCCACTCCCAAGTGGCGCGAAAGGTCAACGAAATCTACGAGTGAGTATGAGCCCTCCATGCTTACGGTGTTCCACCTACTTAATCACCTTTATATGGTGTACTCTTTTAGGGAGTTTTTGAAGCCCGGCGCACCTTGCGAGATCAATATTGATGGCAAGACCATGGAGAGCGTGCTTAAGGGCCTGAAGAATCCATCGCGGTTCACTTTTGACTCGGCATCGGAGCACATATACATGCTGTTGCTGAAGAAGGATTGCTACCCGAGATTTATACGGTCGGAGCACTACAAACGGCTGCTGGACACCGGCATTCAGCCGTCGTACAAGAAGCGCTTCTTCAACTTTGGCGGCGTGAGCGGTGCCAAGAAGAAAATGACAGCCGCGCTGAGTAGCCAGCCGAATCTGGGGGATGCGGCCAAGGGACCCAGCGGCTCATCCGCCGGCAGCTCCATGATGCAGGCTCCGCCGCCCGGAAATCTCGCCCGTCGTCGTGGCAGCGATCGCAGTCTGACGGGCTCCGCCCACGAGCTGGCCGTGATCGGTGTGAACAAGGATGCCGGCTCCAAGGTACCGCACTCTCATTCCCAGAGTAATCTCAGCGAGATCCCCTTCAGGTAAGTAAAGCGTTCGGCCGGAAGTGGTTCTGAGTGAGTCAGTTTAATAATCGATGTGATAATCGATATTCAGCGAGCTAATTTTTTCCAATTCTTCGCAATGTTTAATTTGCCTGAAAGAGCCAAGCTAAGCAAAAACATCGTTTTGATTTTTGGCGCCAAAGCTTTTGGTTTACATACAACATATATACTATATACTACTATACTACTAACTTTTTCACGATGCGCACGAGACCTTTAGAACGAAAAGAGCAAACAACAACCCGAAACCCCTCGTTGAACAATTGATACTAAACCAATTGATTATATCATATATATGCCATACAATTTACATCACACACGCACTGCAGTAGCGATTCAATTTATCGAGGCGATATGCCACAGCGCCACATGGCGATCATGGATGTTGGGATATATGCGGCATACGGGAATCGCGAAAGTAGTTTGCAGGCACTTCCGTAAGACATGTTTATTGATTGGTTTTGCGAAACGCTTTCTACTTACCACTTGTACTAACTAAACTCTTTCCAAACCTAAAACGTAATGCTAGTTTTTTCCTATCCACACCACTTTTGTTCATCGTTCGATCTGTGCCCCATACCTTTCCACCTTCCATCCAATATTTGCGTTACCCGCCTTCTGTTTCCCTCGACTTGTCGCCTTTTCTACCCATTTTCGAAAGTTCTATGTGATCTATTTAGCCAACTGAGAGTTGCTAGCCAAATAGAACTATATATACATAAATAGTTGAGTTTTAAATAATAAAGTGAAGATCTCGGAAAGTCTTCCAATTGTTTTGGGGGAATGGGCGACATCAAATTCTTTTGTAAACTTACTTGTTGTCTAACTTCACCGCAATGCCAATACTATAACCGGTACTTCAGTCTAAAGTTTTTTCTGAATGAACTTTTTTCCTAGCACTACTCATAGACATAAAGCCAAAATGATTGTCTTATTCATACATTTTCCGTTTAGTTTTGTACTTAGCCTGTTTCAGGACTCAACCCAGTCCGATTGATCCGACCAAGGATCAGCGAGTACCGGATATACAAATGAAAGTCGGATGCACCGACTTTGGCATACCCACTTGCTGTTTCCTGTCATCTGTCCAGCGAGTTCCCCCTTGCCCCTGGAGTCTGTATGTCACCACTGCGATCCTGTTTGCCTCGCCTCTTCTCCAGACTTTACCAACTGTCTCCGAATATATACATACATATAATACATAGTTTCAATCGTTGCTATGCTCGAATGTTTGCTGTTGTTATACTATATTGTGTGTGTTCTGTACTATTTATGTACCATTTGGACATAAGATACATATGGTCGTTTCCGGATGCTTCTCCCATGCGCCTCTTACCCTTTTATGTTACTAATTGTACATATGCATATATGTAAGTCTACGTGTTGAACACCAGCATTCCTTTTAACCACCGTCTAAGTGTATAGAGCATCTGGCTAGCAGGAACTGTCATAATGTATATATGTACCATGGTTTGTCCCGCAGAGAAACGCCAAAGACGAAGACCACCGTCCTCGACGCCACGGAATCCACATCGTCGTCCACAGCTCTGGTTGTGGCGTCCAGCAGTGCCGTCTGCCCGTGGGATGAGCCAGCCGAAGCAGTCCCGCCGCCGCCGGCGCAAGTGAAGCTATCCGTGTGTCCCTGGGAACTGGATAGTGCCACAGAGACGCCGGCAGCGGCTCCAGTAGTTGGAGGAGGAGCGTCGAAGATCCTAAGCTCCACCGGGCAACCACTGCGATTGAATAGGTAGGCGCACAACAACCAGAAACTCCGGATGTTTGGACAGCAAGTAATCAACATTTTATGCGCAGCACTTCCTCGGACAACAGCGATGTGAATGATCGAATGCAGCGCAATTTGGGCATTCGCCATCAGAACACCGTGGACAGCGGCGAAGCAGGCATAAAGCGTCTGATTCCCAACATTCCGGAGCAGCGTCGGGCATCGGTCTCATTTACACCAAGGTAATCTCAAGTGCTTTTATGCCAAGCCATCTCAAATTTGAATGCGTCCCTCTTTTCCTTGGCAGCCCCACTCCGGATTTCCAGCTAGGACGCACTGCAACGACGACCTCCTCACCCACTGTGGCACCCAGCAGCTCCACTCCGCTGCAGGCTCGCAGTGCTGTGTACGGCAGTGGCCAAGGCATCGCCAAAGATCCACCATCTGGCTCGGATGTCGATGCGGAATTGGAGGAGGAACTTAACAAAATATCCCTGGGCGAGTCCTCAACATCGGAACCGCCGCTTCTAGTGGTACCCACCCCCGAACAGACCCCGCCGCCCATAACCAAGATCACACCGCCACCGGGAGAATGCGAGAATCGGGCGGATCAGGTGCTCGACTCGACCGAGATCCCGGAGAGCTTCTGCTCGACCCAAGCCAACCAACTCAGCGAGGCCCCGGCGACTGTGACCACGGTTAAGGAGGTCCAAATCGAACTGATCGAGCAGTGCAGTGGTGTCCAAACAGAGCCAGGTAGCCCGCCCACCATTAAGGTCCTGGTGCTAGAAGCAATGGCGCCCGTGTCCGCTGAGACCGCAGCAGCAGAAGCAGGCGAGGATCAGGCACAGACAGCAACCACCGCCAACATCACCACCGAGGATCAAGCAGAGCGGGCGGACGACACCGAAAAGGTCGCTGACTTGGAGCAGACGGTTCTGGACGAGCTTTCACCAACCACCGACGAGTACCAGGAGGGACTGCAGTTTGGCGATGCCAAGGATGCAGTGGACGACTTTGACAGCATAGACGTTGGCTATATACCGCCAGCACCCACCCCGGCGCCCTCCATGGCGCCCCTGGCCGAACTGGACGTGGACACCGTGGACGACGAGCCCTGCGAGCCGTGCGAGCCGCCCGCTCCTCCTCCTCCTGTTCCGCCCAGCAGCAGCGGCAGGGAATTGGTGATGGCCTCCGGCTCGGCCTCGGTCACGGCCACGGCCACGGCCACGCCCACATTCAGCAACGAGGAGGCGCGTAAGCGGCGCAAGAAGCGAAACTCGGAGGGCAAGAAACTTAGCTCGCAGGACGAAAAGGACAAGGAGGCGCGCGAAAGGGCCGGCGGCAGCAGCATGGATGCAGCTGACCACAATGCGGTGTGTCCATGGGAAGACGAGTTAGTATAAAGCCATCAGTTTCACCACCCATAATCGTGGCTAAGTCCGCTTTCTCCTTCTGCTCCCACCCAATCCTCATCCACAGGAACGTCAGCACCAACGACGGCACCTTCGTGAAGACATATGCCACACTGGGATACTTATGAATAAAGCCCAATCTGTTCAAGACGGTGGTCAACAAGTTGCTGAATAGGAAGCCATTGAAGAAGTAGGGCCAGGCCTGGGTAGCTAAGTTTATTATACGGAGTATCTATTATAATACGTACATGCAAACATATTATGTAAATGTAAGTATTTGATTAACTGAGTGTATGCATATGTAAATGTTAAATGCTTCTCAAGTTCTTGAAACCATTGAATCAAACGGGGCGCAGTGGTTTATTGCTGAAAACTTCAATTGAAATGATATGAATTGAATTGATATGAAAACGGTCTATGATGAATGCTACAAAAATACATACTTTATCTACAGACGAACATACTTATTTACAAAACCAAGTGGCTAACGTGGCTAACGTGGCTAACATGGCTAACTAGAATAACGAAAAAAAAATCAGATGACAACTAAATGGATATTAATGTGCTTAAAGTCGCGAGTGCCGCCTTCTGATCACTTGTAAAAACGATAATTAAACGGAGCTTAGATTCGGCGCAGCAGAAACACTTTAATGTATACAATGTATATGATCTTTCTGTGCATAAGAAACAATTTTCCATAGTTAATTCGAAGCTATGCTCGTGCATATACAAGTATAGTCCACTTCAAAGTCAAAACAACAGTAAAACAGCAGACCATAAATTGTATTATAAACTTAGGACAGCAGCGGGAACAGTTTTCACAATGCATCTGCGATCAACTCTATGTATTTTTCCCCGGAAAAGCTCTTCTTATCGTTATCCCAGCAAATTTGTGACATCGAACCCAGGCTGAGCTGGTAAGGGGCAAGGTACTGGTACTGGTACTGGTACCTGGTACTTGGAGTTACACCCAAATTGTATTCTCGGTGCCTTGAGCTAGAACTGCCTGCTAGAACCACCAGGTCAGTAATGGGGACAATACTAACTGAAATTGCAACGGTGATCATCCTTGCCCTCTGCCAATGCCAACACAAGAACCCAAGATTTACTCAGCTAGTACACAGTACAAAGTGTTGGGCCTATCTAACCATGGCTCCGATTCACCAACTGTTAAATGTTACGGAATAGCATACCCTCGGATAATTAAATGCACAAGTTGCTGCGCAAGTAGTTGCCACTACTAGCCAATAGCTCAGCTTGAAGTTTATTAGTTTGATGCCAAGCCGTTTCATTTCACGCGTACATGCCCGAAAACTCACGAGCCCCAAATTGATGTGCAGTGAAAATGAAACACAGTTTGAAAAACGCAAAGAGCCCTATATATATTATGTATGTATTTCCCAGTTGATGTACGAGTAATTTGCCGATGCGAAACTGACTTGCGCGATTAACTTGTGCATTTTAGATTATATACGTCTACCTACGTCTGTCTACCTAGTGACTACCTAGTAATTTTCTCTATTTGAATAGAAATGTATTGAGCTGCCCGCCCAAACAATCGCAGAAATCGAGCTATGCCGTATTACACTAACCACTTAGAGCCAACATCGATGGGAGTGAGGCGAGATGGGCCGCATCTTTAAGATCAAATTGCTGTTCGATTCGATTTGACTCGATTCGATTCGATTCGAACGTGTTAACTTAACTTAAAGTGAATCTTACAAATACACTACACGTACAAGAATATATGAAACAGATAAACAAAGAAATTAGAGAATCAAATTAAGATGAAATCCTGGTTGTTCGCGACTAATACCTTTATATGAATCGAAAGATGATAACTTATCGAAGAACTATTACAATCTAAGTACATATATTTCTATTTTCATTGTGCATATGAATTAGCTACTTTACTGTCGAAAACCGTTTTGCTGGTAAACAATCTTTATATGGGATATCTGAATATCTGAATATCTGAATTCTCTTTGTGCTTTCTATGCTAAACATACATTTTTGAACTAATTCAATTAACGAGACGAAAACGCAGAGCAGTTACACTTGAAATCCGAGATCCGTAAGTCCCTAAAACGATATCCAATGTAAAGAGCGTACCAAAAATCAAAGCAAGTATTGCATAGATATTACGAAACATTACGATGGTATGATGGGGAGTACATACATATTGAACTTATATAGCATATAGAGAAATAGGAACGATGAGCCGATGTGTAGGGCGTGCGTACAAAATGTGTACATGAAACCACCGTTAACTTTGCTTAATGCGAGCCGAGCAATTAAAGAGTTAAAGAATAAAATACAAAATACAAAATACAAAATACAAATGAAAAATGAAAAATTCAAAATGAAAAAAAGAATAACTAAATAACTAAAGCAAACAGAATAAATCAGCAGCAGCAATAGTTCCGAAATTGTTGTCGAATTATAATAGCAGCTTTTAGAACAACACCAAAGAAGTTGTAGTAAATGCAGAGGAAAATTGTATTGTTGTTGTTTTTTATGTACATTTACTTTTTTGTATTACCGTTGTTGTAAGTCAAATATGCCAAAAATGAATAGTTTACTAAGAGTTTACAACAAAAGATTCAAATGCAGGCAAGATATGAATTACTTTAAACGCAAATCGCAAGAACAAGTTCCGAATGTTTTTAGTAGTCAATGGAGAATATCTTTTAATCGCTTACACTAAGTGTACCCATGCATATTTATGGGTTCCTTGCAGAAACAGAAATCTTAAATAAACACAAATATAACACAAGAGCGCGGCTGTCGACTTTACTCTGCCCGGTACTCAAAATGTTCGAATAAAACAAGTGAATAAGTTACTGATTCATTGATGCAACATGGAACGACTTTAGCTAATCGAGAATCGTGTTATTAGATCGTGTTCAATTGTTATCTAAATTTATCCTATTTTGTTAAATTTCAACGTTTGGTGGGCAAGCTGTTTTCCAACTATAACATTCAATAAAAATCGTCCCAGTTGATAAAAATCCAAATACAAGATCACACATTCAAGTAATTACAAGTATTTAATTTTAAAATTCATTAATTTTCAATTCGAAGAAGTTCTACGTTTCGTAATGATCCAGAAATGATTTTTTAGAACTCTGGCCGATTTTTCGACTGTAGTGTTGGAATTTCGAAACCAAGAATGTTGCCTGTGCAATTGGTCGTACCATTATGTTATTCGGATTTTTGAGTATCGGGTGAGCATAGAACTAAGAAACCATTGAAGGTCCGATGGATTGATTGAGCCGCCACAGCGCCATTTTGATAATAAAGAACAAAGAATTCGATAACTAATGTATGTTTAATGAATTACATAAGTGTGTACTACTTCACGCGACAGGTGGGTGGCATTGCCCTACAAATATTTACTTTAATTTCTGGATAATTAGTGCTCATATCACTGATTAGAGGACAGGAATGCGCAAAACAATATGCTTAATACATAAGATTCCAGAGCTTTTAGTAACGCCATGTAAATTCTGGGTCATGAATACAGTTGTGAAGATTGAAGATTGTAACCGAGGCGTTTGTTATTATGTATTCAAGTCATTTACTATAAGTGTATACAGCTTATACTATTATAAAAGTGTTAAAAACATGAATTATTTTGAGAAAAAGAAACCCAAAAAAGAATATACAACAAAATGTTAGTCGGTAAATGAAATCAAATGTAAAACAATTTAATGTAGACTGTACTAAAGAATTCAAGGAAATTTGAATATCAACACTCCATCACGCAAATAACTAAAAGGAAATTCGCAAATTGAATAGAAGTTGATGGGAAAATTATTTGCACAGTGCAGAAAAACGTGTTATAAAATTATTATACTATACAAAAAACATATATTATTGAATTATGCTGATGAAATTAAAAACCATAAAAGTATGTAAAAAAATTCAAATACAAAATGATTTAAATGAAGTACAATAAATATTCAAGTGACGAAAATGTACGGGTGGCTTCTTTTCAATGGGAATATTTCGATTGATTGAATTGATTATTTTAACTGAATCTGTATGTACTGTTGTTATTAATCTTTATATTAATGGTAATAAAACGAATTCAATTTACAATTTTGGGTCTTTGATCACTTTGATCAATTAGTGTGGACGCATACATAAATATTCAGTATATTTAATTGATGCATTCGAGGTGCGGTCACACTGCTGGGTTCGTGGCACTTGGTCAATCGATAACATATCGCGCCTTCTGATATCGATAGACGTCAAATAGTTTTTTTTGCAAAATGGAAGAATAAACATAAAAATAAAACCACATATTGAAGTTAAAGTTGTCTATGGAACCGGTGGCCATCCGGCCACGGCCACCAGGAGCGGCCAACCGCGGAGCCCTGCCGCTGGCGGCGAAGAAGCCGACCAAGAAGCGCATGTACCACTGCGGCGTTTGCTTGGTGGAATGCCCTGGCCATTTGGCCACCAAGCGGCACGAGCAGCAGTGCGCGGCCAAGTTGAGGCGTCTGTTCGTCTGCCGCCACTGCCTGACGCTCTTCGGCGAGGAGGCCCGGCTGGAGCGGCACCGGGAGCGGAAGCACGTCGACGGTAAGTGCCTGTGCCTCCAGTGCGGCAAGCGGTACGCGTCCGCCACGTTTCTGTACCGCCATGTGGTCAGCTGGCACGGCGAAAAGTCGCTATTCTACTGCGCCATGTGCGCGGACAACTGCAACGATGTCAAGACCTTCAGCGGGATGCTGGAGCTTCAGGAGCACGCCGAGGAGGTGCATCGCCTGCGTTCCCTGGAGTCCACCGCCAGTGATGCAGGTAGGTATCCTGCCCAGAAACTGTTGTAGTTTTAATGATATACCCAGTTTAATAATAACATTTTATACAAACCCGGCAGGCAGCCAAGTTGATGAAACGGAGGACCTTGAGATGCTGGAGGAGAACATCGAGGACATATTGCCCAGCATCGACTGGGACGACGATCTCACCTTCGGCTGGCCCATGGACCTAAGCAAGGAATCGTGTATTGTGGACGCGAAGCCGAGCGTTTTTGTGTGTCCCTTCTGCGCCAACGGTTTCACCGGCAGTCTGAGCCTAGTGCGGCACTTAGAACAGGTTCACAAGCGCAGTCCACTGGTTTGCTGCTACTGCGGCAAGAGCCATGGCAGCCGGGAAGCCCTGCGATCGCATCTGCAACGTGTTCACGTTCTGTTGCGCAGTCATGTGTGCGGCATTTGCCAAGCGGACTTCTCCACCGCCGATCATCTAAAGAAGCATGTGAACAGCCAGCACCTGGGCCACAGACCGCATCTGTGTCCAACCTGCGGCAAGAGATTCGTCCAGCGATGCCACCTCACCCAGCACTTGGCCACGGAACGCGGCCATGGGAACGGCAATTACGTTTGCCAACTCTGCCTCTGGCCCTTCTTCCGGGCCATCGATCTCAAACGGCATGTGATTAGGAAGCATCCGTAGGGGAATCGTAGGTACCTTCTGCGTTCGGAATTACGCCTAATAACTACTTATGAAAATAGTAAATGTAAGGCTTCATTAGCTTTGATATTTTGTTTTTATAGGTCTTTAAAGTCACTATTCGTGGTATCGCAAATGTTTTTCCAAGCCGCCTTGAGTTGTAAATTTGAATTTTTTTACTGCTAACAAAACGACTTATATAAATATAAATATAATATAAATATTATTTTATATAATATAATATAAAATAAATATAATATAATATAAATAGTTGCATGGATTATATTATAAGGTACATACATTTATAGAATACAAGATATATGTACATATATCGCTCATGTCTTTGTAACTATTTATAAAAATTTTCTAAATTTGAATGCAGATTTTTAGAAAATTGCGCCAGAAACATTTAGAGGTATGCCACTTCAAAATCCGATTAAGATAAGTTGAGTTCCGGAGTTTAGAACTTCAGCCTTGGGACATTTCTCAAGTTTTTTGAATTTCTACATCATAACATCAAAAAAACGACAAAAAAAATAAATTTCTAATTTTGAATGCAGATTTTTAGAGAATTGCACCAGAAACATTTAGAGGTATGCCACTTTAAAATCCGATTAAGATAAGTTGAGTTATGGAGCTTAGAACTTAAGAGTTGGCTCATTTCTTAATTTTTTTGAATTTCATCATCATAACATCAAAAAAATGACAAAAATATTAAAAAAAAAAAAATTCTAAATTTGAATGCAGATTTTTAGAGAATTGCACCAGAAACATTTAGAGGTATGCCACTTTAAAATCCGATTAAGATAAGTTGAGTTATGGAGCTTAGAACTTAAGAGTTGGCTCATTTCTTAATTTTTTTGAATTTCATCATCATAACATCAAAAAAATGACAAAAATATTAAAAAAAAAAAAATTCTAAATTTGAATGCAGATTTTTAGAGAATTGCACCAGAAACATTTAGAGGTATGCCACTTTAAAATCCGATTAAGATAAGTTGAGTTATGGAGCTTAGAACTTAAGAGTTGGCTCATTTCTTAATTTTTTTGAATTTCATCATCATAACATCAAAAAAATGACAAAAATATTAAAAAAAAAAAAATTCTAAATTTGAATGCAGATTTTTAGAGAATTGCACCAGAAACATTTAGAGGTATGCCACTTTAAAATCCGATTAAGATAAGTTGAGTTATGGAGCTTAGAACTTAAGAGTTGGCTCATTACTTAATTTTTTTGAATTTCATCATCATAACATCAAAAAAATGACAAAAATATTAAAAAAAAAAAAAATTCTAAATTTGAATGCAGATTTTTAGAGAATTGCACCAGAAACATTTAGAGGTATGCCACTTTAAAATCCGATTAAGATAAGTTGAGTTATGGAGCTTAGAACTTAAGAGTTGGCTCATTTCTTAATTTTTTTGAATTTCATCATCATAACACCAAAAAAATGACAAAAAAAATAAATTTCTAAATTTGAATGCAGATTTTTAGAGAATTGCACCAGAAACATTTAGAGGTATGCCACTTCAAAATCCGATTAAGATAAGTTGAGTTATGGAGCTTAGAACTGAAGAGTTGGCTCATTTCTTAAAAAAAAATTCAGATTTGGGACCTTTCTTAATTTGTTCGAATTTCTACATCATAACATGAAAAATATGACAAAAATATTAAAAAAAAATAAATTTCTAAATTTGAATGCAGATTTTTAGAGAATTGCGCCAGAAACATTTAGAGGTATGCCACTTCAAAATCCGATTAAGATAAGTTGAGTTCCGGAGTTTAGAACTTCAGCCTTGGGACATTTCTCAAGTTTTTTGAATTTCTACATCATAACATCAAAAAAACGACAAAAAAAATAAATTTCTAATTTTGAATGCAGATTTTTAGAGAATTGCACCAGAAACATTTAGAGGTATGCCACTTCAAAATCCGATTAAGATAAGTTGAGTTATGGAGTTTAGAACTTCAGCTTTGGGACATTTCCTCATTTTTTTGAATTTCTACATGATAACATCAAAAAAATGACAAAAAAATTAAAAAAAAAAAAATTTCCAAATTTGAATGCAGATTTTTAGAGAATTGCACCAGAAACATTTAGAGGTATGCCACTTCAAAATCCGATCAAGATAAGTTGAGTTATGGAGCTTAGAACTTAAGAGTTGGCTCATTTCTTAATTTTTTTGAATTTCACCATCATAACATCAAAAATATGACAAAAATATTAAAAAAAAAAAAATTTCTAAATTTGAAAGCAGATTTTTAGAGAATTGCACCAGAAACATTTAGAGGTATGCCACTTTAAAATCCGATTAAGATAAGTTGAGTTATGGAGCTTAGAACTGAAGAGTTGGCTCATTTCTTAATTTTTTTGAATTTCATCATCCTAACATCAAAAAAATTAAAAAAAAAATAAATTTCTAAATTTGAATGCAGATTTTTAGAGAATTGCACCAGAAACATTTAGAGGTATGCCACTTCAAAATCCGATTAAGATAAGTTGAGTTATGGAGCTTAGAACTGAAGAGTTGGCTCATTTCTTAATTTTTTTGAATTTCATCATCCTAACATCAAAAAAATTAAAAAAAAATAAATTTCTAATTTTGAATGCAGAATTTTTGAGAATTGCGCCAGAAACATTTAGAGGTATGCCGCTTCAAAATCCGATGAAGATAAGTTGAGTTATGGAGCTTAGACTTCAGTTTTGGGACCTTTCTTAGTTCGTTTGAATTTCTACATCATAACATCAAAAAAACGTTAACAGTGGGTCTTGATCTCGTGTAACCGCTGTTAGCTGCCAGCCGCCAGCTGATCCGCTCCAGGCCCAAAGCAGGGAGAGCGCTGAGCGGAGCGGAGCGGCTCGGATTGGATGTGAGTGGTGGGGAGCGGAGCGGAGTGGAGAGCGGAATGCTGCGACAGCTGGTTACTGTCACTGTTATTGGCGACTGCGAGATAGGGGCGCAGTTACTTGGCCCACACAGACGACTCGGCAGTTGTGAACGGAACTTGCTGGTGTTTGGATCGCAGCTGCGCCGATCTCCGCGAGGCTAACACCACCGACCGACTACGGCGAATACAAAACCCAATTTGTGCACTGAATTTTTTTCTTGTTTGTTTTCCCTTACGTGCTAACCCATTTGTGCTGGTGATCTCCGTGTGAAACATAATATTCCGAATTTTCGAGCAGTGTGTCCATAGAGTAGTAAGTGGTGGCTTCTCAAAATTAATTCAACACTAAAAAGCAGCGTTAACACACAAGCCAGCGACCCTCGACTGCGACTAACATTTAAACTGAACCTGCTTTTTGTTATTGTTTATATGTTTTTCCACTTCTGCCCCATTGAAGCCGGGCCTTAAAAAAGCTCTCCGCAGCGCACAGCCTGTTGTTATATTTTTTGCTACCAAATAGCTTTCAACCAAAACCAGAACACTGTATTATCATTAACAAATGCAAAAAAAAAAAAACAAAAAAAACTGAAACTGAAACAAAAAGTACAATTGCAATTAACGTTTTTTGATCTGACTGCTGAGTTACTAAAGTGGGCTTGTGGAAAACCCCTGTGAAAACTGTTGCGCTTGAATTCCCCCGCGACTGAAAACAAAGTCTAAGCCGGGCTTAATCGGTATTCAAATCAAAATCCGTCAAATCGCATGCGAATCGCAGATTAGTGAATCACTAATGCAAGTGAACTGGGCTTAAATGTAGTTGCTGCCTTAAATCGCAGTATATCACGCTGTTTATGATCGAGTTATTGCGGATAAATCGTCAATAAAGTTCAACAAACTAATGATGGCAATGATTTGCCTATTTTTATGACCACTTTTAACCAAACCATTGTTAGTGAAAACATTTAAAGTGCTCTAGTTCTAAAATGGCATTTTCTAAAAATAATTTTGTATTTTTATGCAAATTTGCAGTTTTATTTATGAAAAGGAAACACGTTTCATGATAAAGTTGGCTCTCAAAAGTCACACCTAATATAATATATAACGATTATATTTTAATACTATTTCCTTATGTAAAACAATCACGTTCAGCAACATGAAAATGACCCATAAAGTTGTGTGCAAATAACGTATGTATATATTCTATGGAAAAACTAGACCTACAGCTTAGAAAGATTTCATATCTTACAAGGAAACTATTCCTAGATCAAGTTGCACCTTCTCCAGAAACTTTATTTCAAATATGTTCTAGTTGTTCAAAAACTTTTCAATATTTTCGCCATTCTTTTATATGAAAAAATAGGTTAGTCTTGAGCTCGCATTCCAGACGTCGCCGTTGACCCGATCCCTTTGGGAGCCCTTTGGGAGCAAATCCATAATTTATCTTGTAGAACCCATTGCCCATTGCCCATTGCCCTCCTGTAGCCGCAACTTTTGCCGTTACTTGTTTGTTATTTGCTCCGCTGCTCCCCATCCACATGGGCCCATGTATGGGATGCAGTGGAGTTATTATCATGTCTATATTGTAATTGATTTGCCTGAGCGAATAGCCCGACGGGAAGACAAGCTCTGGGCCTGTTCCCTGATCTGCCACGCCCTCGCCGACGCCACAGCCGCCGCCTCCGCCTCCGCAGGCTTATCATTAACGCTCCAGTCTTCATTTTGTTTTGAAATTCTTGTGCGGGGAGCAATTGCCTGGTCGGGGGGCACTCCCTTCGCATAATTGGGGACCGCCCAAGTGGGGATCGCGGTCCCGAGATGATTCCTTTCGGTTTCTCGCCATCTCCTCCTTGAGATTACTTTGTACGAGTACGCTTTGATATCTTCGGGTGACGCACCGGGAAGGAATGCCTCGAAAGTGGGAGAGTAAATACAGCGGGCACCTGCGCAAACTTGATACAGATCTATCGACTATTTGCTACCTGTGCCATAGATCACGTTACAATTGCATCTATGTATGTATGTAGGTTCAACCTTTTCTTCCAAGGTCAACCTCTTCAAATAAAGCTTGTAAACAGCCTCTTAATTGCGTATTTTGGGACACTAGCTGTCACCTATCACATACCCATTGTTGACCAGATGGCCCTAGAGTTAGCACACCTCTTCACTACGGGGTATTGAAAGCGATCAGTAAGAGGGGTAACAAAAGCCTGTCGCTTTCGCAATAAGTATTCGCGTTCATATTTATAATTTAAAAACGTGCAGAGTTTTGTAATCTGTACGCAGTCAGTACCTGGCACTCTCTCTCTCACTCACTCTCACTCTCGCTCTCCTTCACTCGTCACCCGTCTCTCTCACTCCTAGTCGATCTGTAATATCTGCGCTGACGAAATGCCTCAGCAGCAACAAAAACAACAACAACAACTGATAACTGATAACTGACTAGACGCGCAATATTAACCGTTGAATCGGGTTGAGCAGACCTTCGATGTGACAGGTTGTGCAATCAGCAGCTTACCACCCACAGCCCAGATAGAGTTCAAAAATTTGCCATATCTTTCGAAACATACTTTCAAATCTACTGAAAGATCTACTGCAATGCTATTCAGATAGACTAGTGAATAATTTGAATACTTTCGAAAATCCAATTGGAAATAATCCCGAAATTGGCAATCCACTGTTTGGTTAACAGCTGTTATTTCACACAAAGCTTGTGCAGCAGCCGCCAAAAAACGAAAAACAGAATGACAACAACAACATGGGGGCACAGGAATGTCGAGATGATTCACACAGGTGCGTGACACCTGGCAACAGAGCGAGCGAAAGGGATGGAGAGGAAGGGAGAGCGAAGAAAGAACAATAACGTTTGGTCTGTCATATCAATTGGCATTTGTTTAACTGTTGAAAAGAGCCAAATAGAGTAAGGAAAACAGAAAGGAAAATAACGATAGCTGCTTTCAGTGTGCGTGTGTGTGTGTGTGTGTGTGTGTGTGTGTGTTGATTGCACCCACAAATAAACACTTGTACACCCACTCTGCACCGAAACACGCAAGTGCAGAAGCACACACGAATTGCTGCTCCAGAGGAGTACCGTTACAAGGCGAGCTTAAAGCTATTTTTAACTCCATCCGATCTTGCTCTCCTTGCCCTTTCACCACCTCTCCCACACTTTCCGCTATCTCCTTTCCTGTGTTGTTGTTTGCATCACTCTCTTCTCACTTTGCTCTTCTTCGTGCACTGCACGAAATCAGGATCACTTCGGAAAAATCCACGCAAATTCTGCAGCTTAGTGTTAGGTTGAGTAAAAGTTGGAAACTTTCTTAGAAGTTGCAATACTTTTACGTGCAATTTGAGCCATTCTAATTATTATCTGTATCTTACAAACGATTTACATTACGTTTTTCGACTACAAAACGATTTTACAATAAAATGGGCTTAAAAAATAGGCGTTTTAAAATCTTGCACTATTTCTCTTCATTTCGATGCCATTTGCTGCTTTTTCATAGTGCAATGCCTTGATCTATTAACTATGTATATTAACTCTCTTAACTCGATTTATCTGGATTAAGAACCATTATTTGTAGGTCTTGTTTATACTATATAGAGAATCAATCAAGCTTCTGGAAGCGGGAAATAATGCTAACCTAGCACTCAGACCCTTTTCCCAGACCTAATCTACACATTTATGTACATACATATGTATGTATGTATGTATATTATCCTATCCATGGGGGAGCACATTATATGGCTATGTTTACATCTGCCTCACGTCTTCGTCTTATTTTGTTTTGTTTTGCATTTTAATGAATGAACGACTGTTGCGATTTTACAATAGGCATTTATTTATTTCTTTTTGCTCCTATTCACTAGGCTGATAAAGCGCCTTGACCAACAGCAAGCTATGCACAAATCCGTCTATGTGTACATATACTATGTACATACATATGTACATATGCATTACTGGGATCTATCACTATCACTAGAAGCACGAGTTGGGCAGCTGAAAGGGAAACGCGAACTGACCTATAATAAGAATTTACATATTTAAGCAGTACGCAAAAGAAACAAGAGCAAAAACAAAAACAAAAACAACAACAAAAACAAAAACAAAAACAACAACAAAAACATGCGAACGAAGGCAAGGGAGTGACGCGAATAAAAACAAATTATAATAATATGCATTAAATGCCAAAGCCACAGTGGAGCATGCACTGGAAATAAATTCGTGAGCTCGCCAGCTGAAGGCGCAGACCGCGAATTCTTCAGCTCACAAGCAGAACGCGAATTCTTCAGTTAGGATCTCTTTTCCATCGAGTGCAACGTAGTTAGTAGCTCAAGTTTACTGTCATAAGCAGGAAATATAAAACTTCCTACGCACTTAGCATACAAAGTGGAGTTCCTGGAACAGGAAACCGACTGAAGAATGCCCGGAGAATTGAGTATTCCACATGGCCGGCGATTGCACAAGAATCCTGCCGCCTTCTGCCGGCTTGGAGGGCTCCAATGGCCACAACTGTAGCTGATTTACGAGTCAGGGCATGTTCATGGTAAATGAAACATAGCTCGTTTCGACAGCCGTCGAGCAAACGCGACTCATTCATGGCCAGCAGTGGAAGTGGTAGTGGTAGTGGTAGTGGTAGTAGCAATGCATTGTCTAGTACCGTGTCATATACTCGGCATTGTTAGCTATTTGTTGAAAACTTTATGATTGCAATAGAGATTAAGGGGTGTTTATCTAGTGCAGCTGGTGGTGACTAACCTCCGGCACTTCCTGCACCACGTCGGTTTTATTGTCTCACTGATATGCCTGACGCACCGTTTCGTACCCTCGAGTGATAAGACGTTTCGACGTATCAATGTCAAGTTGGCCGTCGCTGGTTTTTTGCTGCCCTCATAGTTGGTCAACAGCGCGCTCATAACCGAACTGACCCCAATTCGAATGGAAAACGTGCCCGCCCACCTGTCACCCACACCTGAAGAACACACCTGCCCGAAGAATTGACATTGTGGAGGAGAGGCAGACGATAAGCCAAGGCGATAGCCCAGGAAAACAACATGAATCTCTGGCTGTCATCTTCCAACCCGACCCGTACACCAAGTCGTAAATCAGTCGGACGGAGTCTGGAAATAAAGGGCGACTTTACACTTCGCCCGGCATAAATAGTTAAAAAAAAATATCTATGTATATGTACATAAACTTTTCAAATCTCTCGAATCTTCGCGGCTGGAAAGAATTTTCCAGAAATTTACCGGAAATTCATTTTGTATGTTTAGTACATGACTCACCTTCCAATCGTTCACTTCCGCTTATTGTAACGCCGGAATTTATTTCAAATTAGTATTTCAAATTAATAAGTTGTAATAGCTGAAAGTAAGTTAAGCTACGTACGATACTAATGGCGTATTCTCCCCCTGCTTTAGATAATTGTAACGGATTCTGTGTCTTCAATCGCCATTGGCAGCTGTTCTTCCATCACATCCGCATGGCCATGTCCCGAATCCGAAACCGAAACCGAATCCGAAACCAAAACGAAAACCGCATCCTTGAGCCCATGCAGCAGAACATGCTCCTCCTCCTCCTCCTCCTGATCGTTGGCCAGGGAGCGGCCGGCTCCTTGGTGTCCCCGAACATTAGGCAGGCATCGCAGCGCTTCTTCTACGCCGCCGCCACGTCCTCCTCCTTCTCGCAGACCAAGGTGCGTCTGCTCCGCCAGGCGGAGGATCCCAGTGCGACGCCGAGTGCACTGGAGGGCAGCTGCTGCCAAGAAGCAGCCGCGGAATCGGGAAAACCATTGACGGTAAGCCAAATGCTACAGTCCCACCCACGTCCAACAATATACAGCAATATACAGAGCAATAATATTTAAAAGTATTATATTAAATTATTATATTATTATATATTATATATTATATTATTATATATTCTATATTATATTATCACAAAAAGAATCCACCTTAGAATCGCTTCTGCAAACATAATTGCATCCTGCGAAAACGCAGCAGTGAAGAATTCTAGTTAGTCTTATAGTTGGCTAATATTGCTATAACATCTGGCTGCATCTAGATGGCGCCACTGTGACGCCTAGAGACATCGCCTATTTGGGTCAGCGTCATCGCCGCCGTTTTGTTTGCAGCTTGATAATCGCAGCCTCGCTGCACAACCCCAACCCCAACAGTAACCCCAATCCGATCCCAGCTCCCAGCTCCCAGCTCCCAGATCCCAGCTCCCAGATTTGAGACCCCAAACCCCAAACCCCAGACCCCAAACCCCTGACCCCAAGCCCCGAACCCCGAACCCCACCAAAGATCGGGAGCAGTCGGTGGACAGTGGCGCCGTTGTCTCACCATCTTCGCACGCTGCGATAAGGAATCCGCTTCTGTCTGCGTCTTTGGCATTGATAACGGAGTGCCGCCTTGATTCCAAAACAAATAATTCGCATTACGTTTTTAATTGGGCGTTACTCGGTATTATCTAACTCCACCCCAATGTAAACCAACATTTTTGTTTGCCTCGGTGCCCAGATCAACAGAAGATTTGCTTACTTTTCTTCTGGGATTACGGTGGAGCAGTCGTATTGGCTGGGTAAACAAGTGGGGATCGGTTTCTGCGCACACAAGTCGAAACAAAAACAGTTTCGATATCGGATGGCAATTAGTGTTCCAACTGCAATTCGCTTCCCGGAAGCCAATCCATAAATAAATATACGAATCTAATATTCGTGGTAAACATTCTTTTTGGAAATTAGTTCTGAGTTAGCAAATTGGTTCTTTTCTGCTTTAAAATGAATTACGCAGGTTGATAATCAAAAACCACAGTGCTAAAGTTTATTAATATACATATATACACGTATATAATATATATGTGTAAAATGTGTTAGTTGTTAGTTTGAACCCAGAACACACTGTGAAAATAGTTATCCCAGCTTCTTTCTCTTCGATCGTTATTTTCATTATCGTTATAAAATATGCCATTTCCTCGGCGATCGTTTGTCATTTGCCCTTGAACTTTCTCCGCATTGTGACGCAGCTGCTGTTGCTGTTGCTGTTTTCTATATCTCCGATCTCCATCCGATCTCTGCCCGATCTCCGCCCGATCTCCGCCAGATTGGACAATTAGCGGCTGGAGTCGCAAATGTCGCTAATGAATCATGGCCCAGAGCATGGCTAACGTCACAAATACATATGTACGGACGTGCAAATTGGCCGAAACCAAGTCGACGACGACGCCGAGAACTCGGTGGCACGTGGTTACGATGCGGACTCACTTGCTCCTCTGCCGCTCGGAACGGCTGACGCCGAATCGCTCGAATCGATCGAAAACAGTCGAAATAAGCAGGTGACGCACGATGGCGTCGATGTGATGTTTATTCAAACCATTTCTATGCATTCGCCGTCCGTTTATCAATGGAAACTTGGCGTCAATTCGACGAGGAGTTCCATTTTGAATGGGTGCTATGACTAAGTTCAAGTGAATGTGCCGGTGAACTGAATCCATGTCCAATCCATCATCTTACAGCTGCCACTGGCCGTGTCCGCTGAGCTAGCCAACGTGACCAGCGCCGACTACGATGTGTCCGGCGAGATGACCTCCTCCAAAGGTGAGTACTTGGATGAGCACCTCCATGCGGCAGCAAGATATCCAAGCTATCTCACATTCTCTTTGCAGAAAACTTTAAGCGCAGCATCATGAAATGTAAGCATAACTAATCAAATACACGAACTTTGAGCTACCTTTGATCATCGAGCTACCAATTAGTTGATCCCTATCCACATCCCCAATCCGCAGCAAGCGTGAGGAATGCGACGCCGGCGAGCTGCTCCCCGCAACCGACGATCGTGGAGCTGAAGCCGGAGACGAACGAGACGAACTACTACTACACGCCCGCGTGCACGCGAATCAACCGGTGCAATGGCTGCTGCGGATCCACGCTGATCTCCTGCCAGCCGACGGAGGTGGAGGAGGTGCAGCTGCGGGTGCGCAAGGTGGACCGGGCGGCGACCGGCGGACGGCGGCCGTTCGTCATCATCACCGTGAAGCAGCACACGCAGTGCCGCTGCGATTGCCGCATAAAGGCGGAGCACTGCAAGGTGTACCAGACGTACCGCAAGGATCTGTGCCGCTGCGAGTGCCACAACACGGACGTCAGGGACAAGTGCCTGGAGCAGGCCGAGAACAAGCGGTGGATGGACGACATGTGCATCTGCGTCTGCCGCAACAACCAGAGCTGCACCACCGGCACCGTCTTCGATGAGACGCAGTGCAAGTGCACCGACGTGAGTGGCACCCGATAGGACACAACTATCCGTGGGCACCCGGGCAGCTCCCGGGCGGCTCCACGGGCAGGGATTGGTTTCGATCTGGTCTGGTCTGGTCTGGGGATCGGTTGTGCTCGTCCTTGGTTGGTTTGCGGTCGGTTCCTGGTGGTGGCTCCCTAGCTTAAGCTGTCGCGACAAGTTCCTCGTTCCTCGACAAGTTTATTGTGGTTGTTCCGTACGGCAATTTACAGAACTACTTAATAATAGATTTTGATAGCTTCTGCTTAGACAGGTTCTTAAAAATTGTAGAACTTCATTGTAATATACTTCTTTTTTGGATCCATTCCGATTGCCAAGTTATCCAAACAATACAAATAACTAAGGCGGAATCCTTTAGCCTTCTGCAGTTAAACTAAAAAATCAATTAGTTAATTAGAAAAACAATTATTAGAGTTAGTTCACAGGTCTCAGGTTCCACTGTCTTGTTTCTGGTTTTGTTTAATCTTAGAGTAGACTGTATTAATACCTTATTGTTTGTTCAACTGCTAGCACACACTCTATATCTTGTACGTAACTTAAGTCGCTGTTTAAATGTATGTTCTTACTTCTGTTTCTTTTGTGTTTCGTTTTAGATTAAAAATGTCGAGTATTATTCTTAGAGTCCACAAAACACAGTCCACAGCACACACAACACACAACACACAAAATTTGTTCGATTGAGAAACCTAAAACTCTTGTGATACTGTTAAATTAACTTTCTCAACTAAAAAAAAAAAACTAACTTTAAACTAGCATCTTCTGCTTAGCGATTGGTTAAGGATTGACAAATAAATGAACGTACATTAAATAAATATAGCTGAGTTGAGGCAAAAAGAGGGAGAAGGGAGTTGCATTGTGTGAGTACTTGTGCTGCTTTAATGTTTTTGAACCCGCTAAGAAACGATAATATCTCCACCTGCCTGACTAATCTTTTCTATAACATGTAATTGATGACCCGAGTTCCCAATTTCCTGCTTTTAGAGTTAAATACTAGAATTAAATTACAAAAAAATACTTCAATTTGTTAATTAATTCCATTTCGACTTACCCCTGCTAGCCGGCTGCACCCTTCGATGTCTCGGACCGCAAGCGCTTCATTGTCCAGGCGGTGGAGGTGGACCCCGATAACACCACCCTGTACAGTGTTTGAGGAGCACGAAGTAGAGACGCCAACTTTCCTAGCGGGCTGAATTCCCGAGCACTGAGAAGGTGTTTGCCGCGGAATCGCACGTGTACTTTACATTATTTATAGGGATCGATTAGACCTAGGCTTTAACTGCAATCCCCTTACACTTAACACACAGTATTTACCACATCTGCATCTGCGGCACAAAAAAAAAAAGAAAAAACTTTAATTGGTTGCGCAGAAAACTCTGCCGATTGGATATTTACCTAAAAGTGTATGGGTTGGTTAGTTGGCCAGTAGAAGACCGGAGAAAAGTGCACTATTAGATATATTTTCGAAGTATTTTAGAGCTTTCGAGTTTTCTGCGCCAATATTGTATATTAATTTTTATGCATTTGTTTATATAACATTTTAAGCGCCTTTCACTTTGTCACGGCTTTGTACACATTTGTTGATTTCCGTTTGTTTAAGTTTTAAGTTATTTAAGTCATCCAAAATGAGTTGTCCACAAATCAAATGCTAAACAATAATCCGCCGTACTTTATTTGTATGTAACTTTTTTTTGTAAACAAAATGTTAGACTTAAGTTTACGTAAAGAAAATGCAGACCAAGTATTGAATTATTCAAATGTGTTTTGATTCACGGCATTTTTGAGGGAACAAGTGGTGCAAAAGTGAAAAGAAGATTCAAATTATGAAGATGAAGATCTACTTCGAAAAAATTTGATTCCATTTTGAATATAACCACCACCTATTGATTATTGATGGCGCCATCTATGGGCATTTGAAATATATGATCATAGCTCCATCTATGAGTTGTAACTAACACTGTATTCAACATCATGCTAGCGCCATCTATCGCTCCCAGCTGGTGTATATCGATAGACATCCAACAACCCTGTTTCCCACACATTCTTATCCACTGCCGCCGATAAGAGCTATCGGTCTTCAGCCATCCCTAAAATTTCACGAAAATTTCATGCGCCAAAAACGTAAACTAAACGAGTATCTTTGGGAATAAACGAATACCGAGGATGACCAGCTGCCCAATACACTGCGCTAACACAAACTGAGACCGGCGCCACCACATTTCGAGAACTGCTGCAGTGAATCCTTGGCGCAGGCGGCTGGGAAAACGAAATTTCCACCTTGTGGGTGGTACAGCAGCGCAGGAAGAAGAAGAGCGGCAACGCTGCGCTCCATTTGATAAACAAAAGGATCGAAAACCTGGATAAAAAGGACTAAATCGGGCACCTGGACAAGATGCCAGGCGGAAGTTAGTTGTAGCGATCCTTACACTTGGTCCAGCAACAAAGAAATCCAGAGATTAGGATGCAGGTAAGTGGTCAGAGCTTCAAACAAAACACCCAAAGTGCCAGCCAATTGCTCTAATTACGCATAGTTAGTGGTAAATATTTCATAATAACACTGATGTATGCTAAACTCAGTGGAGCCATGGAATCATATGGAATCAAACAGGTGGTTCCAATGGGAATATCATTTGCACTTGTATGATAAGCACTACACTGTACCACATAACTTTAATTTTGAGTATGGAACGCAATTACGAAAGCATACGAAATCGTAAACATGATTTCTTAGTTGAAAACGATTCAGCACAGTAGTCCTTTAAACAAAGTGTCAATATTTTGGGATCTCCCATTTCTCAGTCGCATTTAGAATATTGTGTATAGTGCGTGTAGTGCGTGTAGTGGCAAACGATTCAGCACAGTAGTCCTTTAAACAAAGTGTCAATATTTTGGGATCTCCCATTTCTCAGTCGCATTTAGAATATTGTGTACAGTGCGTGTAGTGGCAAACGATTCAGCACAGTAGTCCTTTAAACAAAGTGTCAATATTTTGGGATCTCCCATTTCTCAGTGTCATTTGGAATATTGTACCTTAGACTAAGTTCAAAACATTCCAAAATGTATCAAAGCAATTCGCGAATCACTATGCTTTCGTACAATCGAAGCCAGAAGAATGAGGAGCAAAGGAACAAGGTATAAAGTGCTAGTCATTCTCATCAGCGTGTATCTGTAGCCTAAGCTGGTCCGCCGCTACTTAGCAAAGTGCACTTATACGAATCTGACTGAAATGCTTTTGTCTTTCAGCAAATGGACGATCCACCATCGCTACCCGTGGGCACGGAGGTGAGTGCCAAGTACAAGGGCGCCTTCTGCGAGGCAAAGGTCAGCAAGGTGGTGCGCAATATCAAGGTGAAGGTGGCCTATAAGCAGGGCCTAGGATCTGGCATTGTCTCCGATGATGCCATCAAAGCGCCAACGGGCCAACTGCGCGTCGGTGCGGTCGTGGAGGTGCGTCATCCGGATCGCAAGGAAATCGTGGAGGCTACCATTACAAAGATCCAGGATTGCTCGCAGTACACAGTGGTCTTCGACGATGGAGACATCACCACTCTCAGGCGAACGGCTCTGTGCCTCAAGAGCGGCAGGCATTTTAACGAGAGCGAGACGCTGGACCAGCTGCCACTTACCCATCCGGAACACTTTGGCAATCCCGTGGTGGGTGGTCGAAGGGGCAGGCGGCGCGGGCACCTGAACGAGGATAGCTCCGAGGACGACGACGAAAGCGATGCCAAGGAGGTGGTGAACGAGAAGGAGGAGAACATCGGCAAGGTGGTGTGCGTGGAGACAGAGTCCAAGAAGAAGGACAAGGAGAAGTGGTTCCCCGCTTTGGTGGTGGCGCCCACGGCGCAGGCCACCGTTCGCATCCGAGTGAAAGATGAATACCTGGTGCGCTCGTTTAAGGACGGTCGCTATTACACGGTGCCCAAGAAGGAGGCCACCGAGTTCACCCGCGAAGTGGCGAGCAAGCAGGATGTGCCTGCTGTGCATGCGGCTCTCGACTTTCTGGACAGCAGTGTTCTGCCTGCCCACTGGGACAGGGACTCGCTGTTCGGCCTCACGAACATATCCAGCGATGACGAGGGCGAGATTGACTCGGACTCCTCCGACGACGAGCCGCACGAAGAGAAGGATCGCTTTGTGGCCCAGCTGTACAAGTACATGGATGACCGGGGCACACCGCTGAACAAGGTGCCCTCGATTCTAAGCCGGGATGTGGATCTGTACCGTCTTTTCCGTGCGGTGCAGAAGCGAGGTGGTTACAACCGCGTTACCTCGCAGAATCAGTGGAAGCTCATTGCCATGCGCCTGGGCTTCACGCCATGCACGGTGAGTGTGATGAATCTGGTGAAGCAGGCGTACAAGAAGTTCCTGCAACCATACGGTGATTTTCATCGCAAGCTGGGCTGCTCCATGCTGATGACTTCGCGCAACTCCAACCGCAGCAAGGGTAGAAGCCTGGTGCGAGCCAATTCAGTGGCCTCTCCCAAGCCCATGGAGACCACGAAGACGGAGACGATCAGCAAACTGGCCCAGCCCAATCAGACAAACGTGGTGGCCTCCACATCGAGCAGTGCAGCAGCAGCGGCAGCTTCTTCTACGCCGGCAAGAGCCGTCTCCACCGCCTCGCAGTCCGCCGCTGAGGAGTCGGGCAATACCAGCGAATCCAGCGTGGTGGTGGAGCCACCTAAGAAGCAAAGAAAGGGCTCAGCGGCCAGCAGTCAACAGGGCAAGGTCAAGAGTCTGGTGGAGAAGTACGAGGAAAAGTCAACTGCAGTTCAAGGCAGCGGAACATCGTCTGGATCAGTTGCCGGATCGGGAGCCAGCGGATCCTCTACAGCCGTGCCAACCGCTTCGGCAGCTGCTTCCACCCCGACCAACTCGTCATCAGCCACTGCAGCTGTCTCAGCTGCCATTGCGACCACGGGAATGAACAAAGATGCCGAATCGGATCTGCCCTTGGCCAAGATCAAGGCAGCAGCTGTGGCGGCCGCTTCCACCAGGCACAGCATGGAGAAAGAGACCAACATCAGCTCGGGCAGTAGTGCCTCCGCCTCCAGCAAGGCCAATTCCGCGGAGATGCAGCGCAGTCGGGATGCCTCACCATCGGGTATGTGAAAACGAAGTCGAACCAATGGTTTCCAAAATCTTGCTTCTTATTTTTTGTTGTGGACAAGCTTTGTTCTTAGTTTCGATTCCATAGTCTCCTCCCATCCTGAGTATTGCAAGAAATCTCCCCTTCAGACTATCTTCACTTTGACTTTGTGATACGCGTTGGCCAACACGCCACGCAGATTCCATATGTGCTCGAATTTCTCCGGCTGCACATTGTACGCCGAGTCAACGGCCTTGGCCCAGATTTCCACGTCACCGGCTTTCCTTTGGGCCTCGGAAACGGGCAGACGAGCGGTCCACAGGGACCAGCCGTAGTGTCTGCCATCGGGTATCTCCTCCTGCTCCAGTTCGGCCACGTGCCAGCTTACACCCTCATCGTTGGTCAGGTCCACCCTTACGATTTTTCTGCCGCCGCCGCTCCACGCGTATCCCCTCACCGTGATGTGACCCTCGTTGTCGTCCACTTTCACCCTGGCCCCTGGCTGCGGCGTACAGATGGCCGAGGTCACCGGCATGGCCTGGATGGCATCCGACTTGCTGAAGTCCACCGTGTCCCAGTCGGTGCTAGGGCTAAAACCCTTGTAGTCGTTTTGCTGCCAGTGCGAGTCCGATTCCTTATCCGCCACCACGATTCGCGTTAGCCACTTCACGTTGCGGGCGCCCACTGTGCCGGGCACAATTACGCGAATGGGGAAGCCGTGATCTCTGCTCAGCGGCTCATCGTTCATCTCGTAGGCCAGGATTACATCTCCCCGGGGATCCAGTGCCTTGGCGAGTGGTATCGATGCCCCATACGGGTGGGAAGTGGGATCCAGGTCGGCACCCTCAAAGATCACGTGTTTGGTCTCATCCGGCTGCACGCCCTGCTCCCTCAGAACGTCGCACAGTCGAGCTCCTGACCACTTGGCATTGCCCACTGCACCAGCTCCCCACGAAAGTCCTTGGAATGGGAACAAATCGAGTTAAGGGAGTCAGAGAGATACCTAAACAGACAACTTACCCTTTACGGCCTTGATCTTCGTCATCTCGGAGCGTCGATTGCCACCGCACATAATGGCCGCCGTCACCGAGTGCTTGGGCAGGGCCTTGATCTCCTCGAGAGTGAGGGTCTTCTCTTTGGCGCCACCCTCGATCTCCAGCTCGTAATCCGCCGGATCGATGACTGGCACTGGCAGGTGGTTGCGCACATAGAACAGATCGTTGGGTGTGTAAAACTGTTCGGCCAGCAGCCCAATTGGTGGTTCAGCGTTGAAAGGTCTCTTGGAGGCTGGTTTCAGCAGGGCGTGGCGCTGCGGCTCCTGCGACCAGGGTGAGCCCAGCTCATCCTCCGCATTGGTCACCACCTGACCCTCAAGATTGCCAATGCGAAAGCCCTCTAGGAGCTCCAGCACCTCCAGCGTATTGTGCTGCTGGTAGATGGCCCAAAAGGGATCGATGGCACTGCCGGCAGCCATCAAAATCTTATCGCCACCGGGATGATTCTCGGCAAAGTCTGTCACATCGTATACGCCCAGGCCGTAGGTGATCCAAATACGTTTCTCGGCGCAGTTGTGCTGCTCCACTTGGTCGGTGCTGTAGGTGGGCAGCTCCTTTCTGGTGGTCACGTGCCACAGTCGGGCCGTTGCCTCCAGTTCCTCCTCGCTTGGCACCTTCTGCCCCTCGAGCAGGACATGGTTGTTCCTGTCCGTCAGCCAGTGATAGCCCAGGGACAGGCCACCTGCCCAGATGGCAGCATAGAGCAGTTGCTCCGATCTGCTACCGGGGGAACTCCATTTGCTGTGCTGCTGCTGCTGCTGCTGCTCCTCCCTTTCTCTACTGCTCCCGCGACTGGTGGTCAGCAGGAAACGCCGGTGGTGCTGGTGGTGCCTTCCGCGCACCAATCCCGCCCAACTGGGCCTGAGCAAGCGCATGGTTATGTAACTGACCACCGGTAAATCAGTCGATTCGTTTCGAAGTAAATGCAAACCAATCTCAAGCTCCCCCGCGCTCTGCTTCTGGCCGCTGCGGTGAATCGGATTCACTGCTGATTTATGTGGCCTCCTAGTGATATGTCTTGTGTTTGTCCAGTGGCGTCATTGGCCCCAGCAGCCTCTGGCCCCCGATCGGCGTTGGTTTAATTGATAAGCAATCTTGGGAGCGCTAATTCGGCTGTTTACCAGCCGCTTCTTGACAAGACAACAGACTGTGTGCGATATTTCTCGCAGCTGGCAACCCTGTTTCTTCCGTTTGTTTTCTATACCCTTACCGAGGAGAGCTTCACTTTGCCATCACGTTGGTGTTTCTGAGCTTTGCTAAAGAAAAACTTTCTCTAAGATTAGAGATCATTTTATATATTGATACAACATATGTAGTTTAATTGGCAATGCTAAAGACTAAAATGTATAGGGTAATAAAAGCGGCTTTACAGAATATCTCATACATATTGTATGTAAATAAATTCTGCCATTTAATTAGTACAATTTGGCATAATTCTCATTGACTACAGTTGCAGATAAAGGATATGTGAGATTCGACTTTATTGTTTTCCTGTTTGCAACAAGCGCAAAATGGTCGCCAGCACACTTAAAAGTATCGATGCCAGTATCGATAATTGAACAAAAGTAGTCGGCCAAGAGTGAATAACTAAAATGCAAGTTAATAGAGCAACTAAGCTCGTTAAAGCACTCATATCTGCAGATGAAAAGCTCTGACAGAAGCACTTGTTGCTTTGTTTGTTTTTATGGGTATGATGATTTGATAAGAAACGGATTCATCTTCCATCTCCCTCTCATTCGAGGTATTATGGTATGACTAAACAACAAAAGCGGCAAGAAAAACGTTTAAATACGTTAAATATATTTAATAAATGCTCCTTTGCTTAACGCCAGCAAGTATGTTTGGTGTTTTGCTGGCTCACCAATGTGCAAATGCAAATTAATTAATTTATCAGCCCTCTCTTTCTAATTGGGGAGCTTTTTAAAACGCTTTTTTATCAAATTCGTTTTCGTGTATTTCGTGGATATATGTACATATCTGTAGGAATACAAGCACGATTATGCTTTCATGTTGATTAAGTTATTTGTTGTCTTTGAAAGGCAAATTTCCTTGGCATTTTCCCTCTCTTTCGAACCAAGATGTCTCATTAATGTTTATAAATAAAATGCGAAAATGCGCGAGGGCGTGTGTAAATAAATATGAATTGTTTTGCTGTTTATTTGTTTGGTTTAAATACTTTGTTTTCTGAGACTAAACAATTAAGTAATTTGAATGATAATGATATTAATGCTCTGAAAAGTATTTAAGCAAATTGTTAAATATGTATATCCATATATACATAGCAATATTTAATTAATAACCAGAAGTAACAAGTTAGGAATAATGGAATTTTAATTATTAATAAATTATAGAAGACTGGACGTTCTCTAAAAAAATATGCCTTCTTTTTCCAGTCGCTGCACCGCCCTCTACTGGCACAAGCACATCCGGAGCAACTGCCACCGCCCAGCCGACGTCCACCAAGAAGGAGAAGCACCAGCGGAGCAAGCAGGCGGACAAGGAGAAGGACAAGGACAAGGAGGAGAAGCAGGTGGGCAGCAGCAAGCGGAAGAAGGAGAAGATTAGCGTGGAGAAGATCGACACCGGCGACTTTGTGGTGGGCATCGGGGACAAGCTGAAAGTGAACTACCACGAGAAGAAGTCGCCCAGCTCGCATGGCAGCACTTACGAGGCCAAGGTCATCGAGATCAGTGTCCAGCGCGGAGTGCCGATGTACCTGGTCCACTACACAGGCTGGAACAATCGCTACGATGAGTGGGTGCCACGGGAACGGATTGCCGAGAACCTGACCAAGGGATCCAAGCAAAAAACTCGTACCACAAGCACCAGTAGTGCGAACAGCGGCAGTGGTGGTGGTGGTGGAGGAGGGGGCACAGGAGCAGGAGGAAGTGGTGGAGGAGGAAGTGGTGGAGGAGGAGGTGGTGGAGGAGGAGGTGCTGGAGGAGGAGGTGCTGGAGGAGGAGGTGGTGGAGGAGGAGGAGGTGGAGGAGGAAGTTCTCTTTCGGTGCAGGGCACACAGCCGCCAGGAGTGTCCGATAAGCATCAGTCAGGAAAGGATGTCTGCTCCAAAATGCCACCCTCATCGGGAAATTCAACTGGCCCGGCAGCTTCATCGCAGTCGGGATCTCTGGGAGGCGCCAGCTCCACACCCTCGCTGCTCTCAACTGTGGTCAAGACCCCGCCTACGGGAGGCGCCAAGCGCGGACGGGGACGCAGCGACTCCATGCCACCGCGTTCCACCACACCCTCATCGGTGGTGGCCCACTCTGGCCGAACCAAATCTCCGGCTGCTTCACAGCCGCAACTGCAGCAACAGATGAAGAAGCGTCCGACGCGAGTCGTTCCCGGCACCACCACTCCACGTCGGGTCTCCGATGCTTCAATGGCCTCCGAATCCGATTCAGACTCCGATGAACCGGTGCGACGTCCAAAGAGACAGAGCACCAAGGACAAGCCACAAGCGGGCAAAGCACAGCCGCCAGGAAAGGGACGCGTGGCCAGCAGGGCCTCCTCCACGGCACCCGCTGCTCATCCTAGCGATGATTCCGAGGAGGATGACGAGGAAGAGGAACCATCGGCGGCCAGAGCAGCTCCGTCCAAGCAGCACCAGCAGCAGGCTGCCGCCTTGCGGGGATCCCGCGCTGGAGGCAATCGTGCCATGAGCAGTGGCGCCGCTTCCGCCAAAGGTCGTGACTATGATCTTAGCGAGATTAGATCGGAGCTTAAGGGATTCCAGCCGAAGATCCTGACGAACGCAGCGAGCAACGAGGAGCGCAAGGATCTTGCAAAGAAAGAGCCTTCCGATGAGCCAGCACTGCAGGACATTAAAAAGGAGCCCAAACTGGAGTCGTCAGCCAAGAGCAGCTCCACGGAATTGTCCTCGGAAACGGAATCTTATGCGGACGAGGACTCGCAATCCTCCGACTACCGCAAACAAGCGAAGGTACCTGGAGCAGGCAAAAAGGAGCCCACAGCCACTCCCTCCAAATTACATCATGATCCAGTGTCCAAGAGAGAACTGGCTGTCAAAGAAGAGCCTCTAAAAATCGAACCCAAAACGGAGCCTAAGGAGGAGGAATCCAAGAGCAAACCCTTCTTGTCCGGGTCGGACATCAAACCCACGACCCTGATAGCGCCAGCTAGATTCGGAAATACCTCAGCTCCCCAAGCAGCCAACTCATCCGGATCGGGCTCTACTACGGCCAAATACACATCGGTGATCGTGGAGAAGCCCTTAACAATTGGCGGCAAGAAGTCAGTGGAGCAGCATGTGCCCAAGAAGGCAGAGCTACTCAAGAAGCAATCCGGCGGAGCTGGCGGAACAGGTGCTGGCTCTTCCTTGACAAGTCAAGAGTCAAAGAAGTTTGCAGAACCTGTGGCAAGCTTGAAAGTAGAAATGCCGGCAGCTTGCTCGCCCTCGTCGTCCTCCTCCTCGTCCAGTTCCTTCTGTTCGACAGGATCCGCGGTGAGTTCGAGTTCTGCCACGCGTTCCCTACCGGATATGAGCAAGCTGGAGATCAGCAGTGGCACTGTCTCAGGATCGACGCCGGGAGCAGCGGCTCCGCAGTCAGCCAATGCCACACAGGCCAGCTCGTCCGGTGCGACCAAGGAGTCGAAGTACAGCAGCAGCGGAGGAGGTGCTGCAGGTTCGGGAATAAGCATGCGGAAGCTGCTATCCTCGGATGTCTATGAGTTCAAAGACACGGAACCCTTTGAGTTCGAAAAGCGCATCTCGCCAATGGCTTCTGTGGGCGGAACTGTAGCTGCCGGAGCCACTGGAGTCGCAGCTTTGGCGACTGCAGGAGCTGCTTCGGTAATCACGACGGTGATACCCACACCAGGAGTCTCCGGATCCAGTGGGGCAGCAAGTGCCTCCGCTTCAGCCCCAGTGGTGGTCGGGTCGGCGGCCAGGAAGCAAGCTCTCAAGGCCAGCGCCATTCAGCACATCCTGGAGCACCAGAGTCCCACCGCTGGCCGCGAGCGTGGCTACGGTGGTATGACATCATCATTGAGCCTATTATCAGCGCCCAAGCTGAAAAAGAGGGGCTCTCCACTGAAGGAGCCAGGCATGTGCCTGGAAAAGTCGAAGATCTACAAGTTGGATAAGGATCAAGTCCAGCAGCCGGTGGAACAGAAGGCTCAGCAGCTAACACCAGCCACCTTAGGGCCAGTAGAATCGTATGCAGCAGGCATACCGGAGTCCATGTCCCCCTTGAGTACGCCAACTACGTCAAGTGGCCACGCCCAGCTGTCAGCCTCTTCCACTTACAGCCAACTGACTCCGCATCATGCCACACCCTTCGATGCCTTGAGGAAGTCGCCCAGTTTCAATCTGAACATCACCGCCTTGAACGAGGAATTGGCACAGACTGTGCAAGAGACCACTCGAGCGCTAACGGATGCACTGCAGCCTCCAACTACGGCTGGCCCGCCGCCCGTGTCGGCAAGTGGATCCACTACAATTGCAGTGACGCCAGTGATCACCCCAACGGCCACAGCTGTGTCAGCCGCCTTGAGTTGTCCCAGCACACCACCCACGGGCGCGAACCCAGTGTTGGCCTCGCCCAAGTTGAGTACACCACCGCAGGCCATCAGTGCCAGCAAACCGCCGCCTGCGCCCCACATTGTGGGCAGTCCCTTCATCGAAACCAGGAACGTGTTCGAGCTGAGCACTTCCAACGAAGGCAGTGGCTACAGTTCGGGCGAGTCCAAGGACAACAAGTTTGAGAAACTGGAGAACGTTAAAATCCTACTGGCAGGAGCAGTGGGGCCCTTCGACCTGGATGCCGGCAACTATGAGCAGAAGACCAGCTCCATAGCGGACAAGGTGCTAAAGGCCATTAGTCAGAAAAAGGAGGAGGTGGAGAACAACAAGAGCAAGCCGCCGGTGGAACCCGCCGTGACCGCCAAGACACCAGGGCGTGAGGAGGTGGTGCCAAGCCCGACGGCCAAACTGGAGCTATGTAGCAGTGCCATCAAGCTCGACACCCTGAAGCTGTTGAGCGAACCACTCAAGATACAAACGGGACCACTTTTGGGCGAACTGTATAGACCCGGACCAGCAACCAGCAGTCCGGAAACCAAATCCATTCTGGAGTCCTCGCTTCCGGCAAAGAACAGCGAATTAAGCGAGACGATTCAGAAACTTGAGTGTGCCATCCAGCAGCGAAAGACGCCGGTTGGTGGAGCCCTCTCGCTGGCCAGCTCTACGGCAGGTACTCCACCCACCGCCCACACTCCGAACTCAACTGCCACTGCAGGAGCAGGATTCTCAGATGAATCAATGGACAGCACCGACTCCGAGCAGCGCCTGGTCATCGAGGATGTGATAGCGGAGGAGCACACAACGACCACAACAACTGGCGAGCAAAAGAGTCCGGGATCCCAGCAAGAGGAGGGTCAAACTACCACGGCTACTATGGCGACGGCGGTTACCGCCGAAACTGAGGGCACCAGCAGCAGCACACCCACGCCACCGGTTCCTGCTCCCGTTAAATTGGAACTGGGTGCCAAGGCTATGCCAGGAATCCAAGCACCCATTCCTCTGAAGCCCGGAGAGGGTAGCTCCTTTGCTGGCAAACTCACCGGGGTCAATCCAGCTCAACCCCCACCGCTGGCCAAGCTCCAGCAGCAAGAAGAGATGGGTCAGTCTCAGGGCCAGTCGAAGAATATCAGCTCCTTCGGCATTCCCATTGTGCTTCCCGAGATCCCCGCCTCTGTGGTGGTGGCCACGCCAGCCCTCATGGTGGCCTCCGCCGCTACAGTGATGCGTCACAGTCCTGGCTCCACGTCGAACTCGCCCGCACCCGTCCTGATCTCTCCCAAAACGTTCCTGACCACACCCAAGGTGGGCGAAGTTGGTGGATTGCTGCTGAAGGCCTATACAGGAGTGGGCGGAGCTGTGGTGGCAGGAGGAGCAGCACCAGCCGGAAGCGTAATAGCAGCAGCCGGCGGAGGAACACCCACTGTCATCTCCAATTTCCCGCAACAGCAGCAGCAGCAGCAGGCTAGCGTGCTTCAAGCGGCACCGGAGATGCCCGCCAATTACGTTTTAGACGTTGAGATGGCCGATGCCCCCAACAGCAGTGCCTCAGTGGTGGCACGGCCATTTGTGATGCACGCCGTGGGCAAGGAACTGTTCAATGTGGTTGCACCGGCGGCCAGCTCGCCCTTGATCAGCGATCTTCACAACGATTCCATTAATTTGCTCTGTGAGGAGACCATACCGGGCAGTCCGGCGCCCAATTACGGTGGCACCGATCAGTTACCCACCGCCGTGAATTCGGCGCTTGCTATTGCTGGCATCACGCCCCTGACACCAGATACGCCGCCACCCGTACCAGTTGCTGCCATCCAGCAACAGCAGCAGCAGGCGGCCAAGACGGGAGAGGTCAATCCCTCTGCACCCAACAGTTCGCCGGACTCAGCCAGCCAGGATGAGAGTGGCGAGGAGACGAAAAAGAATGTCGGGCTCGAGCACGAGGACTCCACCGGACTGGGAGCGCTGAACAAGCGCAAACGCACACGCAAACCACTACCGATGAGCGCCCAGGCGTCGGCTGCCGTGGCGGCCCAGCTCCAATCCCTGGGCAAGAGGCGACGCCAAGTGTCTGGAATGCGTAATCAGAAAACCACAACCGCCACCGGTAAGTTAGCGCTAACTTTATCCCTTAACCAAATTGTTCAAGCCCAATGGCATGTGCTTCCTCTTTTAGCGGGCTCCGATACCGACGACAACTCGGATAACATAGCGCCGAACGCAGGACAACAACAGCAGCAGCAGCAACGGCAGAGCGCCCGCCAGCAGATGATGCCCCAGGGCAACGCGCAACAGCAACTGCTGCAACAGCAGCAGACGCAGCTGCAGCAGGGAATCCAGTCGACCAACTCGTCTGGCGTGCGTCCATGTCCGTACAACTTCCTCGTTGAGCTGGGTAAGTGCCAAGTGAATTTCCTGCGCCGCTTCGTTTCGTTTCGTTTCAACAGTCCGCTTACCACTACAGATCCAGCTCTCAGCTCCGACGAGTGCATCACGATCCTGCGCAAACAGATCCAGGATCTGCGCAAGGCCTACAACACCATCAAGGGCGAACTGGCGGTCATCGATCGCCGGCGCAAGAAGCTGCGGCGCCGTGAGCGCGAGAAGAAACAGCAGCAGCTGCAGAGCCAACAGCAGGGCAAGATCTGTTCCTAGCTTAGATGGCATCCACATCAGCATGCGTTGAGCTGCGACTATCTAATTTAATATTGTGCAAATACAAACGACTTTAAACCGACGGGACAGCCCATGATTAATTTTAAAACAAATTGTATATCTTTGGATATTTTTCCAACTCTAGTTTTAGGCCCAAACTTAAGGTTTAAGTACTAAATTGTCTATATAAATACATTTCATAAGATGTATGTAATCGTAAGCAACAAAATCGCATTTTTTTAACTCACTTTTGTGTTTAGCGTATGGAAATAGTTATAAAATCATGGAACTTCTGCATTTTTAATTCAATCATATTTCATTTGTAACAAATTACGGGCTCACACATTGAAATGAGCGTGGGAGTCTTAGGAAACGGAGTATCCTCCTTCGAGCAGGATGTGGTGGCCGTTCACGAAGCTGGACTTGCTGCTCAGCAGATAGCCGGTGGCGTCCACAACCTCCTGCACCTCGCAGAACCGATTCAGGGGGATGTGGGCCAGCAGCGGCCCACTCTTGGCGGGATCCGACCAGTTGTCGGCGCCCATTTTGGTCAGCACCACGGTGGGATTGACGGAATTGACGCGGATCTTGCGCGGACCCAGCTCCAAGGCCAGAGACTTGGTCAGCGAATCGAGGGCCGCCTTGGTGGCACTGTAGGCCGTGTGGCCGTCAAAGGATCGGGACGACGCTATCGAGGACACGTTGACAATGGAGGCTCCATCTTTCAGGCGTGGCAGCAGGGATTGGGTGACATTGAACACCGCCTTGATGTTCACATCGAAGTGGCTTTAAGGAAATTAAAATCATGTATTGGGTTATAATTGGATCCAATTCCTATTTGCATAACATATTTAGCATAGAGATATTTTTCAGATAGTACACAGAATTATATTGGGTTTAATGCCGAAATGAATATTGAAGGTCAACTAAAGTGGGTTTTCAGTTGCCCTTTCTTATAATCTGATCATTATAATCGTTATCATAGTTTGGCGATTCGGTGATCGTGATCTTCCAAAAAGCAACATAACCAATTTTTGATAAGAACGACAGTATCGTTTAATTATAAACACTATGAAATTTACAATTTGAATGATTTTTGAATAATTAAGTCAGAAATATATAAATACATTACATATGCAAGTGTATCTTATAATAAACTATAGCTTATCCAAATTGTCCTTTATGTATTTTATTTTTATTTTTAGTTTTAGCGAAAAAAGCTGAACTTCAAATAAGCTTAGAAACGTTTGCCGGCAATAAAAAAGTTATAAACATACGATAAGATTAATTAAATGGTTGTGTTTTCTAGGGATATCAACTAAGCACTTTTCCATTCATTTATTATTTAAATATGTCAGGAATGTACATTCCTTTGATGAATATGGATATCGCAGATCTTAAAGGTGTGAAAATGCTAATCCCGAAGCTAGGCTTACCAGCATGGCTTTTAGCTGCCAATAGGTTAACCATCCACTTACGTATCGAAATCCTGTTCGGTGAGCTCCGCGAAAGGCTTTATGATGGCCACGCCGGCGTTGTTGACCAGTCCATCCAGCAGAGGCACCTTCGCCAGTTCCTCGCGCACCGCCTGCCAGCCGCTGAGATCCAACTGGAGCGGCCGGATGTGCACCGGATCGAAGGCCACCAGCTCCTGGAGCTGCTCAGGCTTCCTGGCCACCGCGATGACGGTGGCTTCGGCGGCGGCAAGCTGCTTGACCAACGCCTGGCCGATTCCTGCCCCGGCTCCGGTCACCAAGATCACCTTGCCCGCGAGATCTGTCCACATGATGATAGCTGCTAGGTCTTGGAAAGTTCCGTTCCGAGTGCAAGCGGATCGCTGGGAGAACTGAACTGGAAATACTCTTTACACCTTATCGAGGCCACTAATCGCCGGAAAGACCAGAGCTTTCTTCGGAGAATCCGAAGCCGGGGAGCTTTGGCTCTCTTTGGTAGGGCGTTTAAGGTCGTTTTCCGATCGCAGATCTGGAGCGAATCTCCTCCAGGGGGTGGCAGTGGGGTGGCCATGGGGTGGCCCCCTAAGCTGATAAACGATCGGTTATAAATAGAGCCAACGATAAGCCGAAGAATCCGGATTCATGAACGACTTGGTGCTCCTTCAAGCCCAACCTGTTTCTCAATTAGTTGGAGCACCTTTTATCAATTTGCATCTAAACTACCTACTTGGAAGTGTGTATTTCTGAGCAAAACTAACTAATATGCTAAATAAAAATAGTAAAATAGTATATATTTTTCATTTAAGGCAAGCTTTTCACAAGACCCAGTTTTTTACAACTATTTTTACGCCTCCGTTAAATACTAAGGATTTCTTATAATTTTCAAAAGATTAAGTTAGGATTAAATAACCTGCATCTTTGTATATTTCAACTTGATAACTCTGATCTAGTACATATTATAATGTATTATAATGTATAATGTATTAAATTATTAAGTAAATAAGTTATGTCGAACTGAGGCTTCTGTTCGCTGGCCCTTACCAAATATTTTTTACAAATAAATTTCAACTTGAACATTTTTTTAGTTTTTATTCATCTAAAAATGTGAACTTTTGAATTTTAGCTGTGTGAACGTTTTGAATATGACAGTGGAAACAGTTATTACACCACCGCGAAAGGGTCTATCGATTGCCAAATAATCGATAACTGCGACCAGTCGAACCAGCAGTCAACAAAACAAATCATAATTTTAGTTTAGGAATAAATGAATTACTGACTAAATCAGCTGGAAGAAATGGCGCAAACGCAAGCACCAGGTAAGTTCCAAGTCTTTCCAATAAGCCCACATTAATTTCATGACCGAAACAACCATTTAGCAGCCAAGCGCATGAAGCTGGAGAAGAAGCCGGCGAATAACGTCGAGGAGGATGGTAACTATTGGGGACAAACATGTTTTCAGGGCATTAATCCACGTTTGCATCTGTAGAGACGCCTTCTGTGTTCAATCCGAAGTACAGGGTGTGCCCCTACTTGGACACCATCAATCGGAACCTGCTGGATTTCGATTTCGAGAAGCTGTGCTCCATCTCGCTGACGAGGATCAATGTTTATGCGTGCCTGGTGTGCGGCAAGTACTTCCAGGGGCGTGGCACAAACACCCACGCCTACACGCACTCCGTGGGCGAGGCGCATCACGTATTTCTCAATCTTCACACGCTGCGATTCTACTGCCTGCCGGATAACTACGAGATCATCGACTCCTCGTTGGACGACATCAAATACGTGCTGAATCCAACGTTCACACGCCAGGAGATCAGCAAGTTGGATCAGTTGCAACCGAAGCATTCGCGAACCGTAGACGGTGTTCTGTACTTACCCGGCGTCGTGGGTCTAAACAACATCAAAGCCAACGACTATTGCAATGTGGTGCTGCATGCACTCTCCCACGTCGGTCCACTCAGGGACTACTTCCTGCGGGAGCAAAGCTATGCGCATGTCAAGCGACCACCTGGAGATTCCATGTTCACCTTGGTGCAACGTTTCGGCGAGCTAATGCGCAAGATGTGGAATCCGCGGAACTTTAAGTCGCACGTATCGCCGCACGAGATGCTTCAAGCTGTGGTGCTTTGGTCCAGCAAGCGTTTTCAGATCACGGAGCAAGGCGATCCCATTGACTTTCTGTCCTGGTTCCTCAATACCCTGCACCGCGCCCTCAAGGGCAACAAACAGCCGAATTCTTCTATACTCTATAAGATCTTTCTCGGCGAGATGAAAATCTATACGCGCAAGATACCTCCTGTCGAGTTGGACGATGCGGCCAAGGCGCAACTGCTGGCCACCGAGGAGTACAAGGACCAGGTGGAGTACACAAATTTCATCTACCTTACCTGCGATCTACCGCCGCCGCCGCTGTTCACCGATGAGTTCCGCGAAAACATCATACCGCAGGTGAACTTATACCAGCTGCTGGGCAAGTTCAATGGCTCCGCCGAGAAGGAGTACAAAACCTACAAGGACAACTTTATGAAGCGCTTCGAGATCACCCGCCTGCCGCAGTTCATCATTCTGTACATCAAGCGGTTCACCAAGAACACGTTCTTCCTGGAGAAGAATCCCACCATTGTGAACTTTCCCATCAAGTGAGTGTTCAAACGCGAGGTATTATTATGTTAATTGAAACTTGATTCCATTTTAAGGAACGTGGACTTTGGCGACATTCTGGGCATGCGGCAGCGTGACAAAGATGTCAAGGATACGAAGTACAATCTGGTGGCCAATATTGTGCATGACGGCGATCCCAAGAAGGGCACCTATCGTGCCCACATCCTGCACAAGACTAACGGCCAGTGGTACGAGATGCAGGACCTGCATGTCACCGAGATCCTGCCGCAGATGATCACGCTCACCGAGTCCTACATCCAAATCTACGAACGCTGTGCGGACTCCTCATGATCCACCTGACTCTTAGTGACTCCTAGCTCTATTTCGGTTAACAAACTCCATGATCCAAAAGTAAAATATGCTGTAGTCGAGTATAGCGACTATGAGTGGCCCTTGAACAGGAGAAATATAGACAAATGTGTTTCACTGTAGAAAAAGGAAAGTGCTGATAAGGGTGGCTCAATTTTGAAATTCTTTGATCTTACACTAACTAAGACTTAGGACTCGGTGTGTGTTTAAGCTTTAAGCATCAGCATCATCTTCAGCTGTGGCGCAAAGCAGCCAGATTGCGCATGCGTTGTACCCACTCCATATACGAGCAAGTGGGTGGATTGGGGCCACGACCAGCAAAAATCGATGGCATCGCCAGTCGTTGGGTGACAGAGTGTTCGGAAGCATGTCGGAGCAGCCGGAGAACACCAGCTACGAGCAGGAGTGCCAACGGGCGGAGCTGTTGGGCATCCAGCCTCCGGATGCCGAGGAATTCGAGCGCAAGCGGCAGGCGAGATTGGAGCACGAGTTGGCCGAGCAGGAGGCCGCTGAGGCGGTGGTATGTTCTGACCTCTAACCAACCACACACGAATCGCCACTAAATTTCGCTCCCCAGCTGTTGGAGCAACAAGGCGAGAGCCTGGGCAATGTGGGTGGCAAGCTGGGCGAGCTCAATAGCATACTGTCCAGCACGCAGCAGAAGCTGAATCGATTCAAGCAAACGGCCTGTGGCAGCTTGACCAACATATTTGCCCGGGCCAGTTCGGGCTCGGTGGATCTTTCGGCGGGCATTGGCAGATCGGGCTCAATCGCCAGCCAGGAGGAGCGTCCTCCTGTACAGGAACAGCCGCTGGCCAAGCCCCCGCCGACGGCTGCCGAGGTTAGCGCCGCCAAGGCGGCCAAGCAGAAGCGCATGGACTCGCAGCTGGATAAGTTGGATGCGCTGATCAACCAGGCGGACAACGCTCAGATAGCCATGAGTGAGCAGACCCAGCAGATGCGTCGCCTGGCCAAGTGAAGTGCCCCTTGGAGCGGGTGATGATCCATTGCTAAACCGCGAAGCCCACAAAAGAAAAACACTCGTTGGTTTAATGAAATGAATGTGTAAATGATTCCAACTTTATTTATCCTCACTCTTCAGGTGATCCTCGTTCCCTGATCCTGGGCAGCCTTCTGTCCTGTTCCTTGTTTCTTTGTTTGGATGAACACATGAGTTTCGCTTAAAACTAAACACAAGTTGAGATTACCCAAAGCGTCTTCAATCACATTATTCGAGTGTGCAGACAGTGCCAGTCAGTCCCGTCTTACAGTCCCGGCGCGCACTGTTCCTCCTTACATTCATCCCGTTGACTCTCTATATATACATAAAAATAGTCGTTTTATATAGTTTACATCAGAGTTTTCAAAAATATATAACTTTTTCTCGGCTATTCGTTGACATGTGTAGTTAAAAACACAATTACAAATGTTGGACAATAATGGTTTTCATAGTTCATAAATTTTCTGTTTTTTTTTCGTGTTTCTGGACACTAACTGAAGCATATACATATACATATACATAAAATATGTTTTTCGTAAACATTTTTTTTTTGTTTAGTTTTTATACATTTTTTTTTTTTTTGGTAAGTCACATTTTGGAAAATTTTTTGTTCAGTTCTTTGGAAATATAAAAAAATTGAATATTTTCAATATTTCAATTTTACGTAGAAACTCTTATTCTAATTATTACATTTCTTGTTAACTTATGTGAATTAATTGGGAACGTCAAAGTGTAAACAAAAGAAAAAAAAACTTTGTTTTTCATAACATGTGCAGTGTGTTTTGCAGCTGAAAGGCCACTGCCTTTGTGCTAGTAAATACATACATATAAGGAAGCCTTGTTCACCTCTTAGAAGTCGTTTATCCAGCTAATACTTGTTGCAAAACGTTTGTTAAACTATATATAATATATATGAAACGATCGACTCAAGCAATAAAATTAAATCAAATTTTTCTTCACACAAGAAGAAGTATTCTTTGGCGTTATTCTTTCCGCGTTCTGTTAATTGATACTTAGCCTATATATAACAAACAATTAAAGTAAAGGATATGAAGACTTGAAATGAAGGCATAGCAGAGTATTTTGGATGGAATTATCATCGGTTGACTTGAAGAAGTCACCCTAAAATCAGTTTTTTTTTGACAAGTTACTGGGCCAAGTCGGCTAGGATTGATTCTACCTCCTTTGTACAGAGTTAGCAGTAGACCCCGAATCATAGTGTCTGACTTGCAAGCTATGTTTGAATTTTGAAATACGTTGGGGTACTACTTGCCCTCCGGCGAGACGGACGGGGAGGAGGTGCCCATTTTGACGGAAGACCGCGGCGGGGTGGGGCTCCGCTTGAGCAGTGTCCGCTTGCCGAGCGAGTGAGTTGTCTCATCCTCCGAAGCGGTGTCCGTATCCGAGTACTCGTCATCGCTCTCGCTGGCATGTCCTGCATCCGTCTCGTACGGATCCTCCACCTTCTGCTGCTTATCGTTCAGCTGGCTCATTTGTTCCGCAGACACATTCAAGGGGACGACCACGCCGTCAGGTTGCTCCTCGTTCTCATAAAAGAAGTACGACAGCTGCAGCCGCTCGTACTCGGAGTTCAAGCGCCAGGGGTGTGGAATGAATTTGCCGTTCGTCTCGAGGCGCTGCTGAATCTCTACAAACATGTTTGGTGAAACATCCATCCTGGCCAGCGTGCGCTCCGACTGCCACTTATTCAGCAACGGTGGATTGCTTCCATGAACGCCGTAGTACAGCTTGGAGGCGCGAAAGCAGCGCAGTTGGTTCGTGTCCGGGCGGATGCGACGCAGCACACGGAGCTCGGACTCCACCAAGTGCAAAAATATGTATTCTTTCTTCCGGTTGGGCAGCGTGGTGACCAGCACCGCACGACTGTTGGTCAAACAGAGCTGAGGCAGCGGTTGAGGCCACAGCGCGTTCAGCAGACGCTTGAACAGCTGCGTCAACGTGGAGTGTTTGAAGAAGTGGCGCTCAGGGGCAGTGGCCGCCGCTCCTGCGGGAAGCCAACGCACTGCATCTGCCCAGATGCGAGCGGCGGCGCCATCGAACATAGTCTGCCCCAAAAAACGCATGCAGCGCTTACAGTACAAGTGATCATCACGATTGAGCATGCACGAATTTGCCACGCTAAAGCGTATGACCACGTGGTTGAGGCCATAGAAGAGATCCGTTTCGGCAGGCACCAGGCTAACTGGTTGAGTCTTTCCTGCTGGTCCATGATTGTGGCAAAAGAACTCACTGGGATCGACCACTAAGCTGGGGAACTCCCTCAGCCTGCGATAGCTCCGGGCCGGCACCAATTCCGCTCGGCAATCCCGACAGTTGATAGTGATGGCCTCGTTCTCCTGACAGGAGAGAAGCAGTGGCGCCAGCGGCACCTTCACGGCGCTCCCATCCAATCTGGTCAGATCAATCTGGTTATAGTTGAAGCGGAAGCTGAAGATATTGCCACTGACGAAGAACGTGGACACATGGTGTATGTCCATACCGTACTGGTCGTGGCGTATGAGTAGCAGTTCGTCGAAGTCTTCGCTGTCGCTTTCGGAGCTGGAATCCAACTCGATCGCTTGATTTTTAGGTTTCTCACTGATGAAAACGTTGAACTTCCGAATGACAACGCGTATAGCGTGGCTGTACGAAAACGGTTTGTTGAGTTGCAGGAAGGCCACGCCGCTGCGTAGATTGGGGCGTAGCTCGATGCAAAACCCGGTGAACGGCATCTTAACCAGATCCTGGAAATGCTCGAGAAGATTCGGATTACCTGGAACAAAATGGGCCTATTGAGACCTGTCGATGTTCGATATTTATAGCGTTACCTGTCAGAAGTTATCGATGGCAAGAAGCTATAGCACAAAATGCAGTGTGACCGTCCTTAGGGTTCTAGAACTTCGTACGCGGAATACCGATAGTATTATCGACCTTATCGAATATTCAGCTGAAAATGATCGAAAGCCGATATCGAGTGTGAGCACTATCGCTGACCACTAACACCAACAACGTTTAGGAGCAAAAGAGTCGACGATGCGATGGGTAAAAACAAAGCCCCGTGTAAAAGTGTCCGAAAACCGTGCGTAGCATCAAACAAATCGTAACTCGGCCAGCGAATCCAGGTGCCGTTGTTTTTGGGGACGCGCGTGCAGTGTCGTTTTAAGTGTCGGTAGTCGCCAAAATCCAAAAAAAAATTCAGGATTTTTTTAAAAAACGTTCGCTAAACGCATTTCGTTTGTTCACTCACAAACACACACACACACACACGTTAACCTAACACACGCACAGACGCTGACAAACACAACGCGCAGCGCATATACACACACAAAGAAAAGAAGGCAGTGAAAATCGACAAGCGCACGCATGCACACACACACACACTGACGAGCACGCAGGCGAAAAAGTGTTGATATATATCCAATATATTGATGTTGTGTGCACCGTTGTTGTTGCTACTGCTGTGTGAATGAGTGAGAGCAAACGAGAAAGAGTGAGTGCGGTGCGCGCAGGATAAACCGAAGATGAGCCACAAAGCGAAGGAGTGAAAAAATAATTAACGGCAAAACGGAGTGCAAAGCGCAGAGCGGATAAAAGAGGAGCGTTAACAACAATAACAACGACTGGGGGTCCCCTGCAACAACAACAACCACATTAACAACAATAACAACAGCAGCAGCAAGAAAATCAACAACAATAACTACAACTACAAATTGGCCCTCTCATTTCGGCAGTCGCATAGCATAGCCCCATTTCGCTCCCTCTTTCGTTGGGGGATACGAAAAAGTTCACATGCAACAACAACGACAACAAACAATAGCAGTCGCAGTCGCAGTCGACGCGGGCAGAGGCAGCGACAGAGACCGCGGCGCACTGAACGTATTTTGTACATATAAACAAAAATAGTTTTTAAACTCCCCAAATCTAAATCTAAGCCTAAAGTTAAAGCTAAAAGTTAAACCTAAAGCCCTAAGCATAAATCTACAGTTAATAAGTTAATTAAAATCAAGCGAGTCAAGAGGAGTGGTGAGAGAGAAAGTGGAGAAGTAAAGGAGAGGAACACAGTGAGAGAGAGAAAAGCGGGAGAGAATAACGCTCAAAAGAAATTCGCCTTTTACACGATTTTAAATTGAGCGTTTGGCAGAGATCCATTATACATCCATCCAAAAAGAGACGAGAGTAACAGTGTGAGAGCGAGAGAGGAAGAGGAGGAAAACAAACAAACGGGGGAGCAGCTGAAGAAGAACAAGAAGCAGCTTCAGCAGTAGAAGGAGCAACTGTAAACACACACAATCTCAGCCTCACGCTGGCGAATCGCAACGGTGGCAACAACAACAGAGGAGGAGGAGGCGGCGGTAACAACAACAACAATGGAGGAGGCGGAGGAGCGGCTGCAGTCGGCGCTGGCGCCGAGGGAGCAGCAGGAGGAGGCGCGGGAGCCGGAGCGGCGGGCAGAGACGCTGCAGGAGCGGCGGCCAACGAATGGAATCCGGAGGAAATGGACCGCTTCAGCTTCGATGACTCCATCCGCTTCGAGGAGGACTCCCTCTGCAGCTGGAGCTCCGAACCGGAATCACTGTGCAACAACTGGCGCGGCTGGAAAAAGCCCGCTGCAGGCAGCGGCGCAGGCAATGGCGGCTTGAGCGGCATGGGCGGCATGGCTGTGGCCGGCGGTTCAGGAGCACCGCCGTTCGGAGGAGCTGGTGCCTCCGGTTCCTGCACACCGGGCGGCAGTGGAATGGCCATGGCCAACCCATCCACCTGCGGCAGACAAAATGGTGAGTAGCATCTCCATGTTGCAAGGCGGGATGTAATGCAGTCGACTCGGACCATTCAGTATTCCCAGTTAAATTACAGTTGTGGAAAGTACAAATACAAATCTTAACTGTTTAATTGAAGAGATTTAGATTTGAGCACCTATTTTGCACATTTTTAAGCAAAACCCTGAGTGTCATTCTTTAAGTACCATAAGTGAATTTCCTAATATTCGAATATTTGCTTCGGAAATTAGAACGCGTTTTAGTTAGAAAAATGCTTGTGAAATAACTTTTCATATGTTGCATATTTCGTAGTTTCTTGATTGTTTTTAAAACCGTAAGGTTTAAAGCACTTATATATATAAAACTGTATAGTGTTAGATAAATAATTTATTACTTGAATCATCATCAATTTCTATACGTTTTTATGCTTAGTAGAGTGATTTTCTTTCGCTCCATGTATTTACTAACTCGGTCACACTCAGCTATTTGCAAAGCACATCTGGCCACACAGTGCTGCCTGTAATTATACGCATGACCTTTTCGCTTTTGATAAATTCTGTAAAATTGGCTTAGGCACAACAACGAGCAGCCTGTAATTGTTGTTGCCCTCTGTCTGCAATTGTCTTTTTCGTTTTCCCGCATTTCCTCGAAGTCCTCCACTTATCGCTAAAGTCAAAATCACGACATTGGTTGCCAACGTTTTTTATTTCCATTCGCTTATGCGAGTTTCCTTTTTACCTTTTTGTTGCGTCCCTTTGTCTTTCCCTGTGGCCCATTACGCTTGTGTATGTGGCTGGGTCATTGTTTTTTGTTTTTTTTTTTTGTTTTTGGGCCTGCCAAGAGACGTGCCGTACACGTTTTCGGTATCCTGTGCGCCGTCGCAGCACTATCATCATGTAATATCTGGATATCTGGCTGCGACTGCGCAGTTCGTCCTCGTCGCTGTTTTCTCTCCGTTTCTCCATTCGTCTTCGTCATTTGCCCATCCACAGCATTCTTTGGCTTATTTCCCTTTGTTTGCTTGAGCAATGTTTCTGTGTGGGGAGGGGGGCAAAAAAAGGACTATATTTGGAAGGGTCAAAGGACTAAGCAGAGGGGCAAAACCAAGAGTAACCTCCAACCATCCAGTTGTCCTCTCTGTGGATTCATTAACAGCCAGGGTTACCAGGTTGTTGATTTGATTGCTCTTGATTGCTTAAAATACAATATGGTGTACTAGCGAACCAAAGAGTTGGTGAAATATTTATTTACATTATATGTACGTAGGCAGTTGGTTTGTTTAACTAAAGCATCAATGGTTAGGCCATTGCCACGCTTGTAAAAGTCCAGCTCAAATAGCTCAAGCGATTTCCCTTTGGCGGGAAAACAGCCAAAGAGATAGCCCTGCGCTGGGTGTGTGTGCAGAGGCACAGCCAGCTGCATTTTCATGCTCGAAAGACATAATAACCGCATCAGAAAACAATATTGCCTCAAAACGATGTTGCTGCTGCCAGCTGAACACGCTGACGCCGACTTCGACTTCGACTTCAACGTCGATGCTGAGGCGTCGAGAGTCTCGCTTTGTTGTGTCAAAGAACCTTTTCAAGGATACCACCACAACCTGCCCAAGGGGATGTAATAAAAATAAAGACGACGACGACACGGACGAGAGTCCATTATTCCCTTCGCACCTTGCAGTTCCTCCGCCGCGTTCGCTGCGACTCCCCAAATATGGTAGTTCTTCAGATAGTTGCAACGGAAGAAGCCCATTGATTTGATCCAGAATTGTCAACGGCTTGTGATGCGGTAGGAGGCTTACACACACACACATCATAAGCATACATCTGAGCATTCGAGCATTTTACATGCCATAATTGAAATGTTTTGGACCAAGTTATGGTGTGCGCTGTTAAGGGGGTTTGGTGACCCCGACCTGTTCATGTTTAACCTGCTTACTTATCTGATGTCATTAGATACCATTAAACAGTAACAGTATATTTCAAATCGCAATGAATTCTGAATATTCAACATCACAGCCCGATTTGTATTTGGCTGAATATAAATTGTGGTGGCCTTAATTGATAAATACCTTGTCAGTTGTCTTCAAAAGGCAATTGAAATGCCTTTCATACCGAAATGCACATGACCCATGGGTATTTGGTACAAAATAGAGAATGGTGACCCCGATCGATATATATTTAATTAACGTACTGATTGCTTCCCTGCCTGATTTAATTAAACGGCAAATGGCAAAGCGTGTTTTCAAATTGAAATTGATTTTAAACAACATTTCATTAAGACCATTAACTAACTGAATATAGGATATGGTGACTCCGATTTATTCCAATAACGCAAAGTTTTCTTTTAAAAATAAAACGGATTTCAAGCAATCCCCCTTAAACTTGTATGAAGCTATGTATATGTTATGGTGACCCCAATAATAATAACATATTCATTCCATAACTCTCGTATTAAAAGCTGGCATCCAGGGGATGACAGGAACAGCGCAGATGAAGAGTGTTCGCCAATTGCGCCCCGCATAAACGTGGAACGTGGGACGCATAACGTCGATGCTATACAATGACCCCGAATAAACCGAAACCGTGGAATGGTCACGCTGCAGTGCTGACAATGCAACTTCGTGTCCGTGAGAGGTGTGCGGGCTGTGACTGTGTGCGTGCCTTGAGTGGCCGGCGTTGCCACATGTCATCATCTAATTAGTGGGTCGAGGCTTGCTCGGTGTCAAATTCGAACTGAAACCGAACCAGAAACATATACCAATGGCTATGGCTGTGCCGATGCGATACAGATATAGATACAGCGACCAGCTGTATTTTTCACTTTTCGCCGTGCGTATCGGTTTCATGCACTTCCGCAGCCAAAACAATTGCACCAGCATATGCAGCACACACATGTGCAGAAATGCTTGCTGGCACTTTGACCTGACCCCTTTAATTGTTGCTTGCTTTTTGTGACGAACAACCTGAATTTGTCGTTAGCGAAATTAAAATATTCTGCATATTTTTAACACATTTTCAGGTGTATAGGGCGGCTTTTCAATATATCAATTATGATTTGAAAAAAAAAAACCCAACTTTTTCACTAACGATCTTTAACAGACTTGTAATTGATCATGATCATGACCATTTAACGGTTTTGAGTGGAGAAAACAATGATTTCGATAACATATTTAGTGTGGGTTACAATTCACGAGATAAATCGCTTTGGTTGAGTGATATGTATGATATATACATACACGTATATGGAAACAACACCGATCGGAGTGCTAAATGGTCGTAGGTACTGTGACGAATGCATTTGCTGGCACCTATTGCTTTACTTTGAGGGGCTCGTTCGTCATAACAACCCATAACTGGACCATGAGTCTTTGTGTTGCATATTCTCCCTTTTTATTGTTGCACGTTTCGTTAGTGCGACGCATGTAAATGGAAAACAAACTGAAGTGCAAATAAAAACTCCGAAGGCGAACGCAAGTGCAAACCAGTTTAAAGGGGCAACAACAGCCTTGAATCTGCAATGAAGAAGTTCAATGGGGAAAAAGGAATATATACCACATAAACGTGAATCAGTTATTAAGCCTTCGTTGATCAAACCAATCTGACTCATGCGGCCATTCGGATTCCACGATGTGTCCCTTTTAACTGAATCTCTCATCTGACAAATGCGTTAAGCTGTTGCTCTTGGATTCCTTTGCTCTTCTCGTCAGTCGAATGGAATTAAAGTAATTAAAACTGCATGAAGTTGCGAATGACACGGAAAGAGTTCTATTGGATGTTCAAAGAAGAGGGAAATTACTTTCAATTTTAAATAGTGCTATCATAGGTAACTTTATTATATTTCACAATTCGACATGTAGGCTGAAAATTGCAATTTCGAAAATGCCAACAGTCACTGCTATTCTGCTAACCTGTGCTGTAGCTGTGTGTATGCATAGAGGACAGGCATGAGCAATAAGTTAGCGCTTGCGGAAAATGACTTTGAATAAAATGGTGCCAAAGTGTCTGAAAATTAAGCGACGACAGGGTACTGCGGGGAGGGAGGGGGGGGGGGAGCACGAAGAATGGGAGCGGGCCAACGAGCCGACGAACGAGCAAAAGAAAACAAACAAACAAACAAAACAATGGGCTCTTCGCTCAGTGCTGCCGATTTGGCTCTCTTTTTATGGAGCCCATATACCATATGTTCCACGAAGTATTAGATACACGTATATTTCGATTTTATGGATGAATAAGTCTCTTTTGTTGTAACTAGTACGAATTATTGCTAAAGTAAGCCTTTCTAAACATAAACACTGAAATAACTTTGATTATATTGATTAGCAATATTTCATATGTTCATACAAATACATACTATGTTTTGTTTTCCAAACTAGGTTAGTTGCTCGATAGTTTTCGAATAGAGATCTGTATTCGATACCCTGCGATACCCTACTAATAATTCAAATTACTGAAAGTGAAATCGTTGAGATCTGTTTATCCTCCTGCTCGAATATTTTATTTGCGTGGGTGAACTTGAACCCAGTGTTTTTTCTTGGTGGCTGCATCATCAGCAACACCACCCCATCCATATATAATACATATGTTCGTACATATGTGTGTGTATACAAAATACAATAGCAAAGCTCGCTATTCTTTGTTGTGCTTTGGGGTCATTGTTGTTTTTTTTTTTTTTTTTTCGTTTGTTTGTTTGTTTGTTTGTCTTTTGTGTTCTGCGATTTAAAGGCATTGGGAACGAGACCTTTAAATGCAAGTCCCCTCTTCCATTGCCATTCATTTATTTGCATGCCAATTCAGTGGATTTCTGTTTATCTACAACTCAATTGCGCTGCAAAGATAATGACATTGATTTAGGCTGGGAATTATTGCGTGGCCAAGTTTCCCGTGCTTTTCCACGACAACCACATCGCAGAAAACCTATGGTTTATTTAAACAGTCGCGTTTGAAGATGGACACGTTTCAGGCCGGAAGATTATCTTTCGCTTGAATCTTTCTTCATTTTGCATTCACCGAGTTTCTTTTAAATATTTACTGGGGCTAGGATGGCTAGGATCAATTTGATATGATATAGGAAAGGAATAAACAGATTATAGTTTTAGTTGAATACGAGATAACCCAGAAATGATATAGTTAAGGTTTAGGTTCAGTAATGTAAATGATAAGGTATAGCAAGATAACAGATGCGCCTCTCAGAAATTATATTTTTTAAGGATGGTAATATGTACGATGGGATATAAGAAGCCCAAATCCTTATAATATTTAGGACACTGCACTAATCGAATTACCCCAAAATATTTGTTGGGTCTCTGATGCGGCATAAACTTAATATGATTACGCTTATTTTGCTAGACAATCTAATTTACATTTTGTTGACCTGTTGGTGGGTCTATGTGCTCGTTTCTATCCCTGCAAAAACCTCGTGGTTGACCTCCCTTTCGCTGGTCATTGGCCGTTGGCTTCGGAAAAAGTTCTTTAATTAATAAAATGCCCGACATGTGTAACTTGTGCCCGTGTAGTGGAAATATGGCATTAGTCATTTGGCATCTTCTCCACTTCGTCATGCTTTTCCTTTGTTTAACTGGTTGCTTTTCCCTGGGCTTCATTCTATGCTACATGGAATATGCCTATATCAAATGGAATATGCCTAAAACAGTGAGAAATAAACCAAAACTAAACTTGAAACTAAGAGGGAACTAAACAATATATACTGACCAAAATAAGTTTGATAGTGTCACTGCCTTGACATGCCATTTACTCAGTATGAGATGCCTTCTATATTCCGTTCGCCATTTTCCAGAAGTATCCACACTGGCCGAACTGGGAGCCCGCTGTGTGGCCTCCTACATACCGTTCGAGCTGGTGGAGCACGTGTATCCGCCGGTGCCGGAGCAGCTGCAGCTGCGCATCGCGTTCTGGAGCTTTCCGGACAACGAGGAGGACATCCGGCTCTACTCCTGCCTGGCCAATAGCTCGGCGGACGAGTTTAATCGCGGCGACTCATTGTTTCGGTTGCGAGCTGTTAAGGATCCGCTGCAAATAGGTAAGTTTGTCCAGTGCCATGCGATGGAATGCTAGATGCAAACTAAACCCATTCACTTGCAGGCTTTCACCTCTCGGCCAGCGTGGTCAATCAGACGCCGCGTGCCTACTTTAATGTGGCCGTCACCTTTGACCGCCGACGCATCTCCTCTTGCAACTGCACCTGCACCTCGTCCGCCTACTGGTGCTCCCACGTGGTCGCCGTTTGTCTGCATCGCATCCATTGCGTAAGTATGGCGGGAGCAGAAGGATTAAATGGGCTTTTGTTGATTCTCACAAGTGCTTTCATACATATATGTAACTCGGAATCATGTTCAAAGGGTATAATCCAAAAGGTTAACCTACCATTTTTTCGTCTTGCAGCCCCAGGAGGTCTGTCTGCGTGCTCCGGTATCGGAATCATTGACTCGCCTCCAACGCGACCAGCTGCAAAAGTTCGCCCAGTATCTGATCAGCGAGCTGCCTCAGCAGATCCTGCCGACGGCCCAGCGGCTCCTGGATGAGTTGCTCAGCGCCCAGCCAACGGCGATCAACACTGTGTGCGGTGCACCCGATCCCACGGCTGGGGCCTCGATCAACGACCAGACCAGCTGGTATCTGGACGAGAAGACGCTGCATAACAATATTAAACGGATCCTCATCAAGTTCTGTTTGCCCGCCCCGATTGTGTTTAGGTGAGTATTCTTGTACTGCTTTCTACCCAAACTCCTTGGTAATTTATGGCCTTCTCTATCGCCACAGCGATGTGAACTATCTGACGAACTCAGCTCCCCCAGCGGCGGCCGAGTGGAGCTCGCTACTCCGACCGCTGCGAGGACGTGAGCCGGAGGGCATGTGGAATCTGCTATCGATCGTACGCGAGATGTACAGGCGCTGCGATCGGAACGCAGTGCGTCTGCTGGAGATCATCACGGAGGAGTGCTTGTACTGCGATCAGATACTCATCTGGTGGTTCCAGACAAAGCTGGCGCTGATGATGGGCTCGCACGGGCACTCGGGCGGTAAGCACTCCAACACTCACTCCAACTCCACGGCTCTGCAGCATGCTTGCAGTTCGCTGTGCGACGAAATCGTGGCACTGTGGCGATTGGCAGCGCTCAATCCCGGCCTGGCGCCGGATGAGCGGGATATGCTGCACGCCCAGTTCACGGCCTGGCATTTAAAGATTCTTGACCGTGTGGTCAAGAGCCGGATGATGCCGTCGTCGTACACCAACAAGCACCAGCAGAACTCGAGATCCGAGACGGAACTGTTCATCGGCTTCAAACCGGCAATCGAAGCGTGCTACTTGGACTGGGAGGGCTACCCCATTCCGGGAGTGACGCACACCCACGATACTAATCCCATCTACTACTCGCCGTTCACTTGCTTCAAGCACACGGACCTCAAGGGCGAGTCCAACAATCCCGGCCAGCTGAATGCCACCCAAGCGCTGATGTCGAACAACAAGCACTACAATTACTTTAGTGCCTCCAGTGATCATGGCATGCACGCAGGAGCCTTCAAACAGAGGTTGGACCGACCTTTTCGTGAATCGCGATTTTATACAAATCCGGCGGATCTGGAGGGAGGAGCAGCGTTGGCGGCCGGTGGATCTGGCAGGTTTTCGACGGGACTGGGTTCCGTTGCTGTGGGAGGAGCTGGTGCAGGAGGCTTGGGTCAGATAAGCGGAGGAGTAAACAACTCTGTTGGAGGATCAGCCGGCTCCGATGTGAATACCGTGCAGCAGCAGATGCCCAGTGGCTCGGCGGGAGTCGGTGGCTCTGCGGCAAACGCCAAGGTGGTGGTTGCAACGGATGGCAATCGTTCGAGTGCCAGCAGCGAGGGATTCTGCGAGAACGACGATTTCGGTGGCGACACCAGCAGCAGTCACAACTACTGTCCGCCTGGACAGGTGGTTGTGCCTGGTCAGAAATCGGCACTGACGGAGTCGGATTCGCAGAGCAGCTTCGATGCAGTGTCACAGCAGAGCAAGGATGAGCCACCAGTCGGCGGTGTGGGTGTGGCAGTGGGTGTTGAACAAGCTCTTTCCACATCGGACACTTCGTCGGCCTCCTCCTCATCTTCATCTGCTTCTACAGCTTCGGGCAGCTCTAATAGTTCCACTTCCTCCATGCTGATGACTGGACAGGAGGCGACTGTTGGGGTTGGTGGCGCTGTGCAGCAAACACCTCGTCGCCTCAGCAAGGATGAATCCTTTAGCAGCAGTAGTGACGAGTTTAACCAAGGGGCCGTGGGTGGATCAGCAGGTCGAGTGGCTATGGCCTCCAGTGGAAGCGGATCAGGTGTTGGCGACGCAGTAGCTGGAGGAGCGGTATCAGCAGCTGGCGGAGATCTGACGCCGGTGCCCAGCACGTCGGCTGCTGCCCGAGCTGCCTTGGCCGCCAGCTCCACGGTACCCGTAATATCTACTTCATCTCATCTCGCAACCAACGCCGCTGGAGGCTTGGGTGTTCTGGGTGTGGGTGCTTCGCCAGACCAGCCTTGCACCTCATCCGCGCATGCAGCACGAGCTCTGGCAGCTGTGGTGGCTGCTTCCAGCGACAAGCCGCACGTTTTCTCCAATGTCCGGCCCACAGAGGACGCCTGGGATATACTGCTGGCCAGAGCCGAGGGTCTACATGCCCATGGTCACGGGAGTGAGGCTTGCATCCTGGCCGTTCGCCTGGCGGAGCAAATGCTGGCCAATCCGCCAAACCTTCTTCTGGAACTGCCACCCGCGCCCAAGAGGAAGGGCAAGAAGCAAAACGTGAATCCCATCTCGCATCAGCTGACAGTTGTGGCCTCTGCTACGCTGTCCAAGTGTGCTTTTCTCTGCACAGTGCTCTCGGAGAACTCTGAGCACTATCACATCGGATTTCGGATATGCCTGTTCGCCTTGGAGATGCCGCGACCGCCAGCAAGCACCAAGCCCCTGGAGGTCAAGCTGGCCAACCAGGAGGCGGACATACTGGCTCTACTGAAGCGTCTGCCGCTGGGATCCGCGGAGCTGCAAGTAATCCGAGAGCGAGCCGAGCAACTGCGCAGCGGAACCTTTAAGACGCGAGGAGAGGCTCTGTTGCCGATTAACCTGGCCACGTTTATTTTCGATGCTCTGGTTACCCTCAGCCCTGCTGGCGGATCCACAATCGTCCCTGGAGTGGCATCCTCTAGCGGTGTATCAAGTGCGCCTGGCAAATCTATGGTCAATTCAGGCGCACGTTTACTGCTTTATAAGCACAACAGCGACGAGAGTCTTGGATTCGATGCTGCTGTCGCTGCTCTAGGACTAAAAGCCAATGTCTCAGAAGCCGAGCATCCGTTGTTGTGCGAAGGAACCCGCCGGCAGCGCGGTGATCTTGCCCTGACATTGCTTTCCCATTACAAGGATGAGCCCCGCAAGATAGCCAAGATCATGGATAAGCTGCTGGACAGGGACATACACACGCTTCTAAATGCGCCACTCCTGCCCGCTTACTACTCGAGTAATCCGCCTGTGAGGACGCGAAGTAATCAGCCAACGCGCAGGGAGGAGCACGATTATGGAGGCGGCTCTGGATGCGCCTCCTCCAGCTGCAATCCGGTAGCCAATTTGTGTGAGCTCCTGCCTGCGGATTACGGCAGTGTGGGAGGAAACAGTCGACCACACAGCTCCACGAGTGCCGAACTGGAACTGAGCATGTGCGCCCTGAGCATGGCCAGCAGTGGCAGTCAATCGGGAGGCGTCCAAGGCATGGTGCCCACACCGAATGCGGCGGGAACCACGGGAACACCCAGTTCCAGCAGCACGACGGCCAGTGGCAGCCAGAATCCCAATGGTAATCCCAGTGGCAGCGGTGGAGGAGGAAATGGCGGAGGTGGCAATGGAGGAGGAGGAGGCGGGGGTGGTGGTGGTGGAGGAGGAGGAGGTGGAGGCTCCACCAGTAGCCGGAGCAAGGAAAGCCGCTACAAGGGAAAGAGAGCATATCCCTCGATACCTAACCAGCCATCGGAAGCCAGTGCTCACTTCATGTTCGAGCTGGCCAAGAATGTGCTCACCAAGGCCGGCGGCAATAGTTCCACATCGCTGTTCACCCAGGCGAGCACCAGCCAGAATCACCATGGACCGCACCGTGCCCTCCACATGTGTGCTTTCCAACTAGGGCTATATGCCCTCGGTCTGCACAACTGTGTGAGTCCCAATTGGCTATCGAGGACGTACTCGTCGCACGTCTCCTGGATCCTGGGTCAAGCCATGGAGATTGGTGCGCCGGCGATTAGTTTTCTGATTGACACTTGGGAGGCGCACCTGACGCCTCCCGAGGCGGCTGGCATGGCCGATCGCGCGTCGCGTGGATGGGACAGTAACATGGTTTATCCGGCCGCGGAGCTGGCCTTGTCCGTTCTGCCCCACGCAGCTGCTCTCAATCCCAACGAGATACAGCGTGCGATCCTGCAGTGCAAGGAGCAAAGCGATCTGATGCTGGAGCGGGCTTGTCTCACGGTGGAGACAGCTGCCAAGGGCGGCGGAGTCTATCCGGAGGTGCTGTTCCAGGTGGCCCGCTACTGGTACGAGTTGTACATGCGGAACACGCCGAACAACAGCGAGTTCGAGCCGCACGACGACACCATGGACCACTCGGCCGTGAGTCTGAGCGCCTTGATCGAATCCCAGCAACAGCACGAGCTCCAGCAGCAACAACAGGCAGTGCAGCAGCAGCAGGCGGTTCAGCAGCAACAACAGGTTGTCCAGCAACCGCAGCAAGTGGTGCAGCAGCAACAACAGCTGGGCATGCCCAATCCCGTGGTGCCAGGCGGCGTTGGCCCCGGACCCGGACTCCCCGTAGCAGTGCCGCCACCAGTAGTTGGTACTGTGCAAAATCCACAGGCGCAATTCCAGCCCGTGGGCGTGGCCTCACTGGCTCCCCTCGGACTGGCGCCATATCCACCTTACAGCTTCTGCCAGGGCTTGTATGCGCACCACCACAACCTAAGCTATCCGCCCGGTCAGATGCAAATGTTCATTTCGGCAGGACCGCCGCCACCACCTCAAGCATACGGTGGATACCAGCAGCCGCCGCCACAGCAGCCGTCCAATCCGCAGCAACAGCAGCAGGTTGTGCAACAGCAGGTGCAGCAGCAGCAGCAGCAGGTGGTGCAACAGCAACAGCAGCAGGTTCAGATGGGAGGTCAGGCGCCACCAGGTCACCCCGGGCAGCAAGGTCATCCGGGCCAGCCGCCGTCTGGTTTCCAGCAGCAACCACCGCCTGGAGCATTCCAGGCACTGCCGCCGCAGGCCTATCAGGCAATGCAAGCGGGTCCTCCAGGCCCGCCGATGGGTCCGCCTCAGGGCTACTATGGCCCACCCCCACCACCACCTCCGAACGGACCGCCTGGTGTGGGCGTCGGTGTTGGAGTCGGCGTGATGCCAATGCGCCAGCATCAGCACCAGCATCCCGTTTACCCCTTCATGCAGCAGGCGCCGCCGCAGCCACAGCAGCAGCAACAACCGCCGCCATCGCAGCCACCCGTGCGACAACGACAACCGCATCAGTTTACGTGAGTAATCCCAACCATAAGCCTCATTTGTGGGCAGCTTAAGGGCGTCATTAATTGCTTGCTACTTCTTTTTTTGTAGACCCACCCAGCTGCGATATCTGCTGGCTGCTTATAACGTAGGCATGCTGGCCATGGAGACACTGGCGCGACGCGTCCACGACGATCGGCCGCAGGCGAAGTATGCCCGGAATCCACCGTACGGCGAGGATGTGAAATGGTTACTGCGGATCAGCAAGAAACTGGGCACCCAGTATCTGCACCAGTTCTGCATCTGTGCGGTAAACTCGATCGTGAGTCCGTTCGTGCTGCACGACGTGGCGATTGAGTCCGCTCACTACCTGGGCAGGAACAATCACCAGATGGTGATGCAGCACCTGCGTTCTGCGCTCACGCCTCTCGTCCAGAAGTGCCAGCAGATGTGAGTACTCCGAGTGCTGTTGTACGAATGCTAATCTTAAGCTAATGTGGACTTTTTCCGTTGTGGCAGGTACATCCAATGCATCCACCAGAAGCTGTACCATCTAACCCAGGGTGACTATGAGGAGTTTGCCAGCATTGTGGTGGCGGCACGCGCCGCTTTCCAGATTACGCCGGAGGGGAGCGCGCAATTCAAGGACTGGCTGCAGTCTATCAAGCGGTAAGATATCCTGCGATGTGGACCTAGCAGTGTGCTTACTAATTGGGTGCTTTCATCCATGGGCAGATCGAAGTCATGCAAGAAAGAGCTGTGGACCCAGATCAATGCGGCCCTACAGAGCAACTCCAAATGACAAAGACTTGACTCCTGCAATCTGATGACGGCAGTGGCAACAACGACGTTGGCGACGACGGCGGCAGCAGGGACATCGGCCACAGCTGAATGCAAGACAACAACGGTGGCTGCGAGTAGCAGCGGCAACAACAGCGCTGGTAATCACAACAACGTCGGCGGCAACAGCAACAGCAGCATCGGCGGCGCCACCAACAACAACAACAACAACAACGGCAGCAGCAACGGCGTCAACACCAACATCGGCACCAGCGACTCTGTGAACGGACACAACCATCATCATCACCACCATCACCACAGGCATCATCATTTGCTGGAAACGCCGGCCAGCACCTCTGCGGGATTAGCAACAGCAACTGCAGCAGCAGGAGCAATCCCATTGGCAGCAGCACCGGTTGGCAATGCACCAGCAACAGCATCGTCATCGGCATCAGCTGCAGTTGCAATTGCAGCATCTGCAGCAGCACCAACCAGCGTGGCTAGCTGCGAGCGATCAGAGCGAAGACCACCACTACTGGGAGCACCACCGCCGCTGTCCACTGCCAGCAATAACAACGGCCGATCGGCCGCAGCGCTCGCTTATCAATCGCTGATGCCGAACTACTATCCCAGCACGCAACAGCTGCACATGCATGGCCATGTCCGGGGCCATGCGCACCCGCCGCAGCACGGGCATCCCCATCCCCACCAGCAACCCCAGCCACACCCACATCCTCACGCGCATCCGCACCCACACCCCCATCAGTACCAACTGCAGTCGCTAAGCCACTACCATCAGCAACTTTAACAACGTGTCGCTGGCACTGCCCACGGGCACGGGCTACCAGTGGCTGGTGCGCCTGCTGTTCCTGCTGCAGCGTCGTCGTTTTATCGGTCGCAGGAACAAGACGGCAGCGGCAGCGACGGCGTCGGACGATGTGGAGGACATGGAAGCGGAGGAGGAGGAGGAGGAGGAGGCGCAACTGCAGCAGCCAGCGGTAGCTGTGCCTGTCGGCGATGAGGCTGCCCAGGGAACCATCGCCACTTGGCTCTGGCTGTGGCTGCTGCTGTTGCTGGTGCTGCTGTTGGTCCTGGGCTTGCCGCTGCTGTTGATGCTCCTCCTCTGATCCGCATCCGCATCCACATCCACATCCACAGCCATTCCCCTCCCGAGAACCACCGCACTTAGTTCATGTTAAACATAGTTCTTATTTGTATCTTCAGTTTTCGTTAGGCATTTTTTTTTGTCGTGTTTAATCAATCTATACTTAGATGCAAAATGGAGCCACTTTTCACGCGTGGTGTGTGTGTGCGTGTGTGCGCGCACATTTAGACTGAGATATCTGCCAACAACAACATATACCGATGCCCATACACACGCACACACCCACGCACAACAACAACAACAAGACCCACAACCATGGAAGATGAAAAGGCTCTGTTTGATTTTTCAGAAATGTGTTCAGTTAAACTAACGTATTTATAGACGATCTATCAAATAGTTTTCTACACCTACAGCTATATAAAAAAAACTCGGACTTATACATATATGCTTACGATCCCTAAACCTAACTTTAAATCATTTTCACTAACACCAGCTTCGCAAAACGTAAGAATACCAATCTTCTTCTATATATATTTTGTAGTCTTAAGTATAAAGAAAAGAAACGGTTTATATACCTTATACATATTTAATACCTGTGGTTAAGCAATTTTTTAGGATTTTCAAATTTATTTGACCAACAACATCCAAAGCACACGAACCCCATCGATGCACTAGAAATTCTCCGCTGAGCAGTTTGTTTTGAATGTTTAACTAGCAAACGATCTCAACTAAAGTGTCCTCACATTTCCAGTTGTGTAAGAAGTACTACGTTCGAAAAATGCGGGCGGATTGAAAATGGAAAGCATTAAAATCGTTTCGAAAGATTTGACAGCGCCACGCCCACGAACAGCTGAATCTGATGGATGTACATCTAGGTCTATACAGCTAAACTATAGATAGCGAATATTGGAAACAAACTGCCCGGATTTCTGTTGCTTCGACCGATGCGTGTCCGTCTCACCCGATGATAACAACCGAGCTAAGACAGCAGATCGAACAGATTTCTAGATAACGCAAATCATTATGCTCACACATGCACATACACACTTTTTATGATATACAACTATTGAAAGAAAATGGTTTTTGTTGGTTAATCAAACGAGTTTAGCTGAATCATCAGACGAGGAGTTTCTATTTTTACATTTAAAATAAACAAACAAACGAAAAAAAAAAACAAAAAACTACAAAAAACAAATGAAAAAAATATATATTTTTTGCTTTACAAATTTTGTTCATATTTTAAAACCCTTTTTAAATATTTTTTTATTGGTTTTTATATCCACGCATATAAAACATTCTTAATATTAAACCATTAATACACAAAAGATACAAAAAGCAAACGAAAAAAAAGATGAACAAACAATTTTTTTTATTATATATAAACAGTGCTGTTTTGAATAAATATGGTTTTTTGGATTTATTTCAAAACGCAGTGAAAAGCGAAAAAAAAACGAAAAAAAAAAACAAAAACACAAAATAATCTATGTTGGTTTTATTTTTGTTGGTTTCTTTTCCAGATCACATCATTTGTTAACCTAAACGTTTGTTTTTAGTTCGTATTATTATAGTTTAGTTGATTCTCTTGCGGTTTTGCAACCCTACCCCATCATTCCACCATTCCAATCCAACGCAAAACTATAAAGGAAAACTGCCCCTTTCTTGAGGATTCAGTAATGTAACATAAATATTAAAAATAACTAGTTATACACGATCGCGAGCACCTGAAGATTCCTCGAGTGCAGGCGGCCTGAGCTGAGCTCCTCGGGATCTCGGTTCCGTGGATTGGTTTGTAACCATCGTAGCCATCGTAACGCCTCAGTTCCCGCTGAATGGTTGTAAATACGGACGACGTCATATTTAAGTATTGTAAGTCCTTTGTGTTTTTGTATAATTACGAGTAAAACAACCAGAAACCGATTATAATGCGTATAGAAATGAAATTACATCGAGTCCATACCGATTTCGATTTGGATTCGAGTTCTGTAAGCAATCGCGTAATTTGTAAACTTTTAGTAGGCAGTGTTTTATACAAAGAAAATAGCAAAGCAAATACCGAGAGCAACTTAATCTATTTATATAAACTAAAACAAACGCAATCTGTAAATGAAAATGAACATGTTTTTAAATTACACTATAGTTGACTTTTTCCGTGAAAAAAAAAGAAGTAAAACCCAATTAGAAACGAAGGCAGAGGATTTATCGCTTTGTTCAACATTAATATTTGTAAAATATCAATAATCCCAATTAGCAAACCGATCGAAAACGAATTGTGGAAATATAACTATAGCAACGCAACTTGCAGACAAATGAAGACCATTTACCCATTGACTCGAACCACTCACGCAATAACAATAACTGATATGTAAAACGAACAAACCAACAACATTCGATCTAAAATAATAATAATAAATGCGAACATAATGTTAACGTAGCCGATTAGCCTTTAGATCACATATAGCGCATATTTTACACAAGCGTAGTGAAACAATTTCCAAAAATAAACTTTAAAATTCCACGAACCCAAAATACACGATCCATAAATCACCACCACCTACACCAAGGCAATTGGGGAAAGTTTAAATTCCAAGGCATCATCTTAAGTAGAAATGTTTTAAATTCGAAAAAATTCTATACTATACTATACACATATATTAAATCCCAAAATCCGGAATGGTACACGTACCTTCCAGCAACTAATTAGTTTCCTTTTTGTAATGGTAAAAATCTCTCGAAAATCTCCACTTTGCGTAGGTTTTTAAGAGCTGTCCCATATCATTTAACTGCCACTGACATTAGATTCATTTTAGAACAATATTAAGAAACTAATGCTGAAGTTAAGGATAGTAATTTGGTATTAATTTCAAGATTCAGTTGCCACCAATTTGGCGTAGGACTCCACGATTCCCCACAAGACATGCATACAATTATCCTTGCACCCTGGCGTGTATATAGCCATACACTAGATCATCCGGAGCTGGTCGTGATGTGGATAGAGTGCGGCTATATTAGCTTTGTAGCTAATATAGCTTCATGATCGGATCTGCACCACCTACATATATAGACAACTCCCATATATATTTACAGATACATATATAAAATTGAAGCGGACATAAATTAATATTTAATCTTAAGTCGGAAATAAAACATTACCTCATACTTTAAAAACTTATGAAGACAGTTACAAGTAGAACACTCGAAAATATATAGATTATATACCATTTACACCATAAATATAGGCCATTTTTTTGTAGCAATCGAACTTAGGCTTTATGAAATTCAATCATTTGTGAAACGAATAGCAGCTATGATTTTCCAGCTGTGAGAGAGAAAGGTAAACCGAGGGAAAGCGCAGCTTAAACGGGGTGTTCCTTGTGAAGAACTGCATGCTAGCAATATCTCCCATCCCGGGGAATTCCCCATTGGCACCTTTCTCCACTCATGGCTCTTTGTACATTTTTGCACTGTAAAAATAAAATATTAAACATATAAATATATAAATTGCTTGCTATAAAAGTTTAAACAAACGAATGGAAAACGCGCAAAGTTTAACATAAAATATATACATACATAAAGCGACGTTATTTATATATACGCCTACAGAAACATGCAAAAAAAAACTATTATATACAACAAAAATATATACATACATATATAAATATATATATATATACAATACTTATTTACATTGCGTATTTTAGCGTTTTATTCGACATCGGAAATAAAAATAAAACCAAAAACCAATCGTAGAAACGCTACAAAAGTGTTCTTTTTAACGAAAAAAAAAATAAATAAAAATAAATACAGAGAGCGAAAAATAGAATATTAAATTAAGCAACAGAAAATATTTATACACCGAGAAGCAGCGGCGAGTTAAAAGTTTGAATATAAAAAACAGATGCGAGAGCGACAAATTTTTAATTGTATATTTAATTTTACAAATGCAAACATGTTTTCTTTGCCAATCGCTGTAAATATCAAGCAACATAATTTTCTGGCGGGCTTTTTTGAGTTTTTTTCTTTTATTTTAAACTGTCTCCACTGTTCGGGTACAGCCCCCAGACACGCCCTCTGAAATCTACACCACTACAATGCAAAGCTTTAATTCATTGCCACACACACACTCACAACCACACAGCAATGCAAAAGTGCTTTAAACATAAAAAATACGTTTCTCTTAAGTAAATTTAAAAACTTTTTACAAACAGGCGAAACACAAGAACATAGAAAACAAGAAAACTCTGCCAAAATCAAGCGAATACAGACGAAAAAATAAAAACTAAATAAAAACCGAAATCTTCTCTAAAAAATAGCAACAAATTGTAAACAAGAATATAATACGAAAATAACTAATTATACATAAATGATTGAATAACGAGTTGATGAGCAGAAAGAATAACAAGAATGGAAATTAAAAAGCTTATTTTATATATTCAAACATACAACAATAAAATAAACCAAAATGACCATTAATGAACTAAATTATATACGAACCGAAATATAGTGTATATGAATGATTTTTAACCATGTAAAGAATTTGAACCAGTCTCTTTCGAATTTTATTCGTTTTCAAATGGTCTGAAGAGCAAGAAGCAGCAGCACACAGAGTTAGTGAGGGAGAGAGAGCGAGAGGAGAAGGGCTAGAGCAGCGCATTATTATTAACTAATTTAATATGCAATATATCTACTATATTTAAAGAAAACCCAAATAATACAGATATATGAACGAGGAAAATAAAAATATACACCGCAAAGGAGAACATAAAATGAACACATTTTAAAACAATGAAAACGAAACAGAAAAAATTAAAAAAAAAAACACTCAAATAAAAAAGAAAAAACAAAAGAAAAAAAACATAAAAACTTTTCGTTTTTCTCATTTATAAGTTTAAATTCCGTTTGGATGAGGCGACAAATTTTTTGAGACTATCCTGCGATAGTAGCAACTATTTTGTTGATATTTGCACAAAATCTAGTATATTTTCCGATTATTTAAATGATTATTCGTCTAAATGTCAGAACACGGAATATTTGTAATATGATTTCCAGAAGCATCCATTTGTTTTATCTAGTTTAATTGCTTTTCTGCCAAAAGGTAAGGTTAAAAAGGAAAGATGTTAAATAAACTATGTCTTGCTCTTTAAATTAGTATGCTTTAATTTGTACATTTTTTGGCCCGCCTAATCGATTCTTACGGGATTTGTGCACACTCTGGCCACACTACCCCACGCTGTTGCACTAGCCAATCGATTGGCCCGATAAGCTGTGTCAAATAACGCCTCCTGCTATCGATATCAATCAAGAAAAAAAAAACATTAAATAGTTTTGTACATAGGAAATCGTGAAGCGCGGAGCGAATAAAAGCTGGGCTAGCCGGAAATGCCAACCAAGTTGGTAGGCTAAAAGAGTGAATCCGAACCAGAGTTAAGGAAGTCACAGACGAGGAGTAGCAGCTGACCACCAGTGGACCAGTGGAGGAGCGACCGTGCGAGCGAGCGGAGCGTAGCAGAGCGGTAAAAGCAGAGTAGCGTTGAGTTCACCGTTAAGCGGACATGAACGAGGAAATCGTGCGGGAGCAGCGCGGTGGAGAGGATTCCTCATCCTCCGTCTCTCCGAAAAGTGCAAAGGCAGCGGCATCGATGACGTTGGCCTCGGCGGCCTTGGAATCACACACGACGCCCACCATCACAACCGCCAGCAGCAACCCCCCCACCAGTGGAGCAGGTGCATCCGCCTCGCCATCCTCTCCATCTGCATCGGCATCAGCATCAGCATCAGCGTTGGCGTCCAGTGGACAGGAGAAGCAGGCTATGCAGCTGCCCCTGCTGAATGCCACCGATATGCGCGAGCTGCGCGAAATCAAGCAGTTGCTGTGGGGCGACAATGTGCGCGAAGATGTATTCAAGCGTTGGTCTCAAGGTAACCACCCATTCAACAGCCCCGTCTCCCCCTCTCCCCATCTCCTCATCCCCCATGCACATGGTATGCAGCACCACCCACAGTGGTGCAAAAAGCGCGCCCTTTTGGCGCTCGACAAAACTGCGTCCAGTTCGAATTGGCGCTTCTATCTTCAACTTGCCCCAGGTCATGTTCATTCATATTTACTCTCGTCTTTTAACTGCAATCGATTTCCTATTCGCCAAGATTAAAAACTTATCCCAGGTCATGTTTAAAGTATTCCTGCCAAGAAACAAACTTGCAGATTGTAAATACTCCATATCTTTCAAATCACTACCAAGATTTATTACGTCTTATTTTCCACGATTCATTTCTTCTATATCTGAGTTCTTTAGAATTAGGCATTCATTGATTACTTCTTTTAAGTTATTTATTTATGACTAACTACGATTAGAGACAAGGACAAGTTAGAGCCAGTTTACCTGCCATTCCTCACCATTCAAAATAAATAGGTGATTTCACAAATAATGTAATATATTAAGCGCACACAATTGTAGATATGAATATAAACGATTTTGTAGCTTTATAAAGGTTATTGTCACCTTATAATTATACTTACACTTATATCCCCACCAGGATTCGAGTTTAGTAAAGTGGAACCGTCCGCATTGGTGCAGAAGCAGGGCGGTCCTTGTGCTGTGATAGCGCCGGTGCAGGCGTACTTGCTTAAGATTATTATCATGGACTTGCCAGGCGTCAAGCTGTCGGAGGTGGGTCAACTTCTACTACTAGAATATAGATACCGTATATATAAGCACTAATCTCCGCAATTAAACAGATTCCCCTCGACAAATCGCAGAACCTGCTGATCCAGGCATTGTGCAACATACTGAAGAACTGTCGGGCGCCGCGCTACCGCATCGTCCATCTCTTGCGCCGCCGTGGAAATGCTGGCTCAACCAAAGAGCGATCGCCGGCCGGCGAGGCAGGATCTGCTGCAGCTGGCCACGCGGCCGGATCTTCCGAAGAAGTGGAGGTGGCGGCTGAAGCCACTCCTGCCACGGTGAACGAGTTATCCCAGGCACTGCAGCTCGATGAGGATATGCATCGCGAACTGTCGCCGGATGAGTTCCACGAGCGCCTGCACACACTGCACTTTGAAGATATCGCCGCCGTGGCCCGCTACTATATGGAGAACTACGGCCAGCTGTCGCACACATATGGCGTGCTGCTGTTCATGTACTCGGTGTTCCTCACCAAGGGCTCAGAACTGGTCGGGGTCGATATATCGGACACATCGGAGCCCCTGATACACAGCACGTACGGCTATGGCGGCCAGTCGCTCATTAACCTGATGCTAACTGGGCGCGCCGTTGCCCATGTCTGGGATAATGAGCAGGATGTCGGCGGACTGAAGCTGCGTGGCATCTGTGAGCAGAGCGACATCGGCTTTATAACACTGATGGAGCAGATGCGTTACTGCACCGTGGGTTCCTTCTTCAAGAACCCACGCTTTCCCGTATGGGTGATGGGGTCCGATACGCATTTAACCGGTTAGTCATCCAATACTCTACCCTTATAGATAGCGCTTTGTGTGCCTTCGCTATGGGCTCTTACTAATTGCGGTGTTCTTATCTCTCCCCAGTTCTGTTCAGCAACGAAAAGAGGCTTGTCTCGCCAGAGACGCCCTCGGAGACGGGTCGTCGCATCTTCAAATCCTACGACCCGGAGGGCAACAATTTCATATCGACAGCTATGCTGCGCGAAGTTTTGGCCGCCTTGAATCTGGTCAGCGAGCCGGCCTAGTAAGCTTAACCCAAAGTCGTTACCCAAAGTCGTCGGTTTCTAATCGTTCATTTTGCAGTGTGGCGCTCATGCAGAAGCGTCTTGATCCGGAGAACTTGGGTATTATACTGCTGAATGCGTTCATGGACGAGTTCTTCCCGCTGGAGCGCCGCTCTACGCCGAATACGTTTGAGCTGATGCACTACAACGGCATACCGGGCTCCAATGAGAATAACAAGGTAAGCTGTTAGCTGGGGTGGTCAATTTCTTTTCGGAGCGCTTAGTAACGACTACTCTCTGCAGGTGCGCTACTATTGCGGCTCGGCCAATTTGCTGGAGGGCGATCTGAAGTCGATCTGCACCTCGAACCCGATGGTCACTTGCCTGCAGACCAAGTGGCCAAACATCGAGATAAACTGGCACGACGCCCATGTGCCTTCCTTGAATTGACGACGTCAAGGGAGCCAGAAAAATTGCAGCAGAAGGTACACCATGCACATTCTGTGGTGGAGGCTGCTGTATACACACAAGAAGAAGCGATTGCACGTTTTTATTTCACACACACTTTAATTGTTTTTTTTTTTTTTAAATATTTCAAAAACTGCTGGAGTGGAACGCACCAACCAAACTCATTAACAAACCCAAAAAATACAAAAAAAAAACAACAAAAAGAAAAACAACAAGAAACATAAAAGCAAAAAAGAAGAATAGCAGCTAAACACTAACAGATTCGCTTCGGAAAAAAGCTGCAGCCATGTTGAGGAATCCGCAGGAGAGTAGAAGATTTACGCCAAGCGTTCACCGACACACACAACATCCCATGAGAATAACCCATGTATGCATACACGGCTATGCAGCATGGAAATGGAAATGGAAAAAGGAGTCGTTCGGGAAAAAGAAAGAACATATGTCTTAAGAACCACTCAAATCTAATTTCGAACATTGAACGTTTAATTTTGCATTGCAAAAACTAAACTCAACTAAAAATACAGGCAACACAAATATACCTTTATGAATAAACTACAAATCTAAAAGAACAAATCATAATTGAGCATTAGACAAAGCAGAAGCGAGAGTATGAAAAAAATTTGTTTTTGGCCTTTTAACAATTACTTGTAGTGTTAAAAAATTTAATACAATTAAATAATAAACACAGATGCATTAAAAACAGGGCGCAGAAAAGGGCATATTCAAATCCAAAAATCCAACATCTAAACGAAAGAGACAGGGAACAGGGACAGAAAGAGAGGGAGGGAGAGAGAGCAAAGCAAAGATTACTTCAAGTGAAACAAAAACTAAGTATAAATTAACAAAAATATTAATTCAATTTAAAATAAACAAGAAAAATCCAAAATCCCAACAAACTGTTGTGCTTTTTTTTCCGTACAACCATTTTTACGACCTACTTTCTTAGCAGAACCTTCACATTTCACCACTTTTCTTCCTAACGTGATCATAAATATTGCATTCAGTGTGTCAAATAGACGTCCCTGTCCCCAAGTTTTCTTGGGGATTGACTCAATCATTTGGCAGCGATAAGAAAATCTGCAGATCTGGAATTTTGCTTTTTTTCTTTGGAACAGCTTTTCCATCGCATGTGATAATCCAACACACCCAGCCCAAAATGTTTCAGTCTAGGATCGTTGCACATAAGTATTAGGACTGAAGATTGGGTAGCGCTAACCAGTTAGGAGCTCTTCAATTGTAAAATGTTTACGGATTATTCCATGATGAGTTGCTTATTACGAATAACCTAGCCTACCATACACGATAGCCATTCTGAATGTATTTACTGAAGTAACATATAATTTAACACTATGTTCTGCACTAGGTTTCTTATAAAACTGTTCCAACGATGATATAATAAATCTACTATTGAAAATACCAAAAGTATGCCATCCTTTCTTCACATCCTTGCATCACATCCTTTCCAGAACTTGTACAATGCGTTGAGATTAAGAAATATATGATAATATGTAATATATAATATATATATTATATATATAATATGATATATATAACACTTTGTTTATAGGACGACACTTTTTAATAGAACATGTATTGATGCAGTTGATATTAACAATTTTGTATAGTTCATAATTCACAATTTGCTTAGTTTACTTCATAATCAATAACTATTTGACAATTTCCAAATTTGGCTTATACCTAAAATCCATCTAGTAGTGCTTCCGTTTGGGCTCCTTGCCGTCCTGTCCTCCCATAAAGATTTGTATATCCAGTCGATAGTGACGTGGCCGCTCGCCGGGCATCGGATCTCATTTGACATCTAAGAGCTTGCGCTGGAACATTTGCATGGCCAGGTTGCGCAGTCCCTCGCCCACGATGGGCACACTTCGCGGGAACTCACATTCCCTGGCTGGCAGGCCGCACAGCTGGCGGCGCAAGCGCAAATCCTGGCGAGCACTGAGGGCTCGGCTGCCCGGACCGCAGACATTCCCCACCAATCGCTGGCGCTCGACGGCGGCGCTGCGAAGACCCATCTGCACGCAGGCCAGTGGCTCCAGTTGCTGCTGGCTGGCCAGGAATTCGCGGTAGTCAAGCATTGGCGGGGCTATCTTAGCCGGCGGCTCCTGGTCTCCATCCAGTTCGCGCTCCCTTTCGCGCTTCTGGCACTGCTCCTTCTCCTGGATCAACTGCTGGCGCGCCTCCTCCATGACGCTACGGGCATAGCCCTCGCCGGCCATTCCAAACGATATGCCCATGTCGAGGACCACGCGATGTGGCTGCCATCTCTGCTTGGCAGACGTACCGCGGTCCACGCCCTGTTGCGCAGCCTGTGCCTCGGTGGCCTGCTGACGGGTCTCAGCTATCAATCCCTGCCAGTCTACGCCCAAAGCATCACCAATGCCTGTGAAATGTGATGGGAAATTACATTTACAATCAAACCTTGAAACCTCTGTCCCTGACATTGTATTCATCACATAATCAGCACCACACGCGACCAGACAGACCACCATGCTGTCATCGGGTAGGAAAAGTATTAACACACGCACGAGTATGTAGATGTTTATGGATGGCTCAAGTTCGTGGCTCGCATTTTCTCACCTTTGTGCCGTGCATCCTCCTCCAGTTCGCCATCGGATATTTCCTCAAAGTCCAACACTTCGTCCACCTCCTCGCCCTTAATCGGCTGCCCTGCCACATTGTGGAGTCCCTCGTTTTTAACCTCCTCTGCATTGGTGTCCATTTCCTGCTCCGTCTCCGTTGGCAGCTCGCTCTTGGGCCGCACCTTGTCCGTTTTATTGAGAATGTCATCGTCGCTGTCGCTAATCTCGCTCAGCTCACCCTCGGCGGCGCTGGCGAGGATTGGCTCCTGCTTAACAGGATTGCCCTCGGAGGTCAGCGACTGGTTCAAGTTCACGCTCAGATTCTGGGTCGGCGAATCCTGGGCGCCCAATTCGGGTGTACCCACCGAGTCCTCAGACGCATCTTCCTGCTTGATGCACACAGTGTTCAGTTTGCTCACCTTAAACAATGATTGAGGATTACAATAAAAGAAAATTTATTACTGATTGAATATAATGGTTTTACCATTTTCCGCTGAAGACAATGACTACGCTATTGCACAACGGTTAGCAAATAATGAGTTTCAAATGGATGAACGCTTGCACTCAGTTAACAGAAACTCATGCATAAACTTATAAACAAAGACGAAACCATAGCCCACAGATATATGCTGCATCCGATGACACGGCAGCGAAGTTAACGAAAATCAATCGCACCTGAGCCAGTATTCCCGGATTAGTGGTGGCGTTGGCAGCGCTTTGGGCCGCCGCCTTTGCAGCTGCCACTGCTGTGGTGGCCGCCGCCACAGCACTCGCCTGTGCGGCTGCATTCGGTTTGGCCGGATTGAGGAGTGGATTCAGGAGCGGTGTCTGCGTCGGCGAGACCAGCGGTGCGTGCGTGTGCTTCTTGAGAAAAGTGGAGGATACGGGCGGACCGCCGTCGCGGGCTCCCAGTGCGCCGCCATCTCGGGCAGCTCCATAAGTAAGTCTTTTATGGGGAAATCCGCGGGAATAGCCGCCTGGTGGTTGCACCGGCAACGTCATCAACGGTGGCGGATGGGATCGGTAGCCGGGCCGCTCGCCGTGATCGCCATGACCGTGTCCACCTCGCCGGAACCCTCTGCCGGATCCTCGTTCGCCCCTGGGATGCACATGGTGGTGCGGGGAAGCTGGATGTGTATGGGATGGTGTTGGCGGGGCATCATCGTTATCCCTCCAATCACCTCCAGAATTGGAGGACTGCTGCTGCCAGGTGCGTGGTTTTTCCCGCTGATCGTGCTCCAACCAAGCGGGCTCGTTTTTGATAGACGAACGGTCGCCGCCAGCGCCTCCGCTTCCTGTGTCCGGTCGATCCTCGCGATCTCGTTCACGTTCCCGATCGCGCTCACGTTCTCGTTCCCGCTCTCGCTCGTCCGCATCCCAGTCGGGCTCCGAAGCAGAATGGTGCTGCTGCTGTGAGGGAGGACCTCCGCCCGTATGAGTTGGAGGTTTGCCCCGCTTGGGACAGCCCACAAAGCCTCCCGGTCGACCAGGCGTTCCACTAGGTCCACCTGGGCCGCCACCGGCGCCTTGCTCCTCCCACTCGCGCTCCCACTCCGGTCGGAAGTCGCCACGGGGTCCAATATTGCGCTCCCTTTCGCGGTCACGCTCTCGCTCCCGATCCCGCTCCCTGTCCCGGATTAGACGTTCCCGCTCGTCTGGATAGAGAGTGTCTTCCGTTTCGAGGTCGCGGTACTCGCGACCTTGCAGCTCCCGTTCCCGCAACTCGCGTGCCTCCAGCCAGGCCTCTCGTTCCCGCGAGGAGTAGCGGGCATCCAGATAGGCGCGCTTGTAGGCCCTAAAATAAGGAATTCCCAAATGATGGATTAGGTTATGCAGACTTCAGGGCTATAAACATAAATGAGAAAAGGTTCACTTTCTGCTACCTAGTCATCCATCTAGTTCAGGTAACAGAAAAAGGTTACCAAACTTGGTACAGTTTCTGAAATTGAGTTTTCGCGGAATAGTGAAGTGCAGACCCTTTAATTACCTCTCCCGCTCCTCCTCGGAGTACAGTTCTCGCGGATCCCGCATCCTGGGTGCATAGTGCTCGGGCAGGGGACTGAGGTCCCTGCGCCGATACCTTCGCATATCGTCGATCAGACCGTGACCATGTCGTTCCTCTAGATACTCTTGCTCACGCTCGTAGGGATCCAACTCCCGCTTATCACGCACATGACGACCGCCCCTTTCACGCTCTCGTTCCCTTTCGACGGTATCTAAAGATCGCTCCCGGCTGCCATAGGGCGGAAGATCCAAGTCTCGATTGGGACCACCGCGCTTTCCGCCCTCCTGTTCCTCCTGGCGTCGCAGCTTCTCGCGAGCCAAGCGTTCCCGCTCCCGTTGACGTTCTTGGCAGCGAGCCAAGGCCTCAGCGCGCTCCTTGTCCCTGGCTGCCTCCCGTTCCGCACGCTCGCGCTCCCGATCCCGACGATCTCGTTCCCGCAAGGAGAGATCGTGCCGTTCCCGTTCCCTTTCTCGTTCTCGCTCACGCTCCCTTTCCCGCTCCCGTTCCAGGGACGGAGTACGTCCACGGGCGCGGGTCTGGATGATGATCTTCTCCCGCGACATCAGCTGGTGATGCATTCGCGAGGATGAGCTGCTACTGCCGCCTCCAAGACCAGAACCTAAGCCTGAAAGTAAAGCAACAGTGGGTTCAGCCTAGACATAACTAGAGTATCACACTCAGTATGAAGGTAGGTATACATAAAAATGTATTTGTATATTGTATGTCATCTGATGGTTACCTGGACTCTTTTGCCGCTTACCCACGATGTCCTGGTGGATGCGAATCTTGGTGGTGGTGGTGGTGCTGCTGCTCGGCGGACTCCTGCTGCTGCCCAATCGATGGTGGTCTCGCTCCCTGTCCCGTTGGACGACGCGCAGCTTGTCCCGCTCCCGTTGCTCCTTGCTGGCGGCCCGCAGCCGTTTCCGCTCGGCCAGCTTCTTTAGCTTGGCCCGCGTAGTCGGCGACAGGGAGCGATGGACGTGACCACTAAGGGCGGCGGCAGCCCGTTTCTTTAGGCGCGCCTCCTTCAGCTTCCGTTTGATGTGATTCCGCTTGGCCACCAGCTTCTTTTGCACATGATCCCGTTTGTCTCGCTTGCGACGCGACGACGAGGGTTCATCTCCGGACGAGCTGCCGCCACGCCGTGAGCTCTTCTTTTTGCGATGATGACGCTCCGCGGATCGCGGATGATGGCCATGGCCGTGGGGATGTGAATGCCCGTGAACGCTGCCACTGCCGCCGGGACCACCGGCGCCACCAGGTCCGCCGACACCTCCGCCGCCGCCGCCTCCTCCGCCCACGCCTTGCTCGCTGTCCGTGCTGCTGTACGAGCTGCTACCGCTGTCCGAGTCCGAGGTGGAGTCCGAGCTGCTCGAGTGCGTCGCACTGTGGCGGGCGGCCTTCTTGTAGCGGCGCAGCGACTCCTTGGCCTTCTTCTCCATCGCCGCGATCTCCGCTAGCCTGCGCGCCTCCGTTTTGGCTGCTTTCTTTGCGCGCACCGGGAAAAATTCGACACGACTGTGCGGTTTATAACTAGTTGCGGCGCCTAACTAGTCCACTGATGAGATGTTCTTGCTTGGAGGCGAAGGCTTGCGTTGTTGTCAGTTTGTTGGCGTTTTCCTTACTTATTCTTCTTCTTTATTTTCATCTTCCTATTCTTGTTAAGTTGTCGATAGTTGATCGACACGAGCACGCCCTCCGATAGCAGTGTTGGTCAGCACGGCGATACATATCGATTGCCAATCAAAATAAAACATCATTATAACACCATTTGTTTACAATCTGTTCTGAATCTAACGGCTAAAAAAAAAAAAAATCAAATATATAATTACAATTATCAATATAATATTTAAATACAAATTTTTGGGCCCGTATAATAAATATTTTGCATATTTCTATTTCTTTGCCTTTGACAACGTTTCTGTGTAAAGTAAAAACGGTTCCCGTTTGAATAACGGCTTCGATATCGATATATCGGCTCAGCGTATCTACCCGGTTTAGCAACTGTTTCGCTAACCGGGTAGATTTCTGATCCATTTTTAAACATGACGAATTTGTTTTGTTTCAATACTTTCGACAGCTTAACTTATTCCTTTTAATTAGAAACTATTTTTTTAAACGTGTCCTTTATTGGCTTTAAAAAAATACAAAACTCACTTTAAACCCATTCAAATTCCACGCATCTAAATTATTGTATGAAGCAGTCTGATCTATCACTCTGTTAAACTGAAGTTTTTATTGCCAAAAGGTTTTTCAATCCAGCTGGCTGTGCTTCTAGCGTCAAGTTGTACTACTGGCATTTTTCCGGCTTTTCCTCAGTTTTGGTACATGGATCGACACCTCAACACATAACTTCACATTCCCTCCAAACTAAAAAAGTAAAACTATATTTTTCAAAAGTACAATTTTCAACGTCTTGTAAAACCGTAACTAGAAATCTCATTCGGGGAAAACCGATGAATTTGCTGCGCCGGCAGCCTCGGCTGCTAAGTAAGCGGGGCACGTGGCTCCTGAGGGATTACGTGGTGGCCAACGAGGATGTGTCCAAATCCGTTTCCCGTCCTGCGGCGCCTATGTCCACCCTATCGATATCCAGACCAGCGCTGGCTGCCGCCGCCTCAGTATCCGCAGTATCCGCCGTATCCCTGGTATCCCAGTGCACCCACTCCCGTTTCCAAGGAGGAGGACAAGGAGCAGGTGGGTTCACACTCACACTCACACTCACACTCACCCTTTTTGGCTATCAAAACGATAGCATTTCATACACTTATGAGTACATTTCTTTATTCATGTAAGGAGGAAGAGCCCACGGAGGATCAGCCGCCGGAAGATCAGCCGCCGGAGGATCAGCCGCCGGAGGAGACGCCGCAAGAAGACAGTACTCCGGAGGAGCAGCCGCCGCCGGATCCGCCAAGCCCGGAGGAGCGTCCACCGGAAAGTCATCTTCGGGCAAAGCCCCACCAGCTCCTCCGGCTCCTCCACCACCTCCCCCACCTCCCCCACCTGCAGCAAGCAAACCTGCACCCCCAGCCAAAGCCAAGAAGCCGCGAATGAAGAGCTTCGAGATCTACCGCTGGAAGCCCGGCGAGCAGCCGCAGACGCAAACCTACTTGGTGGACCTGGAGCAGTGCGGCGCCATGGTGCTGGACGCCCTGATCAAGATCAAGAACGAGATGGATCCCACGCTGACATTTCGGCGCTCCTGTCGCGAGGGCATCTGCGGCTCCTGTGCCATGAACATCAATGGAACAAACACCTTGGCATGCGTGTCGTCCATCGACCAGAATGAGAGCAAGTGCTGCCGCATCTATCCGCTGCCGCACTTGTATGTGGTGCGGGACTTGGTGCCGGACATGAGCCAGTTCTACGATCAGTACCGCTCCATCCAGCCGTGGCTGCAGCGCAAGGACATCAAGCGGGAAGCTGGAACGGCACAGTATCTGCAGTCGGTCGATGATCGTCTGGTGCTGGACGGGTTGTACGAGTGCATCCTGTGCGCCTGCTGCCAGACCTCCTGTCCATCCTACTGGTGGAACAGCAACAAGTACCTGGGCCCTGCCGTCCTCATGCAGGCCTTTCGCTGGGTCATTGATTCCAGGTGAGTTGGCCAGTTGGTGCTGCCAGTTTCCCCAACGTGCTTAAGATGCGCTTTTAGGGACGAGGCCACCGAGCAGCGACTGAACTTTCTCAAGGATCCCTGGAAGCTGTACCGCTGCCACTCCATCATGAACTGCACCAACACGTGCCCCAAGCACCTCAATCCGGCTCGAGCCATCATCCAGCTGAAGCAGCTGCTCGTGGGTCTGAAGAAGAAGGGGAAGCCCCAACTAAAGACAGACGCCCTCTTCGCGGGAAAGGCATAGCGCAAGGCACCCACCCAAGGGAAACCCACACAGAGATGTCGACATAATGTCAATGGGACTTATATAGGAACACTACACCAATCTGTACACAGGGGGCAATATACCAACGACACATCCTATCACACTATTAACTTAACACAGGGCTTTACGGACTTTACGTTTGTTAGGTAGGCATCAATAAATGCGCAATGAAGACTATTTTGCTTAAAAGTGGATGTGGTTGGTGGAGTGGGCTATTCTCAGTGTCGCAGAACTCCTTCCCCTCGTGCAGAGAATGCTGCTGAAAATCAAGTCGTCCATTAATTGATCAATTGGAAAACAATCTTACGAATGTCAGCATGGGTACAAAGTAAGGAGATCGTCGGGCAGATGGATTGCAGTTGGACAGATGAATCCAACTGATACCAAGTACGCCCAGCACTCCAATGAATCTCCAGCATATGCCCATGCTCCTCGTCATCGCCACATAGATCCCGATCCCGAACCCGATCCCGTTCCCGTTTCCAATCCGGATCTCGATTCCGTGCTTGTGTGCTATTTCTGCGCCGCTCGTTGCAATTAAGTGGGAAAATGCTGTAGCAATGTGAATGTTAATGTTCGTGTCTGCACCAGACCCATCCAAACAAATCACATAAAGAATGGAATCGGATGAAATGAGCCACTTCCTACACTTCAAAAAAAATAGAGCGGTTTTTTTTGGTACACACTTGAAAAGCAAAATTCCTTGATTGAAAAATCATTATATTATTACTATACATGCATGACTTTGGTAGTCTTTTTGTTTGAGAAGCACTCAAATTTCTTGCCGTGCAGGCAGGGAGATTTGTTTTCCAATTGGCCTGGAGAAGGAGCATTGGAGGGCAGTGAATGAAGCCAACTGTGAAAACGGTCCAAACGATCTCGATGGGCATCTATAAATAGGCCGCCGCAAATCTTCCGCCGCGCAGAAGAATCGGAGAGGGAGTCACTCGGGTTCGCGGGTTGGAATACTTCGATGTTGTTTTCTTTAAAAATAACAAGGCCCTCCGAACTTGTCAGCAGCCGTCGCGAAAACGGGGAAATGAAAGCAAGAAAAGCGGGAAATCTTGTCACGCTCTCATTTACACAACTTGCACTTTTCATCTGGTTTCAGTTGGTTTTCTAAAATACCCTGCCAACGAGTACTTCGCTTGGAGTTCTGATTATATCGGGGAACAAGGACACACTTGTCGTTTACCGTTAAGGCTAATTTCGAATGTATTCGAGTTCGAATGTTCCAGTTCCAAAAAACTCCGATTAGTGGTTCCTCTTTTGGACAAAGTTCGCAGGACTTTCGGACTCTAAAAATACTATAGCATACTTTTCACCCCTTTTTAAGAGCTTTAAGGCCTGTACAGGTTTTTTTTTTATTTTTTAATGAAGTAGAGTATCGAAATTGTCGCCCATGGCATTCGTCATTTATTTCCTTGGAGTGCGACAACACTCAATCGCCTTGACACAAGCTGACAGGCACGAATCAGATGAAAGGCCTTCGGCAAGAGCTCTGCGGGATTAACCAAAGCCAGTTGATCCGCAGCATCCCATTCGGCTGCCGCTGGAGAATCATCCCGGCCGATTCTCCAGAAGCTTAGGCCATCAGGAGCCGCGTGGCGTGGCGAGGCGAGGAGACAATTAAAAGGCAATTCCAGCAATGCGCCTGTTTGCACCTGCCGTCCAGATATCAGCGACAAACGACATTGTCAACAGTGAGCCAGTCGAGCACGATGATTACACTAGTCAGCAAGGAATGACAAGTTTAATACACATATATTGTCCTATCTTTGCTTGGTCACTAGTAGATCTACTCTCGATACACTTGATCCTTGAATACTGCAATCGGTTGTGGCTGCGAGTCCTCGAGGCCTTAAAAATATGGTTAAAAGTGTGATATCACTTAGGTCTTCTGACTTATAAATAAGTAATCCAATTGTTAATGCAATTAAGGCAACTTTAGTTGCATATTTTTAATACTTTTTGTTATTATTTATTATATAATTCGATTTTTTACTGTTATTTTTTATTATTATGTTTTATTATTATGTTTTATTATTATGTTTTATTATTATGTTTTATTTTTTTGTTTTATTATTATGTTTTATTATTATGTTTTATTATTATGTTTTATTATTATGTTTTGTTATTATGTTTTATTATTATGTTTTATTATTATGTTTTATTATTATGTTTTATTATTATGTTTTATTATTATGTTTTATTATTATGTTTTATTATTATGTTTTATTATTATGTTTTATTATTATGTTTTATTATTATGTTTTATTATTATGTTTTATTATTATGTTTTATTATTATGTTTTATTATTATGTTTTATTATTATGTTTTATTATTATGTTTTATTGTTATGTTTTATTATTATGTTTTATTATTATGTTTTATTATTATGTTTTATTACTATTTTTTATCATTTATTTTGTATTATTATTTAAAAAAAAAGTAAGTACACTGTGATGAATTTGTGACAACGTTATGATTTCCCAACGTTCATATTTGGTTGTGCAGTGCACTTAAAAAATAAACACATCTCACACATGCAGCCTCCGAAATACTTGGAGCAAATTATGTTGGACTAAGGTCCCTGGCTCCTCCTTTGTCGCATTTCCAAGGTGTTGAGCCCGCTGACAATGTGGAGCAATGTGAAGCAATGTGCCCCCCCCCACCAACTCGTGCAACTCACAATTTAAGCTGTTAAGCCGCCGCTGACGGCTGACAGGTGGCAAGGGGAAATGGGAAATGGGATCGAAGCATCCGAGTGCCGGGAAACAGGCATTTTCCAGACGCATTTCATCATAGACGCGTGCTGGAATTAGCCGCGTGCGAAAGAGAGGGGCAGTCGGGCAGCGAAAGAGACAAGGAGCAGAGCCTGACCAAAACGCATACAGGCGCTTGATAAACTAACTAGATGCTAACTATCCCTGGCAATGGAAATAAACTGCTAGTTTAATTGGCGTATTAACCCCAATTCGCAGATGCTTTGAATCCGATAAAGGTAATTACCACGTAATCAACTTTAAAAGATGTTCACTTGATATTGCACATTTTTACTTAATATTATGTTGATTATTTACTAGTTTGGTGACCCGGATGCTGCATTTTTAGTCTATCGGTAACCCCGATCCTGCATTTCTAGCTTCTTAAAGGTGACTAGAGTGGCTTAACTTTCTCTTTTGAAATGATTTACTTAATATTTTTGTATATTTGCATTTTTAAGCTTCTGTAGATTTGCAATTGAACCTTCAGGCCGAAATTCTTCTCAAAAAAGCCACATTAGCAGCAGAGCAGCATGGGTACAATTTCCTGCTCCATGATGGTTAATTTGATGGCGACGCTGTTGTTGCCATAGTTACAGTTGATATAAAATCCCCAAGATTTATGGCTTTTAAATTTGCATTCATGCTGGGATCTGCCAGATTACTGGCATAAAGAGACAGAGGCGGATGCACAAATCAATTGTCATTTGGCATGGGATGTTGTCGAGGAGAGAGGAGAGTCACTTGTAAAATGAAGTTTTCAATAAAAAAATGTACACCACTGATTGTATATGATGATTGTATTTATGTCTTGATGGCCTTCCAAGTGCATTTTCTGCTTTTATGGATAACTGAGTCACCAGCACTTTCAAGTCGGCTTAATTACTTGACTTTAGTTGAGATCAATGAAAAGCAGTGTCCATTAAAATTATTCGTGATCACTCATCGCTCGACAATTGCAAGAGTAAACCCCTAAGCTGTTTAATCTCTTAACTCAAATACATTTGCCATTCTATTTTCGAATCTCGCAGTCATTTTGCTCAAAGGGAGAGAGCATCGTCCGAATAATATTGAAAAAGCTTTTCACCCATTTTGCTCAGAGTATATTGCTTCACATATGATGGATGCTGCGATGATTAATTAGGAATGCATTTCATCGTTTCAATAATTGGCAATAATAAAACTCCGCTTAATTAAATCCAAAATTGATTGATTACAGAGTTAAAAATTGGCATATAAACAACATATATAGGCCATAATTAATGTTATTGATCAATCAGGCTTGCATTTAAGCGAGATCGATAAGTGTTGATACATTGTTGCTGCGTGGCAATAACTTATCGATAAGACGGCCCCAGTATTCAGGTTTTCCGACGCCATCTGAACTTGGCCGATAACTTTTTGGCACAAAGCTTTGGCCCCCGTGAGGGCTGTTTCTCTGCCCCTCTCTCTTGCCAAATCTCTCCGGCTGAATCGCTTGGATATGTAAATGAATTACTCGTAAATAGCTAATGTAACTACGAAAATATTTACATATGCGTAAGTGGGTGTCGGCAACCCACACACGAATTACACTTGCAGAAAAGCATAATCACTGGGGTAAGCCTTTTGACTACCATCAAGGAAACGGGAAGTTCTACGGATACCATAAGTGTCACATAATGATATATAATCTTAGAATCTTCCTTAATTTGGCAGGCAAGAAATCGTATCGTTTCTTTTAGAACTCTTGAATTGGCACGACATTAGGCTATTGCATAGATTAAATATAATATTTAATGAACTTAGTCTGGGATTTAATGTATTTCAATGCGTTTTGATGCAAATCTGTATGGCGACTATTTTATCGAACGTTTTTATTAGATTTCACCTCCGCCGCTACTCTGCACTGTTTTCTGCGAGTGTAGTGAGCGCACTGCCACGTGCGGAGCGTTGCAAAGCTTCAGCTCGAAAGAGAGCCGAGCGGCGAGCTTTGCGGCAGTGCCTACGTCACAGGGCCGCTTTTAGGGGGCGGGCGAGCTTTCGGCGCCTAGAAAACAACCCCAAAGCGGCACCGCGAATCAGTCGCAAAAAAGTGCCCGTCGCCAGAACGCTGAAAAAACAGCAAACAATTGAGATAAATAAATAGACTCGAGATAGAAATAGTGCCAGAGTGACAAGAAGCAGCCAAAAGCGAGAGCTGCCACAAAAATCGAATCAGTTAAGGGAACAATATCAAGGTAGTTAGGAATTGCATTTCATTTCATTTTTTTTATGTGAGAGAGTGTTTTGTGTGTGCCCGTGTGTGTGCGAGTGTGTGTGTGTGTGGCTGGCTGGCAGAATCTTCTTGCTCTTATTTGTTGTTTGCACTTTGATCCTAATACTTATCACTATTTACCCGAATCAATCAAGGAAATCGCCGAGAGGATAACGAAAGCGCTGCCCCGCAAACGTGCGACCCCCTCCATCAGTCCATCAATCCATCAGTCTATCAATCCATCAGTCCATCCAGCCAACTATCCCCATCCAAACAATCCAGATATCCGCGAATCCAGGAGCGAACGGTGACGAAAGCAGCAAGCAACACAACAAACCCAAAACACACACTACACAAAGATGTCATGGAGATATGCGGTAAGCAAAAGGACAATGGGGAAAGCTGGGAAAGCGGGAAAGCGGGAAAGCGGGAAAGGTGGGAATGTAGGGTTAAAAAAATACAGGAAGAGTGGGCGGATAAGGGTAGTAATAAAGAACACTCAGGAAAATGCAGACATAGTTCAACAAATTATATTATTGCTGAATCTATGAATAACAGACGCGTAATGAAAGGTCAAAATACGGAAATAATAGTAGCTCCTTCGTCACTACGTGGACTGCCTTTAAGCGGGCCAAGTGGTTTCATTGCCTAAATATTATTTTTTAATTTCTATCAACAATATAGATATTAAAATTCATAACATTTTTATCTACTTTGTTGATATATTTACATTGCTGCAGTAATTCAGTGATTAAGTTCAAATAGAGTCCCATTTAAGTTATATCCAGTCAATATATACATATTTGGTGAAGCAAAGGGTTTTATTTGAAATGTGTTTTTGCTCAGTGTAATGAGTGGATGGGGGCGTGGCATGTGCTGCCTTGTCAAGTGCCGCGTGGCAGACTTTTCGACGCTGACTTCGGACATCTGTCAAAAACAGCTGACGACGATGGCGTTGGCGAGCGATGATGATGACCTTGACTTGCCTCAATCTTTGGCCATGTCGTTCCACCGCTCCGCTGACCTAATTTGCCCATCCCATGCAAGCCGCCAACCGCCCAACCGCCCAACCACCCACCACTTCACCTATAACACACAAAGAACAGCGACACAAAAAATCAGTGTAAGGAAAATAGAATTTGTTCTATTTTCTGTGGGACAGAGGCCTTGGCACATGTGTGCGCCATCCCAGCACCACCCACCCACCGCCCACCGCCCATTTGAAGGCCTCCAAATGCAAATGCAAAGTTCAAGTGCCTTTCCAAGGCGTGGCAGCGCACCACACAACCACACAACCACTTAACCACCCAACCACCCGAAAATCCCCACCAAACTATTCCCAACATGTGGGTCGTTAAGTAACCATCTTTGTCTATGGCCTTTATGAGGCGATTATCCTGGCATTAACTCGCTTTAGGCGCCTACTTTTTTGGGTCACCGCAGAACGGTGCACTGGGTCACCATGTCCTTGGGTCCCACAACATAGGCAGCCCATTTACACACACGTACATCTAAAATACCACACACTTACTAGAAATAGTTGGTTTGCAAACACTACGCTTGGAGTGAATGTGAATATGCATTCACTGCCTGTTGGTTTCTGACTATATTTGATTCACTTGCGACCAGCTCAAGATCGATCTTCAAGTGTTTCGTGTTTAGTTGATAAAGCTAACTATACTATACTAACTATATACTATGAATCAATAGAGAAAAAGGACGTTAAGGGGTTCCTTGATTTCCCCCTACGCCTTAATAAACATTTAAGAAAAAAAAAAAAAAAAAAAAAAAAAAAAAGTGTTAAGTTTCAAAGAACTTGTCGCAAAAAAGGGCCCATGAAGTGGAGACCCCTTGCTCTAATTGAAAAACTCCTCCAGCCACAAAAGCTTAACCACTGGGCATTAGCATTGGACTAACCGAATTAGTGACGCTGCGCTGGATTGGTAATAGGCTTTCGCCGTTTGTGGGCGGGCCAAAGAAGATTACACATACGCCGCGTGGGCCAATTAAGTGGAAAACAAAGTGGGCCAAGCAGCAGGAAGAGCAGAAACACTCAAGTGAACTTGGGGCACCCAAATCGAATGCGAGAACCTAATGAATTCAAAGGCAGTGGAGCGCATTAGGTTCCTGCCAGCACTTCCTCCATTACAAATGAACGGTGACTCGAAATTAATTGCCCGGCTTCCGCGTAATGGCCATTCCATTGTGAAGAGCTGTGAAGTCTATATAGACATGGGTGCAAAGTATATAGATACATAGATACATAGATACATAGATACATAGCTAGATAGATACCTAGATATAATACCAGGCAGTATGAGCCACAGAGCTTAGCTAAAATGCCAATGTCATCGCCGTTTTTCGCTTTTCTCAGTGTCAAGCCCATCGAGAGCGCTAATTGAACAATCGATAGAGCATTGTTTAGGCCCACATATTGTGTGTATTGTTGGTAAATACTATATATAGCCGCTTTGTGCCGCTTGTGGGCGTGTCGCATCGCAGCTGTTGCGCCTGATTGAGCAGAAAGCGAAAGGCAAACGCTTGGAGCTGCACTGAGAAAAAACCGTGATCATTCTAATTTCTATGCCATTTTTTGTCGAAAATCCCATCGAGATGGGGAAAAGTTTTATAATAATTTTAAAGCGCATTATTGTTATATATTTACATTTTGCTTGTTGGCTTAAATGATTGTTGCATTATGAAGCGATCTTTAAAATATTGAATTCGATTTTCGCACATATCTGAACCCTTTGTGCACAGTTTTTCTCTCTCTGTGCGAGCAGCGTTAGAAGCTGAAGTCAATGGCGGCGACTTGAAAGCGTTTTCACATTTGGAGCGAGCTGGAAAACCCACCCAAAACGGGGGAATGCGGTTTTTCCAAGCTCAAGGTCGATCGACGATCTGTTGTCGGCCTTCGGAAATGGTAGAGTATTGGGGAAATGGGAGAGCATTCTGCTTCAATACAGCAAATAATCAGTGATATCATATACATTTCCTTATTACAAATGCGCATAATCGGTAAACCCCATAGGCACACCATATTTGCATTGCAGTGGATACAAGTTTGGAAAATAATATATGTATATATTATATATAGGCTATACAGCTTTGAAATTTAGATAGAATATTGAATACTGAGGAGTACAAAATGCAACACAATACCCGTTTTGGTAACATTTTAGATACCTGATACCCTATAATCGCAGGTATCATGACTTATCACTTGACTTATCATGTTTTTTATGAATAATTTGATGGACTAAATCGGTTAGTGGCGATCCTTAACCCCCTGAAGCCCACCTCATTTGCATGGCAGCTGCATAAATTTGTTGATCGCCGAGGAATGACAGAGGCAGGCAGCTTTTTGATGAGATACTCGCGGCATGTGTACATACATATGTACATATGTGTACATCATTCGAAAGCCATAAACGTGCCCGCCTTAAAAGGCAAATTAAAAGGCATCGAATGAATTGCGCACTTAATTGAAATTTAGTTTTGCAATGTGGCAAATGGTAAATCGCTTTGGCTTCGTTTCGCTGCCAAAGTTTTTCGCCTTCAATGTTGGCAAATCGAGTGAGGAATGTCTCTTTCGGCTTTTTCTCATAATTATCTGGGGAATTCTGTTTACATTTTCCCATTGGGTTGTACTGGTTCGTTGACTGTTTAATCAATAACAAAAGAGTTACTGCAGGATACTGGCTTGCATGTCAATGCGATTTGCATTTGTCGAGTGCCGAAAAACTATGCAGATTATGCAGATACAACTATGTATATAGATGCAGATAGCCCAGACGGATAGCTAGCTATATGCATACATATGTGTCATATCTATATACATATCTATATACATACATATATACACGTATGTAGGGATTTATCAATGCCATTGGCCAGACGAAGAAAGCAATGTAAATTCCTCGTTCTTTTTTGTTGCTCGAAAATTAATTGTTGCTCTTGATTTTGGCTTGCTTCAATTTCCAACATTTTCTGCCGAGCATTTTCACACTCGAGAAATGAATTTGGGAAAATTGTTGTTTGTGTTCTATTTCTGGGAATCTCTGCGCTCAAGGCCGAGCAAGTAAATCGCGAATAAATTACAAAAATATATATATTTATTTTCAAAAATATTATATATGGTTGGAAAATGTCCGCAGATGCCGATGAGATTTACTTGCATATGGGTAAACTATTACTGGAATAGTTAAAGCTAATCTTATTTGTATATTTCGATTGAGAAATGAATACTAAATCCTAATATTTAGTTAACATTTTTTTGAAACAGTTTATGAAACAGTTATAACCAAATAGCTGGTAGCTTAACTGACTGAATCCTTAGAAATAGCCATGAAACCTGAGGCAACCCTTGCGAACAAAGGTATCTGGCACGTCCTGCCTTGGTTAGTTAAGTTTATTTAGCTGATTGCATTGTCTAGCCGCCAACCCGCCACCCCGCCACCCCGCACCCGCCATCCATGCGTCGTGCCCCACTTTGTTGCACAGTGGCATTGTTTTTCCATTTTCCATTTTCTATTTTCCATTCAGCCTGCTGCACTTCCTGCAGTCGCAGAAGGCAATCGGGTCCAAAGCAGCGAACTGTGTCAGGCCCAGAGGTCAAGCAGTTGCCCAACTGTTGCCACCTGCAAGCCGCAACATGTGGTGCGGATGTGGGTCAATCCTTGACTGCTTGACTTGACCCACCCAGCGGTGCCAAGGGACATCAATCCCAATCCCAATCCCAATCGCAATCATTATGATTATGACATCATTAAGTGGCTGCGGTGTGGAAAGCCCCCACTGAGAACTAGTTCATAGAAAGATTGTATTTCGATTTTCTGATGAAACTATCTTCTATTGACTGGTTGGTTGTCCCTTTTAAAGTCGATTCCGAGGGAGCAACATGGATGTAATCCGTTGGCAGGTGAAACAGCAAACGGAAAATGTGTGCAGTTTCCACCCTCGAAAACGCGGAAACTCGAAAACTCGAAAACACACCTCTCAGGTGTTTGTTTTGGCCCCCTGGCTGTCGACCGTTTTCAAAGCGGCTATAATAAGATACGAGCGCTTTCAGAGCTGCCAATAGATTTCAGATGCACTCGCACGAATATCGGAGCGGGAATGGAAGTGCTATATATGCGCTTTTTATACATATGTATCTGGCTATATCCGTGCATGTATGCTGGCGATTAGTTGGGGCACCGCTCCGACATTCAATCATGCCAGTGTTTTTCACTCGCTTTTCGATCTGGCATTTCGTGTTTCCCCCCTTTTTTTTTTTTTGGATTTGTCGTGTCCAGCTAATTGTCTTGTCATGCGGGCCTCACAAATGTATATATATATATAATATATACATATATATATAGTGTATAAAGTGTATATAGTATAGTATAGTAGTGGGATGTGGGATGAGTCACAGACAACAAAGTCGTTGCTGGGTGTTCCACTTGCTCCAATACACATTTTCACTGTGCCGCTGCCGTTTGAGTTTTCATCGCACCACTATGCGCGTACATCGGTGAGTAATTTTCTATCTATCGACTATTTTTAGATGCAAATCGGTGGGCGAACGCGTGGGTGGGAGCGCAATTTTCTTGGCAAGGGGGACAAGGTCAAGGCGCAGCCTCTCGCTCACCTGAGGAAAAGCTCTGCCGCTATTTCCGTTTTCACCTGATGCATAGATACACTTGTATCTGGCAGATACTTTCCGTATTGTGTTACCATAGCTCACAGTGCAATCGTAGTTTACCAATATCTCGTTATCTACACTTGCAACATCTACTTATTTACCATTTGTTTTTTTTTGCATTATTTTATTAAATACTCTTTCAGCTTCTCACAGACAGATACAGCAGCAGTATCGGCGATAGATATAGTCCCCACTATTATCAGGTTTGTCCAGCGCCCGGAAATGTATCTTTGCATGAGTTTTTCCGAATGTGCCACCCAAACTGTGTTTGAAAGTACCAATTGTGCTGTCTAAAGTTCCTAATCTCCGCTGTTTTGTGACATTAAAAAAACGCTTGATATTCTCGAATTCCGAAACTAACCAAAGTTGAAGACTCATTTTCGCTTACTTGTGGTGCCCAAGCACATAACACTCGTATCTGTCAGATAGATGGGCCACGGCGAGTATAATGCTATAAATACTGTCCGCATTTTGTGCGCTTTTCATCAACCGATTTAGAACAATTAACCCACACACACCTTGCACACACACAAGCATCTCAATCGCGGGCTATATACTATATACTAAATACTATATACTATATAAATATAAAGATGTATGTATATGCCATAGATCAGTCACAATAGATCAGTGGCAAAATGCTAAAGAACTCTGGCGACAGATGCTTTAAAATGATATATATACATATGATTTTCCTTCTCGATACCGCCAGCGTTTTTCGCCTATTTTCGCTTGTTTCAGGGTCGCATGCCGCGACAAAAAGCAAAAGTTTCCCCAAAACGTGAACACCAATGCCCCCAATGCCCCCAATGCCCCTCGAGGCTCCCCAATTGCCAGATGATGGTATTATGACAAGTCAGACAGTCGATAGCCAACAAAATGGTCTTGAATAGGGAAAAGCAGAATATAAAATATCACAAAAGGCAAGACAAAGTTTTCACTTTCTGTCCCTGAAATTGGCAGACAAGAAACGGCATACAAATGGGTATATATATATATATACATATATATAGGTATATGTATATATATATATAGGAAACCCTCAATCCGTCGGATTTGTCATCCTTTGTAAGCAAATTGCGACCTTCGCCTTTGCCATAAATCTGCAAGGCAAGGCATTTTATTTCCCGGTTTTTTGTTTCCTCATTTTTTTTTTTGTGATTTTTTGGCAATTGTCGCCAGGACAATGATGTCATGTGAGGTGGGGGGGAATCCTCAGAAGCCTGCCAAGAATGTATACAAAATCTAATTACCGAAGGACTTTTAGGTGTTGGTGAATCGATTTTAATTGCCAAAGCTTCAAGACTTTTCCTTGAGCTCTTAAGTTCATGTTACATCATATTTATCAGGATCATATTCTTACAGGCAAATTAAGTATCTTCTATTTAATGCAATATTGTTGCACTTTATTATTTAATCAGGCTTGGGAAAATCGATGGCTCTAATAGCTTTATCATGTACTAAAACTTGGTCCAACTGTGCCTCGTTAGATGTCTGTTTCCATATTGTTTTTAAATACTTGTACCCTTTTGTAATGTCATCCCTATATCGTCCTGCAGTCGCCCAGCCGCCTGGAGACCTCCGAACAGACCACAGGCCGCCAGCTGCAGCGAGTCCTGCACTACTCGATGGCTCCTAGCCGGGCACTTCCGGGACTAAGACGCGCCGAGTGCGCCATCCACGACGTTGACTGTGATGAGGTCTATCCGGGCATCTACATTGGTGATGCGTAAGTTGCACTAAGCTGCCAATTGGCTAACACTGCCTAACGATATTCAACTTTGCTATTAGTGCGGCGGCCAAGAACAAAACGTATCTGAGGATGATGGGCATCACCCACGTACTGAACGCGGCCGAGGGATGTCGCTATGGTCAGGTGGACACTGGACACAGTTACTACCGCGATATGCCCAGCATCAGGTGAGTGCAATGACCCACTTGCTGGACCGACAAGAGGCAACAACATGAACAACATGAACAACATCGAAAGGATGGCAAATGTTGCATCAACTTTCGCTCAAAATTTGTTCATATTTTGTTTTGAATCGCACACAGTTTTGATTTCGAATTGATAACGCACACCCATGCATTTCAAAATTTCATTCAACAAAATTTTCCTTGTTTTTCTTTCTCTCTTTTACCTGTTTGTCCACCCACGTAAATGCCACACATCTGTGCCACACGTCTGTGCCACACATCTGTGCCACACTTCTGTGCCACACTTCATTATCACTACCGATTTGCACTAAAACATCATCACCATTATCCATTATCACCTCGATTTTGGCTCAACTTTGTTGTTGCTGTTTGTTGTGTGTACCGTGTGTGTGTGTGTGTTTTGGTGTGTTTGTTTGTGCAATAGACGCAGCCATAAGGATTGTGTTTTTAGATACATGGGCTTCCCCATGGTCGATGCCCCAACGACAGACATCTCGCGCTACTTCTACGTGGCCTCCAAGTTCATCGACAGCGCCATCAGCAGCGGCGGTAAGCGATGTGTTTACATTTGCCACAATCTCACTCATTGGGAGTCGCTATCGGACAATACCCACTAAGAACGCTCCTCTTTCCGCAGGCAAGATCCTGGTGCACTGCCTGGTGGGCATGTCGCGATCGGCCACCTGTGTGCTGGCCTACCTGATGATCTGCCGGAAGATGTCGGCGGTGGACGCGATACGCACGGTGCGGATGAGGCGCGATATCCGGCCGAACGACGGATTCCTGCAGCAACTGGCCGATCTGGACATGGAGCTAAAGCGCAAGAACCTGTATCCCTACTAATATCCCTAGTATCCCGACGACTGGGAGCCTAAGAGACAACCAAAGATCCAGGGAGAGCAATAATAGGGGGTAAATCGCTTGGATCTTGCGGGGATCCGGCAAACTAACCAAAAGAAAACAGAGAAAACAGTAAAAAGATTATAATTATGAAATGAAAATCGAAAATTGAAAATTGAAAATTGAAAAACGTTGTTCTAAACAAAAAAAAAAGCAAATGGAAGCCTACAAAGCTAACGACTTATAATGGTAACTTGGTCTTCTGATATATAAGCTGTTCATCCCCAAAACTGTATAATCGCGGCATACCCATATTGTAGGACTAATGTATACACAACCAGCCGTAAGGGAATCAAGTTATCTCCACACTCACCCGAACACACACTTAGAGACCTAGATTGATAGAGCCACGATCGAAGCAATACGAGGCGATCAACCTATATACCTTGCCTATACCTAGACGTACAGACTTATATACTATACATGTATTCCGGACCCACATCTATGCGTATTTTTTCTAAGGCTCTCATCTGTGTTAACGTTCTGTTTCATCCCATATACACCAATCTCCCCCAATCCCCGCCCAATCCTCACCAATCCCATAGCAAGCCCAAATCCTCCATATCCCAAATATACATATATAATGTACACATATATGTACATATGTACGTACATCTAAGAAGAGCTGAAACTAGATCATGAACAATGTTTGCGCGGACACAAACGTAACCAGATGCATATATACTGATATATAACTGTGTAACGGATATACAAGCATGCGTTATATACACCTATACCATATATATATATATATACTATATACACCAAGTGTGGACAATGTAATAAAACCAAATTCATATTTTCTAGAACATGTACGATGTTTAAGAGCGGACGAAACAAATAACTAAACCAAATCAAATGAGCAGAACAAGTAACTAAAACTAAAAGTAAACTTAAGGAGTGATTAATAATAAAAAAAAACCAAAACAAGAACAAAAACAGAAACAAAAACAAAATCATTGAAAAGTTTGAAGTTTGTAATCCATATAGGATAATGGAATGGAATGATATCAAATGTATGCAAGTATCTTACTGTAGTACGATTGCTGTAGTTTTTGTAGATTTCGAAATGGGGAAAACTGCTCCAGATTCTTCTAAATCACATAGAGCCCCTGATGAAGTGTGAAGGAAATTGAATTCGATTTCCCGAGTTCCCACCCTTTCCCAATCTCAATCCGAGTCCCAATCCCAATCCCAATACCAATCGCATCCGATTTGATGGTGTTGTGGGGTCTCGGACATTAGCTGCGCCTGCTAACTGCCTGGAAACACCTGCAGAGGCATCTTCTTATCGAGGTTCTGGACTGACCAGGCTCACCTGGGCGCGTAATTAAAACAGATGATATTGGCTACCTGGAACTGGGGCTGCTGCTAACCGCATAGTTGACCCTAATTTGAAACTATCAATAACTGCGGCCAAGATCTGACCCAAAACACTGGAGACGCAGAACCAAGTAGAACTCAGAGCACAGAATCCAACGAAGTCACCACAAAGATTTCGATCGTGCGCACCGTCAAAACAATAAAATTAATGTCTCCGCTGGGGTTCAGGGGGTTCACGGGTTTTACGGGGCTTACGGGGTTCAAGGGGCTCACGGCTAGGTTGGGATCAGCGGGTGCCACTTAAGTGGTCCCGAAATGGAATTCCTCTAAGCCCTAAACAGGTAGCAGTTGTTAAGCGTCGTTGGACAACAAATGGAACAACAACAGAACACCGTATTCTGGCTGCAAACACTTCTGCCAGCCATAGGACACCAAAACAGTCTGTTTAGAGTGCACAAATGCCTCTTGCATGCACACTAGCCTGATGGAACTCGACTTTGGCTGATACGATATCTGGGAAAATTGGTATGCGGGGTGCTAATACATTAAAATGTGTTATAAATAGTAAATCAAAGCACTGTGTGTGGCAGTCACTTTGATATGTCACGAACTTGGCCTGGTATTGGACTATCTGGGGAAATTAAAATCTTGTCACTAGCCCAAACGATCTTGGGAATGTGTAGTCATATAACCAACTTCAATATGATGTATTTTCCCCATATCTCATATTCCTCATATCTCATATTCCTCATATCTGATATTCCTCATATCTGATATTCCTCATATCTCTTATTCCTTATATCCCATACGTGTATTCCTCATATCTCTGCTTTTAGTGCAATAATATCCATGAAAGTTGGTATGCATACATAAACGCTGAAGTAAAAATCTATGAAAGGTAGGTGAAGTGCATTCCCAATTCGTAGAGGAGCTACTTGTTTTCCGGATCAGGTCAAATGGCAAGAGAGACGATGTCCAGCGGCGTTGTTGGTATTTTCGACTGGCCTTTTCGGGAATGTCCATGGCTAAACTAGTTTCTCGGTTTCCCAGGCCTCGACCTAAGCTGCTAGAAATCATTTTTCAAAGCCCACACTTAAGACCCGCACTTCATGAAACAGCTGGCCCCTCGAGCCCGCGATATGGACCATGCTTAACTATGGCCACTATGGTCCCCATCCACATCCACATCCACATCCACATCCACATCCACAGCCATTTCCCTTCGCTCCAGAGGGTGACACATGCTCGGGATGCGGAAACCAGGAGTGGGTAAATGGATGAGGACTCTATGCACATGAAACAATTATTATAATTAATAAGCTAGTTTTGTTCTATACCACGTGCCACCTCTCCAGCTTGCTCGTTCCTTCGAATTGCGTTATAAGATTAAGCATGAAAAATGTTACGAATTTTCCTCTCGCACAATTAATCTTCATCTGGCGCTATGTTTGCCTCTCCATGTGGGGATTGGGGAGGGGCTGGTTTCAGGGGGAGGATTTTACATGCGAAAGAGTTAAATAATTATAAGTACACACACTACTCACGCGCGGTGTGCGGATGGCAACCCTTCTGTACACAGAAAAAAAAATACTAAAACTTATTTATTTAAGTTTGCTGTTCTAGGTGTTTAGAAGTGGAAATGCTGGCCCCAAATAGATTTCATATTTTATAACCCAACATGCCTTCAAAAATCAAAATAAACATTGAACACACATTTTTCATGGTGTATTTGCCACTATGCTCCCCTTCGAATTGTCCTTTTAAGCTCTACAAATAGTTGATGGCCCAGCAGCTGTGTCCTGGCGCATCAGGAGCAGATAGATTGCCACGATGCGTCCAGGTTTCCGTTGGCGCAGTTGGAATTACCTTGTTACTGGCTTGTTTGAGCACCTGTAATTGTTTACGGAACCTGTATGTGTGTTGTAATGTTATTTATATCCGTGCAAAGGTAGACATCCTTTGGATCGAATTGATGCGAATACAAATGTAGTCCTTTCATAGGAACTCTGTAACTGTGCAAGTTACATTGACCCAGTAATCAGATCAAAGACTAAACACCTTTTTTTTAAGCCTTTTTAATAAATTTGTTTACCAAAATGTTCTCGTGAAGGACCTAGTGACGATCGCACCTTCAACATATAATAATTTCAGCAAGTCCAATGTTAGTATTTGTGAATTTGCATGGAATACCGACCGATCTACTACTTCCAACATTCCCATCCAAAGGTCTCCCAATTTTTCACATTTTCTTAAACTGATTAAACTGATCTGCTACGTTTATCCAGAAGCGAATGTCGCGAGAGCATCCTGTCCATATTTAGCCATCTATTACGCTGCCCATGCTCCCTCGGAGGCATCCCATCTCCACCTACGATCCCTTGACCTGGGAACCGTTCTCGTCCGAAAGGGTTAACTTCTGGCATTCTGACTGTTCGCGGCCGAAGGTTGCTTTCGTTTTCGGATCGAAAATGTGGTGGAGTTCAGGTACTGCAACTAGTAACTTGTGGCACTTTTCGACTTGAATTTGAATTTCAAATTTTACAAATGATTTCAGACACGATCCGTTCCCGTTCGAGGATTGGAATAAACTCTACAAATCTCTGTGCTGTGGCAGGTGACAGAAGTCCAAATATTCACAGGGCCTACCCGATTGCTCACAGAAAATGAGCCACGTGAATAGGAAATGAAATAATAGTAATAGCACGCTTTTGCACTCTCTGCAGGTGCGCTTCGTCACTACGTGGACGGCCGTCCAGAGTGATTAATATGCCAGGGGATTCATGTACATGCAGTACAAAAATGTTCAATTGAAAGCGTTAATTTAATGTGCCCACAAAATAATAAAAGTTACGAATATTTGAATTCATTCTTACACTCGAGCGCTTTGCAAAGCGTTTTTTGTATTTTATTTTTGCGAATTTATTAATGAGCTCAGGAGCTCCGGGAATCGCAACCATTTGGATGGGCTTACTGCGCTCAAACTAACGCAGCTTGAGCAAATATTAAATGCATTTTGGGTATTCAACGAAAATGGGCAAATTCAAAAGGGAAAATTCCAGATGAACGCGATGCGATGCAGATGGAAACGCCGAGATGGGAAATTTGTGGATGCTCGACCGAGTGAAAAACAATAAATAATGCAGCCAATTAAAACTTTGGCTGTTTGGCTTCAAATTCAACACCAACAGCAATAACAATAACAATAACAATGCGTTGGCCAACAACAAATGAACATGAGCATGCACATAACAACAAATGCAATAACAACTAATTGACAAACAACAGAAAATTGAATGCAATAAAGCACATGGCATGTGGGTTAACTTATATAGCACGTACGTATGCGTTATACATGCCACCGTTCCGATACGAACCCCATATATGTATATACATATATACACATATATATACACATATATGTATATATGTATGTTCGCCCATCGGAAGCACGCACTTAGCCATAGATATATGCTATGCTATATCCTATATGGCCATCTATCTGCTCAGTGTGATGTGATGGACAGACAACAATCAATTAAAAATGGGAAGAGTAAGCGGAGTAGCACAGCTGGCGCGACTAAAGCATACCCTATAGTATAGTAACAGTAACTAGAGCACTTGAGTGTGCTACAATAGTATTTATAGTATTATATTATATTATAGTATTATATATCGTGGTATTTATCCAAATCCAACTGTAACTTATTCATACACAGTCCCTTTTAAAAGTGATTATTATGAAGTGCGCATTATGCGTCGATTATGAGCCCAAGAACCCCTTCTTTTCGCAGTGTATCGACAGAAAGCGAAACAAAACCTGGAAAATCAATGCAATTTGACAGGAACACGATGCCGCAGCAGCATCAACTGGCTGAGAAAAAGAAATATAACCAGCTACAGGCCGTCCAGCCTCTCGGCTACTCGAAATTATTATTATAAACTTCTTCACTTTTAATGGAATTGTTATCAAAACACATTAAAAACGACAGACAAGCGGAATGAGTGAGTGAGTGTCGGTTGGAGGGGGTACGAGAGCAGGGGGGGGCGGTAAGGGGGCGGGGCTGGTGGAAGCTGGACGGACACGCAAGCCGAACGCATCGCAACGAGAACCAATCAAATGCACTTTGTCAATGCCAATTCACACAATAAATCTACAGCCAGATAGCAAAGTGCCGGACAAGATCGAGGGGTGCGGCGGGGGGAGCTGGGCAAGAGGGGGGTCCCCAGATGTGCACGGAGAAAAAATGCAGGTCACTCTGGGTTCAGGAAATATTTTATAGTAACTCAAAACAAACAGGAATCGTCAAGACATAGTTTCTTATGTCTGGAGACCCCGATCTGTTTTGGTAAGGTTATTATAGGTAAGCATATATTAATAATACTACATTTATTAGTAAATGTTTTTGTTAAAATAAAAATATGAGTTGCTTGAAAACTTTTCGCACTAGATCTTTGCATTTCATTTAAATGGTGACCCCGTATTTGTGATAATTTCTTGTTATCATCTAATTATGAATTCTTTAAAACTTGTTCTTGACTTAGTAGGATTTTTAAGAATCAAGAGGATTTTTTAAAATAAAAATGTTTAAATAAATAAGATAAAATAAAAATATCTTAAGCCGAAACACCTTTTTTTTCTGTGTGCAATTTGGAAAGAAAGAAGTGGTAAAAGGCGAATGGGTGCTGGTTTGACAAAGAGAGGAGCAACAAAAAAGCGAAACATGAGCAACGATTTGAATGAAAAAGAACACCGATCACCGAAATATTAGCTTAAGCGCCAAGTATAATACTTTTTAATGCCATTGGAAAATATTTTATAAGCTGAAATGTTTCTGTATATGGATCCTAAAATGACCATTTTAAGGACATTGAAGTTTTAGCTTAACCTTTGGATCTGTTAGCTTTGAAAGTCCTTAGTAGCTGCATTACCTGCAAGGCGGGATCCAAAGCCATCGCCAGACATTGACCCCGAACCCAAATGATAGCCACGTGCCCCAAGGCTAAGGTGACCATCGAAAGAAGGCGATCCGGGATGCGGTGGGGCAAGCAGACCGAGGAGGAGCCTGCCACATGGCATGGAACTGGTGGAGCCTTCTACCTGAGTCCTCGGACCGAGCAAATTGCGACCACGCCCACACCCACCTGGGGGAAGATCAGCCTGCTGACACCTAACTTCTTTTGGGAAACTGCGTGATCTGGACGGGAGTTAGGGATCTGGAACAGCTGCCGTTGGCACTGGAGCCATTAGGACTCATTATGGACGGCGGACTCCAACCTCCTTTTCTGTCTGACACTCTGTTGATTTCTGCACTGACATTCTGTGGATTTAGCACTGCTCATTAATTTCTTTTCTTTTTTTTCTTTTTTTTTTTTCATTTTTTTTCTTTTTTTTTTTCTTTTTTTTTTCTTTTTTTTCTTTTATTCGTAGGTGTCTAACCAAAACTAACAGAAGAGAAACAAAAAATTGGACACGCTTCGTCGCCTTTGGAAAAAAAAAAACTTTGAGACGGGGGAGAAAACGAATTGTCTCTGAATTAATGTTGAAAATTAAAAACTTCACACGCACCTTTCTCGACCATGAAAAACGCGTGCGACAAAGCGATATGGAATCGAGGGAGGTGTAGGGAAATAGGGAAATGGGGAAATAGTCATAGAAACAAAACCAAATGGGAAAATAGCAAGATAGATGTTCTGAGTGCAGCCCGGCGAAGTTTGATCGACGACACTACGAGATAAGAGACCCAAGACCCATAAACACAAGAGCCCCAGCGAAACTGGAGACCACGGAGGGCATAAAATTGAGATGGATATCTAGGTTTACCCAGAATCGGAATCAGAATCAGAATTGGAATTGGAATTAGAATTAGAATCAGAATCACACGGAACTTTGTGGACCCTTCGGGCGAAACTACAAATACTTAAAGTAGATAATGAATGCCAAAAAGGGGAAAGTTTTCGGGGGAATACAACGACTTTAGTCTGCAAAAGTATCGTAGAATTCGAGGGCTCCATGAAAAATGACTTGTAAAATGATACCCATTCCTTTTCAACTGTGCTACCTGTTCTGTATCCCTTGCGAAACTAAGAAAACACTAAACTTTTCAGCTTACTTGCTAATTTTATGTTTGACTCTTTGGCCTAAGGCTATAAAACACGGCTTACACTGTGAAAAAACCCTAAAAGTTGCTGTGTCTATTAAAGATTCGTAATGTATTACAAATCGTTGTTGTAAGTCAAAGTTGTGTGTAATATAGGTTTGCTATTTTAATCAAATACGCTGGGCTTGAAAATCTTTTTTAAGCTAATTATGTAGAATTCTTGAAAAATCATTAATTCTTATAGAATAGTATTTAAATATATGATAGAAGAACAGAAGATTGTTCTATACTATTATCGCATTTGAGCTAAATAAGTAGAACTCTTTACTCTTTCTTTAAAAATCGAACATTTTTTGTAATATACATATATTTTTGAAATATGCTGGCATAGATCTCTTTTTATATAGGATTATTTTATAAAGTAGGGATTGCGGTACAAATTGTTGTTGAATTTGAGTTGTGTAGCCCTGCGGCCTTCTTACGCTCACTAATTAAGCAAATCGACGGCAAGTGCGTGTTCCGCGCTCACATCCGCTCACTTTCTGGCGGCGAGAGGGGGTGTGGGTTGCCGCGGGGAAGGGGGAGTGGGGCGGACAGGTGGGGTGTCATGCGTCAGCGGAGAGGCAACTGAAAGGGTGGGTTGCGCGGGGGTAGGGGGTTAGGGGGCGGCAAGTCAAGAGGGGAAACAATGGGAATGCGTGGCTGATGAATTACTTGCGTTGCGGATTGTGAGCAAAGGAGGGGTGAGCGGGGTGTGGGGGTATATGTATACGGTCAAGTGTGAGTCCTCCTTTCCCCCTAATTTCCACACATGCCACAGTACACCCCCCCTCTACCCCACCGTTGACGAATTGCCAAGATGCCCCTGAAAACGCAGTTCAGCCTTTGAAAAGTGCAACAAGCGCAAAGAAACATAATAAATATAAATAAAACGATACATAAAAAAATACAAAATAAATAAAAAACAAAACGAAATAAAAAGAAAAGAAAAGAAAAGAAATGAAATGAAATGAAACGAAATGAAATGAAATGAAATGAGGGGCTAAAGGACGGGGTCTTCTAATGGTGATCAATCTTAAGGGCTTTGACTGCCTTCTATGCGTAGCACTCTTACATAACGACTTTAACATGTGTTTAAGCACTGATGCACACCCTTTAGCTAACTACTACTATATAACAACTTAAATAATCCAAACAAAATGATGAATACATAAAATATTTACGTTATTTCATATAAGTTTAACCAACTGGGTAAGCTCATATAAATAAAACAGTACACATTTAATATACATTAGCTGTTTACTCTATGTTTATATAGCTTATATATAGCTTAATTATGCAATTTAATTAGCAATGACTTTGTGCACATTTTGTAGAAGTACGTGTATGTACTTCACATATGGATGCATGCCCCATTGAAGTCATTAGAGAACGCATTGCAAATCCAAGTGGGTGAATCCTTTTGGCCAGAAGCCATGGAAAACTTGCCATGTCCGCGTAGCGCTGAATAATTTGACAGCTCGCTTGACAGATGGGCCAAGAAGGCAGCGGAAAACGAGTCTCAATAATCAGTTGGCTAAGAAAAAGCGAGTCACACGAGCAGCAAAATGTGAACTGTGAATGGGGCAAGAACCCAGCGAGCGACAAATGCAATTTGGGAACGCATTTCACGAGGACTTCGGGCCCAATTCGAGTTTGCAGTTGCAGTTGCAGTTGAAGTTGAAGTTTGCAGTGTGCAGTTCAGTTTCCAGCTCGCAGTTTTCAGTTTTCAGCTTACTGTCTGTCTTAATAGCCATTAGCTGGGCAATTTTCTCAGCACACCAACACACCAGCACACCAATACACCAATACACCAACACACCAATGCACCAACACACCAATACACCAACACACCAATACACCAATACACCAACACACCATTGCACCAACACATCAACACACACGTCCAGACGGACTCACACATGTATGAAAAATTGGCAGGAACGCATAAAAACGTAAGCAGAAATCTGCGACAGGAAGCGGAAACTGATCGAATTGTCTGATGCTGTGTTTTCCATCCGCCATGTTGGCCAACAACTCTATGCGTCTTCTGTCTTTCTGGCCCAGAACTCAAACTTATTAACCAAATTGCGTGGAGCATCCCACGCACTTCTAAGCGGTATAACTTTGTTGCCATGCAAAGTATCTTCAATTGATGCAACTACATCTTTAGTATCAATGAAAAGTATTCATCATGTTCGCATAAAATGTAATAAATTGCTGTTTAGTCAAGGAACCGAGCATACCCCTTCGCCAGCACGATGCTAATGGGTATGCAAGCAGTTGGGGCAACCAGATACCCTCGACCAGCTGCAATCTATCAACCGACAAAACGCCTGCAGACAGAAACAGAAGGAAGCGAACTGCACACAAAAATTAAAGCAAAACAGCAAGTAAATACCAGAAAACAAAAAAAAAAAACAAAAAAAAAAAAGAAAGAAAGAAAGAATGATGAAATAAACAAGCGACCCGAAAAAATTGCGGGCAGCCATTTAAACGAAAACTGAGCAGAAATGGATTTATGTAAATATTAATAAAAAACTCGGCCATAACAATTTGTATTCGGTGTCCGTCTGTCTGCGTCTGTGTGAGTGACAAATATACCAATTAAATAAATGCCAAAAAATGCCAAAAAAATGCCAAAAAATGAAGGGCTTAATGCCAGAAGAATATGCAAATAAACATTTATTAAGCCAAATCACGCAGCGGAAATAAATCGAAAAACAAAGCGCTTGGCCATTAAAAAGTGAGCAAATTGTGAGCACAAAATATGGTTCATTCGATATGGTTCCCCCAATACGGCAACATGGATTTTAGCATTTTCAAAATATTTATCTTGTGTCAATTTATAAAAAATGATTATAACTATTTTGGGATAGTATAGTATATTGTCTATAGGTCTTAAGATATTTTTTTTATAAAGCGTTTTTTTGCACTAATATTTAGATATATTAAACGGGTTCTTTTAATTTCAAAAAAAAAACCTTTTAAATACTTTCAGTTACTTAAATGTTCCATTTTTTATGCCATATGTTCATGTTTTATGTTTCAAATTCTGAATGGTTTTTACTCTTATTTTCGTGTTACTTTCTTATTTTATTTCAATTTGTTTCAAGAATCTACTTTGATAGCGCACATTTATGTTACTTGAACTTTTTATAGTTATTCTTTGTTCACTTTATATTTTTTTAAATCTTTTTATTAAATACGTGATAATATGCTACTTTGGATTCGCAGAATGTAGTTCGCCAGCAGATATCCATTTCTCACCTACTACAAAACCCATTTCAGCATCTTTTTCGCTGCAGTTCATCAAGAGTCGACTTGGAAGCAGTTGTATCTGTATCTGTATCTGTATCTGCATCTGCATCTGTATCTAAGTGCGGCTGTATCTCTGGATATGTGCGGCTGTCATTTGAGCGCCATTTATGCGGCACATTCAACATTATCAGCATTTATTCGAGTCTCGTGGCTGCCCTGCTTCTATATTGTTTTTTTTTTCCTCCTTTTTGGGTGTTTGGTTTTTATTTCGCTATTTTTGCAGCGTAATTTCATAGCCCAGCTAACGGGTGGCAAATCAGAGGGACTCTGGGGCATGTGTGGCAGCACAAGTGCTGTTCTTGTTCTTGTTGTCGCCGTTGCCGCCAACACTGATAACAATGTTGAATGATGAAAGCCATTGATGGGACCTGCAGCAATGACGTCCACGATGGAGATGATGATGATGCCAATGATGATGCTGATGATGCTGATGATGCTGATGATGCTGATGATGATGCTGATAATGCTGATGATGATGACAAAAGCGGACTATGATTAAGCAGTCGATGGTGCTCATCATCATGATGATGATGGCGTCTGGTTAAAACGCACTGGCAGAAAAAGGGAGCAGCTATTTCGATTGATTTTGTTGATTTTGTTGATTCGTGTAGTTAGTGTTACCTGTACTCCGTACTCAATTTAACAAAAGAAGCAGCTTGACAATTTGTAAATATAAACAAACGCATAGAATGCAATATCTGAGTTGTTGACAAAGATTCATTAACTTTATAATTTAACTTTTCTTAAACTTTTTTTTAAACTTTTTTTAACTTTTTTAGACTTTTTTTAAACTTTTTTGTTAACTTGTTTGTTAACTTTTTTGTTAACTTGTTTGTTAACTTTTTTGTTAACTGTTTTGTTAACTTTTTTGTTAACTTTTTTTTTAACTTTCTTTTAACTTTTTTTTAACTTTTTTTAAATTTTTTTTAACTTTTTTTAATTTAACTTTTTTATGTGATATCTTTGCAAGAGTACCAGTTGTTCATCGGAATGCTTAGCATTATAAAATTGCATTGGTGACCCCGACACTCTGTCACTTAACTTTAGAATAATGTTACACAGACTAAAAAAGCATTTTTGAGTTGAATAACTTTGAAATCTGTAACTTTAGGTTTGCTGTCTCCATTGATGGTAAACAATTTTAATTAAAAAATTGAGAAATGTTTTTTTCCGTGCTCACAGGCACATAAAACGCACACAAGTCCACTGAAAGCTTCATATAAAGCGTATAAAGTTGCGCTTTATCAACAATGTGTCCAATTTATGGTGGGCGAATGGCATCTAGGAATAAGTGGGTGTGGCGGGGGGCGGGGAGGAGTGGTTGGGGATGGCGATGGGTCACATTCTGGCGATCCCTCCATGTATCCCCCCGCCCCGCCTCGCCTCGCCAACACGCTGAGCCACGAAACTCGCACTCTTTCGTCTCGTTCTTATTATTTTTATTGCTCGTCGGACGCACTTAGTCAAAGTGCAGTAACCCTGCCCCCCTTTCAGGCACCTCCTCCCCCCTCCAAACCCCCCCCCCCCCTTGACACACCGCTGATATGGGGGGAGGGGGGGCCCAAAAAGATAACCAAGAGCAACACGAAAAAATCTGATTTCATTGTAATTGATTTCTTTGATGCGCGCGAGGCATTACAAATTTCAAGAAAGTTATGGCGACTTAAGCATACCGTGTACATTAAGTTTGCATACGAGTTTCATTGTATAATTCATTATATGTATGTTTCATTATACATATGTAACATGTTACATTTTGTTAAAAGGTAGTAATATTGATAAATGAGATTAATGAATAAATTTATTGAAGTGATTAAAAGTTCCATCTTGCAGATAAGTAAAGCATTTGATTTTAATTAAATAAACTTTACTGGAAAGTAAGTAAAGCATTTGGTTTTAATTAAATAAGCTTTACTGGAAAGTTCACTTTTTTTTAGCTGTAAATTAAAGTTTAGCTTAAATACTTTATTGAATTATGCTGCGCACTTAAAGTTAGGTGTCCTGAAGCTGTACTCAACAGTCCCATACGATTACAGGGTATGAAATAAGTGCTGGGTGAGCATGGGAAGAAGAAGATGATAAGGTTTGTGGAGCGAGCAGTTTTTGGGGTCGTCGGTACTTTACACCTTTTTTTTTTTAACTCGCAATCAAGTGAGACAGACTAAAATTAGAGCTGCGTTGGACAAACAAGTATTCAACACCACCGCCCCTCCCCTCCGCTCCGCTCCGCCCCTACCCACGCCATGCCGCTGCCTCTGTCTCTGTCGCACCCGGATCTTGCCTCTCTTTCTGCGGCTGCTGCGACGACTGACAGATGCCGATGGCAGTTTGTCGTGGCTGCCGCTGTCAATTAAGTCAAATATGATCGAGTGCGCGGCGTCATAAATCTCATACAACTGTCAAATTTTAGACAACTTCAGACTGCGACACAATCCACAACTTACACCGCGAGAAAAGAGCCATTTCAACCGAAGTTCCTCACTCTGGAATGTACTAAAGCAGTGTTAATTCATTTTATTCAGTGTTCTCAAAGGTTGAAGAACTTGTACACCGATAGAACCTTACAACAAATGATGTCAAATATTTAGAATTTATGCATATAGGAATAAGAAAGAAATAGGAAAGTAGTCAAACATTTTGTAATGATTTTATGTATTACGAATGTGAGTCTGTTTATGGGGCTGGATGTAAAGAGTATTTTATTCGTGCTTAAATAGAATGTGAAAACCTTACAACAAATGATGTCAAATATTTAGAATTTATGCATATAGGAATAATATTCACGAATGTAAGTCTGCTTATTTAGGAGGCTGGATGTAAAGAGTATTTTAGTCGTGCTTAAATAGAATGTGAAAACCTTACAACAAATGATGTCAAATACTTAGAATTTATGCATATAGGAATAATATTCAAGAAGTCAAACATTTTGTAATGATTTTATGTATCACGAATGTAAGTCTGTTTATGGGGCTGAATGTAAAGAGTATTTTATTCGTGCTTAAATAGAATGTTAAACCAGAATGCTATAGTCGAGTTGTCCGACTATCACATACTCGTTACTCAGCTAGTGGAAGTGCAAACGAGGAAGAAGTAGCATTTGTAGTTCCTGATATCGAGGCGTTCATACGGACAGACGGACAAACGGACGGACATGACCAGTTTGACTCGGCTATCGATCCTGATCAAGAATATATATAACGGAAACGTTTCCTTCTGCCTGTTACATACTTTTAAACGAATCGAGTTTTTTTAACTCTACGAGTAACGGGTATAAGCATTGCCCACACTTTTTCTCCCAGTGCATGGGCGTGCTGGTGTGTGTGTCGATTGTGTGAGAGTGTGTGTGAGTGTGTCCAAGTGCAACACCCAACTATGGGCAGGCAATTGCGACTGCGACTCCAACTGCAGCCGCACATTTACAGCAATTAAGCCAAGACATAATCAAGGCTCTGTGGATGGGGGGTGGTTGGGGCTTGGCTGGAGGGGGCTGTGTTATACGAGGGGGGGGGGGGGGGGGAGTGGCAGGGTGTTGGTGGTGCAACACATTGTCTGGGAATCGAGCCGAAGAATGCTTAATTGTTTGCCTTTGATTTATACTCGCGTTGCAAGCGCACTGCCAAATCAAAAATGGCAAAAATCCACAAGAACTGGTATTGCATTTGGAATAATTTAAGCTTTTCGAATATATAGCGCATTTTAATAAAAAACACAACTTTGCGCTAGGCGTTTTATTTTGTTTTTGGAATTGGCAGCTCTTAATTTACAAAAAAAAATATATGTATATATGTATATCAATATATTACTATGTGGCAGTTCAATTTGCATCTGTACTTGTAAAAATCGCTAGTGCGCCAAATAATTTCCGAAACACTTAAAATGCAGGTAATGTGATTATTCAAACACTCACTGAAGCTTCGGATTTGCTTCGATTATTCATTCGATTGGTTCGATACACATTTCACGATTTCCGTTTCGAGTTCGAAGCCGCACAAAAAACACAAAAACCGTCCACTAATAACACCAACAACTTGTCAGTCTCTGCCTCTATTTTTGGTAAATTTATTTATGTTTTTGTGTGCATTTAGTTCCATTCACTAAGCCGAATCGGAAAGCAAAATTTCGGAGCACTTGCCGAGCGACTTGAAGTGAATAAAAGCCGCTCGAACCCCGCCTGCCCCGCTTGCCCCGCCTGCCACGCCTGTTCCGCCTTCGAGTGGAGTAAATTATACAATTTAGTTGATAATCATATGGTTGGAATGGTGGGCGTGACGAGTGAATGGCACACAGGTGAAAAAGCAGGAGTGAGAGTTCGACTAAGTGAATATTTGCTCTGAATAAATCAGCAGTTAATTCTGAGCGTTAAATTGCATTTTTATTTTTATCTGCAGATCTAATTAAATATTCGTTTTGAATGCATCAAGCGAAATGCTTTAAGGTGGTGGAGAGCCTGTGCAATGGTTCGTAGAATTTCACCTATTCGATGGGGTTAGCTATAAGGGTATAGGGCAGAATTTGGTTTCTACCGTCAGGTGGGATGGAGGAGTGTGGCGGGGGTAGCTTAACAACCAGGCCAAGATCACAGCAGCCACGATACCGATCGCAAGTGAATAAGCCAACTTCATTGGAGAACGGCGGCCACTTCAGCTCCTAAGCCAACTGCAGCAAACTGCAGCAAACTGCAGCAAACTGCAGCCAACTGCATTGCGAAATGCGATGAACGGATTGATTGAATCGCATTACACGAACTCACTTCGCACCACAGTGGTTTTTGCCATTTCATTGGGCAACCTAGAACCTGAACATGACCCACCGAAGGCTCCCCAGTTCCTCAGTTCTTCAGTTCCTCAGTTCCTCAGCTCCCCAGTTTCTCAGCTTCTCAGTTTCTCAGTTCTTCAGTACCGCGAATAAAGTTCAAGCGATTGTGGCTGAAAATGCTTTTCCGCAATTCTTTTTGAGTGACATTTAAACCTTTCGACATTGGCTTGAATTCCAATCTAAATTTGATTACCCACCGTTTTGATGTACATAGGTCTTAAGTCGAGGAAAAGGCGATTGGAAAAACTGGATTACCAAAATTATAGCCGTTTTATATGTTAGATTATTATTGTAAGAAAGTCTTTCAACTAAACACATTTCAAGAAGTCATTAAAATCTACTAAAGTTTCCTAATAATTGAAAGAATTCAAATGTAGTATCTTTCAGATTCTAGCACTTTTTGTGTGAATAAAAGATGGTTCTTATAGCCATTCATCATGTTGCACAGTTTTTTCCCATTCTGCCGGCGCCAATTTTGTGTATTGGATGGAGTTCACTTTGGCACTGAAGCTATTCTCAAAATTTTGTTGGATTTTGAATAAAGGAATTTGTTGCTATTTGGCTGGTCGCAAAGCTTTTATATGGTTGATTTCAGCTTTCCACTCCAGTCGCCTTGTAAGCATCGTTTATGGCCACATTAGGCAACTGTAATCTGGATTATATGGGCTTATTTTGTCAAATACATTTCATCAATCCAAAGCAGCGCCTTATCCACATAATTAAATTTTCAATTTGGTTTTTAGTGTTATTTGCGTGTTTCGTGTTTCTTGTTTCTTCGACGAGTATTTTTTGAAATGTGTTTTTAATTTGGATGGCGGCCCACTGTGCGCGGTTGAGGCCACAAGCCGAGTGGACCAATATGCATAGATCTTGACCCCTTCCAGCCACTTCCAAGCCCCTTCCAAGCCCCTTCCAGCCCCTTCCAGCCACTTCCAGCCCCTTCCAGCCCCTTCCAAGCCCCTTCCAAGCCCCTTTTCTGAATACTTTGCATCCAAAAATGTTTGTAGATTACGGCCGCGGCTGTGAACAGCATGATGCCATCAGCCAGAAACATTGACCGCCACTCGGACTTGGAAACCAAAGTCGGGCCTGAACTGCGACTGCGACTGCGACTGGAATCAGGCGGAGTTATCTCCGTGCATTGCTCAGTGGCCTTCAATCGCCAGACTGGCCCATGGAAATGAAACCAAATGAATTGTGGCCAAGACGGCCGGCGGGGATCCAAAAGAAAAGTTCTCCCATGAGCTAGGCGGTCGGTGCACTGCGCAAAAAGTGGCCATAAACGAATTAAATTAATAGTAGTAGGTAATAGAAAGTTCGAAGTCACATGTAATAACGACAAAATCACATTAAGCACCAATAAAAAATGTTTAAGATAATAACATTAATTCTTAGTCATTTTCACAAATAAATGCACTTGAAGTTCTGCTTACTTTTAAGGTTTTGACTTTTAATGACTTTTAAATTGCAAAAAAGAAAGCTTTATGAATCAATTGTTTTGATTAGACATGTAATAACGACAAAATCACATTGAGCACCAATAAAAAAAAGATTTCTATTTCAGTTAAGATAATAACATTAATTCTTAGTTATTTTCACAAATAAATGCACTTGAAGTTCTGCTTACTTTTAAGGTTTTGACTTTTAATGACTTTTAAATTGCAAAAATTGCAATTGTTTTGATTAGACAAAATCACATTGAGAACCAATAAAAAATGTTTCTATTTCAGTTAAAATAATACTGTTTTTTTGTAGCATTAATTTCTTAGTCATGCTAGCACTTGAAGTTCTCCTCACTCTTAAGGTTTTGCCAATGACTTTGAAATTGCAAAAAAGAAAGCTTTATGAATCAACTGTTTTGATTAGACTTGATTGTGAATCAATAGCTAGGTTTACTTTTAAATTGGATTCATGACATACCCGTTTTTTCTCCAAGTGTAGCCCGTGGATGGGGCCCTCTCAACTCGGTGTCGAGTGGAGACTCCGTTATCGCCACGCATATTTGCATGGCTACATTTTCCGCTCCATCTTATTCTGCCGCTGCATATTTCCCATAATTTCCCAATAATTTACCATATCTTAGGCTTCTTAGGTTTGGCCTCTCTATATATGTATGCTATATACATACAAGAAATATTTTTGTTCCTTATTGTGAAATATACTTATATATGAATTTCAAAAAGTAAAGATTAAAAAGTATTACTTTCGTTCTGAGCACAACATTTAAAGTCAATGATTCAACCAACGTGCTTCTATTATTTTTTCCAACACTGTATGTATGTGAATTTACAGATGGGCAGTGAAATATTTGGTTAAGTAAAATTCATAGATAAACTAAATGCGACCAAGCAAATCCATTTCGAGAATGAAGCTGTCATACCTGAACGAAAAACATGAAACACTATTTCACCATTGGCCATAATACAAGTATATTCAAATAACCATTTAAGAGTGAATAATTCGCCGTGTTACCAATTGTGTAATCACATTTGCCAGGTATATATTATACTATACTATGTATGTACGTGTATGATGGCATAGGGCCAGTGTACATACATACATACATACAAATATGCAGATATATGATTCACACTCCCCACATCGGATGTGGGATAGAGAAAGCAACAGGCTGTGCGAGGGAGACAGGGCGAGAGGCCCAGAGCAATTTGCATTTCGTTTGGAACAATTGACAAATGATTCATAGGCTCGGAATCGGAATGGAAATCGAGGCACCGATCGATAAGCGTTTTAACGGGTTGGACAGCTTTGGTCAACTGGACTCCCCCTCCTTAGCAGCCCCCATACCCGTCCCCGCCCCCGCCCCCGCCCCATTTGCCATGAAGCGAGACACCAAGTGCCCTTGAAAATGGCAAAAACACATGCTCCATGGAACTGCAGCCATCCATCGATCCATGCTCTTTTGTGGCCAGTCGCCAGTCCATTTGAAGTTGAAGTTGATGTGGATGTGAACGTGGATGTGGATGTGGATGTGAATGTGGAGTGAGCTGGAGTGAAGTGAAGTGAAGTGAAGTGAGTGGCACACAAAAGATGCTTGGCAAAATGAGCAACAGCAATGGCACAGTGGGCTCATTAGGCAGAAACTGCAGAAATTGCGCAACCATGGTCTCTGCAAATCAACTATGATCATTTTTATAGCGCATAAGGTCTTAGCACTGCTGCTACAATGTTTCATAACGATTCTTGGAACAGTATTTGAAATATTTGCAATTTACTATTGGAAATGGGTATTTTAATGATTTTTGTTTTTTGTAATTACCATTTACTAATCACTTAGCACTTAAGCTCCGCCATTTGAATAGTTAAAATCCCGGCTCAATTACGTGATAATATTCGAGTGCTTGTACAAAAGTTGTAGGCACTGTGCCACTTGGCAACATTCAACACCACACGGGCATCATGTAGCAGCGAGTGGAAACCACAAAACGGCAATTACGTTGCCACATTGCCATTGAGGCGACGTATCCGTTCAGCCGGGCGCAGAACAAATACAATCATAAATAATATGATTATGATACCACATACTGCATGTAAAACCCCCAGCCCCCCTCGAAATTTCCCCTGCGCATGCGCAACCTGCATTCTAAAGAGGCGACCCCGAAGATCCCACAAAGTCGCAGTTGTTTGACAAAAAGAAAAAAAAAAAAAAAAAAAAAGAAAAAAAAATAAACTGACAAAACGCAAGAAAACGTATTAAGAACGCCCCTTGCGTTGCTGCACGTTCTTTTAAGCTGGTCTCTGTCCAAGAAACTATGCCACATAAAGTCACATATTCCAACTATGTATATGCTGCACTAACAATCTATACGCCATGAAGGCCGACAAAAAAAAAAAAAAAAAAAAAAAAACATGAGAAAGAAGGCACGTTTCGTAGGGACGAAATTTGAAGTACACTTGTTCTTCGGGTCACTTCAATTCTTAAATTCTTAAACAACACTCAGTTAATAACTAGATTCGCCCCTTAATTGGGTCAAAATTGCTTTTAGTATTATCTTGTACACTAACTGATCACTTATCACAACTAACTGCTAAAAGGAAGGGGTCATATTGTAGTATGCAAACCATTAGGGACTTTAATCTATTTCTAACTAGATTAGCTCGCTATTTGGCCAAGTGTTCTAGCTAACGAAATAGTTTTAAAGATCCAGCGAAGATCCATTAAAAGCATTTATATTTTGCAATTAAATCATCATGGGCTGTTATAGGCTGTATAAGCACAGATCATATGGGACTGGCTTTGGTGAGGGTATGGAAATGTTATTTCATTATCTTGCCATGACAATCAGTCAGCACAACTTGAATTCAGCTTTGGGCCAACTTTGCCGCTCGTTGTTCATCGTTCATCGTTCGGCGATCGGCGGCCGTTGTTGGTTGTTGGTTGTTCGTTGCTCGTTGTTCGTCACGTTGTTCCTGGGTGTTAGCTATGCTGTTCGACATGATCGGGCCAGGCCAAGAGCCATGAGTAATATTTGTTCAACATAGGCCACAGCAGCAGCAACGCCCTTTTTTGTCGGCCCGCCCCCGCCCATTTTGGCCAAGTTAACCCAAACCAAAACCAAAACCAAAACCAAAACAAAACAAAACCGAAACCCAAGCAAAAGAACCGAAACAGAAATCGAAAAGGAAAACGAACCGCACCAAGAGGTACAACGACGTTGAGCCGCGAATGAGAACCATTAGCAAAGTCAAGCGCCGCTTCAAATTTAGCTGGCACCGATTTGAAATACCCTGTAAAAGCAGTACAAGTATATGAAAATTAAAAAATCCCTCGAAGTCTGGGGAAATTAATTGCTTCACACGTACATACATCTCAAGTGGGTTTGTTTCGGCAAAATCGATTTAGTTGCTAAAAAAGAAACTCTAATTGTTGATACATAATTATGGCACTAGTCAATATTTAAAGTTTATGCATATAAAAAGATGTTTCAAGCTACATTATACTATACTATACTATATAAGCTATCGTAAAATAATTAGATCAGATATTTATCCAGTGATAATTTAGTTCGATCAATAGTTCTTTTTCGAATTTCAAAAATCTTTTAAAAAATGCGTATTTTTCAAGAGCTGTGGATGGTAGTTTTTGGTAATTTTAGGGTATCGATAAATCGCCGATGAGAACTCTGCGTCGCATGTGGAGCCCGCACTGTTTTTTTTTTTTTCAATTTTTTTTTTGTTTTTTTTTTTTTTAATTTTAGTGGGGAGCTTTGGAGCGCAGCTGCTGGCATTGTTGTTGCTGCTGGCATTTTTCAAATTTGCGCATTTGTCTGCGCTTTGCATAATTTTTGTCTTATTTATTTTGCGGTTTTTTTTGCTTATTTCATTTTGTTTATTTTTCGCTGGCCGCCTGTCTCCTTCCCATTGTGGGTCATATTTTTATATACGTGTATGTACGTGTATTTTTCGCGGTGCGCAGCAAATTTGCGCCGGAGTGTGTCTTGTGTGGCGGCTTCTGAGTGGCCAAGGAAAGGAAAAGCGAGGCAACAGTCAATGGGGCAACAATGGGGCAGAACAATAAATGGGACTCGAGTGATACGATGAAATCCCAGCCGGCAGAAACAATAAAGTTCAGAGTTCGGCCTCCAAATGGCGCTTTAATGGTCACCCAAAAGGCAACAACTTTTGCATTATATATTTATATATAGATATATCTGCCAATTGTGCAGCTCACATAATTGCAATTTCTCAATTTGATTAGTATTATTAATTGGTACTTATGTTGTTCATAGTTCGGCAATGCTTGAAATAAAATTTTGAGCCGCTGTGTGGGTAATTAATCATCTTAGCCCTAATATACATATACTATCTATATTTAAGGCATGCGGGCTTAAAATGTTTAAAACGAAAGCTTAAAAGCCACACAAAGTCAACCATAAGTTTCAATCAATTTGAACCAATATTACAACAGTAGTAAGAATTTGGTCAAGGGTTAAAAGCCGACACAATTAAACCAAATTTAGTTTCATTTGCATTTAGTTCAACCACACTTTCTGTTTAGCTTAGCTTGAATTTGATTCTATTTTGGCCCAAATTATGCCCCGTAACGAAACATGATATGTGAGAGCCCAATTAGTCACCACATTTAGCCTGCATAATTAGGCACTACTACTGTTAAATTATACGTTAAATATTACGCTTCGTTGCATTTCTTTTTTATGGTGGACTTTATTGAAAGTCTAGCATTTTTTTTTTTAAATAATTACTGTATGTGGAGTCCACTTACGCCCAATTAAATCATATTTAAAATATGTAAAGTATTTTTAAAAATACTACAAGTAAAGTATTTTTAAAAATACTGCATGTGAAGTATTTTTAAAACTACATGTAGTATTTTTAAAGCTACATATTTTAAATATGATCTAATTGGTCTAACTTAAAAATGTGTTGGCTTCAAACTTTTGGAGAAAACCCAAATTTTCTTGGGTAATGCTTCAATTTCGTGGCATTGGATTTAAGAGTCCCTTTTTTTAGGAGACGTCTGTGCCATCTCGCTGTGTCCTGCCCCTTTTGGCGCCGCCTTTTTCTCGCTCCTTGCCGCATCCGCTGATTGCTTCCCACCCATTTACCATTTTTGGGGTGACTCGAGCAGAAGTCAATTCACCTACAAAGGTTCGCGGACCCGCAACATTTGACCCGGTGTTGCTGTCTTGCTCGCTCCTGGCCGAGCGCTGCCATGCCTCGCACATTGCCATCCTTTTCGCACCTTTTCGTGTAACAGTAATCCAGTTGCAGGCTTTTGAGCTTTTGTTGCAACACGCTTTTGTGGCACGTTCGTTGCCTGAGTCTTTTGTTTGCCACGCAGATTTATGTCATTCCTCTTGGTTTTCATTTTGCACGGCCAGCGCAGCGGGCTGGGGAGGGGGGGGAGGGGGCTTGTCAGAGTCTTCGACTGACCGAAACTGCTGGATTACAGTGCGGTCTGGCTAAGATGCCCGGACAATTTATCAACCTTTATTGTTTCACTTTTATTCACACAAATACAATATGTTATGTTATAATGGTAAAATGGGGAAAAAGGTTTTCCCAATTAAATAATAATGCCCAGGCATTTTTTAGGTAGTAAATTAAATGTATTAATGAATTTTATGAATTTGTATTAAGTTCAGAATTCATGCTAATTCACTTAGCTTATACGCTTACTTTAGTTTATTTAACTTGCGTTTCAAATGGATCAACTTTCAAATCAAGCTTTTTCTTCCCATTTTTCCTTGTAAATATAATATGTAAAAAAAATTATTATGAATAAAAATAAACTCTGTATAAAAATTATATATATTACCTCATAAGCTTTAGTGTCAAAACCAGATTTGAGGGAAAATAAAGCAAAATTAATAATAAATAAAAAATGGATCAACCTATCGAGGTCGACCTGTACTTCTGTAGTCGCTGCCTTGCGCCTTTTGCTATTTTTTCTTGCCTTGCATTTTGCTGCTGTTTCTGTTTCTGCTTCTGTTGTTGTAGTTGCATTTGTGGTTGTTGTTGTGGTTGTTGTTGTGGTTTTTGTTGTAGTTGTTGTTGTGGTTGTTGTTGTTGTTGTCGCTGGTGCTGCTTTAGTTTTACTTCTCCTTGTTTTTGTGCATTCCTGGGGCGAACGAGCCTCAACCGGTTCTGTTTGCCATTTTAGTTGCATTTGGCCGAGAGAAGAGGAAGGAAAATTGTTGTCAGGTTGGTTTGCTCTTTGGCAAAATGCAAAAGATAGCCAGAGCGAGATGGCGAGTGCTGGGTGCGACCGAGACGGCAGAGACCTGGGAACTCTTCTCCTTTTTCCCACTTTTGTTTTGTTTTGGTAGCGATCTGCAGTGCTCTCCTGCATCCTGTTGAACCGGTTAGCCTTCCACTCCTGCCCACAAAAAATAAAGCCACAAAACTGACACAAGTCGGAATTCTATAGCGCCTTTTTTTAGACTTTGTGTTACCCATTAAAGGGACTTAAAGGATTGCCTACATACACGTACATACATATATGTATGATCAGGTTAGTTCTTTTATAAAAATAGGTTTAAGGAGTGTTTGTACTTAACTCATATTTATTTATTGAAAATAAGTCATGTTTAAAAATTATTTCACATAATATTTCTAACAAGTAAGAGGAATGTTTCTCTTAAGGCGCGTTTTTAAGCGGAATAATTTACTTTATGGCATAAAAATCCAATTTAAAAACAAAGCACCTTCTAATAAGTCAAATACTCTTTTTCAATCATTGCACATACCCTGGCTGTAAACATTAATGGGATGCAGCAGCAGCTTGTTTTTCGTGTTTTCCGTTGGTTTCGTTCAGTTTATTTCGGTTTATTCGCATTTTCCCTTAAAACTTATTTGCTTTTCTTCTATGTGCTTCGAACACGGTCCACACTGGCAGCTCGAACACGCAACTTCGATCTATTAATATTAATAATATTAATAGCTACAATAAATAAAAACAATATATTAGAAATTATGAAACTAAATGTCGAATGGCTCCACTCAATTCCAGTTATATATTTAAATAATACAGCACTTAAAAACAAATAAAATAAATGCGGTAAACGCGCTTTAAAACGAAATGTTAGGAAAATTCGTTACCAAGATTATTTTTGGGCCTTGAGTTCGATTCGAGCACGAGCCTGCCCGATTCGAACATGAACCCGTTCGATTCGAACCAACCAGTTCGACGCGAACAGCGCCGTCGCACGCAACACGCTCGACGCGAAAAGTGAAGTTGCCGTACAAATGGTGTTTCGCTCGCGAGTCAAATCGAATTTGGACTTCGCAGGGAACGTTTCCAGAGGCGTTCGTCGGAGAGAACACGGGAAAACACGGAGAAACACGGAAAAACTCGGAAAGGAATTTAACATTTCGGAACTCGGCTTTTCGGCCTTTCGGTGCGCGCGTGCTTGCCTCTGTGTGTGTCTCGATATTATTGTTGCTGCGGTGCGTCGGTGTGTCTGTGCATTTGAGCCACAGAGAAATTGTTAACAAATACAAAAGAGGAAAAGAAAACGAAATCGAGAAAAGAATAAACCGGTTCCTTTTTTTCTGCCTCTGCCTCTGCCTCTGCTTCTTCTTCCTCGCCTGCAATTGCCTTTTCGTCATTCGTAATAACCAAAATCGAAATCGAGCCTCGAATTCGTTTCGCCAGCGCAATTTTAATTTCTTTTCGGTTTTTGGCCACCCGCCATTCGGTGCGAAAGTAATAACAACCAAACTACATAACTACATAAACTACATGTAGCATTGCAAAATTAATCAAATTTTTTTTACTGTGCCCCAAAACGAATACGAAAAATTCCAACGAATCAGTGAGTGCAAGATATCAAGGAGATAAAGTTGCGAATTAAAAGCCAGTGCCAAAAAAAAGTGAGAGAAATACGAGAAACAAAACAAAAGTTGCAAATTTACCGAAAAATTGAAATAGCAGAGAACACACACACACAAACGCCCGCGAACACAAGAACGCAAGGAAGAAGAAAGGTGAGCGATAGAAGCGGAGAAGGAGAATACGGTAAAATTGGAATTGTTGTTGCACCATTCACTTGCATTTTGCGCGAGCGAGAACGAGATGGGAGATGGGAGATGGGTGATCGTCTCTCTCTCTCTCGCTCGGGAGAGAGAGGATCGGCGGATCAGATCCTCTCCCTCGCTCTCTGGCCTCCTCTTTATTATGCATTTTGCATTACAATATCGTTCCCTCTTTTGTGGTTTCTTCCTAACAAAACCCTACATCTTTCGTACCTGCTGTCCCTTTCGCACGTTGTACTTGCAGCGTTGAATATTTTACTTCACTTCACTTCACTTCACTTCACTTCACTTCACTTCACTTACCGTTACTTTAGGAAAAGGCTAACTATTCAGATCTCACATCTTACACAAGCATCCGTGTTATAAATCTTTTGAATTTGAACATTGAAAGGTTAAATGCACTTTAATCTACTCAAAATTTGTGTTGCTGCCAGTTACATACATACATATATCATTATTCTGATGTTACCAATGCTAATATGCATCTCTAAATATAAAGAAGCAGTGCAAAATGCGTGTTAGTTTAAAGAATGTAGTTTTTTTGAGATTTTAAGGAGGCGAAAATAGATATTGGTTTATTTTTTTGATTTGCGTTTTGAGCTTCTTAAGTTTAAAATGCATTTAAATGCATCTACAACTTATTGAAAGGAATGTGGCACTAGATTCCGAATTAAAACAACGATAAATTCACAAAAGCCAATCTACAGTTTTGGTTTTATTCAAATGTTTAAAAAACCATTTTCGCTCCCATAAAATTCGATTTAGTCAACTTGGACCGTCGTTTTGGTTTTAGTTTCTAGCGCGCCAAGTGCATGACATTTTAATGGCCTTTGGCAAGGGAGGGATGGGGGGGGGGGGGGTTGAATGGGGAGTCATTGGGGGATAACAGGGGTAGGGTGAGGGGGGGAGGGTAGGAGGGGTTGGGTTGCGACATTGTTAAGTGCCATGCAATGTGTTTTTGGGGGGCTAATTAGCGGCAGCCAATTCGAGTGCCAATTAGGTGGAATCTAAAAAAAAAAAAAAAAAAAATACATTTTTGCGGTCTATTTTAGCTGTAGATCAATAAGTCCCTGGGGAAACTAAGCCCAAAATGCAATCGAAAGAGTTGTGCTGTGTTTTAGAAAATTTTAGAAAATTATAAGCGCCTGGCTTTGGAAAACCTTAACAAAAAGTCTTAGTGCTTTGTTGTTCAGATACATTTACATATGTCACTTTTCCCTAAAGTCAATTTCACTAGATGTAAAAGTAAAAGATGCGTTTACCTATATTAAAATAGAAACTGCATTTTTTTCTTATTCTTTTTTTTTTACAAAATATTTTTTTTTTTTTTTTTTTTTTTTACAAAATATTGTGTGAAAGAAAGAAGCACCAAGAATTCGGGCAGCGGATATCAAAGTTGAAAAGTGTACACGACATTTTTAGGATGCTCGAATAAATCATTTAGGCCACAAAAAGCAAGTTAACATCGCCATTAACTGTAAGAAGGAATTAAAAGAGGGCCCAGAATTATGTGAGCCTAGACGGGCTATAAAAACAAAAGGGGAATACGCAACAGAAACGGAATAAACGGAATAAAAGAGAAACCATGTGTGTATAAACGAGCCAAATGAAGTTGAATGCTGAATGGATGGGTGGATGGATGGATGGATGGGTGGATGGATGGATGAAACAGGGAAATAATCGAAGTAGAGATATAGAACAGCGATGAGGGACAGATAGTAGCGCTTAAAGAGCGAGATTAAATCATTTGCTTACAGCGAATTTGTTGAGATATTAGGCAGTATCTTCAGTTGTTTTTTGCCTTTAAATAGCCGAGGGCCTCCGTTGAAGTTTCTTGTTTCTTGTTTATTGTTATTTGCATTTCATTCTTAGCCTTATGATTTTCTACTGTTTTTCATAAGCTTTTTTGTTGGTTGTTTGTTTGTTTGCTTGGTGCGGTGTCTTCCGTTTAAGGTTATATTTATTCAACTTTTATTGCAGTCGCCGCGTGCGACAAATGAAAATAAACGGGAAATGGAAATGAAAACGCTAAGAAAAGTTACAAATAAATAAATTAAAATAAGAAAGGTTGCTCTCTTGGATTTCACTTTTCGGCAATTTTGAAGCAGATTTGATTTTCTTTCGCCAGCAGGAAAAATACTAAAAGCTATCGCTTACACACTGGATAATTTAGTAAAAGAAAATTTGTTTGCCTAAAATCGAAAATGTGAAAATATTCCTATTTTTCCTCCTTAATTGAGCACATATATATATATTATATACTTACATAGATCAGATTTCATGCTGTAATCATTGTTTCCAAGTCTTTGCCGGGTTTTTAGTTTCTTTACAGCAAAGAGCTTTGTGGTTTTCCCAAGAAGGTTTTTATTTATTTATTCTTCTCAACCGGCGAACTGTTTACACTTAATAAAAACTTGTTCTCTGCTATTTATTTATTTTTTCCAGCTTTTCGTAGTTTCCCCAGAAGTTGCCGTTTTAATTGAGCGAAAAGAAAAGGCTCAACTCTTTGAAGATATTAAATTTCCAAATGATTTTTCAATCTGTGCAGACAACCGGGGAAAAAGTGTCTTTTCCAAGGGGGGGGGGGAAGGGAAAACGCTGGCCGCCCGTGGTAACTTGACTTTGATTGCTTTCGGCTGATAAACGTTTGCACGAAAAAAATTCTGGCTAACCCCCTCCCCTTTAGAATTTCCCACCACCCTTTTTGATAATCGACAAATTGCTTTGAGTTTTGTGTGTGCGTGTGTGTGTGGGTGTGCGGCAAGTTTTCTCTGCGCGCTTCGCTGGAGAAAAGCGGAGAAAAAAAAAATACAAAAAAAAAAAACAGTTTTGTCATGCTCCCGCTCATATGACAATTGTCTGCCCATTTCCATTCTTATATTTTCCAATTTCTTTTTTTTTTTCGCTCATTCATGGCTAACCACTTGACCTGGCCAGCAATTTCCACTCCTTCGGCCGACCACGTTGATGACTTCATGTCAGCAAGTTTGCAACGTTTTGGAACTCCGAATGTCAGTCGGAATTATCTTTCGAAGAAATAATTTTAATTTTGATATGTCGCCGACCCCGTGACATGCGGAAAATGAGAAGTCCGGACAGAGAAGTCTTTTTCCCTTGACTGCGTGTGAATTCTGAAAGTTTCCTCAAAACTCTCTGCTCTTTGAATGCAGGGAACAAAATGCTTTATAAACTGGGAAGCGCATTAAATATACATATGTATAGGGTATTTAAATGGTTTTGGGAATGAGTAACTAAATTGAGTGAAGCGATTTGAACACAAAGCAAGGATTAAGACATTTTCCTACTTTTGTGTCAGATTCTGCTTGGTACAATAAATGCAAGTATTTTAATTAGATTTCCAAGTGAAACTCCAAAATACGGAATTCACTTCAATTACATTTATGTTACAATAAGCAATTAAAGTGAAGCCATAGAAAGATGCTTGGCGCAACTCGATTCAATCAAATGAAATCAATTCAAAGCTCTTTTCATCTTGCCTTATCATTTGATTTCTTTTTTGGCCCACACTTTGCATTGCCGGCTTGTTTCCATATTAAACGTTTTTTTTTTCACAATTCACAAAGGAATTTTAATTTGATGATGCTCGCATTAAAATGCAAATAGTCACATCAAAACCCATATCGATTAGTCCAAATGGTAAATGTTAATGAGCAGGGAGCTGCGTGATTTTTCGCCCGGCTTAATGTCATTCCATGTGATATCTCAGCAGAAAAAAAACAAAAATATATATATATGTATATATGTAAAAATAAGACTGAAATAAGGAACGAAACAGCAGCGAAAAACGCCAGGGAACAAAAAGCAAAAGACAAGTGAAACTCGGCAATTCGGAGCGTTTAATCATTTAAAAAGCGTCTTTGTAAGCGAATCCCCATACCAGCATCTTTCTCAGGATGTAAAGTAAAAAGTGCCTTACGTTTTTCTGGACTTTGCTCCCAGGACTTATGCTCTTAAAGCTGGGATTATAATATATTTAGGACGTTAGGACTATGCTAGGAGAAGTATCTGAATTCTGCAGGGTTTTAGTTGTGTTTATATTCTAATAAAGTGTGCACTCATTTCTAAGTAATAGTGTTGGATGCACTAGCTTAGATTCCAGTTGAAGGATGTTAAAGCATGGCTTTAAAAGCTTTTAAAGAAGGAACTTACTTAATTGTAGTAATATTTCCAAAAGGTTGGAAAGTTTCACAACACATCTATGAGCTGTCATTTAAAATTTCTATCTAAGCGTACTCATTTATTCGGTTTCCGAAACCTTTTAATTTTGTTTTTTGTTGTTTTTATATATACACGTATATATGAGCTGATTTGTTCTGTGGAACAGTCAAAAGTTTTCGTTGTTGTATAGGAAAGTCGCAGTTGGCAAGATTTCGCGTCTCTGGACCCAACTACCACCAACGCGCCCCCCCTTGGTCGCACAGCGAACTAAAGATTGAGGTCACCGAAAAAAGAGCCAACAGATTTCGGGCGGGAATGTGGAGGGAAATGCGTGGCAAGTAGGCGCGTGGCGCCTCGGTCACAGTATCAGTTCTGCCCCACCCCCGCAAGCGTGACCCCCTGGCCGCCCCACCCTCAGCACACCCCCCTCCCCCCCGATTGGCCTTGCCTTGCCGGCGGGCACAAGTTACAATAACTTTTGCCACAGTTTAAGTTGCGCCGCCGTGCCTTTTCGTATCTTTTCTTTTGGTTTTTCTTTTGGTTTTTCTCTTCATTTTTTTCTTCATTTTTTTTTTTGCGTACTTTGCTTTTTTCTCATTTTTTTTTGTTGAGGGACAAGAGGCGAGGGGGCGTGTCAGTGTCATTGCTACTCGAATGCATTTTAATCCGATTGAGGTTTGGAACTTACGGCAATGGGTAGCAAAAAGTATTCCGAGCATAAAAGATAACAAATAAATATATAAATATATTCATCACATGAAATTCAAGTGAGGCAAATAACATAGCTCATAATTTAACTATTGGATTATATAGAAAAAGACTTTCATATTTAATTAAAACATTAAATACACAGAACCATCAAAAAAATATAAACTACATAAGTTTCAAAATAATTACATGGACTTAAAACACAGATTTACCATTGAATGATGAAGATGGGCACCAGATAGTTCATTTAACTACGATTTTCTTTTCACTTAATTTTTTTCGCTATGAATACTAGTTTTCTGCGAAGACTAGCAAAAGTTTGATCTTCTTTTTCGGCTGGCACATTCAACTTTATTTAGTAAATCTGTTTTTTTATTTTCTTCTTGATAGAACAAAGGAAAATTGAACTTGGGGCAAGTTTGCAACGAACCAAGTACGAAGAAAGGTTTAACCCGGGGTCATGGTTCAGGAATGAAAAGGCTTTTGGGCCCACAAAAAAAAGGCATAAATGGCTGGGTATACAAAAAAAATCGCATTAAAGGGCCAGCAAAAAGCGGTATCTATGCTCTTGTCATCTATAAATCTCGGCTTGTGGTCGTCTGCCATGACTCAGAAAGTTGCTAGTTTTGAATAGAATTAAAATTCTAGGCCGGAGCGAAACTGGATTCTCCACAAAAAGTGTTAATTTCTTAAGTCTTAAAGTGAAAAAAAAAAACAATATGATAAATATTCATGGGCGAGTGAATCATTTGGTAAACAAGATTGGCTGTCAAAATAATTCGTTGCCAACACAAATCGTGTGGTTATTGTACGGAATTTAGTTAAATATTTGAAATTTTAATTACCTAGTTTTCAAAGCAACTTAATTCGAAATTTAATTTGATTCCAATTAAGTGTGGAATATTTTACACTTAGTTGCTTAAGGGCATGGAAAGACTTCAATTACATTAAATTCAAGTGTGCCTTTTATGCATTGTGAAATCGGAAAGTTTTCCAAAGAGAAAACCGAAATAGTGTTTGCCAATTTCTGCCCGCTTATTATTGTTTATAATTCGAAATTTGCAATGGCCCACCACCACCACTCACTTACTCCTGCGATCTTCTTGCAGCATAAATTTGGTAACTTGGGGCATCTGCTGGATGCACAGAGTCCGGCTTTCGGGACTGCAGGACCAGGTGGAAAAACAAAAGTAGAAGGTCGGTGTAATTGAACGCCAACATCGGGGAGCAGAAGAACAACAACTGGAGAGCGTAAGGCATAAACAGACAGGTAAGTGGATGTGGAAGTGGAGTGAAGCCACCTGTTGTCCACCGGGGGAACTAGTACTCAGCGCTCATCCAGCGCTCTATTTCCTATTTAGCTAGTGTCCACTGTTGACCATCCGACTGACTACTACTATCCTGTGACGCATCCGTATCGCAGTATCTTTTTCGGCCCGTGTTGTATCTTGTCTTGTCGACTGTGTCAAAAGTGAGCGCAAAACTTTGCGCTTTCGACTTGTAGATACTTTGCACCAGCCACCTTATATCTTATATCCCATACCCCTCCCACCCCCGCCATCCGATTACTTCCGCTGCTTTTGTTTGGCTTTCGTGCAGTTTGCTATCTTTAAGATACTTTCTTCGTATTTCGGGTATTGTTCTTTGCCCAGCTTCGGCTTCGGCTTCGCCTTTAGCTTCAGTTTCAGTTTTCTACCTTTAAATACTTTTCGCTGCCTGCAATTTTCCAACAAACAACAAACAGGAGGAAAAATAACAATTGCAGCTGCACACTCTTTGAAAATTTCCCTCCGCTCGAATTCTCCCTCGATTTTCCATCGTCCTCATCTGTTGGGTTTTCATTTTCGGGTCTTCTCTTACCTCCACAACTCGATCGACAAATATTTGCCACTACAATTAGCGCTCACCTGTGATTCCTCGGTGTTTGTCTAGTTAGAGGGGAAAACTCCAATAGTTTGGAGTTGATTGTAATTTGCATCAGGGCAGGTAAAAAAAAAAAATGTGTTCAAGCAGTGTAAAGTGTAACTCGCAATCAATTTAAAATATCCCATATATATCCCTGAAAATATATCACTGAAAATATATAACTGAAAGTATATATCACTGAAAATATATCACTTAAAGTATATGTATAGAAAATATCTGTATGCTATGCATATTTCTTCCGCCTGAACGAACTTTTGCGTGACTTTCAAAGAGGCAACCCAAAAAAAAAAAAAAAAAAAAAAAAGGGATCCCAATTCCAAATGGTCAAGAAATCACAAATTACAGATAAGCAGCGGAGGGCAAAGTAAACTTCACTTAAGTCGGGAACAACTTATCGCTTCTCTTCTCACCTGTTTTTTTGTGTTTTTATTTTTTCCCTTTTTTTGGTTTTTTTTTTCTTTCCAATTTTTGGATTCCTCGCACTTTACCCGTCGAAGCATTCAAATTTAAATCAATTTGATTCTGATTAGCCACACACGCAGTTTTTTCTCCATCGTTCGAAAACCTTTTCTTCCCTCATTCCCCCTCATTCCCCTTCATTCCCCTTTGCTCTTTCGTTTTGTCCCCGTGGTTTTCGGCGTATAGTTCTCCGTCGTTTTCTCGTTGTTGTTGCTGTTGTTCTTTGTACCTACAACTAGTAAATAAATTAGTTTTTATTATTGAGAAAACAGGTTTCCACTTTAAACAGAGTCAGAGCGAGAGGCAGCGATTTAGGGAGTAGGAATGTTGACTCTTGGGCACGCAGGTTCAAAAAAAAAAGGGAAAAAAACACCAAACTGGTACACTCGCAGAAACTTGGAGTGCACTCGAACATCCTTCTTAATATATGTCAAATAATAGCTGCCACTATTAAGAGTTAAAGATAGTAAAGATTGGTAATTGATATAATACCATATAAAATAAAAATACATAAAGCAACGAGAGATCAAATGAAAAATATATTCAACATTGCAGAAAACAAACGAAGGTTTGTAAGTACTTAAATTCTTTCTAAAAGTGGTAGCCACCAGAAATGCATGCAATTCTTTTTTTGCGGTGCACGAAAAAAAGAATTCTTCACAGTTCGCTGACAGAACCGAACCTGTTTAAACAGAAAGAGACAGACGGCTGGTGTAGATTGCTGTGTAGGCAGGGTGAAGGAGATGGCAGGAAGGGTTACGATTCCAAGAGTCTTCTGGCTTCGTTCGCTCGATTTCTTAACACTTTCGTGATTTGAATTTTTTCTCTCCTCTTGGTGTTTTTTTTTTTTTTTTGGTTTTTTTTTGTGTGTTTGGAATCAATTAAACCAATGGAATATGCACACAGCTCACTGCTCAAAAAAAAAAATAAAAGGCAAACCCCGGCAGGCCAACAAACACTCCATACAAACAAATTATGAACAAACAGCGGCGACGAGCAGGAAGAAGCAGAAGCACCAGAGGATTGTATGGATATGGATGGGGCTATATCTATATGGCTATATGGCTGTATGGCTATATGGCTATATGGCATGGTATATATTGCTCTCAAGGAGTTGGCAAAGCGGTGATATATTATTATTCAATGCCATCGATGCGCTCTGTTTGCCATCCACTTTAATTTTCGTTGTTTTTTTTTTTTTTGTTTTTCTTTTGGTTTTTTTTTCTTTCTGTGTTTTGCTTTTCCCGGCCATATTGTTGTTTCAACTGTTTATGCGCCGTGTCTAATGACAGTTTTGTGGTCATTATTTGAAATATATGTATATGTATGTATTTGCTCCCAGATAGATGGGTGTGCGTGCGTATTTATGCCTTGGATAACGCCCTGAAAAGCCGAGTTTTCGCAATTAAATGTTGGCCATAAATTAAATGTTTGTTGTCCACCATAAAGGCAAGCAAATCAAAATATATTCGAATGGCCAACTTGGGGAATACCACAGACTTGGGGGCGTGGCTGGCAGTTGGGCGTTGGGCAAAACTAATTACACTGCTGCTATACTTACCAAGGGGTTATACCCAATAATATATCAATAAAGTGCACAAATTGAATAGCAATTGCTTAAAGATTCCGAAAGGATTGTATTAATCAAGATATTGCCTATGCGGAAACCTTCATCTAACAACCTCTTGGTTTTATGTATGTTACGTATGTGTACAAACCCAACTCTTGGTTTTATTTCGATTGAATTCGATTTGATGCGATAATAGCCATCACACTATATAATCATCAGCATACGATTGTTTACGCAGGCACCACACACAATTCCGAGTGCCGACTTATATGGGCAATGGTTATGGGCTATATAAATGATGATGCTGCTCATTTCTTGTTCGATATTGTTGTTCTTGCTTTGCTGTTTTTTTTTGTTATTTTTTTTTGTTATAATGGTTGTTGTTGTTGTTGTTGTTGTGTGTGGGCCGCTGTTTTTGGTTTTTGTTTTACTTTTGTTGTCGAAATGCCGCCTCTGATAAATGAGTTTTGGATTTTTTGTTAAAACGACGTGGGAAAATAATGCATTGATTTACATGGCAACACAAGCTGACCATCAAAACAATGGGCACCACGAGGCACCCCGTCCAGTCATTCTGGACTCGAAAAGAGTCTGTTGGTGATCACTGGCAACGGTGTGGTATGGTATTGGTAATGGTATTGGATTGAGGTGGTGGATCAAGTGGGCAGTTTTCTGGAAAATCGCCAAGAAAAGTGTGTACTTCCGAGGAAGAGAAAAACACATTTGGCAAGATGCAACTATTATATGTGGGTTGCAAGCGTAAGCTATAGTTGCCCATAGTTATTATACTGTAAATACATTTGGTGAATTTAATAATGAGTGCTATTTAGACTTAATGTGAATATTCTGTGTATACTCGTTGCACTTTGCTTAGTTCCATTGCCGAATCTTGCCATGAGAATGCATTTTCAAGCAGCTTCAAGAGCAACATTAACTCGGTGTGAAAAATAGCCACTCATTTTCAACTTAATCCCAGAACCAATCTCGATTCCCAATTACTTGACCATTTATTTTACTGCATCCGCCCACACCCCCTTCTCCCCTTCCCTTCCTGCTGCTACTTCCCCCATTGCACAGTCACTTGGAACAGCTGTTAAACTATTCAAAAGTAATCGCTCCACTTCTGGTTCGGTTCCCCACTCACACTGCCCCATTTCCACACCCACACCTAGTGCTCCCCCTACCATGATTCACTTGTTTGGCTACTTTCTCAACGAAAACGAGGAAGAAGCTGGAACTGGAGTGGAAATATCACTGAGGAAAAAGCCCTCCGACTTGCAATCAATGCTCAGTATTTATGCCAGCAAACTGAAGAAAATGATAGAGATATTTATGAGATATTCATGAGATATTTAGAGATAGATTTATTTATTTATCTATCATATTATTTAGTTTGTTCGCACTATCTTATTATTTAGTTTGTTCGCACTATCATATTATTTAGTTTGTTCGCACTATCATATTATTTAGTTTGTTCGCACTAGTTTGTTCACATTAAATAATAGGATAGTGGTAGATATTTTTGGTAGGTATGCAGTAGCACATTACAATTCAAGTAAACCGATTGCCTAAATTAACTTTTGATATGCAGGAGAAGGCTTTCAAGCAGCCTACATCTCTCTTAATTGCTTATTCACATTTGGCCTGTATCAAATTAACAGAATATTATTATTTGCCCTTTTTCCCCCCAAGTGCCCTGTGCCCTCGCAAATCGATCAGCAAATCATGCCTATCAGTTGCAGAACCCAGAGATCTGCTCTTTCATTAGTTGAAAAGTGGCAGAAAAGTTTGCATAACAAAATAAAGGCCAGCAGTAGTGGGAGGTGCTAGGCGAAAAGTGGGTTGGAAAACAGGTAAAAGCGAGTTGGGTGGGTGGTGGGTGGGTTGGTGGGTTGGTGGGTTGGTGAAAAGCCAATGTTAATGAAGCGGGTCTTTGTCCAAAACTGTCGGACTTGTGAGTTTTGAACCGACAATAAGCGCCTTTCCATTCATAATTCGATAGACTTTTGGCCACTGGCAACCCACACCCCCACACCCCCCATCCCCCATTTTCCCACCCCCTGCCGCTGCCCCTCGCCCAAAACGGATTCCAAAACTGTGTGTAAAAAGTATTTTCAACTTTTGGCCACATGCTTCATTTATCACAAATTCATTTATCATTTGTCCCCTCACACACACACATATATATACACATAGAATGATACAAAATGCGAATGTATTGCGCAACGCCCCCTCCCCCCTCCCCACACAACCATTTCCTCTATTTTTTACTTTTTTTTAAAGAGTTTTTTTCGGTTGAATATATATGTATGTCGCTGGCAGTGCAAGTCGCCTTCGAACCCAAAAACTAAGCTTGGCCAAATATAAAGCGAGAGATATGGCAACAGAAGTGGAGCGGGGGGTGGTAAAGGGGGGAAGGGGGAGGTGGGGTAACCAGACGAAGAAAAATGATAAAGCAACAGCCAGAAACGAGGGGCGGTGGGCTTGGACGGGGGCGTGGCAGATGCCCAGGACGAAGGCGACTAGCGAAAATTCGCATAGCTCGATAAAAATTGTGAGGCGAACACAAAAAAAAAAAAAAAAATAAATGTGGAAAAGCCCGAAAACTGCCAAAAGAAAAATGATATAAAGACAGAAAAAACTGTCGCACATTGAATGTAATATGGAAATACCCTGTAATTAGAAACATTATTCAAAAACATTCTAAAACCCTAATAAGGCTTTAGGTTTAGTATTCAAGCTTACAAAATTTCCTAAATTAATTAAATATTTATAGCTATTTATTAACTTATATATTGCACTTATACCTGAACAGCAGATTCTGGATTATTCCAGAATATATTAGTTATGTCGTAAGCTATTAATATTAATACAACAAATAATTGGATGTCGCCCAATTTAGAGGGTAGCTAAGGTACTCCCAACCTTAGGAGTTCCAACTATAGTCCTAAGCGACTTTCCTCTTTTCCGCAGTCCATTCGTAGGATAGGGTCAGGAAAAGCGCTTTACAAATCCTCGAAACAGACGCGGAAAAGCGGATGGGGAAAAATCGCCGAAAATGAAACGAAGCGAACATGAAATTTCCCAGCTAATGACAAAAATTTCCGGTTTCACAGTAACAGCAGAAAAAAATAGGAACAACAACAGCAACTTTGGGTGCAGGAAAATACGCTTTCGATTGGCAGAAGGCAAAAAACGCAGAGCGAAATGTAACCGCTTGCGAAACGCCAGCGAAACGCATGCAAAACGCGTGCAAAACGCGCGCGCGACTAATGATACAATTTCATTTGTGTGGCAAGTGAAAGTGCCTCGAAGAAGCAAAAGGAGTTTGGGGAAAAAATTATGGAAGAGGCTGGAAGTACACTGCAAGAATATAACAGTTTTAATACCATTAGATTGAATGGAGATATGCTATATCTATTTTATTCGACGTGATTGTTATAAATGTTCATCATAGTCAGAACAAAGTGTTTCATCGCAAAAGTTTTTGCTCATTTGCTTAATAAATAACTGACTTTTGAGTTAAGTTAGTTAACTACGAATTAAGTTTAACTGCCTTTTAAAAATGACCCAAACATTTTTTTTTTTTAATCTACATTTCAAGATGTAGCTGCAGACAGCAGTAAATCAAAGGTAGATTCAACAGCATTTCAGGAATATGTGGCTAACACACACACACACACACACACTCTCGGGACAAAATGCTCATTTAACAGTTAATTAGGCTTAGCAAAAAGCAAAAAGCTAAGGCAACACAAACTCGAAATGAGTTACAGCGTTTTAAAAAGCTATTTTTGCCAAACGATCCGATTCCGATTCTCGGAGCAGAGGCGTAGGAGTCACGGGTTATTCGGGGGGCTTTCGAGGGGGGAGACAGCCTTTTGTTGCGCATGCGTTAAGCGTTTGACGGTGATTTTTTCAAAGGGGCAATCATTGCCGAGGATTGTGGAATGTTAAGTGCTTTTCTCAGGTGATTTTTTTGTTTTTTTTTTTGTTTTTTGCCCAAAATTGAATGGGAATGGGAGTGGCCGGTGGCCGGTGGCGGTGGGTTAAGACCACGTTCGAGTCAAGCGAAAAACAGTTAAATCCGCGCAGGTAATGGCCCAAATGAATTACCACTGGCGCGGTAATCTCCAGCACAGTTCCAAAGTTAAGACTCGAACTCGGACTGGTTTCCTGGGCTCTAGGCGGCCCTCCTGGCGAAATTAGTTTTCCTGGAAGCTAAACCAAAAGCCAAAGGGATCCGACTTCACGGCGGACAGCAGCGGATGGAATGACATTCCAGGAACGCTAAAGTAATGAAATAAAAAACGAATCCTCGGGCCATAAATCATGCCTTCGCCCCCACGTCCAACAATAAAACATAAATATTTGGAAAAAAGATTAAAGCATATATGGTAATGAATACAAAGCGTTGTAGGAATGACTACTGAATCGGAATGAGAGCCATTAAGTTATTTTCAATATTTTTAGATTTGCTCATAAATATACTGGGACATTTTGATGTATCCTCTTAAAAAATCGTGCTATTATTAAATGACCAATGATTTCATTCATAATCAACAAGTAAATAAGGCTCCTTACTTTTTATTATTGATTTATAAGGGTTTAAAATAAGGATCTTAAAATGTGATTTAAGTCACTTTTATTATGATTTATTAAAGGTCCATTGAAATGTTTTTGCAAAAGCAAATTGGTTTTTTCAAATCCTATTTTGAATACGATTTTTTAAAAACAAATTCTGGAAGTGCGTACGTTTTAATGTACATACCTCTGCGATATCATTCAAGCTGCACATTTTCTTCAGTTTTCCTTTGGTATTATTGCAAAAATCTGCAGATCCAATTAATGCGGCCATCTGTTTGCCAGCGACACTCGCATAAAGTTGACTCCCCTGTGCGGCAACCCCCTACGCCCCTCCCCCCACCCCCCTTTCGCCACTCATGTGGAATGCATCCCCCCAGTTGGTGTCGCTTCTTCATCTCTTTGCCGTTCTTATGCTGCAGCCGTCGTCGCTGCACTTAATTTTCATAATTAAAAAAGTTTACCTTGGCGAACCTCATGTGCGTGCCACGCCCCCGCAGCCCTTAGCCCCCCCTCGCCAACTAGCGATCCAGCACACCGCCCCTGGCTGGATACGCACTTTGGAACCCGCCACACACTTGAAAAATTCCCTACCAACTTTGCCATCGTATCACAATTACATTTCGCTGGCTGAGTGAGTTAGTTGTGTTTTTCAAAAATCTTCTTATGGCTAATTGCTGGCAAGCGTATTTAATGTGGGTAGGAATTTTTGGGAACATTTGCACATTTTGAATGAACAATTTTTTTTGGAAAATTTCGAAAAGTGTGCACACACACTCCTACGCTGCGGAAGGCAAAACGTTTTTCTAATTAATTTATGCATATAATCAGAGACGCCGCTTAGGGTTGCCGCCACTCCGTTTGAATGTGGTTCGGTTGGGGGGTGGGGGGGGGGCCAATTGCAATCGCCCTGCCACGCCCACCGCACCCCTGCCGCCCATGCGTGGCCAGCGTTGGCATATTAAAATGAATGACCCTCGCCCCACAAACAATATATGTGTATAAAAATACGAATATTTTTTTTTATATACATTTTGCCCTATTCCCCATGTTGTATATGTGTTTCTATGTTTTTATTTCTTCTTGTTCTTTTTTTTAGCCACTCCCTCACGTAAGGATTAAGTAGACAAGTTGGCAAAACATAGCGCCATGCAATCCAACAATCCCCCAACATTACCCGCCGCCCCAGCTCTTGTATGTCATCATAATTCCTGCTACACATGAGGGGGGTGGAAAATGCAGGGGGGTGGAGCGTGGGGCATGGGGCGTGGGGCGTGGGTTTGCAAACTAGTTTTTCAGCAATACTTTATTTTCCCGGCTCCTCGCCATTCGCCATTCGCCCTATTTGCATGTGTGTGCAAGTGCCTGCTCCTTTTGCCATTTTGGAATTTATTATAAAATATTTTGTATGTAATTCCCTTCTTGACTTGACTTTCGGCTCGCTTTCAGTGTTTGGAAGGCTTAGCAAAAAAAAAAAAAAAAAAAAAATAATAAAAAAGAAAGCGGAATAAAAACGAGAGGTAGATATCAAAAGGAAATATAAAGCAGGACCTTTTGGAAAAGAAAGAAAAGAACATGATACTTTACGAATCTTAGCTAGCTTTGACAATATTTAAAGGCTTATTGCTAGTTTATTATTGGGGAGTCTCAAGAAATTTGATTTGGTGAGGTGTTTTATCTTTCAAAAGAAATCACACATTATCCTTATATATTCATCGGCTAACACGATCAGTTACAATAGATTTGGACCAGAGGATCTTAAAAACTGCCTAGATTTGCGACTTAAAGCCTGAAGAATGTGCCTGTTTCCGAGTCAAGCCTTTCACTGATTTCTCCCCATTTTGGTATGCCAGTTTTGGCCGGGCTAAGACACAATGACTGTGTTTCATTTCAGGGTTGGGGCTCTGTGGAGCCCTTTTCTTCTTCGAGGAACCCTCGCAGAAATTGTCAAACAAAAGCCAAAAAGGGGTGGCATTGAATGAGCAGCGAGTTGGGGCGAAGGCGAGCCTAATGACTTGAGCCACAGTCGCACTGCGAGTCACAGTGACAGTCACAGTTCCCGTTCCCATTCCCAGTTCCCGCTAGCAATCCCGTTCCCACAACTTCCCTTTTAGCCGGGAGTGCCTTTTGTGACGGGGTACTCTCAATCAAAGCCCGGCCGGGACTTTGGACTCGAGCTCCCCTTTTTGGCAGGGAGCAAAATGGGGGAAAAAAAAATAAAATGAAGGGGAGTTTCAGAAACTACCAAAATGGGGGAGAACTACTACAGCCGCGGCGACAAAAAGATGAGGAAACAGTTGGGAACTAGGGAAACCAACTGCGGTTGTTGGCCCGATTTCTTTTTTCGGGTAACTTTATGACTGTTTTTCCCCGATTGCTGCGGTTCGACGTTACTTTTCCCCGGGCAACTGTAGAGTTGGACCAAGGATGCGGCTTCAAAACTGCTCCTAACCGATTTATAACCGATTTATAACCGATACTTCACCGTTTCGTAACCGTTCAAGGGATTTAGGATTCAAGATTGGGCTTCTATAACGGAAGATAGGTTTAAAAAAGTGTTGCTTTCATTTTATACATATTACATATGTAACATATATATTGAAGTTTTGTATATTTTATATTCTTCTGAAAAGCAAGGCTTAAAGATTATATCATTTTCATTAAAGAGCATGGAAACCATTTAAACGCTTTCTCCCTTTGGACAATCATTTTTTGCACCCCTGGAAGGTTTGATGGGGCTACAATTTTGCTGTTGTTTTTGCTGTTGCTTTTTTTATTCGCCCCCCTTCAAAAAGGGGTTATTGCCCGACACTGGGCAACCCTACCCCCTAGTAAACAAAAAAAAAAATAATAAATAAAAATAATACTAAAAAAAAATAACACAAAAATGGGGGAACACAGTGGGAAACCCTCTGCCAACTGCACTGACTCACTTCGACTACTTGAGAGTGTGTTGCACCCGCGAAAACATAAAAAAGGTTCAATTTTTTTTTTTTGTTATATAACAAAAATTATATATACCACTAGGAGAAGGTGGGAATTAGAAGGGGATTATTGAAGTGAGAAAGGGGAGAGCTGGAGAATTTGAGAACTGAGAGTGGCAAATGTGGGCAATGTTTATTTTGCGTGTCGGGGCACTTAGCGCAATTTCCGCTTCTAGGCGAGGCCCAGAGACAATGTAACTCTCTTTTCCCGTTTCTCCGACTCTATCACTCTATCACTCTCTCACTTTCTCACTCTCTCACTCTCTCTTTCTCTGTCCCATTCACTGAAGTTCTCCCTTTTTGCCTGATTTTTCCTTGAGACATCCTTAATGCTTCATTAACCGCTTTTACACTTGGAAAAACTAGGCAAAGGCCGGGGCAAATATATTATTAAATAAATATATATAATACATTATTAAAATTATTATATGTGAAAATATAAAGCTAAAAGACACAATTTTGGAATTTTTTTTTTTTTAAACGAATGACAAAAACGGGATGAATATCCGTCCTCAACCCTATACCCAAAATATTTAGTTAATTTGGTATATATTATTAAGCGTCACACAACCTTGACTTGATTTTTCCCGGTGTAAGCATCCATACAACATATCTATCTGTGCGTTTATCTTCTACCTCCCTCACATAAGTAGCCGGGACCCAGAGAAACCCGTACCCGGATTCAGGACTACCTGAGCTACTTTTGGGTAAATATCGAATGACAGTAACCCACGGCGAACGACCTTTGCTCACCGCTTAAGTGGCTCAATGCTCATTGAAATTTGAGGCTGGAACCGCGCAGCTTCCTCCTTTCCCTCAGCCTCCTCAGCCACCGCCCATCCTCCTCCGCCTCCTCTCCCCTCCTCTCCCCTCCCGCAGAGCCAAAACCGAACATCAAATGTCTGGAGGCCGCCGGAGAAGAAAAGAATGCAGAGAACGAATGGAGGTTATGGTGAAAGGAGGGCGGAAAAGGAACAAGTCGCAGGCAGAACCTTTAACGGTCTATCGACAAGAGTCTCATTGTCTCACGGGCCACATGGCCCTGCAATCAAAAATCAATGAGATGGAGTAGGTACTATCATCCTGCACCCGGAAAAATTGATCTAATTAACATAATTAACATACTATATGACTTTATTGCATGTCTAATAGTTAGTATCAAGATCCTAGGCAGGATCACTAAAGGAAGTGTGAAAATTAGCAGTTAAAATCTATTTTCCTAGAAACTTCAACATAAATTTATGGACTGTATACTGTATAGTTCCATACTATAGATACTTCATAGTTTTTCTCAGTGTGTGTGACACTATCTCACACCATCTTTTTGCGAAAAAGTTCGCTTAAACTTTGTGGTCTAATTAAGCTTCGGGTGTCGAAAAGGCAAGGCAAAAAGCTAAAAGAAGTTGCTCCGGAAAAGGGTTAGAAAGAAACATAAGCGCCACTCTGTTGGTAAAAGGGGAGCATAGAAGTCGGAGGCGGGTGGAGCAAAAAAAAAAAAATAGGGAACTGGAAGCGGATGTTGCAAATGATTCAATCAATTTGGATTAGATGTCAATCCTTTTTTGCGCGACCAACTGCGGATGTGGAAGCACAGAAATGTGGATTGGCGAACAAAGCGCGGGTTGCTCTTAAAGATCCTAAAGATGTACATGTTTAAAAATAACACTACAACACATGAAATGTATTTTCAGCAATTAATATTGTACTTACATTTGCCGTTGCTCATTAATTTGTGCAGATTTAAGCGGCTTGGTTGCCCGAAGAAAAAGCCTCCCCCCCCCTAAATAGTGCCACTTTTTGATGGGCTCTTTGCCATTCCTTCAGCATGAGCAGATCCACTCCGTTCCGCAATCCCGTGGCCATTCACTCTTCCGCATTCCATTAGGGCGCCAAAGTCCCCGTTCCGCGAGGGGAACTCACTTAGAGACTTTCCATCCGTTTGTCTCGCAGCTCATCCCTTTGTCTTGGATCTCCATCACCATCACCATCTCCCGAACCATCACCATCTCCCGAACCATCACCATCTCCAGAACCAGAACCAGAACCAGAACTCTTCCACCAACCTGCTGGGTTTTTGTTGACTACGTCGCCGCCAGAGGTTCATTTTTACAACCCGAAAAGCGGCGGCTTGGGGGGCGCAGCGAAAATGTTCCCGCAACTTCTTGGCTTGCTGCATATAAAAAGAATATATATATATATATATATAAACATGCTTTACATCCATATATATATATACCCAAACAAACGCTTTAAATTTTACAAAACTTTTCCCAAACAAAACAAGGAAGTTGCATGCAAGATGGCGAGGCGGCGGAAAAAAATTCCCTGAAAATTGCAGTCGTAAAGTTTAATTGTGGCCAAAACCGTCCACCCATCCAAGCCACTTGAGCTGCCACCCAAAACCGAAAACTGGCCAAGAAGTAGAGATTATAATATAATATATAATATAATATAATATTACAATAATAATAGTTATTCCTCAAATTCAAACACTACCCAATTAAATGTCTGTAGAATCGAACTTCATGCTCAAATCAAAGTACTACCTTCAAATTTCGCAACTCACTGCATATATGTATGTACTTGCAAATATACCTATGTATGTATTATGTATTAACTATGGAAGGAACTGCATCAAATTTGCACAAGAAGTGTTAAGATTGTGCGCCAGCTGCATGCAAATTTACACAGCGAGAAAATTGGAGAGTGAGAGTAATGGGCGGCGGTGGCGTGGGCTTGGGCGTGGGCGTGGCGTAGTCGCATAAACAAGCAGGAGGAGCACGAGGGTGTAAGGGAAGGCAACAAACTTCTTCAACAATCCAATGAAAAATTGTCCAAATAAATATTTTTGCAATGGACTGACTCAGAGCAACAAAAATATTGACAAAAAAAAAAAAAAAAAAAAAAGTGCAAAAAATGGGTAAAATTGCAGGGGAAAACTGCAGGGAAAAGCAGGAAAGAGCGTCGAAGAAGTCAACTGATGGAAGCATAAAAAAGGAACAAAATGGCGAAAAGCGGAAGTTCACACTCGAGTCAAGCTTGAAATTGTGGAAGAGAAAGTGCAGGGGAATCCCAGATCCTGTGGTGCTGCAAGGACCAACGAACTTAACCATGCTGGACAGTGTCCCCGTCAATGGCCTATAGAGCAAAAAGAAGAAGAAGCAGCAGCAGTGCCACAGAATTTCCCAGTGACATCAAAATTTACATTTTGCACTCAAAAAGAGTGCGAAGTGAAAGGCAGAATGAAAAAAATTAAATGGGAAGAAAAAATACAAAATTGTATAAAAGGGAAGAGCAACTTCCACTGGGGTAAAAATAAAAAAAAAGGGTTTTTTTTTTTTTTAGCTACAGGGGCGTAGGAGAGGGGCAAGTTTTTCAAAAATCAAGACATATACTTGGGAAATTATAAAATATCTTTTTTTTTAAGTTCCCAATCACCTAAGCAAAGTGGTTAGAAAATGGCATATGCAAGTGACTACTAATCTGAGCAGCTAACAGTTATTTAGGTTAATCAACGTCTTTTATTCCATAAACCCCCTGGGTGCGAGTTTCACCCACGCCTCTGTAAAAAGGGAGTAGGTGTTGACTGTGCAACAACAAAGTTGGCAATAAAAATGCAACCAACCTAAGCGAGACGGAGATATATGAACGGCCAAGGGGACGAAGTAGGGGACTAAATCATAAATGGATGATGGTCCATGCCAACAAAAGGACGAGGGGCAAGTCATAGGGGACAAGGGGGCGTGGCAGTGTCCTAAAGCAGGAGCAGGATGCCTGGGGAAAAGGAAAAGCGAGCAGTGGACAAGAGGCGAAGGGAACTGCTGCTGCTGAAGGAGCATAGGAAATGAGTTTCAGGACTTTTCCCAGCTCTCTATCTAACGGCAACTCGGCCACTCGGAGGCAGCTCACAGATTTCATTTTGAACTTTTGAGGTCTACAACGTATATAGATATTTAAATTTATAAAATATATAGAATAGAAAGACTTTCAACTGAATTTTAAATCGCTCGTTCCCATGCAATATCATTTGATAAAAGCTGTGATATTACATTTATGTATGGTTCATCTTGCTAATACATTCATCGTTTGATCGTTGCACTTGTTGTTTATCATGGACTACAATATGTTTACTTTAAGGATATTCCTGAATTATAATGAAAGTTATAGCTCTGTCTTTATTTCGTTTATATTTATGACTTAACTTACCTTTGCATAACGAGATTTCCTAATTGACATAATACCATTTCCTTTATAATTCCACACATCACTTTGCTACGAAATGTTTAATTTGTTCTCCTTTGCTCTAGATCTCCCAATTATTTTTCAGTTTTTCAGTTTTTCAGTTTCTCTGTTTCATTTTAATTTCCACTGCCACTTGCCCCCAATTGAGTCACTTGCCATTCACCAAAAAAAAAAAAAAACAAAAAAAAAGCACAGAACAAATTAAAAACAAGATGGAGAAAACATACAAAAAAAAACTGTCATGTGCTTGCCTCTTAAGTGGAAAATGTCACTGTCTGCGTTCGTATCTGTGTGAGCCCGTGTATCTTGTAGTGTTTGATTTGCGCTTGATTTATGCGCTTTTTAAATGCCAAAGATTAGACATTTGTTTAGCAATTAATTTTCGATGACACTTTTGCCCACGAAAATGAGGCGACACAAACGCAGACCAAGCCGAACCGAACCACAGGCTGCTCTTCCAGCGTTGGGCACTCGGATCATTAAGATGGAACGCCCACACGACACGGTCCCAGTTTTGTGGCATCTTTCTGCCACCGTCTTTACATCGCCTTGTGCTGCATGCCCCTCCACTCCACTCCACTCACTCTGGCCCATTGCCATTCACTCAACCTCCCTTCCACTCCCACTTTTTTCCCATTTTTTTTTTTTTTTTTTTCCTACTGGCAGCAAGCGAAACGAAGCGGGCAGGTGCTAATTAATTATAAACACCGATCAGAGGGTAGAGGGGGTATGCTCAGCATACTCGAAATAAAGAATTTATAAGCATATTTTAAGTAACATATTTTGTTGTAACTTTTTATAAGTTGTTCAGCCCCAGCCCCGATTCATGTGTATATTTATATTTTGAGTGTTTTCAACTTGCCTACAGGGTATCCAGCCCGTTGAGCTTGCACTTAAACGCCTTGTCATCTGTTTTTGTAAAGTGTAGGAAGGTGAAAGGTGTCTGGGTGAAGTCTAATGGTGAAAAGTGGGGACTTCGCGGCAAGTGTGTCGCAAGCAGGTTCCAAACATATAGATAAAGATGTGGCAGGGTGTCTTGGGGACACATCGAGTACCACACCTCATCAATTTGGCTGAAAGTTGACTTAATTTTTTCACTTTTCCTATGACAGACTGCCGGGGAAACGTGGGGGGGGGGGGGGGGGGAAATTGGAGATGTGCTTTTGAAACCAAAAAGTACATTTTGCTTGTGCCCAAATGTATCAGCCTTACATCACTTACACATGTTTTGAGTGCCGCCTTTTTCAGTTTAATTAGCTTAAATGCTGGAAAATTTCGATTCAACGATTTTTTTGTTCCATTTCTCCAGCTGCTTTTTGCTCGGTCCTTTAAACAAAAGAAAAAGATAAACAAAAAACAAAAAAAAAAAAACAAAAAAGGAGAAAAACACCGAGTTGACGCTTTGAACAAAAGACAAACTGAACTTTTGTTATTGTTGAAAGTCGTACGAAACTTCAATTAAATAAATTATTTTTATGGAATTAATTATGTATGAGCAAGGGAAAAGCACCAGCACACACACACACACACCCATCTACTGTAAGAAATGAGATAATTAAAATTAAAAAAAATATACATAAAAGAAAACAATTGCATGCAAAATGCATAGAAGCAAACTCCAGGGCTTTCCACCATTAAAAATGGCAAACGACATTCAACTTCTGCACTCTTCCTTTTTTTCCAGCTCAGAAAATTGAAATTTAAGCATTTGGGTTAGCAAAATTAAAGTTAAAGGAGGAAAATTATAGGGAAATGACAGCAAATGAATATAGTGTGTAAATACATTCGATGTCATTTTCCCTATCATCGCATTTTCATTTCATTTTCCTCACTCCAATTTCCTTGCGGGCTATATTTATTTTTAACGGGATTCTGCGTTTGCCAAATTGTTACATTGAGTTGGCTCCGATATTTTTGGTTGCAGTGGAGTCGACGGCACACACTTCTTTGTATATTGTGTATATGTGTATGTACATATGTGCACTCGACACCCCCCCGTTGGCCCCGCCCCCATTCTGCACCTTGGTGTGGCATGTAGTTTATTTATTTCATAGTTTTTGTGCTGCATCATCTTCATTTCCGGCCAGAGCAATAGAAAGAGTGAGGGCCATGAACTGATGAGGAGAGCAAACAACTTCCTAAACAGCCGAGAAGTGAGGAGGTCTCCGGATTCGGGATTCGGGATTCGAGATTCGGGAGTTGTACTTGTAGCTCGAGTTAGAGACCCCGCAAAACATTTTGTTTTTATGCCCCACTTGCGTGTGGCAGCTGCATTAAGCCAAAAAGGTGGGGATGGGGCAGGGGCAGGGGCAGGGGCAGGGGCAGGGGCACTCAGACCCCACATGAAGTGAGCCAAAACTGGGTGGGTGACAAAGTGGCTGCGATTATGGCCACGACACAACAGCGTAACTTGCTAAAAGAAATATATTTAAAAAAAAAAAAGAAATATGAACCATTAATGGAGTTATTTAAGCTTTATTTAATTTTAAATGCCAAAATTTATACTAATTTATATATTTGTTCTTTTTTTTTGCAGGTACGTTTCCATACTGGCTAAAGCAACAACTCTTTGTTAAGCTCCATCCATGAAAGTTGGCCACTGGTCTTGGGATTGTAGTGAAACGTGGGTAATATCAATTAAATAGATATCAGAGCATGTGTTTTTTTGTTCACTGTATCAAAAAGATGAGGAAAACCCCATTCATACTGTGAGACTCCCACTTGGAGTTCCAATTTTCCACCACCCCGCCCCAATCATCATCATCATCATCATCGCAGACGTTTAATTGAAATGGCCCAACGCACGCCACGGCCATAAAAACCATTTCAAGGTGCCGCATTAGTCGTCAGCCACAACGCCCTATTGGCCAAAAAGTATGCTGATGGTGATGATGGTGATGGTGATGGTGATGCGAGGTGAGAGGTGAGGAGTTCAGCTAGTTGGCCTGGCCACTTCCCTACCAAATAGCAGCTGGGAATAGGCCAGAAGCATAGGAAGCAAGTGGGGCCAACGGAAAGATGACAATTATAAACAATTTTGATTTGCCTTGGCGATTTATCATGGCCTCGCTGTGATACTATATATAATCATAAAGAACAGACATCGAAGGCGATTCTCAAGGACTTTCCACAGCTATTTTTTTTCGTTTTTTTTCGCCCCTCCCCGTGCAGTTACCATTTTTCACAGTTTTTTTTTTCTCCCCCTGGCTGCTCTTGATGGGTGAAAATTACGCGCAGCATGAAAGGGAAATGAAAAATTATTTTTAAAATTAAGCGCAGATTGGGTCTAGGGATTCAAATTGCGTAAATTAACAAGAAGGATGTGAAATATAATATACGCCACTTGTATTATTAATAAATTGAGTGCCATAAATATGCTTAGATTCGAAAAAGGGGCCAGTAGGAGATAGCGATGACTATAGTGGAAGTGTAAGTGCGTTTCCACTTCTTCGCTTTTCCATTTCCCATTTCCCATTCACCATTTTCCATTTACCATTTACCATTTTCCTTTTGCTTTGCGGTGAGCCGGCGAATGATGTTGCAATAAAATGTTTTCCACGATGACGATTATGAGGCGAATTCCTTATGGTTCCGCATAAATTTTCAACAAAGTTTATTCTCTTTGGGGAAAGGATGGGGGTGTGGCGGGGGCGGGGTTTCGTGTTTTACCCCGATAAGCATGCAAAAGTTGAGTTTCAGCATATTTTCGGCAGTTTGGAAATTCAATTAAAAGGCAACAAACGACGTCAGCGCGGAAAAGCGTGGCAAAGCGAGGAAAAGCGAGGAAAGCGAGGAAAGCGCGTCATGCATCAATCAATGGCATCATCAATCATAAGCCAACAAACAATATATGTATGTATGTATATATATCGGGTATATATGCACATACATATATATCCAGTGTATATACTTAGTATAGGGAGCAGCAGCCAATGTATGATATTCATATTTATGCAAACAACTTTCGTTGTTGTTGCGCCAAGTCATTCATCGAGTTTGGAGTTCAAAGCAAATTGATTAGAGCCCGCCGCCATCGCGGGGCAGCAAGGGGTTAAGAGCGATGGCGGTGGGTTAAGCCGACCAGCCAACTGTGAGACCATCCCACCGATAAACCCCAGTCTGGGGCAAATAATTTCTAAAATATTTCAGTAATTCTTTATCTTGTTAGCGTTTTTACTCGTTTGTACTCTGCACAAAGTATACAAAAATTGATATCAAGCAGCGAAACTGTGACTCAAGCCGGCTTGTAAATATTTATTTATATTTCTTAATATTTATTTATATTTCTTAATATTTCTTAATATTTATTTATATTTCTTAGTATTTCTTAGTATTTCTTAATATTTCTTAATATTTCTTAATATTTCTTTATATTCCTTAATATTTCTTTATATTTCTTAGTATTTCTTAGTATTAATATTTCTTAATATTTCTTAATATTTCTTAATATTTCTTAATATTTCCTTATATTTCTTAATATTTCTTTATATTTCTTTAAATTTCTTAGTATTTCTTAGTATTTCTTAATATTTCTTTTTTTTTATATTTTTTTATATGTCTTAATATTTCTTATTATTTCTTAATATTTCTTAATATTTCTTTATATTTCTTAATATATATTTATATTTCTTAATATTTCTTTATATTTCTTTATATTTCTTTATATTTCTTAATATTTATTTATATTTCTTAATATTTATTTATATTTCTTAATATTTATTTATATTTCTTAATATTTATTTATATTTCTTAATATTTCTTTATATTTCTTAATATTTCTTTATATTTCTTTATATTTATATTTATTTATTGGCTTATCTGCCGCATCGTTTTGAATGCCCATTAAGTCATCGCTTTTAAACTAAGTTATTACTCTAAAATGAGCTTACTAATTACTCGAAAGCCAACAATTCAGGTGTTGTGTGGGCCCATAAGGAAATTCTCCGTCAGGCGTAATTCCATTAATTTGGATTTTCCTCTTTGCATCGGCCAATGGATGAGGGGTTAACCTCAATTATCATTGTGATTTTCCCCGCCCCCTTGCCACTTGCCACTTGCCTCTGCCCATCGAATAAACTATATGTGGCATGGGGTTTGTTAATGATAATTCATTGATGTGTGATTGGCAAACAAAATTGTTAATTTCTGGCGCGCTGATGATGTTGCCCTGTTGATGTTTGGAAATTGTTAACGAGAATTTCGTTATTATTACGTGCTGTAAATTTACAATTCCCCCCCTGACCCCCCTAGTTTATTACTGCTGACAGGGGGCAGTTAATGAGGCGTGACGGCCAAACATATAGTTAGCATTAACTATAACCGAATCGATCCAATCCGACTCGACTCGATTCGATTCGATTCGATTGGATTCGCCCGTCAGGGAGGCCAGAATTAATTGATCTCCGATTTCGCCCCCACCTGGAAATTATCATCATCTTAATTGCTTTTCTGACCATTAGCGGGTCGGCGAAACGGAAGCGATTCGCTGTTGCCATCTTACCATATTTATAATTAATGCATTACATCGTTTTTTTAGCATCTTTTTTAATGCTGAGCTTCAGCCGAATAAGGCAGCGAAACTTTTTTTTTATTATATTTTTTATAAAAATAGGGTAAATTTCTTTACTGGAGGGTGCATTCACGCGAGTTGCGCTTTTTGTTCGGTTCTTAATTGGGGTCACTAACCTTAATGCATTTACCCAGTGAGTAACCGATATTTCCGGAAATCATTCGGGTCGCAATCATGGCTTATAAACATTACAAAACTTAGCTATTGGCAATAACTGATATATAACTGAATCACATATTAAATGAGCTTAATACGAAGAATCATAAATGTATTGATAGTATTTACATTCAAGACTTCGGCACTAATGCATTTACCCAGTGAGTAACCGATACTTCCGGAAATCATTCGGGTCGCAATCATGGCTTATAAACATTACAAAACTTAGTTATTGGCAATAACTGATATATAAATGAATCACATATTAAATGAGCTTAATACGAAGAATCCTAAATGTATTGATAGTATTTACAGTCAAGACTTCGGCACTAATGCATTTACCCAGTGAGTAACCGATACTTCCGGAAATCATTAGGATCGCAATTTGCCAATGCTAAATCATAGTTTATAAACATTACAAAACTTATTTATTGAAAACATATAACTGAACCACATATTATATACCCTTAATACACAGAATCCTAAATGTCATGATAGTACTTACCTTCAAGACTTCGGCACTTGAGCATTGGCATCCAGTTGATGCCGCCTGCTTATCCAAATCCCGACTTCCTGGGCCTGTTGCCAGTTAGAATCCTTCTAGATGGGGACCATCATCCTGTCTCCTGTCTCCGTTTCCATGGTGTGCATTGCTTCACTTGGATTTTTGGGGGCACTTTTTTTCTTGTGTTTTTTTTTGGAAGGGATAAATCAACAGCAGACCAAGAGGAAGAAAACGCATCTTTGTCGCTTCGCCTTGTGCACACAGATACTCCCATTTATGTGTAGATATACCCACATATATATTTGTTTATGTATATATGTATATATGTGTGTATATATTATATCTCTCTGCTTCTCACATCGCTTAGCTTTTGTTTGTTGTTGATTTGGTTGTTTTTGTTGTTGACTGGCCAGAAACTCGCGGTTTTAATGTGTTTTTAATGTTATTTCCATGACATGCCGCCAACATTTAAGCTTGGCCCCAGCCGTCGTGGGTCTGAAGGGGGGGCTGCGAGGGGCTAGGGCGGTACACCCGACCCCAAGTCGGAGCGGGACGAAAGCATAGTTTGTTGCACGTTTTTCGCATAGCTCGCCGACTTGTGGAAGCCCCCATTCTTCTTTATTTCTTCCCATATCGTGTCGCTCTTAGCTCTTTTTTATACTTTATTTGGGTTTTTTCTTTGTTTCTTTATCTTGCCCTCGCAGAGGGTATTTCAATTTGGCTTAGAAGTACGGAATACTATAATGTATATGATTTTCGTTACTATGCGGGATCGTGTGTAAGCAAAATGCGACAAATATTGTCTCAATGAGTATGAAAATTAATCTAACTTGGACTTTTGTTTGAAATTCAAGTTCGGAAAAGAAGGATTTATATATATATAAAAATATATCAAGTATATATATGATATATAAATATGATATGATATGATATGATATGATATATAAATATATATCAAGTATATATATGATATATAAATATATATCAAAACTATTATTCATTTGTATGCTAATAATGTTTTAATACGTTTTGCGACACAACTGCCAGGCTCATCATTTTATAAGGGTACTCAGCGGTGCGTTCTTCTATCTCTGGATATTTCCCCTGATTTTTTCTTCATATTTTAATGTTTGTGGCCGCTTTCTGAGCTATCTCGCCCACATTTGGCGCAGTGTGAGCGACGTCGCCCAGCCAAGCGAGTCACACCCCAGAAAACCAGAACCCAGTCAGAATCCCCAATCCCCAATCCCCAAGCCACAATCTCCAATCCGCAACCCCCTTTGGGGCGACGCCTCTGCCCACTTCCTTTGGCTGATGCATTAATGTGGTACTAAGAAATATTTTGCATATTTACATTGAAATCTGTGAGAAATAAGTTGAATTTATGCTCCAGACGTGGTGGCTTATCCTTTTTTAGGTGCAACGGCGAGCGGGGGTCTATTAGAACCGAGAAGCCACTTCAATTTATTGACCAGAACCAGGTTTCTGTTGCCAACATTTCCGGCTTATTGCCAAATACTAAAAACTGTTTTAAAGTACACAAGAATAGTTCTTCTAGCTCTAAGAGCGAAACCATTTTGCATGAAATCGGAATCGGACTGCAAAGCCATTAGTTATTCCCAAAATAATAATCCCATGCCACAAATAATCCCAATAAATGTGATATGATATATGTGTGTCCAAAGAGAACCAAGCGATCTTTTCGGATTTGTGGCTATACCCATACCCTATTTACCGCACTTAATTGCTCACCAAATATTTTGACACGAAACCGAACCGAAAATGTGCTCCCTTCTGCGATTGGGATCCCTGCCGGGCTCGGATTTCTGTACAGAAATCCACCTTTTGCTCGATCTCAAATCGCCCATCAAAGTGGGCGTGTCGCGTCGCGTCGGCCGGGGGTTTATGGTTACCGTTAAATGAGGGTGAACGCGAAGAAGCGACAGCTGGTTCATGTCCCCACTAAGTATGATCGATCGATCTCGATAAGGGAAACATTTTGCGCTAAAAATGTGCGGAGCAATCCTCAGCTACCGATCGGTTCCTCATTCGCTTGAACAATCTATATTCTTACGTTTTTTTTTTTTTTTTAATTCTGGGCCGCAGAGATTTTGTTTTTTTGCGATTTGCCACGCCCCTTGGGTGCACAGCCCCCTGTTCCCATGAAATCATGCTCGGCATATCTCTTGGTATGTGTTTTTCGGGTTTTTTTCGGGATTGTATCCTGCTGTTACAGCCCCTTCCCCTCAGCACCGTTTTCCAATTTGTATTGTTGTTTTTCTCTGCCACCGATGCCGCACACATGTTCCACCAAAGAAAAAAAAAAAAAAAACAAAAAGAAAAGAAAAGAGCAAAAGCGGAAAAAGGCATCGGAGCATCAACTTGAGGTTCAATTACTTGTAATTTTAGCCTCAACGAAAACAACTTACAAGTCGGAGATCCTTTTTGATGCCCTTCATCTTGGGCAGACAGTTGTTACGAATTCGGTACGAAAATAATGCATTCAGCACCGGAAGCGGTCGGTACCAATTGTATTTAACAGTGTATTTCGTCTGGGCGTAGAACTGAAAAGCGTTTCTCTAAACTGATTAGGATCATTAGTTAATATAGCATTTACCATTATTATATTTTTTTATAAGTTCCTTTGTTTTTTTCCTTCTTCTGTTTTTCTTCAATATATTTGCGCTCTTTTCTGGTGTCTTTCGTTTTAAATTGTGATTTCATTTACAGTTCTCAGCCCTTTTCGTTTTCCTTGTTTTTGTTGCCCTTGCTGGGATATCCTTTCCAGCTGTTGTTGTATTTCACGCTTAAGTTGTTGTAATTGAAGTGTAAATTTTTACATCTGTTTAATATGCATTAAAAGCAGCAACAAGCAGCAACGAGCAGCGGCAACAATAACACGAATCGATAAAATGATTAAGGCGAAGGATACGGAGACAGCGGAGAAGTTTACATTAAAAGTTGTGCGACGTTGAAAATGACTGGCTGGCTGGCTGGCTGTCTGGAAATTGAGGAAAAGCCAGCTGGATAGAAGAAGGGAAAGGGGAAGGGCAAGGTACACAGAGGAAAAATATGAATTTCTTGCTATCATCCTATTTTTAATTGTATAACATTTTCCTTGTTAGTTCTCGAACTCAAGGCCAGAAATGAATTTGAAAGTAATACTATGTGGGATAAATTTCTTTAAGCTATTGATATTGCGATCAAATATTCAAATGGGCTTCTATTAGTGTGACAAATTGGCTGAATCCTTGCAGAACTGCCCACCCTTCTCCGCCTCCTCAACTTTCTCCCGTGGGCCATTGCTTAATTTGGTCTCATTATCAAAGCCACCTCTTCGCTCCTACTCGTGTTTTTGTTTCCTCCCGATGTATTTCTCTGTTGGCTCTACTGTTTTTCTTCGCTCTTTTTGTTCTTTGTTGATTTTTCCGCTGTTTTTCCAACCTACAGCACACGCACACACACACACACACATAAACACATGTGTGTGTGTTTTTCAGCCATCTCCATCCGATTTTTTTCGATTCCTTCGGGGTCTGTTATTTTGCATTCATCTGGCAAACAAGTCACGTAACATAAACGATGTATGATGGCTGGCAGTCCAGGGTTAAGCAGTTGGCTGGTGTGGGGTTAACAGCCAGTAGAACTGGGCTATGGTTGGTGGGTGGTGGGTGGTGAATGGCTGGTGGGTGGTTGGTTGGTGGTCAAGGAAAAGGAGCAAACAAAGCACGGCAACAACAAGTAGCCAAGACAAAGCAGAGGAGCCCCAGAGTACCAACAATCAAAAGGAACAAGAAAAATATTGTGCATAAAACTTTTCTAATAATAACGATCACACGGCAGTTTGGGGGTTGAACTACAGCAAAGGGGAGGGGGTGGGGGGGGGGGGGTTGGTTGGGGAAAACCAGTTGGGGGTGGGTGGTGGATACAGGGTTTGCGAATATCCAAGACAATGCCTAGTGCAGCCTGGAAAACAGGAAAAAGGAGTGGGCGTCGAAGGCTATTGTTTCACTCAGCCAAGAAAACTTTGCGTGCAGAAATTAATTGCGTGACCAACGAAACAAAACAAAGTACAGGGAAAAAATCAAAGCAGCAAACAATAAGTGAAAGCAATTGAAAAAGAATGCTTTTATTTCACCTCTTTAAATGGGCGATGGAGGCAAATGAAATATTCAAATTGTATAACTTAAATGGGTTAGAAGGGAATAAATAAATACCGCGGAATATTAATTGATTGAAAACCCACACGTACACATACACGTATGTATATCATTTTTACTTTGTGAGCTGGCAAACCTAATTAACTTCACTTAAAGTTCAATAAATTCAATAAAACACTTGCATATTGAGAGTTGTGAAATGAATAGTATGAATAATTCCAGCGCTTATTTATGAACTTAATAATTCAGCAGGCGATTTAAGCCGCTCAGACAGCTTAAAGTTGAGGACGAATGAAAAGGTTCAAGTTTGCCGATTTACAAATTATTTATGGCATAAACAAATGCCAAAAGCGGAGATGGCATTGACAAAGCATTTTGCTGAAACACCTTGAATGTGCAGTTTTCCCACAGCCTCCTCCTCAAATATTTTACGCTCAATTAAATTTTTCCCGATTTTATTCTGTGCTGCTGCTTGATTTTTTTTTGTTCTGTTTTCTGTTTTTTTTTTTTTTTTTTTTTTTTTTTTTTTTTTTTTTTTTTTTTTTTTGAAATTTTTCCCACTTTTGTATATATTTTGCTCCTTTCCATTTTCCGACGGAGTTTGGATAAAATATTTGCGGCCGAACTGAACTGACCCCAATCCCTGACCTGACCTGCGCCGGATTCGGATTCTGATTCGGATTGTGACTCTGATTCCAGCGCCCCTCCCCCCTGAAACTCTACCCGCCTCCACCCGGCACTTCTCGCCCGACTTTCCCCGGATTTTCCAGCCTCCACCACACGCTTTGTGCTGGTCCCAGTTGGGGAATTTAATTCACATTGATTGCATTTCGAGCGCCGCATTGCGTTGCATTTTAAATAATGCCAGCGGCTTCTGATTTTTTCACTTGGCCGCCACGGGACGCAGTCGGTGCGGTGCGGTGCGGTGCGGTGCGGGGCGGGGCGGGGCGGGGCGGGGCGGGGCGGGGCGGGGCGGTCATCACTTTAATTAAACAAATGCCAGGCGAAGGCGTCAGTTTTTTTTGCAATTTTAAGATGGCACTGCCAGGCTGAAACTCGCAAAGACAAAAAAAAAAATGCACAAAATCAAGAAAAATCGAGAAAAAACTGAGAAAAAATCGAGAAAAAATTGAGAACAAATCGAGAAAAAATTGAGAAAAAATCGAGAAAAAAATCGAGAAAAAAAATCGAGAAAAATCGCACAATAATCGCGAGTGAGCCTGCAAAAGATGAAACAGAATGGCCAGATTGATGGAAATGGACTCGTTCTGCTGGCAATTATGAACTGCCTACGCTTTCAGTCCATACAAACAGTGCATATATACATATACACACTACATACATATATATAGACTTCAGATCGAAGGCAGCTGCTATCGTTTAACACATGCCAGGTGGCGCTAATAAACACCATAAGCCCTTCAAGTCAAGAAAATATCCAATTGTATTGGAAAAAATGCAAGGGAAGCTGAAAAAGCAGCTGAAAACAGAATATCCAACAATATTTTTCCAGCATTTAAAGCATTATTTAATCGGCAGTGGGCAGTATTAACTAATTAAATTAACTGCACGCTTATACATACATACGTGTACGTGTATAATAATTGAATATATGTTAAAAATATAGATGTAGCCATAAATAATTAGCTAATAGCATTAAAATACCTGCATTTGTGTGCATTAAGTTAATATAAAAACTGTTTAAGCATAAGTGCAATTTAACGCATAGAAACAACAAAAATGTTAAAAAGTTATCTGTATTTAAGTACATTATTTTTTTTTTGTTTTTGGTTCAACACACAAAACACACAATATCCATTAAATTGCATTTTTTCTTCATCACTCCGCTTTTATTTTATTATTTCATTTCCACTACCACCTCTTTACGATCATTTTCGAATCATAAGTTAATAGACATTTAATCTGGTCATATAATTATGTGCAAAAGTAGGAAAAACTATGCAAAAGTGTGAAGAACAAAAAACGCGTCAGAAAGGCGTGGGAAAACTTTCATTTCCGAATGCGTTTTTCCGGGTTAAATCCAGACGCAGCTCCTCCGTTCCTTTCGCCTGGTTTTTAATTATGAACATAATTATTTAATGAATATGTGTGAATACATTATGTCTGGCAGCAGGTCCGTGTGTGTACGTGTATGTGTATGTGTATGTGGGTGTAATTATATGTCCAGACTGCCATTGTAATCGGTGGGCGGTGGGCCACGCCCCTTTTCCTATGGGGCAAAATCAATTTAATTTCGGCTGCAAACGAACGACCGAGTATGAAATCATCTTAAAATTCAGGCAGCGTAATTCTTGTTGGCATTTTTCTCCGTTTTCATATATACATATATATAAATATATATTTTTTGTGTTTTTTCGTGGGCCGCTGAATTTTTTTCATAAATCGAGTCTCGTTTGTATAATTTTAATCAACGGCAACAACAATGGAGTCTGGGCGAGGGCAAGCTGAGAAATAATAATAAATAAGCATATAATAATTGAAAATACAATTAGCATAATTGCCGACAGAGGCAGATGCAAAAAAGTATAATTAACATAATTAGTGTTTACACATATTTAGCCAGCATTATGGGGCGGTCCTATATATTTTTTATTTTTGCATTACTTTTTTCCGTGGCTACAGCTTCTTCGCTTATGTCGAAAATAGGGATCTGAGCGCACAAAAAAAGCCCATCAAAAAATACCACGATAAAGCGTTTTTCTTTTTTTTTTTTTTTTGAACATTTTATTTTACTTGTCAATTCCATTGTTTATCTGCGTGTATAAATAAAAACAAACTACAATATCTGTTTTAAAATAAATACCACAAACCGTTTGCCATAAATTGTGTATAGCGCAACAGAAATGAAAAAAAAAAAAAATACGTTTAACAAAATTTTTGTTTGCTCATAAATTTTCCGGTACCTTTTTTCCCTTTGTTTACGGGGAAAATGCTTATCAAACAATTTTCGCAAATGAAATCAAATGTATACCGATGTGCATATACACATGGGTATGGGTATATTTTGTGGCAATTAAACCTGCTGCTCCAGTTCTATAAAGATAAAACCTATTTAAAGGTTTTTGCGTGTGCGTTTTTTTTTTAAATATTTAAATCCATGTGCCAATTTTTTTCCACCAACTTTCGTTGTTCGAATTGAGTGTAGTGCATTTGATTAGATTTTCTATAAATTGTTGGTATTGATGGGTATTTAGTAGAGATGGCAAACTCTCAGTCGGAAATTACTCTATTGCTAATGCTTAAATATTTTAATTGCCAACTCAATGCTTGATAGATTGATTTCATTAGAGCCATTAAGTCAAGACATTTGTATTCATTTCGGTACGGGCTCTCAGTTTGGTTAATTTGCTTTATACCAACATGCCCATTCCCACATGGCATTCCACTTATTCGGCCCGTCATCTTAATGGCAAAAATTCCAGGGACGTTTTGGGGAATTCCGGTGGCCAAAATTGGATGCACTTAGCTGGATCTTCGAGCGCAAAACTAGAGAAGAGAGTATGCGAAAAATCAAGCAGGGCTTTGCGGACACTGTCTGCGTACGTGAGGCATGAAACGAGATGAGATGAGATGAAATGAAACAAAATGAAATCAGGCAAATAAAATAAATAAATAAAGGCACAGGACAGGAGTAGTATACGGAGTGCAAAGCAAGAAACTTTTGAATAACAAATGAAGGCTGGCTGCGGCACAGACAAAACCTGAGCGGACTTTTTAAGCAGATTCCCCAGCATCAAAGACGAGTACGAGTACGAATACGAGTTCCAGTTAGAGTAAGAAAAGCATACCGAGTAAGAAGAGTGGGCACTTACTTTTTTCCCCGACGTTTGCTGCATCAGCAGTAGGAGCAGTAGGAGCAGCGGCCACAGAAGCCGCAGCCAAAAGTCAGCAAGTTAAGCGTCCCTCTCCATTTCCTCCAGCTCCTTCCACGTCAGAGCTGACAGCTGAACAATAGCTAGCCGAGGCACTTAAAGTTGATCGAACGCACATTATTGATATCTTCTGCTACCACAAAACTGCACCACTCACAATTGGTATTTAAAAAAAAATACTCGAGAAAGTACTTTGGTTACGTAGGACTTTTGAGAAGCGCAGAGAAAGGCACCTCTTATTATTTGGCATTATTAGGCAGGATTCAGTATTATTTAGTATTCTTTGGTATTATTTAGTATCATTTAGTAGTATTTGGTATTATTTAGTAGTATATTGTACCATATAGTATGTTTAGTATTATTTAGTATTATTTACAATTTGGCATATTTACTATTTAGAATTATTTATTAGCTAAAATTATTTACTACTTAGTATATTTTAATTATTTTCTTTAACGCTAAGCAAAACGTGGCTGTTTACTTTCAGCTAACTTATTTATTTCACTTTGAATGCCAGCCAGTACCCGGCCAAGTGGCCAGAACTGTTTCTCCACGCGGCGTATACGTAATCTGTGGCTGTCTGATCACTCACACGACCTGTCGCCCCACTCCGCTCCGCCCCGCTCCGCTTGCCCTTGCCACTCGCCGAGCGGCTGGCTCATCCGTTTGTTTGTTTGCCTGTTGGTTTTGTTTGGCAGCATGCCCCGACTTCTGCCTTTAGCCTGATACGCCACTGAGTAGCAGATTAGTAGCGCTTATGCTTGCACCTACTACGTGGCAGCTCCAACGCACATGGGCATGGTCGAGCGGGGATGTCGGAGCGTAGAGGACAGAGAATAGGTCGGTTCAGCGGGGCTTTGAATGGGCGGGTGGAAAAACCCGCGTTACTCGAGGGGGGGGTATGTCCATCAACATTGTCAGGGACTTTGGTTTGTCGGTTCAACATATCTGCATATCAGGGAAGGCCACCAAACACAGATCTGATCAGGAAGCGCTCCGGGTAAATACATATTTTTCGCTTGCTTATTCAGCCGAATGCAAACCCTCTTGTGCTTCAGTTTTTTTTACACCCAAATGGGATCCCTTTTAGCTTTCAGAAAGGAACGTTAAGAAATTTAATCGCAGGAGAGTAACATACATAAGTGAGATGATGACATGCCATGGTAAAACTTTGGAAGATAACTCAAATAACCAACTTCCTGCGACGGGCAACGCTGTGGAAATTCCTGCAAGTTTGAGTAGTAGCTGATCAATTTGAATCGATTCAGCGGGCGGGCAGAGTATTCCCGATACGTGTTGACCTGCGTTTATTGGTTTTGCTCGCAGGCACTGGGATTGGGTTTTGTTTTCGGTTTTCAGCTTTCAGCTTTGGGTTTGTGCCAGTGCCAGTGCCATTGCCAGTGCCTGTGCCTGTGCCTGTGGCTTTTTTCCTTCTGATTTTTCTCTGTTTGTGCGCCGTCTGTTATCCTGGTCGCGTCTTGGGCCGCTGTCATCTGATCTGTGGCGTGGCTAAGTGGCCTCGCTGCAACCTCCGTGTGCCCCCCCAACCCGGAATCTGGAATCAGGAATCTGGAACCTGGATCCCGAAACCCGAAATCCCCAATCCCCGAATCCCCGAAATCCCCGATCCGCGCCGCTTCCCGTAACAATTCCGTCCATCAGTCGGCCGCATCCATCCACCCGCCATCATGACATGACTCGCTTTTGGCTTTCCTGGTCGTCTTTTCAGCTCAGCTCAGCTCAGCCTGGTTCGGTTCGGTTCGGTTCGGTTTGGCTCCTCCACTTCATGGTTGTCTGGCGTATGCGTTTGGAATTTTTGATTTTGCCACATTGCAGTCTACGGTATACAGTCAATATGCAGGATGGTCCCTGCTCCATACTCCCTGCTCCATACTCCCTGCTCCATACTCCCTGCTCCCTGCTCCATTCCCCAGCCGAACTACTGTGGTCCGCTCTTGCAGTTTTGTTTGTTTTTGTGTCCGCTTTTGCCTGCTTTATTTTTGCTCTTCGCCAAGCAGATTGAATTTTGATTTGGCGGGTAATTGAACTTTTACTACAGCAGCCAACTGTCCCGTTCCCGTGCTGCTCCCTGCTCCCTGCTCCCTGCTCCCTGCTCCCTCCACCGTCCATCCTCCTCCCTCCACCAATTTTACTGGCCATGCCTTTTGCCTTGTGCCTTCTTGGCCATGATTAATGGCCGGCAATGCGCAACGCACGATCTACGTTTTTGGCCTCATCATAAATTATTAAACAAGTCCACTTGACACATGCACATGGAGCTGGAGCTGGAGCTGGAACGAGGGGAGGGGGTAGGGGTTGTGGATTGAAAGAAACTCCACAATATAAATGACCAGAACGAGATGGCAGCCCCCGTAATCCCCATCACCCGCTCAATTCCCGGCCAACAAAACTGTACAAAACGCTCTCAGGCTCTCGGTGCCGCGGCTTTGGCTTTGGCTTCAGCTTCGGCTTCGGTTCTGGCCACTCCGGACACCCTCCAACACCCTTCTCCATTTCAGAGGCTCATTCTCGGAGAGATCCATACAACATTTTTGGCATTCCCCAGACACCAAAAACGGTAAAAACGAGACATGTCCGAGCCGAGATGACAAAGACAAAGTCGCATCACCCATACTTACTGTCCCACTGTCCCCTGGCATCGCCATCTGTGGAGCATGTTTAAATGATGATATACTTACTTATAAAGTGATCAGTGGATCGTCTCGTATAAATTGGCAAACGCAGCAGAAATGCCTAGGATGGCGGGGAGATCGAGGAATTGTGATCGAAGTGCAGTTTACCAACAACTGGAATAAATCAATTCAAGTATACAAATGTATAGCTAATACCTTTGAACTGTCTGCTCACTCGATTCAAATGTGCAAAAGATACATCATAAATATAGTCTATAAGATACATAATGAATGTAGCTTATAAGATACATAATGAATGTAGTTTATAAGATACATAATAAATGTAGCTTATAAGATACGCTTTAAATGTAGTTTTTAAGATACATAATAAATGTAGCTTTTAAGATAAGATACGAATTAAATGCAGATTTTAAGATACATAATAAATGTAATTTATAATAATTAATGTAGTTTATAAGACACGAATTCAATGTAGTTTATAAGATACATAATACATGTAGTTTATAACTTAAGTACTTAGCTGCAACTTTTGCAAAGCGCAGTGAAAGATATTTCAGTGTACTCACCTATTAATTTGTGCAAACTTAAGGGTATGTTAAAGCCCACGGTGACGTTTATGGTGGGATCTTGATGGACTCTGCCAAGGTGGAGGCATTTGTGTAGCTACAACACCCAGATAAGAAGCGAAAAGCAACGCGAAGCGTCGAATGCCAGCAAAAGGTGCTAAAATTGATAGCCGACCCAGGCGAAGGGCAGGAAAAGAGGGATGCGATGTACGGGGATAGGGATGGGAATAGGTATAGGGATAGGGATAGGGATAGGGATAGGGTTGGGGTATATAGCGGGGAAAAAGGAGTCGGCTCAGACAGCGGAACAGGCTACAAAACGCCATCGAAGCGTTGCGGGCCAGAGTTCCCTGTGCTTTGTTTACCCAGCGACGATGGGAACTGCAAGACATCCGATGACGATGCAGTCGCGATAAGGAGAACAACCCAGAGAACCAGAGAACCAGAAAACCAGAAAGAGCTTGGGGCCGGAGAAGTGGTCCGATGATTTCAGCAATAATAATGACAACAGCGACAACATTTCATAATAATCAGCGCGCTGGGGAATGCATTAAAATGCCCCAGAGATCAGAGATGATGGAATTGATGATGACTGGACTACTGCAGGAGCCCTTGGGCCCGAACCAGTTTTAATGGCTCGACCGCAGCTTGAAAGTTGCGTGACGGCGAAAAATGTATAATGATTTTATTGAAGATTCTCTATACACACATACACACGTCGTATTGAGTGCTTCAAGAATTTGGCTCTATGGGAAATTTGCATTTGCATTTGCATTCTTCAAAGTCCAATTAAAAGCGTTAGTTGGTGTGTTTAAATCCTTTGATTGCCACCCCCTCAATTGATTTTGTGTCATTCACGTGATTTTCCTTTCATAATTAATATTATTAAAAGCTTTAGCCTGCGTACAGCCTTTTGCTTCTTATAATGATGCTATTAAAATCATTGTTTTCAATGGCATCCTGTATAGCATTTTATTAACGCCAACACTCAATGGTTCAATATTAAATTCTTGAACATAATCGCTTTAACGTCATTTCACTGCCTGCACTTTTACTTCGGCCTGCTGCAGCGGAATTCATAAAACTTTAAAACGAAGTGGGAAAACTAATTTCAGCTAAAACTTGAAAAAGCCAGTGCCGAAAGGCAATGGACAATGGACGATTCCCTGACAACTCATTACTAATTCATTGTTTACTGGTTGCCGGTTGCATTTAAGCGATAATTGAGCGCTCTTCACCGCCAAAGAAATTATCAACTTTGATTGCGCGATGCGCAATGCTTATTTGTCTTATTTTCCAATTTTTTTTTTCTCTCCTTATTTTCCATCTTTCGAATTCATTTTTTCGCCCCGCATTTTTCTCGTATTTTTCCTGCGGCTAAGAACCTGGTACCTGGTACCTGGTAGCCACCTGTCTGTTGGCTCGTTCACTTTGCCACACATATTGTCATGTGGAATGCCAATTTAAATTGTATACCCAAAGGACATTGCACATTGCACATTGCACATGTCTCGACATTGCATCGTTTGTTGGTTATTCCCAGAGATGAGAAGGGTACCACTTTTGTTGTACTTTTTATGGCATAGAAGGGGTATGTACCCATTGGCTTCTGCGGAAAAGCTTGAATGCAATGTTATATCATGTGATATAATGATGTAGTGTATGATATCAACACAACAAATATTAAATAAATACACATACGTACATATGTACCTTAGGTACAATGAAAATCTATCATCCTCGGTACACAACGTTTCAAGTCAGCGGTTAAATACACAACTGAAAAGTAGTGGAAAACTTCCCCTACAACCAAATGCAGCTCGTGAAATTTTAATAAGCAATGATGATGTTATTGTACCTCGTTGTGATACCGAGTACCATTGCGAGAAATACCCTGTTGGCGCCCATCTCTGGTTACTGGTTGTTGTTGGCCTGCCAAGAGATTTGCCATAGTCACCGTCTTTTTAGTTGTTATTTCCTTGGTTCGTTAGTTGTCTGGGTCTTGACAGGACAACCTTTACCACCTGTCTCCTCCCACCTCCGTCTGTCATTTGCTGTCGTCGTCATTTACCTGGCTGTTGCCCACCGCGCCCCTCGCCTGCGACATCATCCTACCTCTGGCAGCGTGTCCTGCAGGAATTTATGGGAAAATAACTTGCTGGAAATTTATGAAAACTACGACGCCATAATAACAATAATCAGACTAAGTAGTGACCGCTGCCAGACATAAACTCTGACCAGATAAACTCGTCGTTCTCGTCGTTCTCGTTCCCGTTCTCGTTCCCGTTCTCGTTCCCGTTCCCGTTCCCGTTCTCGTTCTCGTTGCAGCTCCCTCTCTCAATATTCGCCATATAAAAATGCTAATGTCTCTGCGACATTTTTAATGGGAGTGAGGAGCTGCTGGCTGCCACGCCCCCTTATCCCCCTTGGCCCCCTTGGCTCCCTTGGCTCCCTTGGTCACAGCTTAATTAGCAAAAATGTCTCGCGAACTTCAGAGACGACGACGACACATTAAGATAAGAGGTTCGCCTTAAGCTGATTGCCTGGTTTAGTGTTATCTGGACTATTTATAGGGCCACTGGCGGCAGTCAGACTGCCAAATGCTTGCCTCTCTCTATGTACATATATATCTTAATATATACATATATATGTGTATATATGTATATATATATAGAGCCGCCCATTTTTGATGAAGCGAGCCAAGAGCACAGAGATTCATCTTCGCCTATCGTTTTTCCAGATTTTATGCCTCTGGCCCGAAGATGTTTTCAAATTCCGCTCCATTAACAGTTTAATGGCATTTTAGATAATTTGTTAATCTCATTTTATATTTTTTTAAGTTTCCATAACATAAAACATGAAACATTTGGAGCCTTGAAGAATTATGTTGTGTAAATAAGGCATACAATTTCGAATATCAATCTGCATACCTGCAGTACAAAATTTTCAAAGAGAATTCAATCTACAAGTTACATGTTACCTTCGACGTTGCCAACTTTCTTCCAGTTTGCCCTTAAACTTTCAACTTTTGAAATTCGGTTTTAATTGTATGCCAGCCCACATGAAACTATCTGCTATGCTATTTTTTCGCATTTTTCTTTAACATCCGAACCGGTGTGCCGACTCACCTGTGCACCGCAGGTGCGTTCACCTCCTGGAATTCCCCAGGTGACCACGCTCCACTGGCTTCCCTAAGCCTTTTTCCAACTGGCCCGCCTCGGCCCGTGTGGTATAATGACCAAAATGCGAGCGGCTACCAAAGTTGCCAGGCGGACTGACAAATTTCTGTTTACACCCTCGAAAAATATGCAAAAATGGCGACAGGTCGCTGGCCTCGTGCATAGTTTTTCCTCCTCTTTCAACTGCATTTAAGCGCAAATTTTCACTCGTTCTTGACATTCATTTGGCCAAAAAGTGTTTTGGGCGTACGGGGCAACCGGGCTGGAATGGGCTGGAATGGGTAATGGGGCAACGGAGCTTGGAGCTTGGAGCTTGGAGCAGCCGACAGACTGACTGGCACTTGACATGCAGGCAAACGTGTTGACTTTGTCTAGAGAATTGGTTAACTGGAGGGCAAGGAAGGTGGCGAATATTGTGCACACAATGAGAAATTCATGTTTCATTTCACATTTCATTAATATTTAGCTCATGAACTCTTCGCAATACTCTGAGCTATAAAATTAAACTATCTTTGGTGGTTGTGATAACAGTTAATTTGAGCTACAAGTTATCATTATCTACTAGTTATCATTAGGTGTTTCTCTCTTCTGCCGCAGCAATTCACTGCCCATTTTCGCCGAGTGTACGCATTTGTATGTGTCGCAACTTTTTTAATGAGCGCACAGGCAAATGAAGTAGCAGTGGCAGCCACCGCAACGAAGGGCCAGGAAGGGGATTTCCTCCGAAAGGGGTGGTGTGTGGGGGGGGTTGGGTTTTCCAGTGGTGGGGACCAACAACTGCCAACGTGTCATGGCCACCATAAAAGTTTTGTGACACTTTTTTCGCCTCGGATGCCGCTTCTTCAGGTCTTCCCTTCGCGAAAGTCAAAATCTGTGAAAGAAGTCGGCGAAAAAAGGGAATTTTAATAGATAGAAAAGAATATATATGCATGGAAAAGGGGAAAAGTGCAACTTTTTTGCAGCGCGTAAGCAGAAACAAAAGTTTTCAGTAAGTGTGTATGCACAGAAAAAAATATCTGATCTATATTATAAATATACCAATTACCAATATGAAGGCTTTTTACTTAATAAAAGATAATACAAATTTACAATTCCTTATATTATATTTATTATTATAATTATTATTATAATAGTTATTATAATTATTATTATAATTATAATTATATAGTTATACTATATATTATAATTATTTTTAATTTTGTACATATTATCTCTATTTGTATAGTGTTTAGTTAAGTTACTATATTTATTTAAATGTGAGATTTTAGGAAACATACATTTTTTTCGCTTGTGGATATGTGTGTGTGTGTGTGTGTGTGTGGCATGCCACTTGATGTGGCTTCTATTTGCCATTTGCCTCTCCATCTCCATCTCATTCTCCTTCTCCTTCTCCGCCTCCAGCACTTGCCTCTCTATATATTTGCCCGTCGTCAACACACGCGCAAAATGACAAATTAATGCGACGCTTGCCTCCCTGCCCCCAGTCACGCCCCCCTTGCCACACCGCCCTCGTCTGTCTGGTGTCGCCACTTGGGTGGGCGTTGCGTAAGCGCAAAAATTGTTTACGACATCCCCACTCCTGCCTTGCTCTCCATATCCATATACAACTATAAATACTTTATAAGATCTTGCGGCTGCTTTTAGGAGACTCGTTTACGTAGTGCTTGTGCCGCGATGCGGTGGCGCCCTCTGGCGGCGCGAAATCAAACAAAATGTAATGGTATTACATTTCCAACTAATTTGTAATTTTTTAGCATGCGCTATATTTGGATTGCAGAATAAGAGAAAATGGCGGCATTGTTAGGTTTTCTCAACAAAAAAAAAATCCTAATGGATGAGTTAGTTTTGCATTCAATGTTAATAATGCTTAAATCTGGAAATGAAACCATAGAGTTATGATAAAAATGGTTAAAAAGCTTGTTGCTAGTATTTCATTTGAAGCATTTAAGTGGTGTCTATTTAGATGTTCCTATATATCAAGTGCTTTCTTTTCAGCCCCTATTTATTCGGTTTTTGATTTATACGACCTATAAATAACCCTCTTCCGCTTTTCCATCAAGTCGAAATAATTAAATCACTTATGCAATCGTTACTCAAGTGCGGCTTCTTGAGTTTAATTCACTTTCCATCTGGAGACTGGAGTCGTAAATCTAGCCCTGATTATGGCACATGATCCTCAAAGTTTGGTTTGATCTTGGTTGGTTTCCGAGAGAAATGCTACTTAGGCTGCCACATGGATTCCCATACAATGCATAAGCTTATCTTTGGGGCTCCAAGTGGCACTTCCCGGCATTTCAACACCCTCGGCGAAATCAATTTGTTTGGATTCCGAAAAACTAAAAGCAAAGCTCAAGTGATGATGACTGTCAGTGCCCCTTCGGCGTCTGTCTGCCCATATATCATAATGATGGGGATCGGAGATCGGAGATCGGGGATCGGGGATCGTATGGAATCGTTCTGTTTGCCGCTTTTTTCGGCTATTTTTCCAAGTGAAAAATCAGTACGGCACACATTCCTCTTTGTTTGTGGGTGTCTCTGTGGCTGTGGGGCTTCTCTCTTTCACATTTTGTGCCCCGCTTGGAGTCTTCAACTTCTCTAATTGATTAAGCGTGAAATAATTTCTTTTGATTGACTTCAATTGAAATGAATTATTCTTTAATTGGCGGCGCGCAGTCGGCGACCAAAAAATGCAAAAGAAAAGAAAACCAAATCGATGCAAAGCGAAGCGAAGCGAAGTCAAATCTTCTAAGCACAGTGCGTCGGCGCAACATTAACCCATGCTGGCCAAGAATTGGAGTTGGAGTTTGGTGGGGGCAAACCGTTGTCATCGATGTGAATTGTGTCTATGCGGCAATACACATTCAATGGACAGCAGCAAATAACTTTGATTTTGATTTGCTTGCCTCGAAATGTAAATGCAAAATTTGCAGAAAACCAAAGAGGAAAATGAAATGGGGAAATAGTTTTTGGTTGCGATTTTTGTGGGATACATTTGTCCAGAGCTAAGCTATGGACTGGCTGATATCCTGTAAAGCATTTAAGGTAAAAATATAAATACACATTTAAAAGGTTACTAATATGTTAACTACATCTGTATCCAGCGTGTAATATTTATACAAACAAATTCTTTAATTTATTTGGTGTTCTTAAGTGGGTGTAAGTTCTGAAACACCCGCATATCTAAGTGTGTGTGGTGTTTTGAACTGATTAACTTAAAATAAATGTATAATGTATCAGTTTTTGATGACGTCTGCGACTGCCCCAACTAATACACCCCGTGGCCACACCCTGTATTTGGTTTCGGGACATGTTCCTGCCACACCAACCACTCCGCTCCCCTCTGCCCACTCCCCTCTCCCCTTGGGGAAAGCCCCAAAAATCGGTGTCCTGCCTTGCTGGCTATGTTGTTGTGCCCGTTTTCGTTGTCGTTGTCAAGAACAAAAATAATAATAAAATTTGCTGTCGCTGCGAATATAAACAGGCAATTTCTGTGCCTCTCCCCGTCGCTTGCCCCTTCGACCCCTCCTACTGCTACCCCTCCCAAAAAAAAAAAAAAAAAGATAAAAAAAAATAAAAACAGAAAACTGCCTCACCAGCAATGGCAACAACAACAACTACAATAACAACGGAAAACAGGAGACGATGGCAGCTGTTTTTAATGTCTGCACGGCCGCCTAATGGCGCTTAACGGTTCACAGAGGGGGCAGCTGGGGGCGTGGCGGCGGCCGGAGGAGTTGGAGCTGCACTGAACGAAAAGGTGTGCCATAAAATGCACAAATCTCTGAAGAAGAAATCTCTGTTGTTCTTTAAATTTATCAATCCATGCTAAATAGATTGCTATTATATGTTTAAGGCAATTTGTGTTTAGCGGATTTGGAGTTATGCCAGCAGACTTTAAGTCTCTACCTGCATTTTTTCTCCGAGTGTACTATTGGCACTTTAGTCGCGAACAGGCCAGACCAGAAAGTTTAGCCTGTGTGCGTTTGTCTGGATTTGTGGCAAAAATTGAAAATCATATGCTCATCGTCATTGTCTCCACATTTTCACTGCCACCCAACCAAAAATAAGAAAAAAAAAAAAAAAAATAACCGCGATCCTTATTGGCATTTTATGTGCCCGTTAAGTGGCAAACGTTTCAACGAAAAATAACAAATAATATACTGTGAAGCGGTGCAAAACAAAACAAAATCCGCCCTTTTATAGAGAAAACCCAGTGGGTGTGAAAAACTCGAAATGCTGCCTAATCTTGTGAATATTGACAGTAAATTACCCCGCAGTTGGATATTAAAAGGTTCCCATCAAAATCCGAAGCAGTTAAACTGTTTAAAGCTCAGCTTCTCCTTTTCCTAAATAACAAATGAACATAAATAAACCTCTTTTTGAGAGGCATTTTTCCAATCGAAGCCTAAGTCGATCGGCGACTTATGAGCTCAGCTCAAATGTGCAGCCTCTGGAAAAGTTGAACTTGATTTGACCCAAGCAAAGCTTCTAAAATGGGATAACCTCTTTGCGTTGTACTGCTCCCAAAAACTTGCCAAGGTTTTCCTGTTTTCAAAAACATAATTTCCTCGACACACACACACACGGAAAACAGAAAACACAAAGGGAGAAAAAAATGTGTTCTATACAAAATGTGGAAGCCAAAAAGTTGCACAAAATTGCTAAAGTTTTCTTTGCTTATGCATTGCACTGCCCTCGTCAACCGGTCGCCCTCCAAAACCGCCCCCATATTCTCAAAAAAAAAAAAAAAAATCCACCCCATATACCCCCACACCCTCCCCCACCCCACAAAATGAAGTGGCATGCCCCTAATTGTGAGTAACCCTGCCATATATATTTTTTGTTGGCCAAAAGAGGGCGAAATTATGTCAGCAGGACGGCAAATCGAGGACCGGGTGTGTAAATTATTTATGTGCCAACTGTCCTGCCCCAACAGGCTTCTTCTTCATCTTGCGGCACGCATGGGTTAAGCCCGATGCCCCGTTTCCCCCCCTTTCCCCCAATCCGCCGATTGCCTTTGTGGCAGTTTATAAATAAAATAAAAACCATTATTGCCGCGACTTTTGGGCGAGAGATTTAGGCCTCATCCTGCTGCAAAAATATATCAGATTCTATTCTGGCGAAAGGTTAACCCATACACTTATGTACAACGTGTATATGTATTGTATGTAATTCCATTTAATTGAAAATAATGCAAAGCAAAACTAATTAAAGGGATTTCAGCTCGAGCTAACACATTTATGAATTATGCAATAAACATATGTATATTTTGGTATATTAAGCAGTTCCCTGAACTCCAACTAATGCTAAAACTGCGATTCTACCTATTTTTTGGCTAGCTTAATTGCAGGATATTAAAAGCGTCGTTGTTTATTTCAGTAATTTTGATTAAATTTCTTGGTGGCCTTTTTGTTTTTTTTTTGTGCTTTCTTTGCCGCTTCGCTTTCAGTTGGCCACGTTGGAGTTTTCGTTTGAAATTAGTACGCATTGTCCTTAATTGTTGGGGCGTTTGTGCAGGGGGCTGGCATTTTATGGGTTTTTCAGGGGGTACGAACGCATACATATATACATACATACATACATATATATATATATAAGTGGGTTTGTGTGTGTGGCATATAGGGTTTTGGCTTTGGCTTTGGCCAAGAGCCATTGACTTCGTTCCCTGCTGCGTGTTTATTTATTTGACTTGTGCATGTCGCTTTTGGGTGTTAACTTTAATAATTAACGGCATTAATTGCCGCATATGTCACATGTTTGCTTTGCGTCCCCCCCACATCCCCCATAACCACCCTCACCACCCCCTTTGAAAACTTCGCCTTGGGCATGCATTTGTCTTATATTTGGCTTCGTTTTGTTTTTATAGAGCTTTCCGCTCACGCCAGCGAGTGGAGCGAACTGTAGTCACTCCTTTGAAATATTTAAACGCTTATGTCATTTCCACATTCCTGCCCATTTGGGTATTTTCCTTATAGGCCCGCTCATCGCCCCATTCAGCTGCATAATTCATAAATAGGCTAAATGGGAAATTATGCATTTCTAGGCCTTCAATTGACTGGCTCCACTTCGAGGGTGTATTTGTACTTGGCTTCAAACTGAAAGGCGAATTTAAATCGATAATTCTAATGGCTGTGCGTTTCGGTATACATTACTCGTAACCCAATTATATTACATATATTCTTTGCCATTAGGGCATTGAAACGGAATCAAAATTAAATTGATACCTCGACTCTATATGGTTAACTCGATTTCTAGGGCCACCTACCAACTCGAAGATAGATACAATATTTCGTTTGACAATGTCATAAGTATTTCTATGGCCACTTTTTTGGATATGTAAAGTATTCCGTTTCCATTTACTGATAGAGTAGAGGTTCATTAGAGGCTCAGACGCCAAATAAACCGGTAGAGTCAGATTGAAAAATGTTTTGTTTATCGTTCGGATGCGAGTTTCGATTCGAAATGTTTTGTCTCCTAATGAGAACTAATGAATGCGTTGGAGTTGGAGTTGAAGTCGAAGTCGAAGTCGAAGTCGAATGAAGTTGGATGCTCTGCCACCGGTTTTCCTTTATCATTATTATTATTTTATGCGATCCGGCTGGTGGGTTGCACAACAACCCACACAAGATGGGAAAATCGGAGACCGAAACCGAAACCAAAACCAAAACCGAAAGCAAAGCAAAATGGTCCGAAAACTGGTCTTCGATCTGCTCTGATTCGATTTTGGGGAATGACAAATGCATTTGAGATTAGGATCGGAGATCTTATCGAGCCTCAAACTAATGGGCTTAAATGTGATGACAATAAATTGATTTCATGATTATGGGAATTCGATTTGGAATTTATGGATGGTAATAATGCAATTTGAAGTCATTTAGATGCGAAGATAGTGGCATATCTCGGTTGGAATTAAGATATATATAAAGGTGGAACGCATGCCATAATGATATGTGGAGTGGAATTAAAGAGGGTTCGATAAAACTAATGTTAATTAATCTGTGGGCATAAAAAAAAAGCAGCGATGCGATCGGTTGCACAATTTACGAGCACGTTTCACGTCACACACACAAAATATTTATTGCTTTTCAAATAAACCATTTTAATATCCTGCATTTGCAAGATATTTACCAAACGCCCTGCTTCAATTTTCACACTTCCCCGCGGGTTTTGCGACATCAAAAAGAAAAACTTCTTGAATGCTTCTTGTTTTGCTTTCCATTTTGTGGCTTCTGTAAAGTGTTTTCTTTCACAGAGCGAGAGTAAACGCTTAAGGCGCTTATGGCGAGGAAAAGTTCAAAAATCTCATTAAATACAACAATATAAACATGCAGCAACAAGAACCATATACTAAATATTTATACCCGGCTGTAAAAGTTCATTTTTTTTTTGGTTTTTTTTTTTTATTTTTGCCTTGCTCCCTCTCGCATTTGGTTGGCTTTCCATATAAAAATTGTGTAAAATAATAAAAATAATTTCAACGACAATACAGACACAAAGCGTCGCAAACACACACACACACACACACACACACACGCACACGCACCCACATCCACACACACACACACACACACACACACGTGCAACACATTGTCGCCCCAGACGCCATTTTGGCTTTGTTGTTGCGTGTAATGGATGCCGTTATGTGCAGAAGCATTGGTATAAGTGAGGGGATGGGAAGTGGATTTCCAGGGGCGTGGGGAGGGGGTTTGGGGATCGGAATCGGGTTTGCGATGCGCCTCTTTGCATTACTTCGACTTGAATGCGCTCTGTGCAATGGCCAATGCGCATTCTGCCCCCGCGACCGTGGCATAAATATAATTATTTTGTTATAAAAATGCATTCCACACAGCAGAATTGGGTGGTGGGTGTGCTCCTTTATGCGACACTTGTCCTCAAGCATTCCGCACCATTCGCACACGAGAGCGAAATGTTTATTGCCCCCAACATTACCCGGGGTATCCACCCCCCCCCCCCCCCCTCCCCCCGTCCATCCGTTCAGTTTGAAATTCCACTCAAGTGGTTTTTGGTCCTCTCTATGCGATTCTCATAAATATTAGTTGGCTGGTATCGAATGTTGTGCGATATTGTCTGCGCTGTCTAGAGACTTGAAGCTTCAAAAGGTCTGGAAACAAAAAACTATATTATGGTTTATACAAAAAATTTGTCGTTTTATACCGCAAATTGGGTGGGGATAAGAAAAAAGATTGATTGCATTATTCCGTAATCGAATATCTCTCACAATATCTGTTTTATATCCTTTTATTTCCCATTATGAGCCAACAGATTTGTAATTAGTTTACTGCTTATTTATGAGCTTTAGTTTAGACTCTCACAATCGCTTGCTATGGATAATGTCTGAAATTAACTTTTATTTTTTTCCTGTCATTGCAGTTTTTAAAGCGCTCCTGTTCACCGAATTCTGCTCTTTAAAGGCATCCGCTTTCTGAAGGGGCAGTTGGTACAGAGGTAAGTCCTTCGAATAATAGAGCCCAGACAACTGTCGTTGGCATTTGGGTAGAGAACCCATGCCATCCAGCCAGATAACTGGCACATCTTCCCCCCTCTTTTTTCTCATACATGGAAAGAAATTGTCTAATTTATGACTTTAGAGAACTGGTTATCGAAATCGAACTAAAATTTGAACTATGCACACAAAGGCGATATTAGCTCGAGAATTTTAAGTTTTGCGAAATATTGAAGCAATATTGAAGAAATATTGAAGCAATAACAATAATGTGATGTGAAGAAAAGTGTGGCATTCAGTGTATTCCATGGCCTGTCCTTTCTTCACGGTTCCAGTCAACTGATTATAATAACACGATTTATCAAATGCACGTAAATTACAATAAATTAAACACGAAATTAATATTAATGACAAAGGCAGGCACACACACACACACACGCACACGCACAGGGGCAGTTCAGTGTGCTTGTGTGTGTGCAAATGGGGTGGTGGTAGTGCGGGTAACGATAGATATATACATACATACATATATACACACATATCTTGTGTGCTTGTGTTTGTGCAGAGACAATTGCCAAATTAAGTGCATGCCTCTGTTCCAGCCACGCCCCGCTTCACAGGCAGCCCCCCATTTGGCCGGAATTTCCCCACCACTGCCGCACGCAATTTCCCCCCCTATCCCCCCTGGCTGCACTTGTGCACCATCTTAAATATGAAAATCGTTCTTTTGATTGCAAATTTGCTTATTTGCATTGCATTTGCGAGACCCGCAGTTAATAAGCTCCGGACATAATAGTCCAAACACACGAAGGCAGAGCGAGTCCTGCCTGCCGAAAGCCAACAAATGACCAGGCGATTGATCAGGACAAGCTAGATGAATGGAGGCTCCCAGAGCTCCCAGAGCTACCAGCCATCCTGGCTCCTGGGGGAGAAGGGTCAGGAACTGCAGATGCAGGCGGATGGAAGGAAGGGGGTTGTGCAAATGTGGGAGGAAATCACTGTTTTGCGATGGGAGATGCCCAAGTGAATGCATTCACTTTTGTGACTGATTCAGTGACTGGGAAGTGACTTATGTGGGTGGGAGCCACGCGATAAGGAAGTGCATGGGAGAAGTATAGTAGTGATTTCTTAGTGATTTGCAACTTGAATGACTTTGCATCAACTTAGGGAAACAGAACCAAATTCTGCCACAGTAGCTTCGGCAAATATCATATCTACATGTATGTAGATTCTTCGATCGAAGTATAGTACATGAAGTATGAATAAAATATACCTTAATCTATGGTAGGTGCCTTAATCAGACACAGTATAGTTGCACACTGAACTGGTGAATAAGTAGCTGGGGATCGTAGCACTCATCTATTCATTAGCAGCAGCTAATTGGGCACTGAGTAACACTCACCACAAGTCACTGTTTTCATTAACTGTGATTTGCCTTATTGCCGCCTCGCCGGCAGCTCATCCTTAATTGCGATTGTTGCAAGGACTTGCAGAATTTTGCATATTTGATGAGCCTGGCTCTCAATCCTCTGCCCGCATGCATGCGTGTATATGTGCATATGTGTATGTACATATGTGTATGTACATATGTGTATGTACATATGTGTATGTTTATGTGTATGTATGGCTCCTGGGGTCTTTCGATACGAGAGATTCAGTCGAGTGCCGCTCCGTTCCGTTCCGAACGCAGTACGTCTACGACGTACCTGGCCTGTTGAGTTGCAATTTGGCCAACAAATTATGCAACAGCAGTGGCAACAGCAGCACTACTGACCCAACTACACAGCGGCAAAAGGGGGGTACTGAACGTCCGCTTGCTGGCGCGTTGACTTTACGGGCCCGTCCGCCGGGCTCATCCGTCCGGCCCTGTTAAATAATTGTAATTTATGGCATTTTACACAAATAAATATAAGAAAATCAATAAATTTACCTACACACAGGCACTACATCTACCTCTCCCTCTCTCTTTCTGTATATCTCTCTCTCTCTCGTTTTCTCCCCATGGAGTTGGGCCTCGGTTTTTGGTTTTTGGTGCATTGCAAATTGCTTTTTGCTTTCTGCTTTTGCCCTTGCACTCTGTGCGCTTGTTTATTGTTATTTGTGGACTTTAACAATTACTTTATGTTGTCACAATTTAAAAAGCAATGGTGAAAAAGCGGTATTGGCGCAATTCACTGCCCAGGCCGGGCAGCATTCAAAATTAATGTTTTTCCCCAATGCTTTTTCATTTTTCAATCAAGCATTTGGACCTTTTTTTTTTCAAATATTCATATGCCGACAATATTTTGCATTTCAATTGCGGTTTTTTGGTGGCCAGCATACGCACACTTTCGTCTGTAGACACATAAAGACTATAAAACTCTGGCAATTTTACACATTTTCTTAATTTTGCACGAGTTGTTGGTTGTGTGAAATAAATTACATAGCGCTTGCATAACTTTTATGCTTATTTAGTGTGACCCATGTGAATTACTATTACGCCAGATCTGAATACAAAGCAAAGTAAATGCAAAATACAGGTTTCTAATTATGAATAATAAGTGAATATAAGTGAATATACGTTTTCCATCAACTCTTCCATCTGCCATCTAACTCTTAAAACCTTTAGGTTTTTTTTTAAAATAACATTCATTTTTCTAGGTTGAATTAGCATATAGCTTTTTTTTTTATTTTTTACCGTAAAGTCAATTCACTATTCACTTTATCTGTTTTCTATTAAAACCAGTGCTCGGCAAAAAATGCATTTGATTCTCCAGCTTGAACTGGACAAATCAATTTCGTTTTTGATTTGGATATCTCAAAGCTCTTAATTTAGTTGATTTGAATCGGATGGAATTTCCATTCCATGCATAGTGTTGGTTAATGAAAAAAGGCCAGTGTTCTGTTTTTAACTAGCCTGGTTTTTTTTCTTCCCAAAACTGGTTTTGTAAATTGAACTCGGTAAATTTTAATTTAATTTTCCTTTGCATATGACACAAGAGCATACAAAATAAAAAAAAAGGTCAAAAAAGCTAACTACATATATTTCTATAAATATGTTTGCCACGCCCCACGCCTCTCGCACAGACGTATGTACATATGTATGTACATATGTATGTACGTAGGTGTGTAAAAATGTTATATCGTATTGACTTTTGTTTGGCTTTCCACATTTTTGTTTGTTCGCTCCGTTCGCCCGGTGCCTTTTATATGTTTCCCTTTTTTCATTTTGTCATATTGGAAAATCCAAATTAATTTATTTGTGTCAAAGTTATTCAATTTTATTGTCACTCGCCATAAATAAACAAATGTCGTGCGCAATACGCTCTAAGCCTATAAATATAAACATACTCATATACCATCATCCCACCTACTCGCAACTCTTTCAATTAGAATTTATATAAATTTATGATTGTTTATTTGTAATATTTTCCTTGTTATCTTTTCCTCGTTTCCTCTTTTTCTGTTCTTTGCCGACGACTGTTTGTGGGCTTGTTTGGGGTCACCTCTGCCCCTCTCTTTCTGGCTCCACACTCCTCGCACTCGTTAGTCACGCGTTTGGTTCGCCGCCGCCTGGTGTGAAAAGTAATTATGAACGCTTTATGACAGCCGGTCACTCGAACTTCATTCGATGTCCATTAATTTGGCCACACTTAACTGTGTTCGATGTGTGTTTTCCCTTTTGGCTGGCAGATTTTCTTCTGTACTCGCCGCTTGCAAACAGGAAACTCTTGCTGGGGCTTGGCCAGCCGCTGGAGAAGAAGAAATTTAATATTTAATATCGTTTGAGACTTGCTGAACTACAAAAATTTTATTGCCATTTTATTGCTTTCCTTCTTTGCGCGTCGTAAATGTATGTCAATTAAACGACTTTATTGAATATTCAATTCTGTGCCACGATTGTTGTTGTTGTTTTTATATGGGATTTTCTAGTTTATAAATGGTGAAATTGAGATTGGAGTGTGACATACATATATTCAATTTTAAACTTGTGCTACGCCAAATATTTTTGGGAAAATTCTCAGAGCTGCCAGATCGTGAGCTTTGATTGCATCCCAATTCCTTAAACGTCGACTTACCTCCATCGCCTTTGTTTATTTTCGGTTTTATGTGTTGTCTCAGCTGGACGGCGAAAGAGACGGCGACAGGCGGTGAGAAAGAGAGGGGACGCGCCCCGAAATTCCATCGCCGGTCACGTATGATGGCCCATATGTGTGGCCAACTCACTCCCCTCGGCGCCCCTCCTGGTTTTTTGGGCTTCCACCTTGACTTGGTCTTGGATCTCGTTTATGCGTTTGTTTGTATATGTTTTTAATAAAATTTATTACACTCGCACATGACGAACATGCCATCTCCCTCTCACTCCACTACTCACTCATATTTGTCTAATAGAAAAACTGGTGACCCAAACACAAACACGAACACGGGAATTTCTTTTACTTTTTTTTTTCTCTTTTTTTTTTTTGAGGGGGAGAAGGGCGTTAATTTTTATTATGCAGCCGTCGACTGCGTCTGTCTTTGGCCTATAATTATAACATAAAATTTTTATTGAAATTTCTTAGGCATTTTCATTTAGTATTTCTCCTCCTGCGAAGGTCCAAGTGCATCTGGCGGGATGGGAAATGGTTGCCGCACACATGAAATAAAAGTAATAAACATTTATTGCATTCATTTATTATTGCACACAGGCTGGCTTTTGCCTGATATGGTATCTGATTGAGGTGATGTGATCATTATAAATGTATATACCAATCAGGCTAATTTAATTTACCATAAATTCTACAACCGCAAAAAATATACGAATTGACACCGAAAATGTCGCAGCTCCAGCAAGAGTAATAAAAACAATAATAATATAATATAAGCACAAAGCCCGGCCGGCGAACCAATGGCGGTTAAAGTCAACTAACAAGTATAATAATTATAATTTAACTGTCAATTGCAGCAAACGGCAAATTGAAAATTCAAATGGCGAACGCGCAACAAAAATGTTCATGCATTTTTCATCTCGCTTATTTGCTGTTTGTGTGTAATTTCAAACTAATTAAACTGGAAAATATTGAGAATTACAAAGAGTGCTACGGTCTACACGTACATACATACATATGTAGGTGGGGAAATTCGTTTTTATGCAAAAACAAACCCTATCGTATAATTATATTTGCTAAGCAACTAATCCAAAGTCCACTGCAAAATTGTACTAATATTAATAGAAAGCTTGTAAATGCCGTATGTGTCACCAATTTCCACTCGCTACTTTGATGCGATGTCAATGGAAACTCGCTTTTAGGAGCATTTAGGATCGCATTAGGTGTCCATTCTCGCTGGCCATCAGCGAACATGCTCCTTCCTTCCGGTTAAAATGCATCTTGTGTTGTTTCCATCAAATGGCAGCCGTTGGCAATGCACAGCACACGCCAATGGGGCATTAGCCAGTGGCTCCTTATCCACACTTACAGGTAGAACACCCCCCTTTGCGTCCCTCCTGCCCCCTCTGCCCCATCTGCCCCATTCGAGTCCCTACGTGTTGCCACAAAGCACTCGGTGCTGTTGGAACGTTAAGTTTTTAATGAAATATTGCCGGGGCGTTATTTGTTTAGTGCGCTTCATCAAATCCAACCAAGCAGCTTGATAGAAAGATGCACGAAAACAAATTTCTCCAGCTCTTAACAAATTATCTTCAAATTGTTTGAGCTGACCTGACCGAACCAGGCTTACACGTCTGTTAATTGGTCTGTCAATAGATTAAATAGGCAATAGATGAAAGCGATTATTTTGCGAACTATGAAAATAGGTGTAATTTCTCGCAGTGTGAGTGGCCATTTTGGCCCGCAAATGGGCTTGCTCGTTTCCTTGGAAGCGTGTGCTCTCTGGCAGGTGCCGGCTTTCAATTTGCTTTCAATCGCATTGAAATAAAACGCTAAAAGCGAAACCGCCAACAGCCGTTCCCGCAAGCGGCACGCAAGTGCGACAGGGAGAGCTGATGGATGGCATGGGGGCCTTTGGACTGAAAACGTTAATAAATTACGGCCAGCAGAGATTATTATACATGTATGTGGCATGAAAAATTATGCACCACAAGCGCGCTCGAGCCTATGAAGGCCTCTCATGTGTCACGATAGAAAACAATTCAATGTGTTTTCTTTTTTCGCCTTTAATTTCCCGTTGCTTTTTTTTTTCTTCTTTCCTTTTTTTTTTTACCCCCCCTCACCCCCCTTCCGCGGCGGTGTTAAGTTCTCAGGTGGATAAATGTGGGAATCGAGTTCGGATTGCGTAGCGCTCCGCTCCTTCAAACACGAACAAAAATGTGGTGAAAAATCTTTTCACTTCGACTCTGACACGAAAACGATAATTAAAAATCTCACTTTTCATAACCGTCAAGTTGTCAGTTAAATATTTCTTGTTGGCCATTTACATTTACAATTTGGCACTGGGTAAAAAGTGGGTTGCCTATGTAACTGCACTGTGGAGTGATCGTAAGTTTCCACCTCTTAAGTCGATCCTTTTTTTCCAGCATCGATTCGAAATGCAGCTGTGGTCCATTTGAGAGCGGTTGGATTGAATGTTCACATGAAATTACAAGACAGTCCAGTTGGGAGCCGTTTGGGTGGATGGGGGAGGTAAACTTGCGATCTGGGGCTCGAAAATACTATATAATGCCCGGAACACTTGACAGCGCCCTGGGACTTGCCTCTCTTTCTTGCCCCACTCGCCATCTCTCTCTTATTCTGTCTCTCACTTACGGCACGCATATTTCATCTGTGCTGTCTGAATTTTTGAAGTGATTTCAAAGTGATTATTTTTTGACACATGGGACAACACCTGCGTTGCATTTGCAGCTGCCTTCAATGGGATATATAGTTGATATAGTATAGTTGGTGTATGCGATGCATGCAACTGTGATGCATATACATAGGCAAATGAGTGCGCTCCATCTCTTTCGCTCGGCGCTGCGCCCGTCTCTGTCGCGCTCGTTTTGCGTGCGCCTGTTGTTTGTGTGTAATTATATAATTTGACTGCTGCAATTATGTTGTTCGCCGTTAATTGAAATGTAAACGTCATCATTATGATAAGAAGACGTCGGGGTCACCACTTTGCCGCACCGCTGCAGAAGCAGAAGAATGGAAAGATGATTATGATGATGATGGTGATGATGATGATGGAGAAGAAGTGAAACGAGTCGAGGAGGTGGATTTCGAGACGGGGAACCCCTTTTGTTTGCGTGCATCTGGTGGCAGAACGTGTCAATTCCATTTTTGATGCCTTCACACGCTTCAAACGCTCAGCGGTGGATCATCTAAGGGCGTGGAGTACGTGGAGAACCTATGTGACTCACTAAGGCCATTAGCGACTGATTCTTCAAGCCATTATTTAAGGACCACATGGACGAGAAGTCAGCGAACTCATTAAACTTTGCCGACATTCAGAGGCTCGCAAATGGCACAAAAAAGATAGTCCAGGGTTGCTAGCATTACAGGAAGTTCGAAGTGGAAGTTCCAATGCTACAATTGGAAAAGTAGTGAGAAATTCATATGCTACTTGATACTTTTCCTGCAACCGAACCAGTCAAAAGGCAATCTGTGTTCATGTCTGAAAACGTGTATGAAAATTATAACAAAAAATTTTAATATCAACGATGCCAGGTGGAAAAGGGGAAGTACGCTCACGCGTTACGCCCGAAGAGTTTTGATAAAATTCAATTGAAATTGCAGCCTGCTGGTTCAGGCTTTATTTATTTTTTTTTTATTTATTTATTTAATTTTTTTTTGTTAAAGATGACAACCCTAGGAGGATGTCTCGGCGAGTGTTTGCGTCTTCTGTCCAGTTTGTTGCAGTTGCCTTCGCATTAAGTTGGCAATTCCATTCATGTGACAGGCCATATGAGCAGGACAACCCTGCAGCCACGCCCCCATGGTCGCACCCCGCCCACTTCCTTCCTGACTGCCACTGTCTGCGTACGTGACATTTGGCGGCGCCACCGGGAAGCACGTAGACGGAAAATACTCTGTAAATCTGTACGCTCTTTCGCTCTGCCTCTCCCATTCGTTCTATTTCTTCTGACCGTAAGTCGGAGAATACCGAATACTAGGCTAAGTTGGCCACACTTCCAGATCCTTCGACATTTCGACATGATAACTTTAAACTAATTGCAACTCTGGATCACTTGAATGTCATATTAAATAAACATATTACACGAACTTGCATTGATTAATGCCCAAAAATGTATTCAAGTGTACTGACTTTCTGTACTTTGATACATTCATGCAGCACAGGGTATCGGTTAGTCGGCAGGCTCTTTTCTGGCCGCTCTTGCAAGTTTCTTTGCACCGCTTCTTGCGCTTTTCGATTTCGCCTTTCGCAAGTTCTGGCTGCACTTTTTTTCTTACCTTCTATTTGGCGTCTTTTGGTCGTCGCAGTGGCAGCAGTCTTCTCTGGGTTTTTACTTGGGTCCGTTCGGCTGGCACTTTTTTCCCCATTTTCCCCATTTCCCCCATTTTTTTTTTCATTTTTTTTTTTTTTTGTGGCATTTTCCGTGCCGTTCCGTCGCGTTGTTGTATTTGCCCCTTGTTTACAACTGCGACGCCGACCAAGCGCAAAAGTGTTTGTTGCCGCAGGACTGCGACTGAAACTTTGAGTTCAGACGGAGACGGGACAGAATAGCGATCGAGGACGCAAGTCCTGCCATAAATTCTGCTTATCTAAACGGAAAAATACAATTTGTAATTGAAAATATTTTCGTGCACACACACACACACACACACACACACACACACACACTCTCGCACTGGAGCTAGAAAGTTGATTTTTTTTTTTTTTGATTTTTGTGCTTTAAGCCTTTTTTTTTTGTCGTTTCGCTCGCCTTCTGATTTCTGGCTCCTTCTCAAGTAGTTTTTTGATGGCCACTTGTTGTTGGACATTTCTAATGGCCTCGGAAAAGTTTTTGCATTGTTTGGTTGGTTCTCAATGAGCTTACTTGGCGAAGTACGGCAATCTGTTTGATTGGTTTGTTTGCTCTTGTTTTTTTGACTTGTCTCTGCTGCAGCCAAACGCAGCCTAAAGTTATTCAATAAAGCATTTTTGTACCCGCCTGTCTTAGTCATTCATTGATGAAATCTAATATAATATATACTTTTACTCAGGCTCAACCCAAAATAAAGGCGCAGTGGAAAAGGCGTGCTTAAATATGTGTACTTGTGCATAAGCCCCTAAATTTACTCTTGCCATCATTCTTTTGAAATGCAATATGTCTGGGCTTTATTTTCATAGTAGTCCCAAAGTGATAACAATGTTTAGACGGCCAAACCGATTTCTATGTCCATAAATACATAAAATATGATATTGAAGGAAAATATTGCTAAATTTACACAGTTTTGCTGAACAAAAACGTAATTTATACATCTTTTTTATGCCGTAAAGTCACTTCGTTTTCTGGAATCCCAATACAGCGCTCCAAACTCTGGTTTTCCTTTCTGACGGCCTTGTGTTTTGTATTTTGTGTTTCAAACGCAAAGATTTCGATGGCCCGGCTTTAATCAGCTTAGCGGAGTTATGAGCTATTTTGCCGAGTGCCTCTCTCTGCGCTTCTCATGGCGTTTACCTGGCTTATGCAACACACTCCACACTCCACACTCGTCGTTTGAATGCGGCTTAGTTGCCATTGCATAATCGCTTGTCGCTTAATCTACTTATTGATTGACAATATTGAGACCCTTTTAAAGCCACACTACACCCCATTCCCCAGGCAGGAATGGCAGTCGAGAGCCCACAAATCGTTTTAATGCGTTCTTAATTAGCTGCAGTCGCTGAATGGCAGCTGCAACGCTGTTGGCGTTTGGTGGCACTTGTTCGACATTTTCAATTGGCCGCATTACTTAAAGTGCACAGCCACGTTACCCGCTATTCCTTGATTTCTCCACTCCACCCCCCGCCTTCCCAACTCCGCCCCTCAACTGTGCCCCTCAACCGTGCCCCTCAAACGTGCCCCAAACTGGGGCCTCTTGGCTCCTGGCTCTCCAGGCGCTGAGTAACCCTTGAAACCGCAAGTGGAAGTGAGCACTCGCCACTTGGCAGCAGAGTTGCATTTAGTTGCCATCTGCGAGGGCTTAAGTATATAAATGTGCACTCCCCGCAAACACACACACATACGTGTATAGTTTAGTGCGATATAGATGTGTGTGGCTCCTAGGATGCGGATAAATCCATGTGGGTAATATTTGACAGAAGTGAAATGTGTTCGTTCTGGCAAAGCGACCGATGAGGAGAGTCTTGGCCAAATCTTTACTAACGCTTATTGATGATGATTATCGTTATGATGGCGCTCCATGTGGAAATTAAGTGTCCAACTAATGAAGTAGCTTTAAGGATAGGTTTCAAGTCTTGTGTTTGCTTCTCCCATAAATAAATGCAGCAAGAGTTTTGCCTCTTAATTATTTTTAAATGCTTTCAATGCTCTCACTTCTGGCCAGAGATGTTTTTCCAGTGACATTCATCCTCTGAACGATCTCGCCACTCGAATTGCTTTAATATAATTCTAGCAAGGCTCCCCTGTGTTTTCTTACCTTACCTTACCTTTCCGCATGAATTGAAAGCGTTTGTTGTCCTTCTATTTTGTTGCGAAACTCCTTGAATACTTCGATGCTGCAGGGGGGCGTTCAGGATGTTGAGCATTTTAATTGTTTGCCACTTTTGGTGGAGGCAGCACAGCACAGCACTGTGGCAGCACTGTGGCAGCAAGTGCAAGTGCAAGTGCAAAAGTCGCAGCTTATGCCACCTGAAGAGCAACAAGTTCCGCTCGCCGTACTTTCCTCCGCCGGCCTCCGGTTCCTTCCGGATCCTTCGTTCGCATTTTGCTATGCTCCATACACACATTCTGGGAAGGACTTGGCACTAGGATTACTTATATTCATATCCATATCCTTTTGCTGGAACGCAGCTGCAGCTGCCGCAAATTGCGGCACGACTTGTGGCATGCTCCACTTTTATTAACTTTTTAATGCAGCAATGCCAGCGCTTTCCCCACTCGGCCCCCCCAGTTGGGTTAGAGAGTTTTGCCAGCTTTTATAAGTTTATGTCGAGCAGCTGTTGGCTTCTGTTCCTTACTGCTTTTTGTTTGCCCCCTGTCGTCCTTTTTCTTAACTTTTTTTTTTTTTTTTTTTTTGTTTTTTTTTTTTTTTTTGTTTTTTGGCTCTTCTCTGGCATGCAAATCCTGAGCCTCACACCAGCCTCGCCCAGCATCTTGGGCTTACTTTATTGGCTTTTGGCTTGTGTGGGGAAAAGTTTTGCAAATTAATTACATTTTATTGGGCTCGACTTGAGCTGGAATGAACTCGAGCGGGGCGGCAAACTTTATTTGCGACCCCGCCCACTGAGCAAGGGTTTAAAGATCAAGCACTTGACCCAGTATTATTAATAATAATAAGCTAATGCCATCAGCAGGGCCTTAAAAGATTCCATGGCTGTCGTCGCTCACTGCGCGCTGTCCTGAAATGCATTTTACGACTTTAAAATTCAAAAGCTCGTAAACCCCAAAAAAAAAAAAAAAAAAAAAATTGGAATGGATGGATGGATGGATGGGGAAAGACCATAAAATGTCGAGTAAAATCGTTGGAGAGGGGGAAATACAATCATTGAACAAGTACGGCAACGACACCCAGACCGAATGTGAGTTTTTATGACTAATCAAACCTTTGCCACAGACAAGATAAACATACGAAAGCGTTTCCACTGGCTTCAAGCTGATACAGCGCACAGTGGAATCGAGCTATAAGCAGATAACTCATATTTCTTGCGCTGCGCTTATCAATGTCATTAATTTCAATCAAAGCAATTCAAATTCATTGGTCTTCAATTGTCTAATTGAAAATTTTTCCAAAATTCGAGCAAAATATTATTCCTTTCGATTCCTGGCATTTGTATGACTCCATTAAGTCGGTGTAATTAAATCAATCAGAGTAAAAAAAAGCTTCTTAAAAATGGGTTTTATGAGGCTTTTCCTTAAAAAATGTGTGGTTTATATGCCTACGAGACATTTTTTGTATCTCAAGGTTTACGCAATGTATTATGGATGCATCTAAATGCGAACCGTTTATTGGCTTTCAGTAATAGCATATTAATTTTAACGATTATAAGATGATAAGCCCAAAAACGAACCACTTAGAAGTTTAGATGGCTCATAAATTGGCCTACATCATATTGTATATTTTCCGCGTTTCAATTTTATACGCAACCCTTTGGGGTCGCTATGCATAAGCAAACACCCTCGTATCCCCATACCTGTTGATAAAGATCAGTGTCCATTATTTCGGGTGGCCCCTGGGCGTAAAAAAGAGTATTCCGAGAGGAGAAAGGTAGAATGGTAAATATGAAGTATAATTTTCTGATGATGATGCAGTTGTGTTGAAATCGGGCCGAAAAGGGTGGACTCTCGTGCGCCAGCTGTTTATGATGCGTTTATGACACATCGACCAGGACACGCACACGTGAGTGGGAGAGAGTGAGTGAGATCGTTAATGGCGCCCAACGTGGGGCCCGCATGGTAATCGTAAAACTGACACTCGCAACTTCCCCCCCCGCCAAACGCCGATCCCTCTCCTCGTGATAGTGGTGTGGTGTGGCACAATCAGAGAAGCATGGAGCACGCAAAACAAATGAAAGTAAACACAAACGGGGATTTTTGTGTAAAGTTTTGGTTTTTCGACTCTTTTCGGTTCAGCTTACACCAAAGTCGTGATTTTTTTTGGTTGGTCGCAGAGCATAAAAATCCAAAAATAAATAAAGAGCACAGGGAAAAAAGTGAATTTATTTTATACGTTCACTGCTCGTAAAAATCAATGAAAACATTTGTCAGGACAAGCTTTTCTGGCTTGATGGCGGGCCCACCTTGCCAATCTGCTAGAGGGTTGGGGATGGGAATGGGATTGGGGATGGGGATGGGGATGATGTTGGGGAATGGGGCTACTGGGATCTCGGATCGGGGGTGGAAGTTATTCCAATGAAATGCCTGCGAAAAGTTTTTCTGAACCAAGTTTCGTATGAAATTTGTAGCCAGTGGAACCGAACCAAACCAAAGCGAACCAAACCGGAGGGGAAAGTAAGAGGAGCCAGGAGCCAGGAGCCAGGAGCTTGGAACTATAAAACTTGAAGTTTGAGTTTCTTTGAAACTGTTTTCATTTCTTTATTTATTTTCGCTCTCCTTCGTCAGCCTTCGTTCTATAGGTGGAAAGGAATGTGTTTGATGCAAGCCAAGTTAATTGGATTAACACTGAGGCCCACACACACGCACACCCACAGCCAGTGTTGCGAAATTCGATTTATGGTCAAAATGATTTAATTGCCAAACATGCCCAAAAAAAGAGGGAAGGCGAAGCAGCTGTAAAGGGAATTTTTGTATTTTGCTTCTTTTTACTTGTTGTTTGTCCTTTGCAGTTCGGTAATGGAAGTTCAAAGCCGGGCTAAGGAAATAGCAAAGGGAGATGTGTTGGCAAATGGATTTTGGGCTGGAAAACTTTGTCACGCACTCGGAAACTAATTTCAAGTGCGAACTAGCTTGTTGAGCCATTAGTTGATGGCCAGACTTTTAGGTATATGAATTCCTCATAGAAGCGCTTTTCATTGGGAGTTATTTCGCTTTAAAGTTATAAGCCAATGGTTATTGATAATGGAATAGTTGGATGAGGTTCATATTTTTTGCGTGCAGTGGAGACCTGGAATTATGTAAAAATGCACTTTAGAATTTAAGCCACATAAATTGGGGTTTTTTTTTTTTTAAGTTAATGTACCCCAATTTTTTTTTTTTTTTTGAGTTAATGTACCCCATTTTTTTTTTTTTTTTTTTTTTTGTTTGTTTAAGTTAATGTACCCCAATTTTAATTTGCCTTAAGTGAAAAGTGTCCGTCTTAAAATGGAGCAATTACGAATTGTTTCCAGACCGAAGCTCACCTGACGACGTGTACCAACTCGACTTGACAACCATCTTCGGGCTTCCATTACCGGGCTGTCCCTTCTGCAGCCACCATTCCGCCATGTAATTTGGCCACCCGTGCCCCGGCCGCAGAAAAACTCATTTCGTGTAATTAATTAAAGCGACCCCGGGAAAGGTCAACAACAAAGCCAAAGCCAGCAAAAAGGGACAGTACACGAGTACTGTTGCTTACTTTGCGACTACTTCTGACACGGCTCAAGTGCATCAAAGTCGGAGGACCATTTCGGGCTTGTCTGGTAATTTGATCAACTTACTGTGCCCAGCACCCATCCCGTTCACTTTCCCTCTCCCTCTCTCTGTCCCTCTCCCTCTCCCTGTCCCTGTCCCTCTCCCTGTACCTTTTCCTTTTGTTTTTAGGACAAAACACATTTTTCCACATTGCTGAGCACTTTTTCGAGCGGTCAGAGGTGGCCGGCTAATAATTTTGTTAAGTTGCGACTAAGTCAGGCAGTACGGCTTCAACGTGTTTCTTGCAATTTTTATTTTTTTTTCTTTTCGTACACCTCCACCGTAGCTGGGCATATGGAAATCGGAATCCCATAAAATGTAAGCGTGGCTCAAGTTGCCTTCTGGTTTTTTATTCCTCCCCGTACACGAAATAAAATTAGCTCAATGAGCATTTGTGCAATCAAGTGATTTTTAAACAAGCAAACGGAAGGGGGTTTTTCAAGGGGGTTTGTCGGCGGTTGGGGAGGGGGGGGGGGGTCGCCCTGGGACGTGGCGAAAGGGTTGTCGTTGATATACATGCACACATACTTACTTACCACGGATACGGGCGGTACACAGGAACCCAACCTTAAACCCCTGGGACGGCGCGGGCTGTGGCAAATAAATTTCACACATATTTGCACACTCATACGGTGGCCGAGTGTGTGTGTTCAATAATTTTTTTTTTTTTTTTCCATTTTATTTTCCCCCTACAAGGTCGTCTTGGTTGATTGTAGTGGAAACGAGGAGGGGAGTGGAGTGTAGGCGACTCCCCCTTTTACGTTGACTCACAAAATAATAGAACCAATAGAGGAGGTGACCCAGACCTTTTCTGAGAAAGGGTCTTAGCTTGTGGTGCTCATATGATGTCTGTGGGGTTTTAGCATAATTTCATATTTACCAGCTGCTTATGATTTCGGGATTCCTATTACCTCGACCTTGGCTGTGTGGTTTTCATATCGGAATGCCTTGCCTGGGCTGCAAGTTTGTTTATCTGTGGGCAAACAGAAACCCCTTCCGGCAAACGAACATGACTCATGACACAGAGTAGCTCAACGAAAGGGTTGCTCTCGATTCTCAGCTGCGGGTCTTCCGACATCCGAAACTAAGAGTATGAAAAAAAGGAGAATCGAATGAGACCTTTGCATGTAGGACTTCAGTTCGGTGGCGGTTTCTTTGACGATTAATTTGGTGCACAGATCATTGATTAACAATTGGCCATTGATTGGGGGTTGCAAGAAAATGCCGAAGGAATACAAGAGAAGAGCGGGGAAACTTTTGTTCAACGTCCTCACAAATTAGGGTTTCAAGTAATTAGCCCATTGTTTTGAGAACCTATTGAACTAAGTATTATGTCGTATATTATACCATATATACTATACCATGATAAACTTAACTCCGCTGGATGCAGCTCGTGTGCAATATGAAATGAAATTCTTGAAGCCTTGCAGTAAAATAGCTCAACGCTTCTTGGGGAAAACCTTTGACTCAAAAAGGTGACTTTAAAATGCAAGAAAGATGTGAGATGTGAGTAAACTCAACTGGCAACATGCCGCCGCTCATTATCTTTACCAGCGGCATCGTCACGATGATCATTATCATCATTTGCAGAGGTTACACTCAACTTCTTAGGAGCTTATTCCTTTTGCCTGCTTTCTTTTTACATTTTTGTCAATTTACCGCGAACTCAAGTCATTTGTGTGTGGAAAATTCTGAAGGAGGGCCGGAAAAGCCGGGAAAGCCGGCGAGTGAGTGGGAGTGATGTGGTGCTTAAGGGCAACGGTAGCCGCCTGTCACATTTGCCGCGACACGATTTCCTTTGACTTTTCCCCGTTCCCCAACCACAACACATCTCTATTCCATTTTTTTTTTTGTATGTGCATGGGAGGAATAAAAAGTACCAAAAAAAAAAGAAAAAACAAAAAAGAAAAAAAAAAGAAAAATAACACAAAACCAGGGAATAACAGAAACGGTAGCAACTGAAACCGAAAAGGGAAAATAAAATGGCAAAAGGCAAGCAGTTATTTTTGCTGCGCATTTTCACTCCTTCAGTGCTTCACCCCATTCTCCATTCTCCATTTTCCATTTTCCCGGCGACATTCATTCGCATTCCTCCCAATTGTGTTATAAATTCAAAAATGAATAACGCACGTTTGCTTGCGGTTTGAAATTCCATTTTATTTGTATTGTGCAAAATGCTTTCACTTATTTTATTCTCTTTATGTCGTTCTTGGGTTTCATTCTTGGCTCAATTAAAACATTTTGCAATGACATTTGTGCGGTTTGACTAGAGGACTAGAAAAAGTCGGACTTTTGTGACCAACCACTGCCCATTTGTCTTTCTATTTGCACCATTTCTATTTTTTCATATATATGTATATTTTTTTTGTAGATTCGGCTTAAGGAAATTTTTTTTTATTACCGAGCATTTTGCGGGGTTGCAGTGAAAGCAATTTGGTTGATATACCCGTTTGGGGTTTCCCGGTAAAAAAGATATTACATCATGAAGAGCAAAAGGTAACGATGACTTAGGTACACGTAGAAGCGGTGGAAATATGTTGGGCATTTGAAAACATATTCAATGTGAGCTTAAAGGCCAGAGCCCCAAGCATAAAATATAGACATTTGGTGTCATTCAAGTCGGATTAGGAAATGAAGAATTCACGCTCTTTTAACATTTCGATTCCTTGAAGTAATAAGGTTGTCTTAGAAATGTCTGCTACCAAAAAAGCCAACTTTATCTATTATACAATAAACTTTGATCGCAACACCAATAGAAAAGTGGAAAACTCATTTGGCCTCCAACTGGCCACAATTATCCTTGCTTACTGCCAGAAATCTCAATCAGAAAACGAGAATCCCAGAAATCCGAGGCCAATCGGGAGAAGCCGAGCAAAAGTTCCATGGACAAACGGCATCAGAATTTAATTCAATCGCAAATCCCATATCATCCCCACAAAGTTGAGAGAAACATTCAATTATGAATTCTGAGAAAAGCTACAAAAAAAAAAGTAAAGAAGCCGGGCACACACAAAAATTGAAAACGGAGAGGGAAAAACTACAGAAAACTGTTTTATTTATCCAACATTTGACTTTGAAATGATGAAAATGCTAAAGCTAAAAGGAAAAGGAAAGCCAGGGGAAAATTTCATTTGCTCTGACATTGTAAGTCACATTTGATGTACAATACTGCTGCTGGCCGATTCCTGTAGAATTTCCATCATTGATGGAGTGTATTTTTTTTTTTTTTTTTTTTTTTTTTTTTTTTTTTGTTTTTTTTTGGGTGTTTTGGGTATTTTGCTCCTGCAGTCCACTTGAAAAGTAAACGCATACTAATTAAATCTCAGCTCTGTACTAATATTTTCTCGTTTCGTGTTTGTATTTACAGAGATTCCAGAAGGTTGGAGAGCAACAAGCGTTACTGGAAAACTTCTTCAAAAATTTCGGTAAGTGGAATTCGAATGTGTAGAGGAGCCCGCCCCTATGAATGGGGAAATTTTGTGTGCCATATAACCTCTCAGCTCTTCGTCGATACTAAACTTATTGGAATTTCGAAAATGATAGCGCTGACATGAAAGTTTTGTTGACCCCCCCCCTGCCAGCGCCGCTGTCTGGATGTCATCATCCAGATTTTTCCTATTTTACTTTTATTGTGTTTTATGTCGCAAGAGACACACAAGAGAGACAATCCAGAAATCGGCTTAGAGCGCAAACAGAAAGGGAAATTCGACGGGGCAGCAATCCGAAAGATGCGTATCTTGTGGTCCCCCAAAAAATAAGCCCCCCATCCGAAATTTTTCTTGCAGTGTGCGTGTGCTTAACTGTCTCTTCATCAGCATCTTCAGCTCAATATTTTTGATATGCATCTCATGTGTGTGAGTGTGTGTGTGTGTGCGTGTGTATGTGTGGCTTTTTATTGTGATTGGAAGTAAGAGGTTTTCTTTTTCTTTTTTTTTCGAATAGATATAAAACGTATCTGCAGCTGGGCGACGTCCGTCGGGCGTTTTGTTTATGATTTGTCAAGATCTTTGGGCCGGAAAAATGTGTTTTTAAATGCCGAAGCATTGGGCGATTTAAGGCACATTCTTTCACGGGAAAATATGGTGAACTGATATGATTTCTTTTACTCTCCCATCAAGTTCTATAACTTATGTTCGTTTGCACCTTATAATAAATATCTTATTTAATTACCCAATTATTGTAGCCTTAAAGTTTGATTTTCTCATTGGGTAAAAAGGAATATCAGTTCTAGTGAGCTCAAAATAAGCTATGTACAGGGTGTAGTGGTGCGGTTTTCCTTGGCACTCGTTCTAGTGCTAATAAATTCACCTTTTACCGCAAAATATTGCCCAACATTTGCGAAAGACAAACAGCTCGGCTCCCCCCGCCCTATATCTTGGCCATATCTCGTTCTACTGTGGGCGTAGTGCCAACATAAATCTCTTCAACAATCTGCCAGCCCCCACACCCGACTTTTCCCACTGCCATGAGCATTTTCCTGCTCATCTTTCGGCTCCTGTTTTCCCGCTTGGCTGTTGATTTTTGTCAACCTAATACAAAAGGCAAACAAAATTTGTGTTGGCATTTGGTTAGATTTGCCTGAGTGGGTGGAAAATGGGGGTAAGTAAGGGCTCGGGAGAGGTGGAAAAGTGGAAAGGAAGTGAAGTTGTGGGCAGGAGTTCATGGTGCAAGTGGCCACTGGGGAGTCGACTTGATGAAGGAGCCCGGAAATCAAATATTCGATGAGTTGTATGAATTACAGGTGGGCCCAATGGGCTGGGCGCAAGAAATATCGAGGCGATTATGGAGTGTTGAACTGAGGCGGCTTCCCTGTGAATCCGAATGACCTCTTGCACCATCACTGGGGTTCAACTTCAGTGCACTGGACACTGGGACACTGGGCACTGGGACACTGGACACTGAGTAATGTGTGTGTTTGGGTCACCAAATAGCCGTTGCCAAAATAAATCAATTTAAAGATCACAATAAAGAACAATTTTAACAATAAATGTTGTCTTTGCTGGAGTAACAGAAAATCGAACTTCGCTGCTTAAGATCAAGACTTACATACCTTCGCATCTTAGTTTCTCAATGGATCGGGGTCACCCAATTTGCTGAACCAAAGCTATAGATATTGTTTGTTGTTAACTATTTTTCACACTCATTTGGTCAAATATTGTCCCATCTAGTCGATTCGCACTTGAGGGGAAAGAAACACAAAATGGCCGAATGCATTTCCCTTTCATTAAGTGTTTGTTGTTGCTGTTGTTGTTGTTGTTGCTGGTGCGGCTCATCAATTTGTTGTTGCAGCTGCAATTGGCCACCAAGTTGTGGCCCACATTCTGTTGGTGTTTTTGACGCTGCTGCTCTCGGCTCTCTCGGCCCAAACAGCTTCCACTTGAGTGATCCGCCCACCTGCTGCCGCCCGTGCCCCATTTTGGCCACACCGACCTCTCTTGGCCAGCCACGCCCCCACTGGTGCCGCCCTTGTGCCTCGAAAGGTTTTCTGTGTGTGTACATTAATTAAAGTCATTACGTGGAGGACGCCACCAAAAAGGAAACAAAAGCCAAAATGGCGAGCGGCTGCAAATTGCACACAGCGGAAAAGTACGAAAACTCGCTCGAAGCATATTTAATGCACTCAATTATGGTGGTCTATAGTTTTTTTTTTTTTTGTTGTTGTTGTTGCTGCACATTTAATTTATGAAAAACTAAATTCAAGAAGTAAAGATTACAAAGTAATTGTAGAGCTACCTAGCATGTTGGTATGATAATTTTTCGCTGTGCATAATGATACTGGCGCTCTGTGCGGGTGGGTTGGGGTTGGGGTAGATGGGGGTGGTGGGGCAGGCACACGCACACGCACACACACGTAGCAACAACAACTGGAACAACAACTACAAAGTGAAGCCAAACGCTGCGCCAAATTGGCCAATTTTCATATGCATGCCAAGCAGCAAAGGCAGGAGCTGAAAAGCAGGAGCAACAGCTGCCGAGTTCAGCGCAAAAGAGGGGTGTGGTGCAACTGAGGGGGGGAGGGGGGGGTGGGGTTAGTGTCATGGGAAAGCGGAAAGGGGATGGGGGATGGGGGGAAAAATGGCAAGGAAGATCTCCTCTTTGGCATTGACATCAATGAATAATTTTCCGTTGGCGGAGCGAAGGGCAACCGAAATGGGTGTGTTCGGTGTGTGGCCCAACTGCAGGCGCCACGTGTCGAAACATGTGAGATGGCTGCACTGCCAGAAATGCTGTGCACTTACATAAAAACAAAAAAAAAAAAAAAAACCCCGGCCAAATGATAAAAGAATAACTGAGTATCCAACGTAACATAGCTACTGGCGAGAACTTTACAACTGTATAGATATTAAAAAATACTTTTTTTAATATTTTCAATTATTTATGAGTTTTAAAAGCTTAAAGCTTGTCGCCTAAAGCAATGATGCACTTTTTGATTGCATTGTACAGTGTATTTTGTGCATTGTAAAGCGCTTGCCTGCGGCTAGTGCGTTTTTGTGACAGTGTATTGGTTCGTCCATGGTTCGTCCGACATGGGCAACCATCCAGCACCACACATCATGCCCATCGCCTCTCATCTCGCCTGGTGCTCTAATGATGCACAACATGCACAAAATGTGTTAATGACAAACCCAACCGACTGCCGACGATTCATGAGTTCTTTCCCAGAACTCGATCGCCTCCTAATGAGTCCCGCCCGCTGTACCTGTTGCCCTTTTTTCCCCCCAGGTGCGCTACTCCCACAGCACACGGAGGGGGGGCGTGGCAATTGAGGGAGTTGCACCAAGCGCCGCACAAGTTGAGTTACTTTTGCTTTTCCAATCGATGCCAGAGTGAAGCAAATTAAATTGCAGCATGAAATCGAATTGCCAGCAGGCAGCTGAGGCATTCAAATGCAGAGAGCAAAAATGGATGAGAAGCATGGGGGATGGGGGAGCAGAAGTAGTATCCATAAGATACATTCTGGGCCTGGTCCGCAGCTGCTGCCTTTTCAAGAACGAACAGGAAGAGGATGAACCCAAGATTCAGCAGACTTTAAATTGCTTTTGCCGCCCCCTTTCACCTGGCCAAAAAAAAAAAAAAAAAAAAATAACGAAAATAAGAAAAAAAAAAATGAAATGAAATGAAGAAAAAATAGAGAAAATAGCTGCTGCCAAAAGAGTTCTACAAAGTGTTCGATTAAAATAGATATTTTTATGGCTTTTGCATTCGAAAATTGCATTAGGCAAGTGGTTGCTTGCCTTCCACGAAGAGGAAGAATTGTTTTCACTACCCAGATCGGTCCATAAAGATATCTGTTTCTAGTTTCTATTTTCTATGTTCTATGTTCTTTTTTCGAGGGAAAACCCATTTCATTCGCTCCAAGAACTTGGGCAAGCTAGCGAAAAATAAACATAATTCCCTATCTATTACAGCGAATTAATAATATTGCATTTCGCTACGGTTTTTATACATTTTTAAGAACATATGGCAGTACTACGGATACGTGTACGTATGTGTGTTTTAATTGAAAAATGAATATCAATACGCGATACTGGCCGTTGTTTCCATTTGAAGAGCTATTCTTTTAATTTCTGTTTTTTGTTTCGTTTCTATATGCTCTATCTCAATCCAACTCAATCAGGCAAATCAAAATGTTGCAAAAATGCAGCAAATAAACGGCATATGGTTGTTGCACATTGTTGTTGCCGTGTTATCATGGTTTTTTGCGTCGCAATTGTTGTTACTTTTGTTGGCAACGCCTCGACAAGACCACAAACAACTCGTTAGAATTTGCATGTGCAATGCAATCGGCCAAAACAAAACACAAAAAACAAAAAACAAAGCTGCAAAAAGGAAAATAGCCAACGCAAAAAAGCTGAAAAAACTGTGGAAAAATCAAAGAAAAGTTTGCCAAAGATGTGCTCGTGCCCCATTCTGGAATGGTTAAATAATTAAGAATCTGCTCATGGGAATAAAACTTATTTTTTGTTTGTAACAATATTCCTACTACTAGAATCTAAAATAAACAATTTCGTGTTGGGTTTTTTTACACTTTAAAGAAATTTCGGTGGCGTGTTTCGTCACGCGCTCATCTCTAAGCCAAACAAACACATAACACAAAGAGGTGAAAACGAAAAAGGACAAATACGCAGGCACAAACATTTTTGAGCTTTGTTAAGTGGAAAAGGGATGGGCAGAAAAGCGAGATAGCGTTAGACTCTTCCGGGTCCGGTGTTTGGCGGATTGCTGGTGTTGGAATAGAAATATCTATGGGGCAATGGAAATTGGGTATTTCTACAGTGCAACAGCAACAGCAACAAGAGCACTTGGGTTTATAGCAGCGGATGGCTATCAATTTGATATATCAATCAGAGTGAGAGGGCCAAAAGTGAAAAGCACGAACAAAAATGCAGCCAAGAGGAAGGGAAATTCATTTGGATTTTTTTGTACTACGCGGCTGCCTTTCGATGAAAGCGTTTTGCCAAGATAATAATTAGTTTTAGTTACAAATCTGTTTTTTTTTTCTTTTTTTTTTATTAATTTTAAGAGAAGCAATGAAAATATAATTTGTTTTTATTTTTTATTTTAATAGTTGCCGAAGCTTTGACATAAAATTACATCATCTACGGATCACAGCGATTTGTTTGAAACTGCCATGTTGGTTGCTTAGTTGAGGTGCATGGCGGTAAATATAGCTTTCGAAAATGTTGTTTCCAATACGAGATTGATTTTTATGGCTTGTTTTTCTGGTCTTTATTGCTTGCAGGCTATTAATGCTGGCTGTATGGTAAATAAGGACTTTGACGTCTTCATAACATCCACAAACAAGCAAACGCACATGTATAACCATGGCATCTTAAGTCGATATTTGATATGGTTTTATTATTGTGTGTCCGTTAATAGCCGTGCCTGCTCCCGAACCCCAAAAACTTGGCCTTGAGCTGGCTCCACATGTGCAAGTGCTCATATGTACTGCCCCACCATGTGTGTATGTACATATGGATGTACATATGGATGTACATATATATTTTAATGTATGTATGTATGTACATCTGTGCGTTCCGGTTTTGTCAGTCTGCTCCTAGGATTATCTTGGACACACGCTGGGGCACTCATAAAGGGCGGCCTGCCCACTCTGATTGATTTATGTTTCCCCCCCCCGTCCCCAAAAAGGGGGTAAGGGATGGGAAGTAGAGGAGTGGGGCTAGGGGTGGCTCTCGTCACTAGCTGTTTTTTTTTTTTTTTTTTTTCCTACTACTTCTTGGCCCGGCTTTGCTTCCCGGCTGGCTCATTTCTCCTTCGGCTGTTAATAGCTTTAATGCTGTTTTATGGCATTTCGTGGAGAAAGGGCCACAGCTTAGTGGGGGCAAGGGGATGGGGGGCATGGGGGTGGAGTTGGTACACATTGGGATCTGGAAGTGGAACCGAAACGCATGCCAGCGCCAAATGTTTTACATGCGTGCCTTTCGAACACTCCAAGAAAATATCTAGCCAAGAATGACGGGTGAAATGACTTACTCCACTGGTAAAGCTGTTTGCATTGTATAATATGTTGCGTTGTATGTTCTGCTGTTGTTACCTGGTCACTTCTCGCAGTGCATCGCGGCCGCCACTTAGTGTGGCAACAATGTTTGCGCATAAATAAATTGGAATCGACTGCGGCAGCGGGTGTGGGTGTGGGTGTGCGTCTTGGAGCAGGGCGGTGCTCATAATTCCAGCTTTTATTTGTGGGATTTTGGCATGGCATGTCAGTCATGCATCTCTGCATCCCCCCGCCCGCCGTCTCCCTCCGCCTTTGCCTTGGCACTTCTCTGCCCAATGCTCCTTGGCACCCTGACCATTCCCTACTCTGCGCACTGATTAATGGCTTTCCGTACTCCACAGATGATGCCCGACTCCTGTTGCTGTTGCTAAGTACGCCGAATTTCTCACCGAGAAAGCTGAGTAAGCTGAGCAGAGCGAAACTCCGATCGACTTTGATATTGAAGACACAATGTATCCAGCGGCCAGCGGCAGTGGAGGAGGCAGTGCAGCGACCGCTGCCAAATTCCAGAATCGCTGCGGATCGCCGCAGTTTGCAAGCGACTATCCGCACCCACATCCGCACCAGCATCCGCACCAGACGACATCGGTGGCGGTGCACAGTGCCCCGCCCGGAGTGAGTGGTGGCTCCATGGCCAGCGGTGGGTCCATGTCCATGCGTCACGGCCAGCGGGCGGCGACCTCAGCCCATCAGCATCCCAGTCAGATGACCCTGAACCACGGCGGCATGGGCCACAACCACGGCATGGGCATGGGCGGCATGGGCATGGGCATGGGAATGGCTCACAACCATGGACATGCGGCGGCCACCTTGGGGCATCCACATTCGCATTCGCACAACAACAGCAGCAGCAGCAGCAGCCACGGACATGTGGGCTCGCATCTGATCTTTCCCGACGACATGGACAGCATCGAGTTCTGCATGCCGGCGGCGCCCTCCTCCTCGTCCGCCTCCTCGCAGAACGGCCTCGGGGTCGGGGACCAGTTGCTCCTGGGCAGCAATCACGGCGAGGCGTTCACGGAGCGCCGACGGAGGGGACACAGCCGGCGCAGCAATCACAAGATGGATGTGGAGCAGCAGGTAAGTCTTGGGGTGACGACAAGGATTGCTTTCACAGCTCTTATGCATATTGATTTCTTAAATGCCAGGTTAAGTGGTCGCGCAAGAACATCGCCGCCACCATGGAACGCTTCGAGCCCACGCCCAACACACAGTCCTCGTCGTCCACATCATCGCTGGACTATGGATTTGCAGCCGGCGTGATGACGCCCAGTGGCAGCAGTGCCACAGCCTCGCATGGCGGTGGCGCCTCCAATCCCTCGCTGCACGTGGCCTTCAATGGAGGCGGTGGAGCAGTGGGCGGTGGCTCTGCCTCGACATCGGGAGCTAGTGGCGGCGGCTCGGGAGCAGCTGCAGCGGCGGCACCCTTCAACCATGTCTATTCGTATGCCTACTACGAACCGGGGGCAGCCAAGTGTCACACCAACGTGCCTGCCGCCCAAGGAGTTGGTCCCGGACAGGGTCAGGCCCACCAGGTCCAGTCGAAGAGTCCGCCGCGCAACTCGATACGCGCCCTGCTGGCCAAGAGCTTCCGCTCGAAGAGCAGCACCAACCATGGTGGGCAGTCGACCTCCAGTTCGCCGAGTGCCGAGGAGCGGGATCGCCATACGTACACCACGCGCTACGGCACCACCGAGAACCTGTACGAGGAGGTCAGCGATCAGAAGATCCGCAAGGTGCTGTCCGACAACCGCATCGCCAGCGGCTCCAGTGCGGGCAATGTTAAGGAGGAGCAGCGCCGGGTGCAGCACAACCACTTTAGGGTGCTCGACGAGCTCAATCTCTCGCTGGAGGCCCTAATAATGCCGCCCACACCGCCGGACGTCAGTCCCAGTCACGCAATGGGCGCCGATGAGCCAAGCACCTCGATGTCCGCCGGCGCAGTGGGCGGATCGGCGGTGTCCAGCGTGGTTGCGGGACCCTCGAAGACCGCCCAGAGACCCAGGCGCGGCGGTCTACTGGGCGGTGCGGCTGGGGCAGGGGGCACCTCGAACTCGAGCTCCGCCTCGCACGCCAGCCTGGAGAATCTATCGAGCACCCTGAACAGCATGGAGCTCAAGGATCATGGCCACAGTAGCTGCATCAATCCGGAGTTCGATGAGGGGGACCTCGATTCCGGCTTTAGTGGCAGCGGCAGCAGCAGCGGTGCCAGCTACAACGAGAGTCTGCGGTACTACAAGTCCGCCACGCCCACCGGACAGCTGCACCACCATCACAGCCACCAGCAGCAACAGGCGCTGCACCACCACAGCCTGAACAACAACACCTTGCCGCACAACCTGCGCAGCTGCCGATCCTCCACGGCCTCGGGCACTTCCACCTCGAAGAGCAGCATGGCCAGTTGCGGCGAGGATCAGGGCATTGGCATGACCTTGGCTGTGGGCGGCGGCGGTGCTGGCATGATGACGCCCATGCACGAGGGATCCGGCGGCGGCGGCGGCGGCGGGGGCGCTGGCTCATTGTCGCCCTTCAACTATCCACGCCGCTGTTCGGCGGACCAGCAGCGCGCTTCGGGCAGATCGATAGCCTCCGGCGGCGTGGGCGTTGGACCCGGCGTGGGCGTGGCCGTGGGCGGCATGGACGGCGGCAGCATGAGCATGTGCAGCAGCAGCAACGTGGCACTATCCACGGGCGCGAAACCCAAGAAGAACTTCTGGACCATGAAACCGTGATGCTACAAAAAGGCGCTGCGTCACATTTGCAAGAAATGGACTATTGTTATGGTGAGTGAAACCACAATTTGCATACCTTTATAGAGTTTCCTACATTTCCAACCCTTATATGTATATAATATTTGTATCTATATAGTTTAGTTTCTTATTACTTGGATACAAGAGATGAAAACACATACGTGCGTGTATATCACACACAAAATCACATACCCAGAATGTCCATTTCATGCGCATCGCCGTGATTGCGATTGTGTTAACCCCTTTCAATAGTTGATTACTTTTTATGGCCATTTTGTCATTTAAGATCATCTGGCATGATTATCGCCGTCGCCGTCGCCACCACGATATTCCCACCCCCTCCACTCGATCCCGAAACCCCCGAAACCCCTCACATCCCACTGCCTTCGCTGCCATAACCCGACTGCTTTTGGGCATCAATTTCAACTTTTCAACTTTAATCATAATAAATTTGTGGCCCTGTTTTCCAGCCACGGCCATGGTCATAGCTTATATGTAGCTCCATTTCACAATCAACGAGATACTTCCGCTGGAGAGGAAGCAGATCCGCGCCAGATATAGGTACATATATATACGCGGGGGGTGTTTTGGGGGAGGGGGGGGGTGGATTGTTGAGGACTTTCCGCATTCCCAAGATAATAAATTTATTAACTGAGCGGCCCGACATCATCATTATCTGGGAGAAGCGGGCAAAATGTTTTCATCCCTTCGCCGCCGAAATGAATCAATTAAAACTGATTGAACTTCATAGATTTCCTCCCCCAATACACACACACACACACACACACATATATATATATACTTTTTTTTTTTGTATCTTGTTCTGAGCGAAAAATACGAAAAATTCATTTATAACTGAAACTGGGCTAATCCGCATCGCACATCAATTCTTTCTCCGCTCTTGCCTATATATACATATATATATACTTTTTTTTCTTCTTTTTTTTTTTTTTCTTTTTTTTTTTCTTTTTTTGTTGTGGGAAGATACTCCGGGGCCACATATGCCCCCATTTTTATACTGGTCACGGGGATTACGCCGAATACCCCGATGCGGATGGTTAGCAAAGGGAAGTAATGGTGATCAGGGAGAGTGGAGTGGCGCGAACATTAAGGCGCCTGTTGAAATGTCCGCAGACCTGGAGATGCACCCATGCCATAGCCACACCAATCCATGCCATCTCCCTAACACTAACACCCCCTTAAAGCCGCTCACTCCACTTTCGCCCATTACGCGGTGTGTGAATAATACCATTATTCATTGCATTTTGTTATAAATCTGTCAATTTGCACAATTGTGCGTACAAGCCAAAGATTCACAGTACAAACAGAAGGCGAGACTGAAAACGAAGGAACTTCCTTAAAAGTGGAAACATGTTGTAGAAAAGTTTATTGAGTTCCAAAACTAGGAACAGTGTACTTTTTGCCCATGCTAGTATAATAAAGTTTTATTTCATTTTTATGTAGAAATAAAGTTTATTTGGAAATTATATAATATATAATTATTATTATTATATATTCTATATATATTATATATTATTATATATTTAGAAATAATGTTTATTTGGAAATAATGTTTATTTAGAAATAATGTTTATTTAGAAATAATGTTTATAGAGAAATAATGTTTATTTAGAAATAATGTTTATAGAGAAATAATGTTTATTTAGAAATCATGTTTATAGAGAAATACCTTAATTCACTGATTGCTATACTATTTGTAGTATTTCGGTTCAATTAGGTTGTTGATACACAGTTTTTTCTCTGAGTGCCAGGATGCTCTATGCTTTATGCTTTATGCTTTATGCAATTCGACAGGGTTTGCAAGGGGGTGCAGGTCGGGGGGTGGAAAGTAGAGTGTGGAGTGTGGGCAGTGGGAGGGCAACACACTTCAGCCCTCGGGGGCAGGGTCGCACATGTGTGGCAGCCGCAGGGTGCACGCTCCTCGCGTTCCTTCCGCTCTTCCTGCGCTTCTCGCATTTCGGCGGCTGCCATAAAAAATCTTTTGCGAATGCTCGAAAATGGCTCCGGAGGCAAACTATTTTTACTGGGTACTATTGACGCTATGATGGCCAGCAAATAAAGTCGCGATACACTGCAGATGGTCCATGGAGACACAGCTTATCGCCTATTAAGTAGTGTAAGTGGTATACCATAGTCGATCACTTTAATTACGCAGATAAGAATATTGAAAGTTGGTACGTCTTGTAACTAAGCCATTCGATTATACACGTATATGCATGTGACACCATTGACAAGTGGTTTCGGCAGTCATGCAGGGAACGTGCTTTGATTCCAGGGTAGCAAGTGCATCGATTCCTTTCGCTGTGCATCCATTTCCTTCGCTGTGCGCTGTTGTTGCTCCGCTGTTCCTGTTGTCCACGTGTTGATTTATATTCGAAACTGCGCCGAGGCGCAACTAATTTGCCTCGGGTGTTAAGTAGCATGTGAAATAAACGCGATGGGGGAAAGCCAAGCCCTGGGTGGAGTGTGGAGGGAAAACTGGGCGTTGGGTGGTTGGGTGGTTGGATGGTTGGAAAAGCGCTGAAAAGGGAAACGCTCGGCTCGGCTGCATTGAATGCCGTTTGGATGAATGGCGGCATGATAGGCGGCAGCGAACGAGTGTGTGTGTGTGTGAATGGTCCATTGCCGCTCCATGAATAAGTGACCGAGTGCGAGTGTGCGGATCACAAGGACCCGGCCGGCAATATATGCCATATGAGCTGCATATAGCACTTCTTATTCAATCGCTGCTTACACAGAATATTTATGCGGAGAATTTCCGGAGTCATTTATGAAATCGGCCAAGAATGCGAGCATTCCCATTCATTCAAAAGCTCATTCATTTAGTTTCCTACGTACCATTCATGCGAAACCTGGCATTCACCTTGATAACTATGTATATACGACGCATTGCCATATTTTCTGTCCTTAAATATAAACTTATGCCTTTACTTAATTCTCCTTTTACATTTGTTTAAGGTGTTCCCCAAACTTTTCGTTTCTAAGCACTTGCGTCCCCATTCAATTATTCACGACGACTTTGTAGATGGCATTCATGTGCTCCAGACACAAGTTTGGCTACAAGCCCAGACATCTCATCATCATCATCTGTATTAGAATTTAGCCCTTGACCCCCAACCCTCTGAATCCCCAACGCCACCCCCTCCCCCCGTTTTTTTGGGGACTTTTCTCATACATGTGACCCAAAACTAGTCCTTGGGCAAGTCTATCTGGAAACGATTTGTGCACACTCGATTTGACAGTCAGTCAGTCAGTTGCTTTCCATTTCCCCCCTTTTATTATTATTTTTTTTTTGTTTGGTTGGGGGTAACCCTTTACCGCCCCACAGCCATTTCCCATTTCCCTTTGCACCGAGAATCGTTTAAATGTTGCCAACAATAATAAAACATTTTAAACTTGCGCCGGCTAATAAAGCAAAAAAGGGAAAGGAGCGGAAAAGGAGGAAAACGAGGAAAACGAGGAAAAGGAGGAAAAGGAACTTTAAATGAAATCAGAGCCACATTGAAATGGGAAAATGGGGGAAACGTCTGCTTTTCAGCAATGGGCAAATATGAAAATGGATCTCGCCGAGAACGACGACGACGATTTGGGGATTCCAATGCCGGACAATGAAGATAAGGATGAAAAGGAAGTCGAAGGAGCCGAAGGAGCCAAAGGAAGGATTGGGGCTGAATGGCACATGTGCTGGGGAAATCGGGCATAAACATTCACTTAGCCATAATAAAAGCCAAGCCGCACACACAAAGTACTCAAATGAACAACATTTCTATTTAAACGGGGGTCAGGGGTCATCACTCCGCTCGGGGCCAAGCTGGAAATTTGGAATTTGTCAGAAGTTTGGTTGAATGAAGCCCGGTTCCCGGTTCCTGGTGCCTGGTGCCTGGTGCCTGGTTGACTTTTCTCCGGCTAGATTGCGCCCGACTGATTAAAAATTGAATGATGAAGGCCCCGAGACGATGACGCTCACATTGAAATTGTTAAACTTGCCCCGAAGTACTTGTACCACTGAAAATTGTGGGGGGCTGCCAAGGAAAGCCATCATGCCTTATTCCTATGCAACATACAACACTTGGAACACGGCAACAGAGAAAGCTGAAATTGGAAAATTGGAAAACTAGAAAACTAGAGTAAATGCATAACGAAACTCGAACGGATTCATTTAGTTGGACAGCCCTAATTATATGCAGTTATTTGTATTATTTATAACTAAGTGGCACGTTGTTTGCTGTACCATCTGAACGATTGCAATTATTTGGTCAATTTAAATGCAGCTCTCAGTGGCAAAAAGCATTCAAAAGTAATTAAATCCTTGTAGGCCAGCAGACGGTGCATGTGGCAACAAATTTTTAATATTGGGAAGAAAGCAGGTGCAAATTGAATCGATAGTTTCTAACCACAAGCACTGGCCATCCATTGATTCCATGTCGCCTCCAATACAGTGTTTTCATTTTAATGTAAATTGCGCTTTGACCTTAATGCCCCTTCGACATATACGGCTTTTATTCGCGTCTCATTTAACCGACAGACATCCCCCAAATCCGATGCGCAGTATTTCTGCGAGTGTAGCTGAGTGGAAGAAAGGCAAAGGAAAATCTTAACCCGCTGGCGCCAAAGTCGCGTGGGTGGCACAATAAATTTGCAAGGACAAGGACCCGTTTGGTCTGGTTCTTGGTCGTCTGCTGCTTTCATTGGCAAGGCGCCAAGCCATCGGATCAGATCCAGGTCCAGGGGAATGGCTACGGGCAGAAGGACATGCGGACAAACGGGCGGACGGACGGACGGACGAACGGACGGACATACGGACATACAGACAAACGGACGGACAGGGGTGATGGCGTAACGGCAGACCCGGAGCACAATGCCAGGCGTAGAGCAATAACACACACCGAATTTTGGGGGTGGCTCAACGGTAGCTGGTGGTGACATTGTCCGCCTGCGTTCCCTTTCATACTCGCTCGTGTATCAGTGCACTGGGAGAAAAAAACACCTACTTAGCGCTGAGGTTTTGTGCAGTCATCACGTGCATGGGCATGGCGATCTTAAACAGTTCGTATTTCTTGAAGCGTAAAGATTTCTGATGTAGCAACTGCAATCCATATGCTAAAGTGAACGCAATTTTGCACAGTGCACACACAAAGAGTCTGAGCACTCCTTGGCTTTCGGGGGTTGTCTAACCAAAATCACCCACCACCACTCGCCGTCTAAGACGAGAACTGTAGTAAATAATTCTTTAAAGATTTAGAGACACTCCACCCGCACAATTGCAAATTTTTATGAGATATTCGAGGCGGCGGCGGCGTTACGGGGGCGCTGCGAAAAGGGGGTGTGGCGCGTGCTTGTCGCGGCTTCTTAGCTATTTTCCCCAGTCCGGGGAAAAAAAAAAAAAGAAGGAGAAGTGGATGTGGACGTGGAAGTTCGTTCGTCGTCGCCGCCATAAGCCGGCCACATATCAAGATTAATTTTTTCCAAGATAATAAATTCAATGCAGATTAAATGGCAGAGACCATTAAATTATCGACTTGAGGTTCGCTGCGCCCACAGCTGGTGTTGTTGTGCGTGGTTTCATATCGAGGGTTGGACCTTTGCACCAAAATCTACCAACTGGATACTGGATACTGGGTACTGGGTAACTGGGTACTGGGTACTGGGTACTGGGTAACTGGGTAGTGGGCATTGTTCGGCGGTCTTAAGCTGATGACTGCATTAACATTAACAACGGGCAAACGTGCGTGAAGAGCAATTGATAATGCCAGATGAGATGAACTAGCTCCTCGGCTGGGATGATGGAGCATTTGTTGCGCAATCAATTCGACTGCCAAATGAGACGCAGTTGTCAAATGGTTTATTCAGTCTCAGTTGCCATCGAAGGGTGAAATTCACTGACTGGGTGAAATAAGACGCACTGTTCGTAATTGATGTGGATTACCTAACTATCATTTAATACTTGGTGCTCATTCGCCACATGGTGCTCCACGGTGGTTCAAGTTGATTTAAAGGCCAATGAATCGGTTCTATGTACACGTATGTCTTAAATGTGCAGTTTTTCAGTATTCATGGTGTTAAAATGTGTGAATATCGGGTTTTGCCATCAATGTTATGTCTAAAACTCGAAGCCTTGCTGCTTTCAGCTGTGGAATTTGTGCATTTTCAGAACCATGACAAGCCGTGTTAATTGACTTTAAATCCGGCCCAGTTTTCCATCAGCTTATACTTACTGCACGTATGAAAAAATATCCTAATGGACCTCCTTTGGATAATCTTTATTTCTCCTCCTCTATTTACGGCCATCGTTGTGCCATGAAAGTTATAATAGAGATGTATGCACAACTCGTCGGAATTTTGCAGATCAGCTTGCAGAAAAAAAAAAGAAAAGAAAAGAAAAGAAAAAAAGAAAAGAAAAAAAAGAAAAGAGAAGAAAACCACAGCAAATAAAAAAGGAAGTGAAAAACTTGTAAGTGAAAACGGAAAACAAAACGCAACGCAGACACATCAATTACGGCGAAGGGTGGAAAGATGGGAAAATCGGGTGGCAGAAACGGGGCGCAGCTTCAATTGAACGCGACTCGTTGTCCTTTATTCCGGCTCCTTTTGCTCCTTTTTGGCCAAGATGAAGAGCGGTAGCGAGCACTGCTAAATGCAAACGACAGATCCTCCAACCAAAACGCCCAGCCATAGCTTTATCTTAGCCCATCAATCAGGACCAGAACGCTCACAAAAACAAGAAAAATGCAAAAAAAGAAAACTAGGCAGTGCAAAAAAAAAAGAAAAAAAAAAAACAGAAATAGAATCTCAAAGTCAATTTTTTGGCAAACAAACAAACCGATTGACGTAGGCCCCTAAAAACCAAAAAAAAAATAAAAAAAAACAAAAAAAAAATAGTGTAAACCCCATACCCTTTTTTCCTTTGCTTAATCAATGTGTGGTGGCGAGCGCTGGAAAACGAGGGAAAGCGGGGAAATGGAAATGGCTGGTGAAATGTCAACTGCGTTGATTGGAAAGCCGCCAGCGCGACTAAAAACGCTGGCAAATCGCGTCCGCGCTAATGTGAATGAGATTTGTTGCAAATCAATGGGGCAAAGGTAGCGACGAGTGCGAGTGAGAGGGCGAGGGCAAGGCAGTTGTCCTGCTCCCGCCAGACCGCACAATCAGTTTCCGTTTCCGGTCGCTGGCCGCACAATTAAGCGCGGCGGCGGCGGCGGCGGCCATTTTGCCTATGTCTCTGCAGCTGATTTTGTTGTTGCTGCTGCTGCTGTTGTCGTTGTTGTTACTGTTGTTGCTGTTGTTACTGTTGCACGGCGTTGGCTAATAAACAAGCGCTGCAAACGAAGTGCGAGGTGGGAAAATTGGGGAACCGAGGGTGCCAAAGCGTTGGTTCTGCACTGGCCCAAAGTGCACTGATCAAAAATATATACCCACTTTATGTACAATATACAATATTACTATTGGTTTTACTATTACTATTATTACTTTTATTACAATTATTACTTTTATTACTATTATTACTTGTATTACTATTATTACTTTTATTACAATTATTACTTTTATTACTATTATTACTTTTATTACTATTATTACTTTTATTACAATTATTACTTTTATTACTATTATTACTTTTATTACATTTATTACATTTATTACCATTTTTACTATTATTACTTTATTACTATTATTATTATTATTACCATTATTACTATTATTACTTTTATTACTATTTATACTATTATTACCATTTTTACTATTATTACTTTTATTACTATTATTACTATTATTACTATTATTGCTATTATTACTTTTATTTATATTATTACTATTATTACTATTTTTACCATTTTTACTCTTATTATTATTTTTACTCTTATTACCATTTTTACTATTATTACTCTTATTACCATTACAATACAATTACTATATATATATTACAAAATTATAGGTATTAATGATATAAGAGTTGACAAATCCAGAGAAATTGAATTAATAGAATGTGTTGTATTAACTTTTTTATAAATAAGAGAATCTGTATTTCCGTAGGTATTGTATACTATATACTATGATTATGATTTGTCAACCCTTATATCATTAATACCTATAATTTTAGTAAGGACCAAACTGAAATATTGTTGTTCCACAAAAATATTCAAAGTTGTTAGGTTTTTTTTTTTGAGGTAATGATTTCACGTCTCACAGCTTTCCAGTTACCTGAGTTTCCTACAAATTGGCCAAGACGTACCCTTTATTTTTCCGAGTGCAACTGGCATTCCTTGTTTGCTTTGGCCGTTGTCGCTGCTGTTGTTGTTTTATTTATTTATTTTTTTTTCGTACTTTGCTCTCCGCTTCTTGGTCGCTTCATTAACTGTAAAAAAACACACGTCGTATGTATGAATGCAAATGAAGGCGGTCGGCGGAATGGCACTTGGTTTTCCCGTTGTTCCTGCCATTATTATGGCCACTGTTGTTGCGCCGTGCCGCTTCACACCTTTGTTTGTATTTGTATTTGTATTGGCATTGGCATTGGTATGTATGTGTATTTGCGTTTGCATTTGCATTGGCATTTGCATTTGCATTTGCATTTGCGTTTGTATTTGTGCACGAGCTGTTGTGGGAAATGCGTTTTCCTTTCATTTCATTTCGTTTCGTTTTGTTTCGTTTGGTTTGGTCTGCTTTTGTTTGCCGGAGAGCAGCGAACAAACAACGTCGACAACGCCGACAATTGGTCATCAGAATATACATATAACATATCGCCCGTTGGGCGGACTGCTGGGCGGCGCGTTTGGGCGTGGCAAAGGCATTCCAAGCCCCCAAACGGGAGGCGCAAAGGGGGTGTGGCAAGACCGCCCGCTGCGCCAATTTATGACCTGTCAGAAATTTCCCAACACAACATCGTCGACGGCGCCTTGAAGCGGCTGTAAGTGCATGGCCCCAAAAAGTAGGCAACACTTTCTGCACTTTGTCGGCGGTGCAAGCACTCAACCACCACCCAACTGAACCACCACCCAACTGAACCACCACCCAACTGAACCACCACCCAACTGACCCACCCACAAGGTGTCCCCATTTAATGGGTTTAATAAAGTTTAAACGTGCTGCGCTGCAGCCTGCTTTAAAGTTGAAGACAATATAATAGATAGCTTGTTATATTTTACTTCATATATTAAGAACTTGATATATTTTACTCCATATATTAAGAACTTGTTGTATTTCACTCCATATATTAAGAGCTTGTTGGATTTTACTCCATATATTAAGAGCTTGTTGGATTTTACTCCATATATTAAGAGCTTTTTGGATTTTACTCCATATATTCAGAGTTTCTTATATTTTATTCCATATATTAAGAGCTTCTTATTTTTTATTCCATATATTAAGAGCTTTTTATATTTTACTCCATATATTAAGAACTTCTTATATTTTATTCCATATATTAAGAGCTTCTTATATTTTACTCCATATAATAAGAGCTTCTTCTATTTTACTCCATATATATTAATAAGAGCTTCTTATATTTTATTCCATATATTAAGAACTTCTTATATTTTAATTCCATATATTAAGAACTTCTTATATTTTATTCCATATATTAAGAGCTTCTTATTTTTTATTCCATATATAAAGAGTTTTTTATATTTTACTCCATATATTAAGAACTTCTTATATTTTATTCCATATAATAAGAGCTTCTTATATTTTATTCCATATATTAAAAGCTTCTTATATTTTACTCCATATGTTAAGAGCTTCTTCTATTTTACTCCATATAATAAGAGCTTGTTGGATTTTACTCCATATAATAAGAGCTGTGGAATGTGGAATGGTAATTGAGCCGCTTACTTGGCTACTATTACTTACTTTCTGCTGTTGTTATAACTGAATAAACATTTTCCAAGGCCTCTAAACCCCTTTGGCCACCCCCCACTTGACCACATGCCATGATGGTCCCAATCAAATTCACATTTCCCCTCGGGCTCACAAGATGATCTATTGTCAGGAAAAGGGGCAGATGGTGTTCCTTTTGAATGTCTGCGCACGCCAGACATCAGCCATCAATACATAATCAGTTTTAAGTTCGCCTTCCTGTTTATTGCAATTTTATATAAGGTATCTGACACGCCCTTTCACCTCCCACCCCCTCACCACCTCACCCCCTCAGCACCCACCCCCTTTTGTTGGCAGAATATTTTCAGTTGCCCGAAATTGTTTCTCTTCGTCTGACGCGCAGATTTAATATTTCCGCACTATTGTCAACTGGGCAGGTGCTTCCCATGACCCCCACCCACTCCCCACCCACTCCCCTTGCACCTGGCTACCTGGTCGCTGGGGTGACGGGAAGGGGGGGGGGGGGTGGTGGCATATGTCACATGCCGGTGCCACGCCTTTGGCCAAAGGGGCGGATGAGACGAATGGGGCGCGGCCCACGCAGGCAAACGCTTCATGTGGAGCCGTTTACTCTAACCCCGCCCCCCGACACGCCCCCCCCCCCGGCTGAACGACGCCCTTTGACTTTTTGGCATTGTTGTTGTCGCCAGCTTTATATTTATATTGACGCTTTTCTTTACGCACAGCGACAGCTCTGGCCAATATAATAGTTGCGGTCCATTCCGGTTGATCAATTTCAGTTTTAATAGTGCACTTAATGATTGTTTTTTTAACGCTGCGCCCAAAACCACTGCTTAATTGCATTTAATGGTGCGTTTAAGTCTGAAAGTGTATATCCAACAATTATTTTACATAATGAAGCAGTAACTGGCAATAAACAATAGTTTAAGGACATGTTTCTTTAAATGTAGCTAATGATAAAGCTGTAAACTTCAAGGAAAACCCACAGGAGAGGCTCTCTGAGAATGCAATGTGTTTTTTTCCATGTTTTCCCGCATATCGTCACAATCGAAGTATTAGAGCTAAGCTATATTTTAGCAGCCTGTGCTGTGCGATTTTTGTTGCCACCTCGAATTGTAGGCATTTTTTTTTTTTTTTTTGATGCCTGCCGCCTGACTCCATTTATCTCTTTGGCACTCTCATATTTTTTGGCCAACTTTTTGCGGCCGCTTGTGGATTTTGATGTCTGGCCGAAACGCAACGAGCCACACAATGACCGACAAGCAACTGGCAGCCGCAGCACCACCCATACACCACCCAACGCCCACCGCCCAACGCCCACCGCCCACTTGCAACGCCCAACAACACAGCCTCTCATTCACTCATTCAGTCAATCATGCAGCCATTCAATTTATCGTTGACTTAACTTTTTGATGGTTACAAAATGAAATTTATGGAAACTTTGCAGCGGCGCTCCTTCTCACTTTTCACAGCTGAACCGCCAGTGATGAGGAGCATTTGGGTACAGGTACATGTACATTAGGTACTTTCTCGAAGTACTATATTCGAAGCGGGTTTTAGCTGGCAAAAGGTACCACAAATTATAAATGAATATATATTCTAATGAATTTCGCTTGGCGAGTCAAACATTAACGAGGTTGGATGACTTTAGTGATGCAAATAATATATAAAAGAATTATTAGGTACTATAATTCCACTTCACTCTCATGTAATGTGTACCCAATCAGAGTTTAAAGTTTAGCAGCTAGGGAAAGGCACATTTCACGTGGCACTTATTGCTTACTCACAGCTTTACTGATGCAGCTTTATAGATACAGCTGGAATATTCGCATGCTGGGATCCATACCTCATCCAGTAGCATCACTGGCATATGCCACACACCTATGCCCGCCGCACCCAGGAAAGCAGCCAAAAAGGGCCGGACCAAACCGAAGGCTTGACACTTGTGTTTGGGCATCCATCAGAAGTCGGGTCTGGACCGAAAAGCGAGTGTTATCTTTGCGGTCGCATCTATAATGGGTTTTGTCACGTTGCAGACGAGTCTGCACCCCATACCCCCTACCTACTACCCACTACCCCTAGCCATGTGACCTGACCCTCTGGCGAGGCATGAAAAGCCACGTCGATATCAATAAACTTGAAACAAGCAGGTTGAGAGGTGGAAAGGGAAAGGAAGGGGCAGATTCCCAGAGTGCTTCCTGTATGTGTGCATTTGCATTTGCCTGCTTAAGCCGATTTTAAAACTCAGCCCAGTTTTGGGTCAGATCAGCCCGGCTTAAACTCCACCCCCCCGCCCTTTTTTTGGCATCCCCAAAAATGTGCTTAATAACTTTGGCACCAAATGGCTGGCACCCGGCGACAAGTGCATCAAATTGTCAGACATTCTCGCCCACTGTGGACTTTGAACGGACCGAACAACCCGGCAAAACATAATTGTTAAAGTCCAGTCCAGTTGGTGGTCCTCCCCCAAATGTTGCGGTCAAGTGGGTGGGGGGGTGGTGGGGTGGGGTAGTGGCAGCGGGAGCCCGCCCCTTCTCCACTTGATGGGCGCCCAATAAAAGCACATGCATGCAACAATAAATAAATTAGAACAAGGTGCGGTGTGACAGGGCCCAAGCCCATATTACCGAGTACACTGCGAGAAATGGGGCTTGAAAGGGATAAACAGTGAATTGGACCTTGGCTTAATGCAGCTAAAAGAGAATATCACAAACGTTCGGAAAGTATGCAATAATATATTGAGAAACTGTTATAATATATTGCAAAACAGTTATTATATATTGCAAACCAGTTATAATATATTTCAAAACAGTTATAATATATTTCAAAACAGTTAAAGGTATACTCTTAGACATCCTTAGAAATGGTGTTTCACGGAATATGAGGTATTACTAGGGTAGCTGCTTACTAGCATGAGTCGTTGGTAGGTATTTCAAGTTACAACTGGAATACAAGTTACCTCTCCAGTTTTGTTGCGCTTTCTGGCAATTTGCCCAGTGTTTAAGCTGTCGCTTAATAAAGGGTTAGTCAGGTGGGTGGATGGGTGGTTGGGTGGATGGTGGATGGGTGGTGGATAGCTTGGGGCTGGGGTCTGCAGATAGGGCTACCGTTTTGTTGTCTGCTTGGCAGTCAGATGCAATTTATTGATAATATGCGGGGCACAGGAAGGAGGACGAGCAAGGAAGCAAAGGAGTGCAGAGGTACAGGAGGAGAGGAGGAGAGGAGCAGAGGAGCAGGGGAGCAGAGGAGCAGGAGTGCTGGATACCCCTGAAAGTCAGCGGCAACTTTATGAGAATGCGACCTTTCTAACCATTATGTTGGTTATTTACACACACACACACTCACTCCACACACACACACACTCCACACACACTCACTCCACACACACACACACACACACACACACACTCCACACACACACACACACACGCACACTTGGCCACAGATGTCGGAGGTAGTGCGCCAAAAGCAAAAGCAAAAGCAAAAGCTGGAGCACAAAATTTGTTGCACAAATTGTGGCAACAAATTTCAGCGCAGACAATATTCAGTTGGTTTAGGAAAAGTCGAGCAAAGGGAAGTGGGTGGTATGGATGGTGGATAAAAGAAGAAGCTGTCAAATGCCAATTGCAGGAATCTGCTCACTTGACTTGACCAAAAGCCCGAACTTGTTGAACTTTGTATGGCATCACAGTTCAATCGGCAAAAAGGTTTCAATTCCTACTGAAATTCTAAACCAAAATGCAGCTGAATAAATGCTATGAAATTCACAAAATGCTGCGACAGTTTACAGGATTGAAATACAAAAAAAAAAAATACAAAAAAAAAATTTTAAAAAACACCACATCAACGGCCAGTCACAAAATACGAAAGTTATTTAAATCAAGCCCGACACAAGCGAAAACTAAAACTAGTTTTACAGCAGAGTGATTTTAACTCAGAGTGTTACATATAGCTTACAGAATATTTATTTATATTTTAACAGCACAAAAGCGCACTTTCACTAGCTTAAACACTCGATTATCCCAAAGGGTTGCAAGTAAACCTTAAATAGTGCACATGGAACAAAAGCAAAACTATCTTAAAACATTATATTCACAACATTCTGTAGTTATGTATGCACGTATGTAATACACATCTAAGATAAATGAAACAATGGATTTGAAACCGAACAAACTGCTTCGCTCTCCTTTTCAGGAATACAATACAAAGACTGCCTCATGCCATGCCATCCACTACTACCACCAACCCAACAGCGGCAGCAGCTACAGCAACTACAGTAGCCGTCGTCACCATCAGCACCAGCAGCTGACGTCATCAGCGTCAACGTCATCGTCCACATCATCACTGCAGCCGCCCCAGCATCGCTACTCCCTCGCCCAGGATCGTCTGAATCCCTTCCAGCTGGATATCTGCGATCCTGGAGAGTTGGGTACCAAGGAGGAGGAGGAGGAGGAGGATAACGAACAGGAGGAGGAGGCGGAGGAGGAGGAGGAGGAGGTGGCGGAGGAGCCAGGGAGAAGTTACTATCAGAGGAGTCAGATGAACTGGAGGCGTCACTATAAGTACGACGCCGTGGAGGAGTGCCGTCGTCCGATTTGCCAGGAGCAGCACTACGGCTCCATAGCGGATATGTTGTAAGGGGGAAGGAGGGGAATACAGATACGGAATCACTTTAAAGCGAAACGCAAGGTACCTACAACAAAGTAACTAAACAAGAAATGCATGAAATAGGAAACGAGTATGAAGCAAAGAGAATTAGCACGTATAGAGAGAGAGAGAGAATGAAAGAGAGTCCCCCTCAAATGCAGAAAGTAAACGATTAAAGCGATTGGCGATAAACGATTAACGAAAAGGGATTATCGATATCCGATATCCGATGAACGATGAACGATGAACGAGTTGCGCATGTTGAATAGATGTATACCAACGTTTTTTTCCTGGCGGCCGATGAACATTTTAAACTAATCGTTACTAAGCACAGAATTGATTGATATATATATTCAAAATATATGTATTATTAACCGTCTGGCAGATATGGCACCGCTAAATAACTGTATGTTAGGCATATATCCATATAGAATATATGTAACCACCCGCACTCTCCACACGCAAACAGAAACACAAGCACACACAACCACATACATATATATAAAGATATATATATACATATATATATATATTTATTCATGTACATACGAACTATGTTAAAGCGAATTTTTTTTTATTGCATCCGACTAGAAAATACGTGAGCGCGATAATTTTTTTGTGGATGAACGTGGAGAATAGATCTAGAAGATTGCACCACCATGTTGTCTGCGCGTAAAGCGAACATGATCATTAATTATATATAAATCTAAATATATACGATTTTTTTTTATTATTTATAACCTAGCAATGCTTGTACATAGAGTAAAGATTGTGGATTATAACTATACGAATATTAATATTAATAAAAAAAAAAAGGAATATTTAATAAAACGTGTTTTTTTTTTTTGGTAACCTATGCTCTGAGTGTTAAACGAATTGTAAATAAATTTGGACACATAAACAATTTAATTGACGCACAACCCATAAATGAAAGGGTAAAAACAAAAGCCAAGAAATGGATAAAAACAAAAACGAAATATATTTGTCAATGCCTGTCAACTTTTTGCATACGATCGAGTAGCGCCCAAAGCGCGAAAAGAAACCCAAATCGATGGAAAAGCATTTAAAAACCAAACCCTACAAAAGTAAATCTGTAATTTATGTGCATGTAGTTGAAACCGAAACAGTTGGCGAGTTGTTCCACTTACTTATTGAAAATGTGTCTTAAGCAAATGCATATATAAGCCCATATACTCGTATACCTATGTGTATACTAATGATAAATGGTAAATGTACACCTCCACACATCCACACAGCAGGCGCAGCTAAAGAGAAACATTGTATGAATTTCATCTTCATTTCGAAAACTTTCCCCAGCCAAACAAAAAACCCATTTTCACCGAATCAACTTTAACAATGAAAAGAGCTCTTCAAATCCCAACTGCAAGACCTTAAATGTTTTCCTGAAAACAACGGACCAGGAAACCTGATATCGTTTAGTTCTGGAATATCATTCCTTGTCCATTTAAAACCATCAACAAAGGTGTCCGAAAGTATGCAATGTTTTGTACTTTGTACTCTTTGTACAATTAGGCGTTTCTGGTGATTTTAAATAGAAAAGCTGAAAGTAAAAGTTAAAATCAAAGATTGCAAATTAAATATCCTACTACATTTTCTGAATCGAGCTGGGTCTCCCTGAGAACTTTCCGTGCACTTTCCAAGTCCTGTCTATTTCCAGGCCACAATTAGAAGCAAACGAAGATGAGGAGGCGAAGCACTATAGGGGAAATTCTAGAATCAAGTTGTAGCAACAATGGAAAATCCGATTGTCGAAAGTGGCGCCCAACGCAGGCGCACTTTCCACCACGCACACAGTAACAGAGAAAAAAGAAACACACACTCAGACAGACATGCATATACGAATCACAAGAAGAAATTACAATTTTAAATTCCCAAGCTGCACTTTGCAGACTTTTAAATGTCTACATAAAATATTAAACGTGAAGTAACGCAGAAAGGCGCATTAGATATTGGATAAATCGTAAAATAAAGCAAAGTTTTAGCACCACAACCAAGTATATGTACGAGTATATCGAATATGGGGATATACATAGATCCCGATCCCAAGACCGATCATGATTTCGATTTCGATTTCGATTTCGATCAAGAGTGCTGGCGTTCTTCGGGTCTCACTAGATTTGCTTTGCTTCTGCCATCGCCCGATTTTGCTTTGCCAGTGAATTTTTCGTTCGAAACTTTGATTTCCCCACAAACAAAAAGCTTAAAATGTGATATTTTATAAAAACTAATGGAAACATAACGAAAGAACGCAGCACAGAACTATATAGACAACCGATACGATACCGATACCGATACCGATACCGATACCAACAACAACGGGCATTTAAACGAGGGTAGTTTACACCTTATTATGATTAATTATTGTATTGTATGAATTAAATATTATTATACTAAGTTAAGCGAAACTGTAAGTAACGTTATTCATATTAATTATTACCAGAGAACAACGTTTTAAGTCTAAAAGTGGAACTTGGCGAAAAACTTGGCCTAGAAACGAGAAAAGCGCAAAAGAATTAAATAAAGATCTAATGCAAAACGAAAAACCCCAAAAGAAACGAACTTTTTTCCTCACTTGCCATCCACACAGTGGACCGCTTGGATCTCGAACATGTTCTATCATGCCGCGTTGCATCCAGCCGCGTTGCAGTTGCGTGTCGCGTGTTGTGTGTTGCGTGCGCAGCACGTTCGGTCGAACACGCGTTGCATACTTTTGGGCCGGCGGGACTTGTTGATTTAATGCTCTCGCATGGGTTGGAGTCTCCTCTGCAGCCGCGTTTTGGGTGCGATCTTTGCTATTGGCGATCAATTAATTGGTATAAAATTTGGTAAAAAGGTAAGAAATCCAATCAGATATGAAAGTGTTTTTACAAATGTACACTATGCCATTGAACCAACCCATTAAATAATGTTTCTTATTAAGTAGTGCAGCTGGAATGAAATATATGTAAGATATATGTATGTGGGATCTTTGCTATTGAGGATCAATTAATTGGTATAAAATTTGGTAAAAAGGTAAGAAATCCAATCAGATATGAAAGTGTTTTTACAAATGTACACTATGCCATTGAACCAACCCATTTAGTAATATTTGTTATTAAGTAGTGCAGTGGAATAAGATATATGTAAGATATATGTTTGTGCGATCTTTGCTATTGGGGATCAATTAATTGGTATAAAATTTGGTAAAAAGGTAAGAAATCCAATCAGATATGAAAGTGTTTTTACAAATGTACACTATGCCTTTGAACCAACCCATTTAATAATATTTGTTATTAAATAGTGCAGTGGAATAAGATATATGTAGGTGGGATCTTTGCTATTAAGGATCAATTAATTGGTATAAAATTTGGTAAAAAGGTAAGAAATCCAATCAGATATGAAAGTGTTTTTACAAATGTACACTATGCCTTTGAACCAACCCATTTAATAATATTTGTTATTAAATAGTGCAGTGGAATAAGATATATGTAGGTGGGATCTTTGCTATTAAGGATCAATTAATTGGTATAAAATTTGGTAAAAAGGTAAGAAATCCAATCAGATATGAAAGTGTTTTTACAAATGTACACTATGCCTTTGAACCAACCCATTTAATAATATTTGTTATTAAGTAGTGCAGCTGCAATAAAATATATGTAAGATATATGTAGGTGGGATCTTTGCTATTGAGGATCAATTAATTGGTATAAAATTTGGTAAAAAGGTAAGAAATCCAATCAGATATGAAAGTGTTTTTAAAACAACAACCCATTTAATAATATTTGGTTTTAAGTAGTGCAGTGGAATAAGATATAGTCGCAAGAAACTGAAGTATAAACAATTACCTTCACAGCCAAATATGTACATATGTCAATCCTTTTGCTTGAAGGTGATTTAAGTAGTTACATTATTTAGTTCTTGAATGCAGCCTACAAATAATATTGATTTTCTTAAATCTTCTTTAAGCTTGCACCAATCTAAGAGGAATTCATATTGTTCTTCGTGCCACTGTTCATGGACGAATAATCCAATTTGGCAATTTATCAATTGATTCAATCAGTTGCGAAATTTTCACCATTTTCCCAAGTACCGGATTATTGGCAATTTGTGCATCATCATTTGCTTACTGCATCTTTTGTTAGTCTTGCAATTATATTGTTTAAAATATTATGATTAAAAATGTGAACGCTTGAGTGCGTCGCTTGCATTTTCCGAGTTTTCTCAGCAAAGCTGCTTTTAGATCTACCAAGACTTTTCTGGCGGCTGGAAAAGCGCTCTGGAGCGGAAAATCCGCTTGGCAATTGCCAAGAGCTATGAGCCATGAGCCATGAGCCATGAGCCAAGTGCCCGGCCATCCGTCCAAATATCCATCCATCCAGTTAGTCCGACTCGAGTCAGTGGCAACTGTGGAGCAACGGCATTATGCAACAGCTTGCATTTGGGCCCCTTTCCCATTACTGCCCCTAGTTTATTGTTATTATTATTGCCGCTTTTTGTGTGCCACTTTTTGCCGACTCCATCTCCACTCGACTCGACTCCCCATCCGCAGGATTCCATGCCATGGGTTTCATCTGCCAAGTGGGCTAAAGCCCACTTCAAGTCGCCGTGCTGCCACTTTCCAGACTTTGCCCGAGAGTATGCCACATATTTTCTAAGCCGGTTGAATGAATCGAAGAGTATTCGAAAGTTGAAAATCAATTTTATTCCCTTTTTTGCTAATTTTGATGAATCGATAAGATAAGTGAAAGAGATGTTTGGTTAATTAAACTAATTAGCTGCTCAAAACAGTTATTCTTTCGTCTTTATGATTATTATTATGAAAGTTGTGATGAAAACTCATATTGAAAATATCGAATATTTGCCAAAACTCGTTTTTTCGTCATAAAATTATCAGGTTTTTGGCCACAATTTTAAAAATAATTGTCTGAACTTAGAATGGTATACCTCGTTGCGTTCGTAATTAAATTTCCAATCGAACTGTGTTTAAAAATGGGAACTCTATTTTTTTGCCATTTTTTGCAAATTTTAATGATGTTACCCCTTTCAAAAAATGTAAAAATTGACCCAAAAACGAAATTCCCAAAATCCGTCAAAAAGTGATAGGGATCGGTTGGCATTGGTAATTAGCTGCTCAAAACAGTTATTCTTTCACGTTTATGATCGTTTTTAGCCAAGTTATGATCAAAATGCCCATCAAAAATATTTTAATTTTTGCCAAAATCCGTTTTTTCGAATTTTGGTCAAAAAATAATCAGTTTTATTGCCACAACTTTAAAAATAATTGTCTGAATTTAGAATGGTATACCTCGTTGCGTTCGTAATTAAATTTCCAATCGAACTGTGTTTAAAAATGGGAACTCTATTTTTTTGCCATTTTTTGCAAATTTTAATGATGTTACCCCTTACAAAAAATGCAAAAATTGACCCAAAAACGAAATTCCAAAAATCCGTCAAAAAGTGATAGGGATCGTTGGCATTGGTAATTAGCTGCTCAAAACAGTTATTCTTTCACGTTTATGATCATTTTTAGCCAAGTTATGATCAAAATGCCCATCGAAAATATTTTAATTTTTGCCAAAATCCGTTTTTTCGAATTTCGGTCAAAAAATAATCCGTTTTATTGCCACAACTTTAAAAATAATTGTCTGAATTTAGAATGGTATACCTCGTTGCGTTCGTAATTAAATTTCCAATCGAACTGTGTTTAAAAATGGGAGGTAACATTTTTTGCCATTTTTTGCAAATATGTTTTCCTAAATCCCTCAGAAGGTAAAAGGAGTCGTTAGCACTGGTAAATAGTGTATAAAGCGGTTATTTTCATAGTCCATGTTCATTTTAAACAAAGTTAATCCAACCATTTCATATACTACATGATTGACCTCATATGAAATTTAGATTCTCACATAAAACTTTAAAGTATCTTGGTGTAACTCTGGATCGCTGGATGGATATTAAGTATAATCATATTGATGCTCGCCATTTTAATATATACTTTTGAGACACATGCGTATATGAACAACTAGAAATAGGTATTATTAGCACCTATCTGTTCGAACCAACTATAGAAAATACCCCACAAATTGTTAGCCATTGCTCACGATTCTATGGAAGAACCAATAGGCACCGAAAAAACTTTCCCGAATGGAGCTGTTAATAAACATCGGGCTGTCAAAAGTAGCTGACAGGGTAATTAAAGCTGCGTTTCCTGGTCTAGATTTTCTTGCTGTTTTCCTACCATTTTATTCCCGTCGTGTGCTTCGCTTGGAAATTGCGAGTCGGCTGTTCAGTACTGTTCAGTACTGTTCAGTACTGTTCTGTATCTGTAAAGCAATTAATAATAATTGGCCCTAAAAACCCCTTTTCGCAGTGGACGGTGGGCGTGGATTTGGGATAGGATGGCCCAGGATGGCCCAGGATGGCCGGAGTAACCAGGGCTCTTGGGGTCGGGTTTCGGTCTGGGAACTGTGACGGCTATTTGCAAATATTTACAACATCCGCTGCCCGTTCTGCACAAACAAAACCGAACACCAGCACAATTAAACACACACACGCACGCGAACGGACACTTCTCTGAGTGTGTGTAATTGTGGGTGGCTGTGGGCGGTTGTAAGTGGTGGAAACGAGAGGCACGCACGAGAGCCGCCTCTCACTCGCACATGTGACTTCTGTGCGGGGGCAAATAAAAGTTCTGAAATGCGATTATCTTGATGAATTGGAATTTGAATTTTAATTCTCTGCTTTCGGACAGATCCACCACCACATGGGGGTGGCCATACACGGTAAGGAATCTCGGCTACTTTTCGTTTTAATTGCTTTAATCAAGAACTCCTGTTCAGAGTGCAAATAATGTAATGGTTTTCCAAAACCAATGGTATTGTATCCAATATGAGGGCTATCCGGCGAACTTTGAACTACTTTAGTGGCAACCATCGCACGTCAGCTGGTATATCAGTGCTCATTTCTCTCAGTGCACCATCTGGGTGGCTGGCATGTGTGTGCGCTGGATGTGCGTTGCGAGCGTTCCGTTGCAGACTCCTAGCCGAGGGCCATCCACTTATTTACCCCGAAAAAGTTCTCGCATTACCCGGCAAACAATTTGTTGTTGTGTGCGGCGTCCATTTCAGCTGGTGGACACGGACACGGACACGGACACGGATACGGACACGGACGGCCCACCGGCTTTTCCCTCAGTGCATCATTATTACGATCCTCCGCCGAGAATCATCATCATCAGAGTCGCATCAAGTGCCTCGCTGGGTTTTTGTACCTGTTGTAATTGCATAACCGTCGGGGGTGTGTGTGTGTATGTATTTCGTATCCTTATACCACCTGCACTTGTATCTGTATCCGTTGGCAGCCGTGTGCGTACCTGTATCTCTGTATCCGTATCTGTATCTGTGTCACAGGCAATTCTCAAAAGCATAAAAGTCAAATTTGTCGCTTGGCCCACGGAGACTATGCCCCAGCGTCAGTTGTGTATTTTCCACAGCAGCCGCAGGCCCAGACAACTCTCTCCTCCTTGGCCCCCGATTCCACCAAGTCCCCCCTTTCCCCCATTCCGCCCACTCACCCCATTCCCACCCCCTCCACATCAGCATTTCTCCCCTTCACTTTGGAGGGGGACTGACGCACAGGTAATTGGCTTTGGTATCCCGTATCTGAGGCATATGGATACATTTAGGTACGCACACAGGGTATGTCGTGGTATGACTCGACTAACAGATACCCTAAGCGAAACAGGCTGGCACTGAGAATTTTGCATTTGCGTTAGAAGAAAGCCCGAACTTAAAGGCTTACACTATCCCCACTTAGTATCAAATGAGGTATTTATCTAATGAAAATTGCCAGTGCATAGTTAACCCATTTGACGGGGAAAATCGTATAAGTGTGGGAAGCAGGTAAAGTAAGGTAAAGCCCTGGAGTACCGTGCAGAGCAAACAGGGGTCTCCAAGGTATCCAAAGGATGCGTATCTGGAAGTGGAACTGAAACTGGCTGGGATCGGCACTCGGGGACTGCGTGAAGTGGTCGTGGGTACAATGGACACCCAACCAGGAGCAAATCAGGAGCAGGAGCAGCAGGAGGAGCAGTAGGAGCAGGAGCAGGACCAAGGGGAGCGGCCAGCTTGCAAATGAACTCCCGCGTTGACACAGCAACCCAAATGCAAGGGAACAGAGGAGCGAGCACAAAAGCCACACACACACACACAGACGAGTTTTGCAGCAGATTCTTTTGTCACCACAGCCCAAGAAGAATTCTCGCAATATTAGCCAGTTTGCGAAGGCTTCACACCTCGAGCTTGCTGCGAGTTGGACCTGATTGTGACCGGAACTTGGTTCTTAAGACACAGCACAGGCATGACAGTTAAAGGCACATTCATTGTGCAGCAACTTGAATTGGTTCTATTAATTTGTACAATCTCTCAAATCTTGTAAATCTATACAGACACAAGTTCCCTTTGAAAGACTGCAGTTCTAACGATTGCAAACGTAATTTTGCCCACATAAGCCCCAAAACATTTATAACTCGTCTGTTTATTTTGTATTTTTCTTGTATTTCTTACAAAACTTCATTGAGGAAGGGTAATGGGCAGTGGTGCGGATGCGGGATGCGGGATGCGGATGCGGGTTGCGGATGCGTATGCGGATGCGGATGCTAAGAGGATTTCCCTCTGTTTATGTAGATGCTAATTAGAGGGCGAAAACACATTTTTGCCGCCTTTTGGTTAATTGATGAAATGAAAACGAAGCGGTCACAAACAACTTGGCCCAGAGCGTGCAAGCCATAAAAACAGGGCCAACTTATCGTAGCGGGCAGGCGGCACTCCTGGAAATGCCCACGCCCCCCCCGGTTGTGGCAAATGCAAATGAGCCTGGGCGTGGACAACGATGATAAATATCGCTTTAAATGACAAAGGGGGCGGCACTTTGTGACCCATGAGTGGGGGCGGGGTCGATGAAAAAAAAAACACCGACTTAATTGCGAAGCGCAAAAACTCTGCTCAATGGAAAATACATTTTGTGACACTAAAGTGCGGAATGCGATATCATGCAACTTCACTTGTAAGATATTGGAACTATCTATCTATAGGAACTTAGATTCATGAAATCTTTAAATTTCGCACTTTAAGAGGAGCTTACGAAAGGGTAGTGAAGTGTGTGCATTGAACTTGTGGATTCAATGCATACTTTGAGCTCAACTGCATTTGCTCAGCCCTAATCCCAGCTTCCTCGTTAGCAACGCATCCCCGCCAGGAGTTTCTTGGATCTGCCTGCCGGCCACCTGAAGCTCCTCTCCGCGGAGTGACTTGCAGTTCCTTTGAGCCGCTTGTGCTCGCTAATTGCCCGCCTAATTGGATGCATCAACATCGGTGCTGTCATCTTGGCCAGCTCACCTCTCGCTTCGCCGTGTTTCAGCCCGGCTCGAATCGGAATCCGAATGCGAATGCGAATGTGAAAAATGTCCACCAGAAGTATCAGCAAAGCTGCCATGGCCAGTCACTAAAAGAAGCCAGCCTGCTCATCTCATTTCAGTGGTAGATATACACTATGGAAAATACTCATAGCCTTACATACATCTAAAAAATCTGTTTAGGAATCGAGAATGAGTGTGTCCATGCTCAGTTTGCTTTCAAATTGAAAACTAACTGCAAAATTACCTAAAAATTACCTATTTTAAACTCGTCAAATTCCAAGTGGATTATTCTAATGCATTTTGAGATATCATATCCAGAAAGCATAGGTCGTACAAGCCAATGCGATTAGCCAACAAATAAGAGCGAGGGAAAGGACTTTTGGGACTTTTGGGAATTTTGGGACTTTTGGCACTTTTGGGAATTTCGGGACTGTTGGGACTTTTGGGAATTTCGGGCTGTGCATGAGTGCGGTTTTTCCCACAGCATCCGATGTCCTTTTTGGTCAATTATGCAATTATGAAAGCCACGATTTGCGTGTAAAGGCGGCGGGTGGGTGTGGCCAGGGGCTTAAAGGGGGAGGGGCGGCGCGGGGAATTCGAGGCACGCGGCTAATTGGCGGACTTGTTGCTACCGCAATTTCCCACTTCCCACTTCCCACCGGCGAGCAAAGTGCGAGAAAAGCTTCGGACAATGTCTGGAATTTGATTTGCTCGCAGGTGAGTTGGCCGCAAAATACCAGCCAATATTTCCCAGCCAGAGGGAAATTAGCTGCGGCAAGTGGAATTCGGTACGTGTGGCTTCGAAGAAACGCGGTGACTCAAAGGGATTCTGTTAGCCCTTAACCCTCCTAACCCTTAACCCTTAACCCTTAACCCTCAACCCCTCAATTAAAAATACACGTTAGCAGTAGTCAATTGCATGAGTTACCAACTTTGGAGCATGGAAAATGTTGTAGTTTCTGTTTAAGAGCAATAAGGATAAACTGAAGCATATATAGCATAGCCCTAATATGAATCTATACGAGTATTACAATCACTTTAGCCTGATTTCCATTTCTATTTATCCAATTATCGTTATTATTGTGTATCTGATTAAATGCCAGCTAGTAAATAACAAACATAACAACTTCTTAAAGGCTTTTCCCCGAAACTTTCGATGCCATCACCTCAATTGCCTGCAATCCTGGGCACTCCAAAATCCAATTATCGGAACAACAACTATGCCTATAAATTTCCAGTTTAAAAGGAAAGTGCCTGGCCTAGAAATTTATGATAATTGTGAAATATGTGGCCAAAACACTGGACTGAAAGACCGCTCTGTGTTTTCTTCATTTTTTGCTTCATGTTTTTCATGCTTTTCCTTTTTGGCGGCCTGCAGGTGGGAAAAGTCTTCGGCGGCATCTGGTTAAATGGCCCAAAAGGGGGCGGATTCCGGGTGGTTGGGGGCGGCTATGGGTGGTTGGGGGTGGTTATGGGTGGTTGGGGGTGGTGGGGGTCGCAAAAGTCATCGGTGTCGTTGCTGCTGCATTGATTTTTCGCTGCCTTTGCTGCTGAATTTGCTGCTGCTGCTGCTGCCGCCGAGTAAATGTCATTGACCACAAGGCGAACAACAAAGGGGCGTTGCGGGGGGTGGTCAGTGGGTGGGCGGGGGTGGTGCGGCAGTGGCCACTCGCCGCAGTCGACAACCACCAAAAGTAATCATCGGAAACGTTGCTTTGGGGCGGGCATGGAAATGCAGGGGGGTGGCGGGGCGGGGCGTGGCGGGGCGGGGCGTGGCGGACTGGACATGGAAATGGAGGGTGGTGGTTGGGTGGTGGGGTGGTGCGCCTGCAAGGACATCCAGCTGTGTGAGCTGCGAGCGTCAAGGAAAACTAAATATGACGGTCCTTGCTCCTCCATCCAATCCACCACCATCCCCACCATCCCCACCATCCCGCTGCCATCATCCCTGCGTCCGTTGACCAGCACTGCGAGCTGAAGTTGTTTCCCTGCCGGGAAAACTGCAAGGAGCTGTGCGATTAACGTTTCAATATGCGACAGTTGCAGCGCGACTTGCGAGCTGCTACACTGGCAGGAAAAAGGTGCTGCTCAAGTTTGCTGTTGCTTGCAAGTGCACATTTCAGTTTAACTTGATTTTGAGTGTTTTGTTGTCCGCTGAACTGTAGAATTTGATTCAAATTAGATGTTTATTCAATGATAATGATAAACCAAGCGAGTTAGCCACATAATTGGCACATACAGTGCGAAAGCTGGGCTTTAAGCTGTTTACTTGCCACCAATGTTTCAGTTTCCTGATAAGCATTTGATAAGCACAGATTGAGCTAAGAAGACTGACAACTTTTCTTGCGGTGCAGCATGGGGTGGGGGGTGGGGTGTTGGCAGTTGGCGGGGAGGGTGTTAATTTGCCATACATGTGGCACCATCCCGATCCTTGTGGTCCCGTCTTCAGTCGCTCGGCGGACCTCCTGCGGTCCAGAGCCATCGCTGCATTCATAGAAAATTACGCGCTAAGCTGCAGTCGCAGTCGGATTCTGATTCGGATTGGGATTGGGATTGGGCTAGGGATTGGGATTGGGAATGGACTCGTTGACATCTGGACTGCGACTCGGACCGGACTTGGGTTCGCTGAAAGGGAATGGGAAAGGGATTGGGATGGGGCGCGTGATTGGCTGGGCAATGGAATTGGTCTGGGGACTGCGATTTCCGACTTGAATCGCACCGAACAAGGTCATTATAACTTTTAGCGCAGGATCGCCAAATTGAAGCTCCCATATATTTGCGCCAAACAAAAGCTGCGCTGGCAAATTGCTCACCGCCGCTGGCTTTGCGTAACCTAAGCAGCTGAACTTGGCTGGTTGCACAAGCCACGATGGTCACACGGATACCTGTGCTGCTCACGTGGCTGATTAGGGTCGCAGATTACGCCGTTACGTACCTGAAGGCGTTCTTTCGTCCTGCGACTACTTGATGTTCCATTAAAAAACGTGTCGAAAAGTATGCAACGCTTTGTGGCAAAGTATTTTATAATATATTGCATGCTTTGAAGCAGCTTCGTTCTGGACTTCAAATCCAGTTCCAGCCCAAATAGATGATAGTAGCACAGCAAGATAGCGCAGTTCGTTTGATTATCTGAAAACCTAATATAATTAAGCCCTGTTGATGGGCTCTTTCGAAATGTGGCACCCTGCACCTGCCACAGTGCCATGGGCATATGTACATGGCCAGGTGGCAGCCCGCTCTGCCCCAAGTGCGGTAATTAGTCATCCAATCGTTTGGTAGCAGGACTTTGGGGCTGCTGGCTCATCGCCGGCTTTCCGTACTCTAGATTTCCGCATTTGGCGGTGTTGAGCTTGTTAGCTGTCAATTTACATCTCACGTTACGTGATGAATTACGCCATTACGTCGATATGCGTGTGTGTGTGTGTCGGTGTGTGGGTGTGTGTGCATGAGTTTTTCAATTAGCTCATTTCTAATAATTCAGGATGTTGAGGCAGTAGCCGAAAAACACCGTCGGCCATTGTAGTCAAACTCATGAAGCTGCGGAGCTACATACATACATATATACTCGTAAAGTTCAATGTGGTCGGGCGATTACAACAAAAGTCGCACTCATTTAGCCCCGTTGGTGTGTAGGTGTAGTTTATGGGAAAGAGTGTGTGTGTGTGTGGGTGTCCGAGTGAGTGTGTGGGTGCTGGTGCCTCATGGGCAATTCACCTGACTAATTAATAACTAATAATGTGCAGTGCGCTTATTAGAGAAGCTTGCATACATTAGTCCGGGACTAATATCATTATACGCTGGCTGACGCTGCTCCAGCTCTCTGGATCCCCTCCCATCCCCTCCGAACCCCTTCCACCACACCCCCCTCGAATGCGTGCTGACGGCTCTGACAGCAAAGCCTTTGTTTGGCGCCTACTCGTGCACTGGGAAATATTCTAGCCAACTTTATGAAATTTATGAGGTGATTGCTAGCGATAAATGTGTATAAAAGTGTGCAGTTAATGGAAGGAACAAAATAAATAAATGAAAAGTAAATAAATAAATACATACATCAATAAATAAATAAATCAATAAATCAATAAATCAATAATAAATAAATAGATAAATAGATAAATAAATAAATAAATAAATAAATAAATAAATAAATAAATAAATAAATAAATAAATAAATAAATAAATAAATAAATAAATAAATAAATAAATAAACAAACAAATAAACAAATAAATAAATCAATAAATCAATAAATCAATAAATCAATAAATAAATAAATAAATAAACAAATAAATAATAAATAAAAAAATAAATAGTGAATAAAAAAATAATAAATAAATAATAAATATATAAATAAATACATACATCAATAAATAAATAAATAAATACATACATCAATAAATAAATAAATAAATAAATAAAGAAATAAATAAATAAATAAATAAATAAATAAATAAATAAAAAAATAAATAAATAAATAAATAAAAAAATAAATTAATAAATAAATAATTGATAAATAAATAAATAAATAAGTAGATAAATAAATAAATAAATAATGAAAAGAACTCCGCAATAATTTGTTTTATCGGTATGAAAATATATGAAAATATATGTATGTATATTGCTGCATACCTTTCGACACTTGTGCGTTTTCCAAAGCTCAAATAGAGCTCGGTTGGCAGGGCATAGATTTTCTTCGAGTGTATGGCTATCTCCGGCCTGACTTCCTGTCACGTACACACAATGCAGGCTGGCCACCAACACATGCGCACACGCGGCACACGGACACGCACACAAAGAAATGCAATTATGACAATCAAAATGGGCAAATGCAGTTTGCTGCCAAATGCCCAATGCCAAATGCCAAATGCCGAATGCATTCGTGCCCCAATCGCAGGCCCATCAAAGGTGCGACGCCAACTGACAAATGACAGGTGCACGGCCACTCAAAGTCACCTGGCCGCCTCCTGTCCCCAAGCCGCACCACCCACCACCGCACCACCCATCACCGCACCACCCACCACCCACCACCGCACCACTGCACCACCCACCACCCACCATCTACGAATGCTCGAGGAAATTCCTAGCTTAGATGGAACTGCACTCAGGAAATATTTGCGGTATCACTGCGAATACGATTCAAGTTAGATGCCAAATGACATTTCACCTCCAAAAACTAAATACCAAGTAATTATGCAAGCATATTGTGTGGTTAATTGAGAAACGCCAACCCAAAGTGGTGCTAATTAAAAAATACGTAAAGGAAATCCATTCCTTTTCGCTGTGACTTAAAATGAACTTGGAACTGGTGCTCTTCAATTGGCTGAAATAACTTTGCTGTTCGGCACTCATTTTAATTTGCTACTAATTGCGAGTCATTAAAAAGCACCTAAAAAAATGCGGAAAAAGGTCAGCGCCTCTCGCTTCGCAGCTTGACCTCCAAAAAAAACAAAAAACCAAAAAACCAAAAAAAAAAATAAACACAAAAAAGAAAACAAACGAAAAAGAAGCTGCTGCGGAAAAAGAAGCAGCATTTTAATCTAGCAATTAAGGCATAATGTGCTTTAATTAACCGCTAAAATCTAAAAGGAGCGTATAAATAACCAATTGACAGTGGCGGCGAAGGACGGCAAAAGGGGGGTGTGGGGGGGGGGGGGGGGTCGAGGTGAGCCAGGGACTTACCAAGGCCATAAATTGAATTACGTTAAGCCCCCAAGCATAATGGTCAAAATAACACGCAATTTGCAGGCTGCCCGCAAAACGCCCCAGAAAAAGGGCGGCCAACCAACCACCCACAGCAACAGCCCCACCCCCAACCCCCCAACCACCCAACCACCCAAGCACCCAACCACCCACTGGAAGGCCAAATCGATGGGGGCCACACTCTTACTTGTGTTAATTTCTGGGAAATCACTTAATCCTTTAAATATCGCCCGCTCGGCGCTCTGTGACACCTTAACCCACATTTGCCCCACGAACCGAAATGACGCGCAAATTTACATTGCCAGCCCCCCACCCCCACTTCACCCCCCATTCACAACCCCCTTTGACCCCCTTTGCCCCCCTTTGGCCCCCTTTTTTCACCCTTCGCCGTTGGAGCGAACGCCACAAAGTCATCGCATTAGTGACGCTCTGAAGATTATTTACCTAGGAATGCGTGTAAAATGACACCAATGTATTGCGATGCCCCGCCCCCAGAAACCCTACGCCCCTGCCGACTTTCTCCCTTACTCCCCTACTCCCTTTCTTCCTTACTCCCTTTCTCCGTGTCTCTCGCCATTTCGACGGGCCGCCAAGCGTGTTACTCTATTAAATTTAAATTAAAAATTGATTAAAATGAGCCCGGCTCGTGGGCCACCACCCACCACCCCCGCAGCGTTTGGGGTCACCAATGAAACCCCATTTGAAACCCCATTTGAAGCCCCATTTGGACCACCCATCAGTTGGGGAAAGTGGGTGGCAAGCACTTGCAACTCACGGCTCGCAGCTGGAGGATACACACAATTAACGTAAGCTTTTCCCTCGAAAATCATGGGCGAAAGTTGTGGGCGGGCTGGAAAATGGCGGGCGGCTGGCTGCGAAAAGCGGACAGCGGATGCGTTGCGGATAAGCGACTTTCGCCGTTGATGTTCCGTGGCGAAAGTTCGCGGAGCGGGCAGCGTCTTATTCTTGGGCTGCGTTTTGGTAAATTAAATTTGTGCATTACGCAAATGAGCAGCCGCAGCACGAAGGTGATGGCTACGCTATGCTGTGATCTACACAGAAAACAAATGGGTTGCAGTTTAGTGGTAGCTAGTGCAGGAGTAGGCAACCACTTACTTTCAAAATGAGTGTATTTCTTTACAGCTCACACTGAAATGCGATGCGATGCCGCTTTCTTGCAGTGTAAGCGAGATGCAGTGCGAGTGAACCCTTGCCTCGAGGTTGCTCCACCCGCTCCACCACTCGGAGCCTAATGATCCCTGGCCAAGAGATTGGATGGCAAGTGGGAGAAATCCAGGAATCGGGGAAGGGGAAAATGGCAAGGGGAAAATGGCAAGGGAAAGGGGAATGGACTATGTTTGTGCCCGCCTGATGCCTGCCATTTGATTAGATTGTTGCGGTCGATGGAATCCGGATCTATGGCCAAAACAGCCGGGGGAAGGTGACTGGGCATTAGGAGGCGCCAAAAAGACTGCGAATTACCTAGGGAAAGTCCAATGTAACATCATTATTAGTGATAATATATGTACAGAAAACTCACTAATCCTTAAACTTGTACACAACTTGCCCAATCTAGTAGATTCCACCTACAGGATTCCACCTTCCCGCTTAGCCAAGTTCAAAGGACGAAAAGAGAGGGGGAGGGAGGAGGGGATTGGGCTAGTGGGCGCCGTGATTTGATTGAATTTTTGTGGCCTCAAGTCGCCGTCTCGAGATGAGTTGATTTTCTTGAAGTCAGCAAGAGATTTTCCCGCCCATCCCCAGCTCAGCAATTTTCCACTCCCTCTTTGTTCTTGCGTTTTAATTAAAAAGTGTCGCTTAGTGCGACTGTCCATTTGACTGATGGTTGGGGATGCGGGGATGTGGGGATGTGGGTGTGTGGGTGTGTGGGGATGTGGGTGGTTCGGTTGGTGGGGCATTTCAGCAATTAAGCCGCCGTGCTGCACGCTGGCGCCCCCTGTCGCCCGGCTTAATGAAAACGATTATCGACTGCGGGACAAAGGGGATTCAGCAATCGGATAGATGGAAATAGGAGTGGCACGACTGGACCTGGAACTGGCTACAAACTTATTGCTTTACAAATTCTTTAATAAATTAAATATCCTGCCAGCTCGGACTCGCATTGTCCCGGACCACCGCACTCCCGGATTCCCGGATTCCCAGATTCTCAGATTCCCAGATTCCAGACCAAGGAGTGGGGAACAAAGCATGGAGAGACTTGAATCTGGCTGGGCATCATCAATGCCATTGACGACTAGTGTTCGTTGGCGCTTCAGTGAGCAACTTCATCATCGGCTATGTGCCGGAGCAGTCGGACTGCGGATGGCTCCCACTGATGGATGGCCAAATGCTCGACTGCGCCGTCCGGGCATTGAGTGATAGGTGGATCTATGGATGGATGGCTGGATGGCTGGATGGCTGGCCAGGTGGGTGGGGTGAATTAAATTAAATCTAATTTGTCCATGGCCGTTTTGTGGCCAGCACTCCTGTCACATGTCCACCGGTTGCACATGGTGGATGATCAACTTTGGATCTTGTGACAATGAAACCATGCACTCTGCACTCAAATGTCGTAAGTATATGGTACTTCGCCTGGGAATTTCCCTTCTTCGAGGGAATTTAGGGAATTTTTTCGATTAACTGGAGCTGGCCAAGAGCATTAACTCATTTGGCCGTTTGTCATTCTCATTAGGACAGAGGCAACAACTTAATAAGCCGCCTTTTTTTCTTGCCGCATTCATTTGGCTTTCCACGATACTTGAAAAAAATATACCAGCCAATTGATTACCCTGCTTTTTTTTGATATTATAAAACGCTGATAAATGCAGTTAAATAGAAGATTATGCATATTATGAAATGGCTAGTGCATCCAACATATAATATGTAAAAACTACTTGCCGAATATGTAACATGTTGGACATTAGACACATCTTGTGGCCCGGAAAAGTCTTGATACCCAGCGAGCAGCGGAAAGAAGGGCAGTCGGTAAAAGGGAAATGGAAATTAAAACGAGCCACTCAATTACGCAAATTAAAACGAGAATGTAGCGCTGCTAAGGCAAACAAAACCGAGCCGAAGAGCTCAAAACAAAAACAGAACGCAAAAGGGCATAAAATATCTTAAAAGTGAATGCGAACAGCGTCATTTCCCCATTTTCCTCGCCCTTTCAGCCTAGTCGTTTTCCCCGCTCTCCCATGTCAAGCTCATTTTTTCACATTTCTTGTTGTTCTTTGTCTTGTTTTTACAAAATAATCAAGTTCGTGGAGGTCGCCGTCATAAAATGCGCCAATTGACGCGGGTCAACTGGTCGGGAACCCTTTTCCAGACCCCTTAGCATGCCCGCCGCCCTGGAGTCCTGGTGTCCTGGAGTCCTGGTGTCCTGGAGTCCTGGTGTCCTGGAATGCTGAGGTCCTGCAAAGGTCCTGCGGGCCGTGGCATGCTGAGGGCCAATGAAATCAAATTAAAAGGCGCCAAAGTGTCACGATTATGAGACTTAAGCGAAATCAATTAAAGCAAAAAGCTGGGGCGAAAAAGTAAAAAGCCCGAAAAACGAAAGCGCGAAAGTTGGGGGCAAAAGTGAGAAAGGAAAAGTGGCACAAGTGGGTGGTTTTTCTTCATTTTCGATGGAGACGTTGTCCATGTGTCAAAGTGGCTCCCAAAAAATACCCCGCCTCGTTTTCCTCGTTTTCCTCGTTTGACTGACGTTTTCGGGTGCGCCCATGCAAATTACAAGGGATAACAAATAGTTGTTTTTTCTCCGCTGCCCGGAAAAAAGGAAGACAAAGGACAATATTCAGGACAGGACAGGACAGGACAGGGAATGGGAGGACATACCTCGAACTGGGCTGGGCAGCAAAAGTCATGGAAAATGGGGGGCGGGCTGCAGGAAAGGCATAGAAGGCAGCCCATCAACTCAAACTGAACGTGCGGAAAGCGAAACGATATGGGATTGTCCGTCCGCCCAAAAGCGAAACCATCCAATAGTTCCGGGAAATGCGGTGGGAAAAACTGGAACATTTTCATAGCAACGTTTTTTTTTTAAAAGAGTCACGTAGGGTTTTGCTAGGGATTCTTGGGGCTTTTGAATAGTTTGAATCTATTTAATATTATGCAACAATAGTAATGCTGGTTTTAACTGAAAATTACTGAAGAAACTGAAGGGCAAAATTCAGGGTAACTCCATTTACCCTGAGATACTTTAACCCTAAGATACATGCAATGGACGGCATATTCCTGGTGACTTCATTTTGAAAGAATGAACTTCTTCTCGCACTGGAGTTCCCTGGAAGTGAATAAACTGGAAAACGCACTGGAATTCCTCGGAAGTGAATACACTGGAAGACGCACTGGAATTCCCTGGAAGTGAATACACTGGAAAACGCACTGGAATTCCCTGGAAGTGAATACACTGGAAAACGCACTGGAATTCCCTGGAAGTGAATACACTGGAAAACGCACTGGAATTCCCTGAAAGTGAATACACTGGACAACGCACTGGAATTCCCCGGAGGTGAATACACTGGAAAACGCACTGGAATTCCCTGGAAGTGAATACACTGGAAAACGCACTGGAATTCCCTGGAAGTGAATACACTGGAAAACGCACTGGAATTCCCTGGAAGTGAATACACTGGAAAAGGAATCCTCATCGAATTAAGCTCTCCCCGGCGGCTTCGCATTATCCTGCTCATCAGAATAGCCGCTTGGCATGTGCAACTTCAAAACTTCAAACGAATGCTGAGATGTTGAGATGTTGAGCGTTTAAGCCCGGGCGTGCATAAGGAAAAGAATTACCCGTAGTCTTCCAATTACAGATGCTCACCCGCCGCTCCCCCCTTTTGCTGCCACGGACGCCACTGTGGAGTTGACTCAACATTAAGTATACGCCCCATCTTACGCGTGATTGAGGTGGGGAAAATGAATGGAGAGCCGCTTCAAAGGCGTCGCAAGGGGAACGGCAACGGAAAAGTCGTCGGCCAGCTTCCCTTCCTGTGCTTCCCCCTCACTTTTCAGTTTCAGTTTCAGTTTCAGTTTCGATTCGTTCCACCCCCAACCGGGGGGAATACGAAATATTAATTTAAGAAAAGATTTTCAGGCAGCTTGTTTTTTAATAACCCGCCACAACAATGGCTGGCTGCTCGGCTGCAGTGGGTGGATGTTGTAATGTTGTGTATGTAAAATTAATAAAAGTTTAAATTGTTGCTGAGGGCGAGGGGCATGATGGGGGGACATTGGCCATGGGCGCAGGCCCAGCGGGCGGAGCAGAGCAATGGATGCAGGATGCGGATGCGGATGCGGATGCGAGTGCGGATGCGAGTGCGGATGCGGATGCGTGTGCGGATGCGAGTGCGGATGCGGATGCGAGTGCGGATGCCTTGACAGCGAGCGTCTCCGAAGTCAGTCTCTGGAATGTTTAATGGCCGCCTTTCGTTTCATTAAAAATGTATGCGGCCTTAAAAGCTTTCGTTGTTGTTCCCCCCTTCCTGTTGTTATTGTTGTGATATTTTGTTAGCATTGCTTTGTTGTCAGTTCGAAGGGGGCGGGGGGCGTGGCTGGGCGTATCCTGAAGGAGCGACTGCTCCGTTGCGCTGCAGTAGGGGCGCTGGAAAAATGTTGTCACAGCTCAGAGGCTGACAAGGCTAAATGAACCATAACTGTAGCAGTCAGCCATTGTCCGTGCACAGAGAGAAAAAGTGCGAGCACATGCACACAACCGTAAGTCAACGCTTTCGTATGCTGGCACTCGTCACTGTATTTTCTCTCCGTGCACCGAGATTCCAAGCAAATAGTTTAGCCTTTTCCCCAGCTCCATGCGATTTATTGTGCGGATACTCAAGCCGGCCATTAATCTATTTTTATTTATTTCTACTTATGCGCGAGCACCCGGCGGGCAAAAAACAAAAAAAAAAAAAAACAGGAGGCCAGGGAAAGTGGAAAACTCGTGCGGGAAATTATAAGCAATTGAAATAAATCAAAGTCCAAATGGCAAATAAAAAAATGCCCTATATAAAAAGTAGCCGTGGCAAATGGTCCATTCTCCAGTGGCAGTGAAAGAGGAGCCCTTGGGGCAGGACATTGTTTTAGCTTTTGTATTGGTGCTGTCTATGACACTCCAGGTACTGGTAATTGTTGTAAATTAATTAATTTCCAGTGGGAATCCTTTGACTTCTTGTGTAAATACTAAGAAGTATGTACAAATTGCATTCAATTGCAATGCAGGATGATCGCCAATGCGTTTTAAAGGCGCCTACAATATCTTTTTTTAACAATACAGTCCTTGAATTGATGCTTCAATTTAAAGGACAGTGTTTCCATAGTCAGTTTTGAGACTCTATGTGGAGCGATGATAATCGGAATTGTGTTTCTGGTCGGAAAATTCCATGCCCTTCTCCATCTCCCTCTCCATCTCCATCTCCATCTCCATCTGCAATCCCTATCCGTAGCCCCATCTTCATCTGCGTCTCCATCTCGAGTCTGGCATTTATTTCGCTCTTTCAAGTGGCGACATACACAATTTATATTGTCATTCGCCCACATTTATTGCGGCAATAATTCATTTAATTTCCCCTGATTTACTTTGTCAAATGTGGACGTTCCCCTTCCACGTTCCCACTCCGATTCACCATGGCACTCCGTATTCCCGCTGGCCATGTGAAGTTCTATCGCGCATCATTGGAGACCACTTGTTAGGCGGGGATTTCCAGTGCTCCTCCGATGTCCTGTGTGCTGATACCCTTTAGGGATATGGTACGCACTGTACGCACAGCCACAAACTCGATGGGAAATATATATCATGTTTCCAAATGTACATATAGAATAGGGCTTATACAATATATACTATAAGGATAAGCTTATCCAGCTGATCAGCTATCAGCTTATCAGCTTATCTGGGATAAGAATAAGTAAATATATCATTAGTTTCCACTCTCGTTCCTAGTCGTCCTTGGCATTGGAATACAGGGAATAGTAGGGTTCGTATCGCGGTTTCCTTTATCCGTTGTCCGCCTTTTTTTCTAACTAGCCCACCCAAGTGGGTGGTGGTTGTGTAATTTATGCCACGTTTGCCACTTTTGTCATTTGGCCCGGCTCCATTCCATTCCATTCCCTTCTATTCCATACCAATCCGCACCCCGCACCCCGAACCCCCATGTTTGTTTTCCCCTTTGGGGTTCGATTCAGTTCGCTTTGGGTTTTGTTTGTCTGCCTTTGTTTTATTGACACTTTTGATCTTTTCCAATGCATGCACGATTCATTTATTATGTATTGGTATGTGGCCCTCTTTCCCTGTTTCCCTGTTTCCCTGTTTCCCTGTGTGTGTGCGAGGTGTGTGTGAGGATATCCTTGTGCACACTGATTGATACATAGGCTCGGGACAGGACCACGCCCACCTCAAGAGGCCGTAATTTGTTGACAAATGAGTTACAATAATGTCACATTATCAGTTCATCACAATAAAATTATACGCCCAAGGACATTTCCCAGGCCCACCGCCCAGAAGCCGAGGGATCCTTTGGTCACTCGGCTACAGCAATCGCCCACAGTGAGAGAAAAGCATAGTATATAAATCAACAAAGTTATACATATACACGTACGTAGGTATCGGATATACTGATTTGATCTATTGCGAACTGGTAAAGGCACAAATAGTATTTACAATGTTATATTAAAACTGTTTCAATGACGATTGTTCAAAAATCGATCATAAATCGATCAAAAATCCATCAAATATCGATAAAAAATCGATTATAAAAAATGCTGACTTAAGCAGCAAATTTCAAATGACTTAGAAACTAAGAAAGTGTACATTTCAAGTTTACAAATAGTTTATTTATAACTAATTCTAAAACGGAGCTTAATTTCATTTTTAGCTTATAAGTAATTGCCTGATGAAAATTATAACCTTGATAATTGATATTATTGCTTTGAAAAAAACAAAATAATACAAAGAAATAATATAAAAAACTGAAATAATTTACAATAAACGCACATAAGTTGAAGTAGTTGTGCGAATTGAATGGTTTGAAGTTCAGTAAATGCACAAAAATGCGAAATTTGAGATATTTTTCTCAGTGCTGCTTAATTGGCTCTGGCCGAGTTTATGGCTTCGCCATGCCCTGCGGACGTCGCTGCTTAAGTGCCTCGCCATCGGCGGCATCGGTGGCATCGATGGCATCCACAACAATCAGTCCGGAGGAGCTCGGAAACCTGTTAATCATCGGGGGCAGGAAGGCTGGAGCAACTGGCTGTGATGAGATGAGATGAGATGGAACGCGATGGATTCGGAATGGGAAAGCAATGCTTTCGCTTGTCATGGAGCGCATTAGGCCCAGATAAATGACCAGCAGGAAACGGCAATTCCGAATTCGCACAAATTCAAATGATATGCCAAAAGATTCGGTAGCTTGTCGGGCTGCCCCCCCATATACATACATATATATAAGCACACACATCGTGCCGAATATATTTATATATATATATATATATAAAGGCCTTATCGTGACGTAGGAGGAAGGCCCAAGGAGCTGCCGAGGCAACTGTACCCGGGAGCCAAAGTCATTTGACAAATGCCAATTGACGGGCATCGAAGACGGGGCTCCAGAACAACAAACAAAGCCCCGCCGCACGGAGATAGAAAAAAATTCATTTCTGATTGCCAAATGAACGAATGACGAATGACTGATACCACCGGCTCTGAATCGGAGAAATCGGAGGACAAACCGGGCGGGTGGTGATCGGGGGATTGGGGGGGTTGGAGGATTGGGGGGGAGGGGGATTGGGATAAGTAATGGGGCCACCAGTCGAGCAGGAGTTTGTCAATGTGATAAATGCCATTTTAAGTCCCGAATAATGATTCGCAATCGGTATCCCGCAGATTGCGTTCAGATTTTTCCGAGAACAAGAACTCTCATTTTTAAAGAAAATGATTACGTTTTGAAAATAAAATCGGTTTCTAAATAAATATATTATTTCGTGGCGTAACTAGTCTATCACAATTTTATGGTACTACATCCAACATTGTTCCCTGGCACATTTCGTCGCAGTTTGAGAAAAAAACACAACTTCAATTGATTCATCAGCAGATCCCAACCCAAAGATCATATCTGAATATAATCCTATAATCACACTTTATATGCCAAGAAAATGTCGTTGCTTACGATGTGAGTGCATAAAGTAATACAAAAAGGTGTAGAATAAAATAAAACTACTTTTATTAAAGAAAGTTTTGATAATCAATAAAAAATAGCATAAACTAGTTAAAAAAACTACCTTCAAATCACAGTACACAATCACTTCAGAGTTATTGTTGCTTAATTTCCGTGTAGTAATTTCTATCCCGTTCTCATTCGTTAAATTCTTTATTTCAAAGGGCTCAAAGACGTGGAAAATTTCCTTTTACATATTGCAACATAATTTGAAAGGCGAAGCAATGAAAATCTCAGCCAAATGAAAACTATAATGACTATCTATAATAATATGACTATCTACTAGAACTAGAGATCTAAAAGATATATAATATTTCTAATATATCTAATATTTGGGATCCCCAACTTTGTGGGGAGTGTAAAAGATATAAGAAGACTATTAATGATATTAAGGAAATTTCTAAAGCGGAGTGCACAGATTTTATTTGAGGATGGTATGTAATCGTAATCTATCCAGATATCTATTGGTTCCGTATCTATCGGTGTTCAAAGTTATATAGTAAATATGTGCTATATTATTAAGCTCGTAGTAATTCATAAATTGAATAAATAAATTAAGGACACATTCGATAATTGAAGTGTAAATTCTTTAAGCTCATGTAATTAAATAACGTTCCTGTGTGTCCATTAGTGTATATCTAAATATCGGAGATGGCATTCCAGTCCAATTAGGAAGCATTAATTGTGTCCCAAGTACACGCTTAATTTCGTTGGGGATTACAAATCGAAGCAGTCCAAATCAAAGCAATGCCATCATAATGGTATCCCCAGAATGTCCTTTTCCAGGGGCCGGCATCTTTTGCGGATTTTCATTCACGTTTTTTTTTTTGCCACGTTTTTAATAAATTTCCGGGACTTGGGGCTCCTTTGAGCTGCTGGGATCTGGCTGGCCACGGGGATGTGCCGCGGAGGAGCCCCTTGACATGGTGGACCTCCCTTGGGATGGCTTCCTTCCGCTACACAATGCTGCGGAATTCGACATTGACCATCATTCATCATTAAATTGTTTCGCTAACTGTTTTCAACAATATTTTTTCGGCGTACGCGTGCTGACAAGCCGCTTCCTCCCTTTTTTCTCCAACGCTCACCAAATTTGATGAATTTCTTTTTTATTCATTTCGTTGCCGGCACAAAAACTTACTTCCTTTGCTTTCCTTTCTTTTCTTTTCTTTTATTTAATTTTTTTTTTTTTTTTTTTTTTTTTTTATATATTATTTCAGTTCTTGCTGGCCCGCTGCTTGTGTCTTACAACATTTTTCTAATCAGTCAGCGTCCACGTCCGCTTCAAATTTTTTTGTGGTCTTCCTTCGATTTGCCCTTCATCGTATGCCATCCACTTTTTCGATACGGGTCCAGCAAAGAAAGATGCTGGCGAGTGGAAAATCGTGGGGAAAATGCATAAAGTGGGTGGCGACTTGGGAAAGAAAAGCCTAAAGTCTTTTTCTACCATTTCAACTTGGCGGATCTTCGGTTTCAACATGTATTGCCGTTTTAAGTGGCACTAAATCGATTGGTATTCCAAACAAGTTTGGTTTACAGAACAGGTTACTTCTCACTGTGATATGAACTTATCTATAAAGAATAAATCGTACTATAAAACCCTTTAGGTAAAGTGAGCGAGTAAAGAGTGTGTTTCCTGTCAAAATCAGCTTGTTCACTTCAATTGTTCACTTACAATCTGAAAAGATAATAGCAAGTCCAGTGTCTCGACGGTGCGATACCGCTTACTCTGTTAGAGGCATGCATACTCAGTGACTAGATAAACCAACCCCTTTGCTAAATAGAGTAGTGATTACAATAATTAATCGCATGTCACATTCTTTCCATCGATCGCAGCATACACTAGTTTGTACTGTGCGAGTAATGGGTACCATTCATTGCGTTTCCAAGTTGATAAAACCATAGGATGGTTTCCCTATATAAGAGCCTACTGTCCCATTAGTTTCCAATAAGTTCCAATAAGTGGATCACCATGCGAGCGGTTGCGGCTTCAGTGCTACTCATCCTAGTTGTCTGGGTGTCCTGCTTCGGCGAATCCCATGCGGATTGCTGCTGGACTAGGGCCAAGCTGATCTTCACAATGGGCAAGGGATCGTGCGGAATGGTGAACGCCAAGTCCACCAAATACGGATGCGAAATCACAGTTTGCGCAGATGGCATGGTGCTCGTGGGCTCATATTGCGGGAAAGGTTCTTGCAATGTGTTTGGCTGCTTCTGTCGCGAAGGATGTCGCCGTGGAAACTTTGGCGAGTCCTTTGTGGAAATAAACAGGAGGTATGAGATCAACCTGATAAGCACCCAAATGAAGCTGGCTAATGTAACAGATACAGAGGTTTGGTTAGCCCATATTGGCACCACCGCAACTTAAACATCTTGTGATATCTTATGATTGATCATGCCAATTATGTGTATATATTTTAGGGAACACATGCAATTTAAGTTGCAATAAACAATTGAAAACTACACATGTTAAAAACTACATTAAAAACTACAAAAACTACATGTTATGGTTTGGGAACTCCGTTCGACTCTTAAATTATGCAATTATACCTTAGATTAATGATTCAGATACCATGATTTAGATACCATGATTTAGATACCATGATTTAGATACCATGATTTAGATACCATGATTTAGATACCATGATTTAGATACCATGATTTAGATACCATTCAAGTGAATCCAGGTATGAACATAATATTCATATTATTTGCAATGCATTATCCACTCAGCAACTGGGCAACTGGGCAACTGGGCGACCTTTTGACCCCGGAGAACCAATCATCCGTCCATCCAATCGCTTTCGGGTATAATCCGTATATCTAGTGCTGTATCTCGTTATGACGCCCTGTAAGCGGTAAGCGTCTCAAAGTTTTGGCCCACTGAATGGGTTCGCAAAGAGCCATAAAACACCCGCTAAGCAGAACTTTCCCGCGGGGCGAGGAAGGCCAAAGTTGGCTTTATGCCGGTGGCATAATCAAGGATCAGTGGAGGCAAGCACCAGGACCAGAACCAGGAGCAGAACGAGGACCAGAACGAGGAGCAGAACGAGGACCGACGCGGACTACGTGTCCACAAAGTGGCGCTCCGCATGGAAACAGGCGTGGATGTGGCACTGGGCGTGGACGTGGAAGTGGAAGTGGACGTGGACGTGGACGTGGGCGAAAAGAAATGATAATAATGCTCGGGTCAAAACAATATAAATGCAAATGCAGCGGCGCTGGCTGCGCAGTCGGCGTCGATTCGGCGCCCTTTACAGTCCTGCAACGCATTTTAATCAGTTGGCAGTGGAAATCCGGCTCCGAATCCAACTGCAGATCCCCCGTCCCCGTCCCCATCCACCATCCTGCTGGCAATCCCCGCTCTTCCGCGGAGCAGTGTCCTGGCCTGGCCTGGCCTGTCCTGAATGCCAAGTGCGACGTCGGCGGGGGACAGTTTATGAGTTTATGGCGCGAGAGGCGCGAAAAGTTTACGCCCGCGGCTCGCAGGGGGGCGTGGCAGTGGCATGCACTCGGAGAAATATCCATGCAGCAAATGCAAAAAGGCCACTCAGTGCCAAACTTTCGCTTGGGATTATGAGAAAACTGAATTTCCCTCGCAACGGCTTCGAACCAACTACGTGCCAATTTCTTTGCAGTGTGCTTTTCCGGATGTGAAAGGTGTCCGGCTGGGCCAGCATCACCTGTTGCCCGCCCATAAATCATAACTCAATTGAGTGGGCGTGGCAGCGTGCCCACAGGAAAAAAGAGTTCGGTATCAAATGGAATTGATTGCGAACATGCCAAGATTGCAGCAGCTTAAACAGAGTTTCGCCAGTTTTCAGTTTTCAGTTTACCGAGTCCCCGAGCCCGTAAATCAATCGTTGGCCGGGATAATTCCCTCTGATGCGATTAGCCAGCAACTCCCGGAGTTAATCGAGGCAGCCGATAGCGACTCGGACCAGCCGGATCATGGGAAATCGGACTGCGTAGCGGAGTATTCAAGTAACTGGGTATCCGGGTATCCGGGTATTCGAGCATCCGGGTATCGCAAGTGGGTTATGGGAAAAGTGGGGAAAAGTGCGTGGATGCATGGCGCTCCAAAGGCGCTGAAACTCGCTTTTCTTATTAACTAATTAAGGCAGCTGCCAAGCCAGATGCTGCCACATTTTCCCCGCCATGTGTGTTGCCAATTTAACGCTCCGGCTTTGTCGTCGCTTTGTGTCTTACCAACACCCCCCCCCCCCCCATTTTTTGGTTTTGGCCCGGGAAAATTGCATTTCCATTTGCCTGCAGCGGGCGCAAGTTGCAGCTGGAAAACCCCACACCATTTAGCCATTTTAATGAATTGCCAAACTCGCACAAATGCTAAACGAAATTTCAATTTGCAGATATAACAACAAGCTGGAGAAAGGCCTAAGTCGAGTCAAGAGCGGCGGGAATACCCTCGGGAAAATTGCTTTTACTTAGTTAGGATGATTAGGATTTTATCCAAAATAAAAAGCATTCTTTGTTTAATATGTATACATATATATGTACATACAAGTACACATGTGGTACTTAGCCTTTATATACAAATGTATGCTCCTCAGATTTATCATATCTCATATACTAAACCTCTCAACCTATCAATAGCAATCAATAGTACGGGTTATTTAAACATTTTGCTATTGGAAAGTTAATGAGTTTTCACACTAAGGCAAATACAAAGTAACAATACGATAATATTGCATACCCTAAGCACCCAATTACAGGGTAGACAAGCCACCGCGACAGGCTTTTGCGATAGTAACAATAAATAAATTGCACATTTGCGGACGTCGACGCCTTGGCAACTCTGCCGGCAAATTGCCGTTGATTGAATTTATGTGGGTCAGGGGGGAGGGGGGGAGCTGCAGGGGGGCAGGGGGCGTGGCCCACAAACACACAGGCACAAAGATACACAAAAGACTCCTGCATGCTTCATTATTTCTGTGGCTAAATTAAAGGATAATAGATTTATATGCTCGCCTGGGCCCGAACGGAAATCCATAAGATACACACACCCGACCACGAGTATCTGGCAGATGCACAGGCAAATGCAAGTGCACACACTGGAAGCCAGGGTTTCCAGGGTGTCCAGGGTTACCAGGGCTAAGTAGCGAGATAAGTGATACCATATTACCACCAACGACTTACGACTGCTAACACATTTTGGCACACTAACCAATACAGCCAACTTTTCACCTCTAACCGACTTTTTTTTTGTAATGTGAGCAGTGGACAAAATGTCCGAACTGTTTTCCAGCTTTAAGGAGTAGAAGAGTAGTACAAAATAATAACAAGCCAATAACGAGCGTGGTGCTCTGTGTGCCGGACTCGGCCAAGGAATTTCGAATGAAAAATGTCTGGAATATCAAAATGTTTATGTTGATTTTTCCACCCTGCCCCCCCGCTTTTCTTTGACTTTCCCCCATTCAGGCCGCATATTTCCCTTCACGACAAAAAGACGTCCAAGTGCGCAAACCAAGCAGAAAAGGGCATTGGATGGTTTGTGAATTAGAGGATCTGCCAGCTATCCTTATTGTATCTGTAGGTTCATTTTTAGTATATCTTTTGCTCTGATTCTTCGGTTCACCATTTCCACTGAACGTATCTTTCATTTGTACACGATCATCGTTGAAAAGTAAGACATCAGCTTTTTCAACGAATTTGTAGATTTTACATTCTATAGTTGATGTAATAAATATTTTATTGAAACGCTGGATTAGCAGCAAATAGAGAAGTGCAGCCGTCGTGAGTCGTTTTGGTATGACCCATCTGCCATCCATTTAAAATGCTGCCGGACTAAATTGGTATGGCTAAAGGATAATTTAACATATTAGCATATTTTACGTAGCATACTTTTCAGCCTTGACCGCACTTGTTGGCGCACTGGCTAAAACCGCACTGCAGCTTGCCACAATCCGGCCACATGGAGTCGACCCCTCCTTGTCCGTCCAGTCCCACTGCCAGTCCCACTGCCAATCCCAATCCCAATCCCAATCCCCTGGCCCGAAACTCACTTGAAGAGTGAACTTAATTTTTGCTAATTTCTGCTGTTGTTGCCTTCGCCTGCTTTTCGGTCGTTAGGCAAATGATTAAGTAATTGCTCTGGCTCAAAAAGGAGGTTTGTTATTGGGCCGGGAACAGGAACAGGGACAGGAACAGGGACAGGAACAGGGACAGGGTCGCCGGCTCATGACCATCAGTGGCTCATTAGCTGGGGCCGAGCTTGGCGAGAAGGCAAAAAAATGAGGAAGAAGGGCAGCCTGCTCCAAATGAGCGAAGGAATTACGCGGAATGAAGAGTGGCAAATTGAGTGGACGAGCGACTTTAAAGCGAAAAGGATCAGGGAAAGGGGCGGTGGGCGGTGGGCGGTGGGCGGTCGGCGGTTTTATTGCATAAATTAACTTGGCCAAACACAATTTCGCAATTATTCTGCAATTAATAATTAATGTGGCCGCTGTCCGAGAACCGCAGGGTGAATGTTCAGCCATGGAGTAGGGCCAAATGTCGGCGCTCAAGGTCCTTAAACGGCTTTAAGCCCCCACCCCCTCCGCCCTTCCGTGGAACTTTCGCACTTCAAGCATTGCGGTCGAGTTGTCAACGGGGTCCTCGAAGTTGCCGATGCTCTCGTTTCACGCTGCTCAGCTCGCAGCTCTCGGATCTCAGCTTCCGGATCTCCTGGCCGCCGTCTGTCACTTCATTACTGTCACATGATAACTGGAAATTGTTGAGCCCTGCCCTTGGCTTTAAGTGGCTTTCACCTTGACGCCCACCCACCAGCGCCCGCCCACCAGCGCCCACTAACAGCCCACGCCCCCATGGGCGGCTTTGGCCATGGCAACAGCTCCATAAAAAAAGGCGATACGCTCCGGCCACAAGGGAACTCATTACTGCCAAGTCCGGCCAACAAGTCGCATCTCCGGAGTGGGAAGGCGAGTGTTTGTGTCCATTTGGCGTACGTTTTATGAGGACACACGCCCTCGCCAAACAGCCCGTGCAATTGTATTCGCATGTGTGTGGAACTGGGGGTTGAGCAGCATGGATACCCTGTAAAAATGAGTTAGAGGCTTGCGTTCCACTAGCTTATACAACCACTATGGCTGAACTTCATTTGTACATTATCAAATCAAGCCATTACTACTTCTTGTCTGGTAATCAGCATAGCTTCATAATAAGATATTAACAGGGTATAAGATACAAAGTTCCAGTTTCAGTTTACAGTTTCAGTTTTGTATGTTAGGAATATTCAAGAGGAACTATCTTGAAACTATGCCCATTGTCATTTAAGCAGATGAGTAGCACACCCTGGAGTCTTCTTTCGCCCAAGCAGATTAGAAGTCGAGGCCACCCCGAGTCAATCGGTTTCGAGGGTACGGAGGAGTAGCATCTAGCGTCTCCAAGACGCATTCTGGGCATTATTGGAAATCGTGCGCTTCGTTAGCGGCAAATATGTTGCAAAGTAGCCCCAGACAAGCAGCAGCAGCCCCCTGCCCCCCCCCCCCCCTTTCCCCTTCTACACCCTCCTTCGATTTTCCGTTGCGATATTGACCAAGGAAAAGCGAGCGCTGAAAGCCTACTTCAACGAGACTCGCCACCACTTTTCCTGTGGATGACAGTTTTCTTGGGCTCCGACATCTAAGACGTTCCTTGCTCGACTTTCTGCCCACATTCACCCCCCATTCAACCCCCACTCCTTCCCTGAAATCGGCATTTCCGCCTCCCAGACTCCCAGACTCCCAGACTCTTTGTGTTCATGTGCGTCTTTCGACTTGGGCTTTGTTGCCTCGAAGCTTATCATTTATTGCTGCTGATTGCTTTGGCTGTCCATGCAAGCACCCCGCCACCCCGCCACCCCGCCACCCAGCCACCCCCTTTTTGGCCACCCACCAAAGGACACCCTCTTTGGATTTTGCATATGCATATGCGTAGCAAACGAAATGAAACGAATGCGGCAAAAAAGTGCCAATAAAGAAATTTAATTTAATTTCCAACTTTGAGATATTCGGCATAGCCGACTCTGAGCCCCAGCCACCTTTTGTGAATGGAAATCGAAACGCATTTGTCAGCATTTCGCATTTCGCATTTCGCATTTAAACTTTTGCGCCTTTAAGTGCAATTTTCAAACACTTTGCGGCAGATTAAATGGTGGAAATGGTAGCGGCATTGGGGCCCTAAACACGGTTAAGCACTTACATATGTTTATAAATTTGCACAAGAGGAAGTTCCTCCTTTTGGGCCTCGGATTACAAAGGTTTCTCATGTGATTTAAGCGGTGGGGCCAGGGGAATGGAACATCTGTTGTAGCGGATTGAAAGATGCTTACAAGATACAAGATATTATTATTATTATTATAATTATTATTATTATTATTATTATTATTATTATTATTAATATTATTATTATTATTATTATTATTATTATTATTATTATTATTATTATTATTTTTATTGTTATTATTATTATTATTAATATTATTATTATTATTTTTATTATTATTATTCTTATTATTATAATTTTTATTGTTATTATTATTATTATTATTATTATTATTATTATTATTATTACTATTATTATTTTTATTGTTATTATTATTATTATTAATATTATTATTATTATTTTTATTATTATTATTCTTATTATTATAATTTTTATTATTATTATTATTATTATTATTATTATTATTCTTATAATTATTATTAATATTATTATTATTATTATTATTATTATTATTATTTATATTATTAAATTTCCGCCAAACACATAATACACGTATGTATTATTGCTTTGGACGAGGGATGGTGTCCTTAAAGTATCATACATCTTGCTAGGGATGGTTGCATCGAAATAAAGTAGATTGTGAGATTTTTGGAAAACAAGTAAGTAGGCTCTGGACGGGATGTCAGTCAAACATTTCCCAATTTAAGGGGCACCTAGTTACTTTCAGTTTCAGTTTCGAAGTCGACGGAGCACATAAAAAACAGATTCGAGTTGCATCAAGATTTCAAATAACTGTGCAGTTGCCATTGGTGAGTGAAAAGCTAGCGTTTGGCCAGCAAACGCAGTGCTTAACCCAGCCATTTCCCCCTTTTCCCATCGTTTTCACTGCCGGCGCAGAAATTGCCAGCGATTTTTATCACTTTAAATGGACGAACAACAAGGACGGCGTAGTGGGCCAGAAAAGAAAATGATAAAATGTTGGGAGAAAATGTGTGGCGCAGTCAAGTGGCGGGCACTTAATGCCCATTTTGTAGCGATGTTGTTGTTGCGATCTCAAAGGCGGATTTGCATTATAATTTATTGCAGTGCCTGCATACGCTTTGTCCCTGTTTTCCCTGTTTTCCCTGTTTTCTCGCCGCTTTCCCATTTTCCTGCGCGCACTTTTTGCTTTGGCTAATTTCGATGCCAGGGCGCTGATAAGCGCAGCATTTCTTTAAATGAGTTTTCCCAGCCAAGTTTCCCACCCCTCATCCCCCCCCCCCCCCCCCCCCCCCCCCCCAAGGGGGAAGTTTGAAGCAAAAGGCGTTGAAAAGCCCGTGCTTAATCCTTGACGCCCCGCTAACATTAATAAATTATTAATTTTCCCTCCTCCTCTTATTTTTTGTGTTTCGGTTGCTGGATTAGTGGCAGTTTATTCATATGTGGTTCAAAGCGGCCAAAAGAACAAAGAGCCGACACGAAACGTTGGCTTAAACTGTCTCTTGTTTTTATTAGCCCGAAAGCCGCGTTGCAAAGGCAACCACCCACCACCCAGCAACCCCCAAAACCACCCACTTCACCCATTTTTCCCACCCAAAAGGTGAATGCGACACGTAGCTTATTAGCAGCGACAGCAAAACTTTCATCAGTTGGTGTAAGCCCGCTTCTGGGGAAAACGTTCCAAACCCATAAAGAACAGTTTTCAATAGCCGGGAAAGCCGGGAAAATCAATGCAGCTGCACACTGCGATTTAGTGAAACGAAACTAAACGAAGGATTAAATACCCTTTGAGTGAAATACACGTGGCTTATGCCACGAAAATGTATGAAATGCCATAAACTATTATATGTACAGTCATTCATCTGGTATTTTGGCATTTGGGATAGACATAGATTACATGTGTGTAATTTATAAGCATAGATACAGTTGTCAGATTATTGCAATCGAACAATGCAAATGGCATTTGGATTAACATCGGAACAACATCAGATATGTATGTTCCAAGCTAGAAAGCCCCATTAAACCGAACATCAATTCCAAATTAATAACCTAATATGCTGGACTAATTGACATTTTATATTTGGCTCTGCGTTCTTGGCTCGAAGGGCCGAATAAAATGCATAATTAGAGCTGATATTGGAGATTCGATATCACGATAGCACAATTCAATGGGCATTTCACGTCTATATAGAGTGCAATTTGATAGGCAGCTGGCTTCAATTATTTAATAACCTGATGCCAGTGGGCGTGATATCCTAGCGACGAGCGGGGCGGCAGGTCCTTGCGCCGTCATAATTTGCCACAAAATGTGGATGCCGCCATTAAATCAGAGTCACAGACCTCGATCTGCTGGCCACAGAGCCTTTTGGCCAACCCATTCCCAGTTCTCCGCCCACAAAAGTGTCAATAACGTGGCCAAGACGCAGGACGAATCGAGGGAACCGCAGGAGCCAGGAGCTAGGAACTGGTAGCCAGGATCTCCCGCCCGGGGCCAGCTGGTGTCCTTAGCCTGGGCAAACAATAAAATATTCAAAGTTTATAATGTAAATTAACCCAAAGTCCTGGCCGCCTGGCCGCCTGGCCCCATGAATACACAATACACATGTCCCCCGGAAATTGGTGGGTCGCACTACCCCATCACCCCATCATTTCTGATGAGGATGTGCCCTGGCCCATGTCGCCGCTCCGAACTGCTTGGCTAATCCAATTTTATTGGCCCACTGAGTGCTGGGCGGTGGATGGTGGGCGTGGCAGCTAGTTAACATGGCACCGATAAATTGGTGGTCCAATAGCAAACTATATTTTAATGAGTTTAATATGAACTAAGCATTAGTTACACGCACATTTCTTGCCAATCTGCTATTGGCTGATCGAACTCAATTGCCAAGTGCCTGACATTTTTCAAACTTAGCAAACTTAATAACTCCATTGCCATCTTAAGAATTTATGAACTTAAGAAGAAATCGCTACACCTCTGAAAAATTTGTGGGCACCCAAAGTTCGAGGGACTTCTGTTGGCTCTGCCAACAAAGTCATATCTCTAATTACTGTGTCGCATATTAACCGACTGATGTTCAGGGCGGCTATCTTGGCCGACTTGCAAATCGACCTTTGATCGCAGCCAGCTCCTCCCCTTCGAGGCCCACTCCCTTGGCCAGCTTCCGAGTATGGTGATGGGCTCCCCTTCTTAACTAGCCGCTTATTCATCAGAGCTCCCAAAGAGCCGAAAGCCGGGGAATGATGAATGCCCCCGGCAAATCGGATGAGATGCGAGCAACTGGAAGGGCCATTTCGGTGGAGATGGCGATGGCGATGGAGGTGGAGGTGAAGGTGGAAGTGGAGACTCCAGTGGTCACATGCCACAGCCCGCTCAAGTGTTGTTGGGACGTAAACATCTCCAGGCCCACATGAAATGTCATCTTTCATTAGATTAACGATTGTTCCAGTGGCTGGTGGTTGGATGGTAGGATGGTAGGATGGTAGGATGGTAGGACGATGGTCGGGCTGCGTCCAGTGGAAGAGCTCTCGGCCCGAAATCAAATCTTCAACAATCTGTTCTGCCAAATGCCTCCGCACACGCAAGAGCGGGCGGAGAGTAGGAGGAGGAGGAGCACCCGGCATATGGCTCCCCGCAAAAAAGTGTCAAGTGCGTGGGGCAGTGGCAGAGGGGGAGGGTGGTGGGTGGTAGGCGGTGGGAGGTGGGAGGTGGGTGTTGGTTGGTGGGTCAGAATGAGCCTATGGCGCCAGGAACAAAACCAGGACTCGGGATCCAGGACGACTGTCAACTTGAGCCTGACAAAGTATTTGCGGCTTGCCAGTCATTTTTCGTGTTTGTGGACAGGGGCAGAGATTGCGTGTGTGCACTTGCAAAAATTCTAGTTGACTTCATTGTGAGTGTCCATACCACCACACCGATTCATCAAGTGCTTTGTGTATTCCGGCTTGTTTCTCACACATTTGCACGGCATGCTATTGAAAAGGCACTCTTTTTCTTGCACTGTACTGTATTTGTTGACTGACCAGCAGCGAGAAAGCGATTGAAATTGGTAGCGGGCTTGAGTTGAAGAGTCAGCAGGAATAAAAGCAAATGAGGCTTGAACCAAATGCAAATTAATATGTGGTGCTGCAGGGCGGGATTGCCAACCATAGTGCTGCCAAACTGACCTCGTCTCTTTTCCAGGCGTCACCCCAAGCAGAAATGTCCCAGGAAAAGAAAAAGGCTCGTTTTGCCGACAAGGATGGAGTGTCAAAAGAAACCTTGGCTCTTTTGGAAGCAATTGCCCAGAGGAACCCTTATAAATACACTCTTGTTCCCAAAACTGAAACATCCTCGAGGAATAACACTAATCCTCCTGCACCACTAATATTCATGACTCCCAAGGAGGATGAAGCTGTGAAAAACACTCAATTCAATGTTATTCAAAAGCCCCCTACTTCGGTGGTGATGGTGGAGCAACCAAATACAATCATCGAGTTGGTGGATCTTTATGTGCCACCTGCGCCCCAGGTGCCCCAGGTGCCCCAGGTGCCCCAGGCGCCCCAGGTGCCCCAGGTGCCCGAGGTGCCCCAGGTGCCCGAGGTGCTCCAGGCGCGCACCAATCCGACTTCCAAGCCCAACCGCAACAAACGCCCTTATTTCCCCATCCCAATGGGCGAGTATCCTGAAACCCTCATGAAATCCAGGCCCCAGCCGGCAACAAAGGGCCGCAGGCGTAAGCAGCCAGGTCCACCTAACCCACGGCCAACCAAGCGTCGTCGCGCGGTGTCGCCACCGGCAGAGCCGCCACTGCCGCCACCACCGAACTTCCTGGAGAACTGCATCAATCCGCTGGAGAATGATATATATCCCAAGGTCATTGTCCAGCCGGCCCATCAGCCCTGGGTGCTGGCCGAGAATCTCGATGATATGGCTCCCGAGTCAACGCCGAAGCCGAAGCCGACGCCGCCGCCGCTGCCTCCAGCTATCAAACCCGATCCCAAGCCTGATCCCAAAGTGCAGGTCGAGGAGGTGGAGATTCTCATCAGCGGGCCGCCCACCGCGCAATCGCAGTCAGTGGTGATTAGCGCCCATCTCCGCGAGAAGCTGGAACTCTTTGGCCCGGATGTGAGCATCTCGGTGGTCAGCAATCCGGTATCCAGGTACTTCAAGGTGGTCAGGCAGGAACCCGATGGCAGCCAGCGGCAAATAACCTTTACCGAGTCTCAGCTGCTTTCCTTCACTGCCGCCCGGTATGGCAATTGGCCCCAGATGGTGCCCATCCAGATGCTAAATATGACGCCCTCGCCGGCCATGCTGTCCCATTACTTTCCCGGACCCATGGGCCAAGTACTGATCAACAATTTGTATCCCAATCAGCAAGCGCTTTATCAGCCCCCACCATTGCCCTTCAAGGCGCCCACCTCCAGGCCACCACAGGCCAAGAAACGTGTTGCAAGGACCAATGAAACCTACTTACATCCTGGCAAGCCTGCTGCGCCTGCTGCGCCTGCTGCTCCGGCTGCGCCTGCTCCGGCTCGTGGTCCACCACCAGCTGCTACTCTGGGTCGTGCCCCACCACCAGCTGTTACTCCGGCTCATGCTCCACTACCATTTGCTACTCCAGCTCCAGCTCCAGCTCCAGCTCCAGCTCCAGCTCCAGCTCCAGCTCCAGCTCTAGCTCCAGCTCCAGCTCCTCCAGGAGCTGTTCCGGCACCGCCTGCGGCCAACAGCCCTCCGAAGTCACCAGAGAATAGCGAGCCACTAATCATTGTGCCCTCGATCCTCAGGCGCGCGTCCCAGGTGAAGCTGCGCCAGGCGTTGGCGGCCAGGAGGGCCGAGATTAAGAAGGAGGCTGAGGAGGCTGCTGCTGCTACTGTTGCTGCGGCTGCTGCTGCTGCTGCTGCGGCTGCAGCTGCTGCTGCTGCGGCTGATGCAGAAAGTGCCAAGCTAAATCTGAACACGGCTAAGGAGCAGCATGCCGAGTCAAAGGATGTGAAGGATTTGGACAACAAAAAGCAAGAAAATTAATTGTAAAACATGCTCGGAACTGCGAAAACAAAATACCACATGATACAACATAATGACATTTTCCAAGTAAAATCGAAACAAAGAAAAGCATGGGCTTGATATGACCACTCGATGGACGTGAATGATTCGGAAGCAAAATGCAAGGCAAGAAAATACAACTCGAAAAGCACAATTCAAAGGAATATTATGCCTGGAATATGCTTTTGAATGATTCGGACAACTCAACTCAAGGGAATAGAATTTAGAACATTTTTGAAACATATATGTATAAATTATCAAACAAACATTGCAAACATTTGGCAAGTCTTCTCACACATTACACACACATTACTTGGCAAGAAAATACAACTCGAAAAGCGCAATTCAAAGGAATATTATGCCTGGAATATGCTTTTGAATGATTCGGACAACTCAACTCAAGGGAATAGAACTTAGAACATTTTTGAAACATATATAAATTATCAAACAAACATTGCAAACATTTGGCAAGTCTTCTCACACATTACACACACATTACTTGGCATTCCAATAGACACATCAAACAAAATTGTCATGCTAATTGGCTTTGAAATAAAACGGGCCACCAAATAAAACGGTTTGCATTCGTGGTCTGTTGTAATCTTTTTGTCACTAATTGCCCACCGATGTCAATACCTCATTATGGACTGGGATAATTGGCCTGGTTCGAAGGCCAAATCAAATGGCACACAAATTAAACCAGTTCGTTCGACAGTTAAGCTTAATAAACTTAACTTATTTATTGCTTACTTAAGTTAAGCTTAATAAACTTAACTTATTTATTGCTTACTTCTTAACTGCTTAAATTAGTCACACACACGTAGAGTACAAAAAAAAAGTGTATAAATTAGATTTCAGTGCTCAAATTGTTCCTGTGGGCACGTAGGGCGATTCCCTCCAAGCGGAGTCCATCGACTTGAGGACCTGCACCAACTGTTTCCCACTTGGAGCTTAAGCACAAGTAACGGAGTAGCTGGCTGGCCAGTAGATATGCCTGCCGCCGGGTTCCTGGGCCAGGAACAGCCTAAACGGCAGCCAACCGGCTTCCACTTGAGGCGCCCCCTCCTGGGATCCTCACTCCTGCTTCACCTGGAACGCCTTCGCCTTGGGCATGGCCACCGGCAGCGAGCGGTCCACGTAGGCGAAGTTGTCCACCACGCTGGAGGACAGGACGCCACCCATCACGAGCAGGGCTCCGGCTATGCCAATTTTCGACCACATGCTGCTTGCTCCGGGGAAATCGGGATCTCGAGAAATCGGGACGAGTGACGAGTGACCAGTGACTACTACTCCGGGTGCGGACTGGAATGCGGCAGAGTGGATGCGATGCGAACGCGAGTGGAGCTTTTTGCACTATGCGCGGGACGCACACTTCGCATGGGGCCTTATATACGTGTACCCTATCGCAAAGTGGAATCCCAGAATGGAAGGCCCAACTAGAGCCAGCAGAGCCAGAACCCGCGGGAAGCTTTGCCCGTGGATGTCCGATGTGCCGCCGGTCACGTCGGCCAGTCGCCTCCGGGCTCCACGGCCAGTGGGAAAGCTCCCAGAAAACACCGCTCGTCGATGCACTTCCTTCGCCGCCGCCAGTCGTGCGATTATCGACTCATTAGATAAGAGCGATTCGCACTTCGATGGCGAAAAGCTCTGGCATATGTGCGAATATGTGCACTGCGAGAAAATTCGGCTGAATGCGGACCTGAAGTCGCCTGAGGCATCAAAAAGCATAAAATGGTACATTTCTTAGATCTCAAAAAAGAAATATGAATGCATACCTTTACACACCTTATATCATATACCATATATATACCATATATATACCAAACTATATACCAAACTATATACCAAACTATATTGCCGCATGCTTTTAAGAACCTTCCTAAACAATTTCAAAAACAAGTGGGTTTTATAAAGTATGTTCTACCCTAATGTTCCCTTTGTTCAGGCAAAATAGATTTTGCGATTATTTTAGATACTATTAACTAATAAATAATACAATTATATAGTTATAGATCATTACTCAAAGAACCAGTAAAATCAAAATGTTATTTTTTCCAGTTCGATATGAGATACCTGTACGTTGAAGTCCCAAACAACTTGAAGTGAATGGCGAAAGGCATCCCAGTTTTTCCCAGTGCGTAAGTAATAAACTCATGTCTGCGCCAATCTGATATTTTAATATTTAGCAATGTTTTGTTTGTTTACCCGCGGGCCGTGTTTATAGCAATGTTTATCAAGAACGCCTAATCTTGGAATGGGGTGCGTCACTATCCAAGCAATTTGCGTCTAAACACGAACACATTTGGTGGGCAAATTTGATCGCCGATTTCGCTTTCATGTTTGCTCTTAAAATTACACCAACTGGAGAAGCCCCCCTAGTTTTTGTTTATCTTTAGTTTTTGCAATACCTTAAGCTCTGAGGTTAATCAGTATCATTGGGGAACGTTAGCTCCACCGACCGGCGGAAAAATTAGCAACTAAACAAAACAAACTAAAATAACTTTCGCTTAGGCACTTGCGATTAACTGCGAATGTTCTACTGCGGCCATTTACAATCGACACTTTTTTACGACTTTTTAGACTTTTTTAGACTTTCCTCAATAAAGTGGGAATGCATCAGCACAAAGCAAATGCCATGAGGTGAAATCATTTCCAGGTGGGCTATTGTGTACTTGAATCTTATGCAAGTGTCTGGGGTTTGTAAAACGACTTCGTCATTTAATGTTCATTAAAGCTTATGATGAGTCTTTGATGTTCAGAATGCTCTTTGTAGTCAAAACTTTACGACTATTTTGATAACTATGTACATACATGTTTATGAATTTAGATGCATATGCAATGACTAGTTACAAAAATATTCGTTATTGTGGTTACGAAGGTATTGTTCTTATGAATATTTCATTTCAATTGTAATACTGTAGCTTAATATTTTTATATTGAGATTATTTATAATATATATTTATAATATTATATATTACATCATATTATTATATTTTATTATATTATTATATATATATTATATATTATATATTTATAATATTTAGCTTTATATCAAACAATTTAATGATTGGGTATACATAATATATCATCATATATCACATATCATATATCATAATATATCATAATACATACGTAATATGTCAACTAAATAAATTGTGTATGGTCAGAATCTTCAGCGTTTTTGCGTTTAATGCTAATACGATAAGAGATAATTATGCAAATTTGGGTTTTGTTAATTCTAGGCATAATCTGTCCAAAAACATGCACAATCAGTACATCGATTTTGAGTAGATAATCGAGTTGATAACGTGATAAGCCGAGCACAGCGATTCGCAATAATTCTCTTGATTGAATGTGCTCATTTTTCGCCAGCGTTTCCCGCCCTCGAATTTGGCCATCTTCAAACTAAATGTCTGCAATATTTTAGCCAAGAGGATGGAATGGTCAGGAAGGGTGTGGGGGGAGTCTGTCACGCTTTTAATCGCCGCAACAACAACTAATAAACTATGTTTAAATATAGCCCCGCAGACAACAACAACAAATTGCCGCGGAAAACTCCCCACTTTTCCGCACCTACCCCTCCCCCTCCCCCTCACCCAGCTATTTGCGCGCAAAATTAATCGAAGCCCATAAAGCAGCGTAAACAAAGGCATCCACAGATCGGGTATGTATACGTGTATGCACATATTTACACTCGTACCCATATAAATATATACTCGCATACTCGTATATACATACATATGTGTATATGTTTATGTATATAAATAAGTATATGTACATATATCTATGGGTGGCTATGGCGAACGGCTGACATCGTCGCATGCAGATAAACAGACATTAATAATGGAAATATTTGGTCCTACGAGCACACAACTCGAGGGGGGCGGGCTGCGCGGACAAGGGGCGTGGCACAGCCAAACAGATTGCCAGCATTAGTAATTCCAGCAGCTCTTTGAGCCAACTACCTATGCACTGATAAAAATGAGGTGCAATTAGGCAATTTAAATTTGTGCGAGTCTTCGTTGCGATGAGTACTGAAGGCGCAAGACCGCGTAGTGACGAAGCGCGCCCCAAGTAGGCGACTAACGTACATATAAGGACGAGGAAATGAATAATGGTGGTGGGATGCAGGTTTCTCACCAGTGTGGTGCACATGTGCATTGTGCCAGGATCTGTTGAATGGCATCCACCGTTGTCCTGGCAACGCCAACTATGCATTCAAAAGGGGTCTTAGTTGTTAGCAATGACGGCGTACAAATAAAATATTCCCTGGAAAATGAAGTAAACATCACTTCAGCACTCGGCTTAACGCTGGCTTGTAATGCTAAAATTAGACCTCGACATGCACATAAATAATTAGGAGCTCTTTGAGTTCTATAACATGAAGTATGAGTGGGCATAAGATTGTATGATTAGGTAGGTATATCAGGTATATATTAAGATATATTAGGTATTTATGTTATTTTCGCAAGTGCTCCATTTGAGGTTTGTGGAAACTTTCGCTGCGTTATCTAGACCAAGTCAATCTGCGCTACACTGTTTTTGGCTTACATAACAGCTAATGTGTTCTTTCCGAGCTGAACTGGCCGACTTAGGGCGTTTGCTCAAGAAGGGGTTATCAGTCGCTGTGTAAAGCCCTTAAACTGCTTAACACTGTGTGCCGGATCCAGATCCCTTAACCCATGTCTGCCCCCCCGAGTGATTGGCGACAAGTCCGCAGGCAGCAGCGAGCTCAATCGACTTCCGGTTGTGCCAATTTTCGGTCTAAGCCAAGACATTCGCGCTGCATTTGCAAGACCGAAACCTCAACCACCGACCCACTGCACCACTGCACCACTGCACCATCCAACCACCCACCCAACCACCCACCCAGCCACCCAGCCAATGAGCCACCCACTCTGGCTGAGTATTTGCCTGGCGCGCTCAGTTTGTTCGCTTGCATTTCCTTCCGGCTGGCCCTCATACGCCGACAGTCGGCGGAAGAGTCTAGGGAAAATGGAAGGAAAACCCTGGGTACTGGTGCTGGGTGCTGGGTGCTGGGTGCTGGGAAAACCTCAAGTAAACAGGCAGCCGACTAAACCATAGCCTAACCCAACAACATGCTATAGCCCGACCCTCCGCAGTCACTCATCCAACACCATTTTCTTTTCCACAAATTGAATTCTCGCGCGCGCATTTTCATTTGCCACACTCCTCTCTCTATGTGTGTGTGTGTATGTGTATGTGTGTGTGTTTGTTTGTTTGTTAATTTTCGCACAGGAAAATTGCATCAGCTGGGGGGTTTCCACAGCTCTGGTTTTTTCTACTGTTTTCGCCTCGGTTTATTTTTTTTTTTTTGCAGCCAGCCGCAACAGGAGAAATGCGCGACCACTTTCCGCATGTGGGCGCAGGTGGGCTGGCAAGGGGGCGTGGCAGTGGAAATCGCTAGAAAATCCAGCAGATCGATAGATAATCAACTAATGATTGCGTGCAGAAAGTTCCCAGCATTTATTGGCAAAGCGCAAGCTTTTAAATGTGACCAAAGGCAGCTGAAACTGTTTTTATTGAAACAAAGATTTTCGCTTAATGTATCTACGTGTATACGTAATATGCGATATTTCTTGTGCTGCAGTGCATTTCGTTACTAAGCAAGAGATCAATGACTTTGGCATTGAGTACGGTCGTTGAATGATTATACCCGACTCGTGTCCAACTGTCATTATGCCGACTGAGATTCAGTTGTTATCTATGGAACCCGGCAGGCGGCGCAAAATCTGGGTGCTGAGTTTTAATTTATTGGCAAATTTTGCGTGTCTAATGCACTGTGACCTGCTGCACTTTGTCGTTGTGGGTGTGCGCAATTAAATGTTCAATGTAATTTCACGCGCAAATGCCCTCAAATGCCGGGCGCAACCCATACCAGGAACCCCTTCTGGAACCCATCTCCACCTGGGGTCCCAATATGCTGCTCCTGTTCGGTGGACTCGCCCCTCAGATCCGCATTGGGACACAGATGAGGTCATTGTGAAAGCCACCCACTGGGGCCAAGCAATTCACATGGCTTGAAAGGATGCAAATTGGCTAGCTGAATTAAATAACAAAAGAGTTGGGCCACATATAGTACTGAAGGCCACTGGTGATGGACAGGATACTTTCCTCGAGTCCTTGAGAAATATGGAAAGCATTAGTATGGATCTTATTATCAAGTGCTGCCACAAGGTGACCCATTTATTTGTATTTTATTTTTTATTAAATACTTAAAACAATGTTGTACTAATCAAATGAAGAGCTGGCCATACAGAGCTGGATTATATGTACATACATACACGTATGTATATAATAATTCAAATTATAAGATATTCGTTAATTAGTTATATAAAGATAGAATATCCTAATTTACAGTGCTATCATTGCGAACGTCATAGTGAAACCTACGAAGCGGCATAATCATTATAATCGCGTTGACACTACAGGCGAACGCCTGATAGTGCGACAGGGACGGCGGAAGTGGGCGAAAGAGATGGCAGACATCGAAACGCATCGGGGGCAAAAACACTTTTATGGCCACCCAGCTGCCCCCTCACATTCTTTTTGTCGCCGGTGCCGACGCGCGATTAGCGATTGCTTATCAATTAACACAGTTGGCCAGCTATCAAAGTGGTTGCCTCAAAGGCCTCGTCGATAAGGCGAAATAAGTCGAGCAAACTTTGCCAGGCGGCTTAAGGCGCCCATTGGAAATTGTGGGCGGGGTCGCGTCGGTGGGCGATTGCAAGTCAAATGCGGTTAAATTGTACAGATACAGATACAGATACAGATACAGATACAGATACAGATACAGATACAGATACAGATACAGATACAGATACAGATACAGATACAGATACAGATACAGATACAGATACAGATACAGATACAGATACAGATACAGATACAGATACAGATACAGATACAGATACAGATACAGATACAGATACAGATACAGATACAGATACAGATACAGATACAGATACAGATACAGATACAGATACAGATACAGATACAGATACAGATACAGATACAGATACAGATACAGATACAGATACAGATACAGATACAGATACAGATACAGATACAGATACAGATACAGATACAGATACAGATACAGATACAGATACAGATACAGATACAGATACAGATACAGATACAGATACAGATACAGATACAGATACAGATACAGATACAGATACAGATACAGATACAGATACAGATACAGATACAGATACAGATACAGATACAGATACAGATACAGATACAGATACAGATACAGATACAGATACAGATACAGATACAGATACAGATACAGATACAGATACAGATACAGATACAGATACAGATACAGATACAGATACAGATACAGATACAGATACAGATACAGATACAGATACAGATACAGATACAGATACAGATACAGATACAGATACAGATACAGATACAGATACAGATACAGATACAGATACAGATACAGATACAGATACAGATACAGATACAGATACAGATACAGATACAGATACAGATACAGATACAGATACAGATACAGATACAGATACAGATACAGATACAGATACAGATACAGATACAGATACAGATACAGATACAGATACAGATACAGATACAGATACAGATACAGATACAGATACAGATACAGATACAGATACAGATACAGATACAGATACAGATACAGATACAGATACAGATACAGATACAGATACAGATACAGATACAGATACAGATACAGATACAGATACAGATACAGATACAGATACAGATACAGATACAGATACAGATACAGATACAGATACAGATACAGATACAGATACAGATACAGATACAGATACAGATACAGATACAGATACAGATACAGATACAGATACAGATACAGATACAGATACAGATACAGATACAGATACAGATACAGATACAGATACAGATACAGATACAGATACAGATACAGATACAGATACAGATACAGATACAGATACAGATACAGATACAGATACAGATACAGATACAGATACAGATACAGATACAGATACAGATACAGATACAGATACAGATACAGATACAGATACAGATACAGATACAGATACAGATACAGATACAGATACAGATACAGATACAGATACAGATACAGATACAGATACAGATACAGATACAGATACAGATACAGATACAGATACAGATACAGATACAGATACAGATACAGATACAGATACAGATACAGATACAGATACAGATACAGATACAGATACAGATACAGATACAGATACAGATACAGATACAGATACAGATACAGATACAGATACAGATACAGATACAGATACAGATACAGATACAGATACAGATACAGATACAGATACAGATACAGATACAGATACAGATACAGATACAGATACAGATACAGATACAGATACAGATACAGATACAGATACAGATACAGATACAGATACAGATACAGATACAGATACAGATACAGATACAGATACAGATACAGATACAGATACAGATACAGATACAGATACAGATACAGATACAGATACAGATACAGATACAGATACAGATACAGATACAGATACAGATACAGATACAGATACAGATACAGATACAGATACAGATACAGATACAGATACAGATACAGATACAGATACAGATACAGATACAGATACAGATACAGATACAGATACAGATACAGATACAGATACAGATACAGATACAGATACAGATACAGATACAGATACAGATACAGATACAGATACAGATACAGATACAGATACAGATACAGATACAGATACAGATACAGATACAGATACAGATACAGATACAGATACAGATACAGATACAGATACAGATACAGATACAGATACAGATACAGATACAGATACAGATACAGATACAGATACAGATACAGATACAGATACAGATACAGATACAGATACAGATACAGATACAGATACAGATACAGATACAGATACAGATACAGATACAGATACAGATACAGATACAGATACAGATACAGATACAGATACAGATACAGATACAGATACAGATACAGATACAGATACAGATACAGATACAGATACAGATACAGATACAGATACAGATACAGATACAGATACAGATACAGATACAGATACAGATACAGATACAGATACAGATACAGATACAGATACAGATACAGATACAGATACAGATACAGATACAGATACAGATACAGATACAGATACAGATACAGATACAGATACAGATACAGATACAGATACAGATACAGATACAGATACAGATACAGATACAGATACAGATACAGATACAGATACAGATACAGATACAGATACAGATACAGATACAGATACAGATACAGATACAGATACAGATACAGATACAGATACAGATACAGATACAGATACAGATACAGATACAGATACAGATACAGATACAGATACAGATACAGATACAGATACAGATACAGATACAGATACAGATACAGATACAGATACAGATACAGATACAGATACAGATACAGATACAGATACAGATACAGATACAGATACAGATACAGATACAGATACAGATACAGATACAGATACAGATACAGATACAGATACAGATACAGATACAGATACAGATACAGATACAGATACAGATACAGATACAGATACAGATACAGATACAGATACAGATACAGATACAGATACAGATACAGATACAGATACAGATACAGATACAGATACAGATACAGATACAGATACAGATACAGATACAGATACAGATACAGATACAGATACAGATACAGATACAGATACAGATACAGATACAGATACAGATACAGATACAGATACAGATACAGATACAGATACAGATACAGATACAGATACAGATACAGATACAGATACAGATACAGATACAGATACAGATACAGATACAGATACAGATACAGATACAGATACAGATACAGATACAGATACAGATACAGATACAGATACAGATACAGATACAGATACAGATACAGATACAGATACAGATACAGATACAGATACAGATACAGATACAGATACAGATACAGATACAGATACAGATACAGATACAGATACAGATACAGATACAGATACAGATACAGATACAGATACAGATACAGATACAGATACAGATACAGATACAGATACAGATACAGATACAGATACAGATACAGATACAGATACAGATACAGATACAGATACAGATACAGATACAGATACAGATACAGATACAGATACAGATACAGATACAGATACAGATACAGATACAGATACAGATACAGATACAGATACAGATACAGATACAGATACAGATACAGATACAGATACAGATACAGATACAGATACAGATACAGATACAGATACAGATACAGATACAGATACAGATACAGATACAGATACAGATACAGATACAGATACAGATACAGATACAGATACAGATACAGATACAGATACAGATACAGATACAGATACAGATACAGATACAGATACAGATACAGATACAGATACAGATACAGATACAGATACAGATACAGATACAGATACAGATACAGATACAGATACAGATACAGATACAGATACAGATACAGATACAGATACAGATACAGATACAGATACAGATACAGATACAGATACAGATACAGATACAGATACAGATACAGATACAGATACAGATACAGATACAGATACAGATACAGATACAGATACAGATACAGATACAGATACAGATACAGATACAGATACAGATACAGATACAGATACAGATACAGATACAGATACAGATACAGATACAGATACAGATACAGATACAGATACAGATACAGATACAGATACAGATACAGATACAGATACAGATACAGATACAGATACAGATACAGATACAGATACAGATACAGATACAGATACAGATACAGATACAGATACAGATACAGATACAGATACAGATACAGATACAGATACAGATACAGATACAGATACAGATACAGATACAGATACAGATACAGATACAGATACAGATACAGATACAGATACAGATACAGATACAGATACAGATACAGATACAGATACAGATACAGATACAGATACAGATACAGATACAGATACAGATACAGATACAGATACAGATACAGATACAGATACAGATACAGATACAGATACAGATACAGATACAGATACAGATACAGATACAGATACAGATACAGATACAGATACAGATACAGATACAGATACAGATACAGATACAGATACAGATACAGATACAGATACAGATACAGATACAGATACAGATACAGATACAGATACAGATACAGATACAGATACAGATACAGATACAGATACAGATACAGATACAGATACAGATACAGATACAGATACAGATACAGATACAGATACAGATACAGATACAGATACAGATACAGATACAGATACAGATACAGATACAGATACAGATACAGATACAGATACAGATACAGATACAGATACAGATACAGATACAGATACAGATACAGATACAGATACAGATACAGATACAGATACAGATACAGATACAGATACAGATACAGATACAGATACAGATACAGATACAGATACAGATACAGATACAGATACAGATACAGATACAGATACAGATACAGATACAGATACAGATACAGATACAGATACAGATACAGATACAGATACAGATACAGATACAGATACAGATACAGATACAGATACAGATACAGATACAGATACAGATACAGATACAGATACAGATACAGATACAGATACAGATACAGATACAGATACAGATACAGATACAGATACAGATACAGATACAGATACAGATACAGATACAGATACAGATACAGATACAGATACAGATACAGATACAGATACAGATACAGATACAGATACAGATACAGATACAGATACAGATACAGATACAGATACAGATACAGATACAGATACAGATACAGATACAGATACAGATACAGATACAGATACAGATACAGATACAGATACAGATACAGATACAGATACAGATACAGATACAGATACAGATACAGATACAGATACAGATACAGATACAGATACAGATACAGATACAGATACAGATACAGATACAGATACAGATACAGATACAGATACAGATACAGATACAGATACAGATACAGATACAGATACAGATACAGATACAGATACAGATACAGATACAGATACAGATACAGATACAGATACAGATACAGATACAGATACAGATACAGATACAGATACAGATACAGATACAGATACAGATACAGATACAGATACAGATACAGATACAGATACAGATACAGATACAGATACAGATACAGATACAGATACAGATACAGATACAGATACAGATACAGATACAGATACAGATACAGATACAGATACAGATACAGATACAGATACAGATACAGATACAGATACAGATACAGATACAGATACAGATACAGATACAGATACAGATACAGATACAGATACAGATACAGATACAGATACAGATACAGATACAGATACAGATACAGATACAGATACAGATACAGATACAGATACAGATACAGATACAGATACAGATACAGATACAGATACAGATACAGATACAGATACAGATACAGATACAGATACAGATACAGATACAGATACAGATACAGATACAGATACAGATACAGATACAGATACAGATACAGATACAGATACAGATACAGATACAGATACAGATACAGATACAGATACAGATACAGATACAGATACAGATACAGATACAGATACAGATACAGATACAGATACAGATACAGATACAGATACAGATACAGATACAGATACAGATACAGATACAGATACAGATACAGATACAGATACAGATACAGATACAGATACAGATACAGATACAGATACAGATACAGATACAGATACAGATACAGATACAGATACAGATACAGATACAGATACAGATACAGATACAGATACAGATACAGATACAGATACAGATACAGATACAGATACAGATACAGATACAGATACAGATACAGATACAGATACAGATACAGATACAGATACAGATACAGATACAGATACAGATACAGATACAGATACAGATACAGATACAGATACAGATACAGATACAGATACAGATACAGATACAGATACAGATACAGATACAGATACAGATACAGATACAGATACAGATACAGATACAGATACAGATACAGATACAGATACAGATACAGATACAGATACAGATACAGATACAGATACAGATACAGATACAGATACAGATACAGATACAGATACAGATACAGATACAGATACAGATACAGATACAGATACAGATACAGATACAGATACAGATACAGATACAGATACAGATACAGATACAGATACAGATACAGATACAGATACAGATACAGATACAGATACAGATACAGATACAGATACAGATACAGATACAGATACAGATACAGATACAGATACAGATACAGATACAGATACAGATACAGATACAGATACAGATACAGATACAGATACAGATACAGATACAGATACAGATACAGATACAGATACAGATACAGATACAGATACAGATACAGATACAGATACAGATACAGATACAGATACAGATACAGATACAGATACAGATACAGATACAGATACAGATACAGATACAGATACAGATACAGATACAGATACAGATACAGATACAGATACAGATACAGATACAGATACAGATACAGATACAGATACAGATACAGATACAGATACAGATACAGATACAGATACAGATACAGATACAGATACAGATACAGATACAGATACAGATACAGATACAGATACAGATACAGATACAGATACAGATACAGATACAGATACAGATACAGATACAGATACAGATACAGATACAGATACAGATACAGATACAGATACAGATACAGATACAGATACAGATACAGATACAGATACAGATACAGATACAGATACAGATACAGATACAGATACAGATACAGATACAGATACAGATACAGATACAGATACAGATACAGATACAGATACAGATACAGATACAGATACAGATACAGATACAGATACAGATACAGATACAGATACAGATACAGATACAGATACAGATACAGATACAGATACAGATACAGATACAGATACAGATACAGATACAGATACAGATACAGATACAGATACAGATACAGATACAGATACAGATACAGATACAGATACAGATACAGATACAGATACAGATACAGATACAGATACAGATACAGATACAGATACAGATACAGATACAGATACAGATACAGATACAGATACAGATACAGATACAGATACAGATACAGATACAGATACAGATACAGATACAGATACAGATACAGATACAGATACAGATACAGATACAGATACAGATACAGATACAGATACAGATACAGATACAGATACAGATACAGATACAGATACAGATACAGATACAGATACAGATACAGATACAGATACAGATACAGATACAGATACAGATACAGATACAGATACAGATACAGATACAGATACAGATACAGATACAGATACAGATACAGATACAGATACAGATACAGATACAGATACAGATACAGATACAGATACAGATACAGATACAGATACAGATACAGATACAGATACAGATACAGATACAGATACAGATACAGATACAGATACAGATACAGATACAGATACAGATACAGATACAGATACAGATACAGATACAGATACAGATACAGATACAGATACAGATACAGATACAGATACAGATACAGATACAGATACAGATACAGATACAGATACAGATACAGATACAGATACAGATACAGATACAGATACAGATACAGATACAGATACAGATACAGATACAGATACAGATACAGATACAGATACAGATACAGATACAGATACAGATACAGATACAGATACAGATACAGATACAGATACAGATACAGATACAGATACAGATACAGATACAGATACAGATACAGATACAGATACAGATACAGATACAGATACAGATACAGATACAGATACAGATACAGATACAGATACAGATACAGATACAGATACAGATACAGATACAGATACAGATACAGATACAGATACAGATACAGATACAGATACAGATACAGATACAGATACAGATACAGATACAGATACAGATACAGATACAGATACAGATACAGATACAGATACAGATACAGATACAGATACAGATACAGATACAGATACAGATACAGATACAGATACAGATACAGATACAGATACAGATACAGATACAGATACAGATACAGATACAGATACAGATACAGATACAGATACAGATACAGATACAGATACAGATACAGATACAGATACAGATACAGATACAGATACAGATACAGATACAGATACAGATACAGATACAGATACAGATACAGATACAGATACAGATACAGATACAGATACAGATACAGATACAGATACAGATACAGATACAGATACAGATACAGATACAGATACAGATACAGATACAGATACAGATACAGATACAGATACAGATACAGATACAGATACAGATACAGATACAGATACAGATACAGATACAGATACAGATACAGATACAGATACAGATACAGATACAGATACAGATACAGATACAGATACAGATACAGATACAGATACAGATACAGATACAGATACAGATACAGATACAGATACAGATACAGATACAGATACAGATACAGATACAGATACAGATACAGATACAGATACAGATACAGATACAGATACAGATACAGATACAGATACAGATACAGATACAGATACAGATACAGATACAGATACAGATACAGATACAGATACAGATACAGATACAGATACAGATACAGATACAGATACAGATACAGATACAGATACAGATACAGATACAGATACAGATACAGATACAGATACAGATACAGATACAGATACAGATACAGATACAGATACAGATACAGATACAGATACAGATACAGATACAGATACAGATACAGATACAGATACAGATACAGATACAGATACAGATACAGATACAGATACAGATACAGATACAGATACAGATACAGATACAGATACAGATACAGATACAGATACAGATACAGATACAGATACAGATACAGATACAGATACAGATACAGATACAGATACAGATACAGATACAGATACAGATACAGATACAGATACAGATACAGATACAGATACAGATACAGATACAGATACAGATACAGATACAGATACAGATACAGATACAGATACAGATACAGATACAGATACAGATACAGATACAGATACAGATACAGATACAGATACAGATACAGATACAGATACAGATACAGATACAGATACAGATACAGATACAGATACAGATACAGATACAGATACAGATACAGATACAGATACAGATACAGATACAGATACAGATACAGATACAGATACAGATACAGATACAGATACAGATACAGATACAGATACAGATACAGATACAGATACAGATACAGATACAGATACAGATACAGATACAGATACAGATACAGATACAGATACAGATACAGATACAGATACAGATACAGATACAGATACAGATACAGATACAGATACAGATACAGATACAGATACAGATACAGATACAGATACAGATACAGATACAGATACAGATACAGATACAGATACAGATACAGATACAGATACAGATACAGATACAGATACAGATACAGATACAGATACAGATACAGATACAGATACAGATACAGATACAGATACAGATACAGATACAGATACAGATACAGATACAGATACAGATACAGATACAGATACAGATACAGATACAGATACAGATACAGATACAGATACAGATACAGATACAGATACAGATACAGATACAGATACAGATACAGATACAGATACAGATACAGATACAGATACAGATACAGATACAGATACAGATACAGATACAGATACAGATACAGATACAGATACAGATACAGATACAGATACAGATACAGATACAGATACAGATACAGATACAGATACAGATACAGATACAGATACAGATACAGATACAGATACAGATACAGATACAGATACAGATACAGATACAGATACAGATACAGATACAGATACAGATACAGATACAGATACAGATACAGATACAGATACAGATACAGATACAGATACAGATACAGATACAGATACAGATACAGATACAGATACAGATACAGATACAGATACAGATACAGATACAGATACAGATACAGATACAGATACAGATACAGATACAGATACAGATACAGATACAGATACAGATACAGATACAGATACAGATACAGATACAGATACAGATACAGATACAGATACAGATACAGATACAGATACAGATACAGATACAGATACAGATACAGATACAGATACAGATACAGATACAGATACAGATACAGATACAGATACAGATACAGATACAGATACAGATACAGATACAGATACAGATACAGATACAGATACAGATACAGATACAGATACAGATACAGATACAGATACAGATACAGATACAGATACAGATACAGATACAGATACAGATACAGATACAGATACAGATACAGATACAGATACAGATACAGATACAGATACAGATACAGATACAGATACAGATACAGATACAGATACAGATACAGATACAGATACAGATACAGATACAGATACAGATACAGATACAGATACAGATACAGATACAGATACAGATACAGATACAGATACAGATACAGATACAGATACAGATACAGATACAGATACAGATACAGATACAGATACAGATACAGATACAGATACAGATACAGATACAGATACAGATACAGATACAGATACAGATACAGATACAGATACAGATACAGATACAGATACAGATACAGATACAGATACAGATACAGATACAGATACAGATACAGATACAGATACAGATACAGATACAGATACAGATACAGATACAGATACAGATACAGATACAGATACAGATACAGATACAGATACAGATACAGATACAGATACAGATACAGATACAGATACAGATACAGATACAGATACAGATACAGATACAGATACAGATACAGATACAGATACAGATACAGATACAGATACAGATACAGATACAGATACAGATACAGATACAGATACAGATACAGATACAGATACAGATACAGATACAGATACAGATACAGATACAGATACAGATACAGATACAGATACAGATACAGATACAGATACAGATACAGATACAGATACAGATACAGATACAGATACAGATACAGATACAGATACAGATACAGATACAGATACAGATACAGATACAGATACAGATACAGATACAGATACAGATACAGATACAGATACAGATACAGATACAGATACAGATACAGATACAGATACAGATACAGATACAGATACAGATACAGATACAGATACAGATACAGATACAGATACAGATACAGATACAGATACAGATACAGATACAGATACAGATACAGATACAGATACAGATACAGATACAGATACAGATACAGATACAGACACAGATACAGATACTGCGTTTATAATCGAATTTCCAATCGAACTGTGTTTAAAAATGGAAACTCTATTTTTTTGCCATTTTTTGCAAATTTTAATGATGTTACCCCTTACAAAAAATGCAAAAATTTACCCAAAATCGAAATTCCCAAAATCCGTCAAAAAGTGATAGGGATCGTTAGCATTGGTAATTAGCTGCTCAAAACCGTTATTCTTTCACGGTTATGATAATTTTTAGCCAAGTTATGATCAAAATACCCATCAAAAATATTTTATTTTTTCTCCAAAATCCGTTTTTTCGAATTTCGGTCAAAAAATAATCAGTTTTATTGCCACAACTTTAAAAATAATTGTCTGAATTTGGAATGG